>VBSK01000147.1:0-600000 GCA_006112555.1 Tuber indicum
AAAAAATGTTTTGACTGATCTTAATACCAAGAGCATCAAATGTGCTGCTGTGAATGTCGCTGTGGGTATACTCCTCTGAGCCTCCTCAAATTTCTTGCTCCTGGCGCTGATATCTCGTATAATCTCTAGCAGGATTACCTTTCCTGACAGTGGACACTAACATATCCGGAGGTATATCATATTTAAGACACGCATTCAATTTTACTCCAAGTAGCACAATGTTTTCCATCTGGTCAGCAACCCACACTGCCAAGATTGGGAAGCATTTCCGAACATTCTGATTCGCTCAATGAACTGGGACATTGTTGAGTGTGGCATCTTGTAAGGGCTTGAGTCGGAGCTCAAATACACCTTGTAGTGCGTCGGCGTTGATTTACTTCTGGTATTAGTTCGCGGAGGACCATTGGAACTTAGGCGGAACCAGCAAGAGGGCAAGAAGGAGGACTACAATCATTCCAGGTCTGTTATACTTGGCCAACAGAAGATTTCCAATTGTTATATATTCTGGCCATGCCTTTTTGTTTCTGGAGAAGTTGCTAAGATGAGTCTGATCTGACATGCCAATGATATAAATCACGGTTGCGCCAGATGGGAGTGTTTCTGGCAGTCAATTAGCTTGTACTTTTGGGAGAGTGGGACCGATAAGCTGTGGCACAGTACTTGAACATCCCACTACCAGTCTGCCATGTGCATTTCCGTATATACTCTCGGTCCATTCAGATCGTGTTCGTGCCATGGGGCGTCAACCCAGTCATCTTGGTTAGCTATCTGCTGAAGAAGATATCGGACACTGTCTAGAACGTTACAGTACAAGAAAGGTAAAGTCCTCACACCATCTTCGACTTAAGCTTCTAATAGTTGTAGATATGGGCTGTACAGATCCAATGAGCAGAGATGGTTCTCAACTTTATGCATCAAGCAGTATTTTTGAAATTGTGCATGCTAGCGAATGTTGCCCGTGGGTCCTCACAAAGATTTTGGTGTTCCTCCACGAATCCCTTCACAGATCCAATAGATGCCCCAGTACAAGGATAATACTCCGGTTCAACAGGGGTGGGAGATACGTCAACTATAAGTTGCGGTTCCACGTCAGAGACATATTGAGCCGGCTTACTTTTCGTGAGGATAGTGGCGGAAAAGAACTCTACGAGTGGTGGCCCAATTCTATCAAAGCTCAGATGTTAGCAAGGAACTTTAAGAATAGCGCCACAATCCTGGATGCTGATTTCAGCACGATTTTCCATAGGATGAGGAGATTACATCCTGCTTACGATTGTCTGGTGAGGGTGGGGGCCAATAGCGTGCTCCGGAGACGATAGATTGGAGAAGCCATGATAGTGCTCATTAAGGACTGTGGCAAGAAGTTAACAGACACTCTTGCCAAACAACCAGTACCCAAGTCGGTACAGGGTTACCAGTAATATTCTCAGTAGAAGTCCTTGTTGACCATATATTGCTACGAGTAGGGGCTCCGGCTTAATGGGGCGCGGATCCACAACAAGCTCCTGATGTACAACAAGCTCAAGCCCTGGCAGTCGGGGTGGAGACAGCCGGAGGTGAGCAAGAACCGACGATGCCCAAAACACGTCGCGGAAAAGCCCCAGTGCAAGGTGACCAACTTGAAGATGGCGGGGATCTCTATGATCCACCCACAGCGAAAGAACGTTGACTGGCAGCCCCAATAGAAGGTCTCGAGGTGGCCGGAGGTGACCACCATTAGGATACACCAAAATGATGTCCAAGATGCACTGGTAGAAGGTGACCAACTTGAATATGACGGGGATCTCTATGATCTACCTACAACCAAAGGTCGTTGACAGGCAGCCCCAATAGAAGGTGTTGAAGTGGCCGGAGGTGACCACCATCCCGATACACCGAAACGACATCGTCAAGATGCCCGGGTACAAGATGCCCTAGTGGAAGTTGACCAACTTTATGATCACGGGGATCTCTATGATGCACCTACAATGAAAGGACGTAGACAGGCAGCCACGATAGAACGTATCGAGGTGGCCGTAATTGGTCAACATCAGGATACACAGAAACGACATCTTCAAGATGCCCCGGTGGAAGGAGTTAGGGTTGCTGCAGGTGATCAAGATACTGGCGACCCTCATGATCCGCCCCAGGTAGCAGCCAGGAATTTTCGAACTGGTTAGTTCTTTTCCCTACAAACGATTAGATTTCAGTTTCCACTTACTGACCGCAAATGTAGAATGGAACGCTTTACTAGAGCGCCCCCGTGAGGTGAGTATTATTGGGTCCCGCCATCATTTTGGGGTAGAGGTCTGCGCGGCGATGAGAGGAGGTTGGCAGAAGCGCCACCCAACTATCAATTGGTTTATTGGAGGCCCCTGCACATCCACGGCATAATATGGCGAGTTAGATTCCACAAATCTTTGCGGCCTGTAGGTGATGATTTTGTGATGGATTCCTATTTGACGAGTTCACAATATCCTGGGCTTGACCAGTGAATGACGCAGGTTGATCCGCAAGTGTGCCAATGAACCGCTGTAACAGTTCAACTTCGTCTTCATTTACAGAAGTGAATCCATGCGCATCTGGCTACTCTGCAATCAGGTGCAGGAGGATCTTCTGGATCTCTTAGTGGATTGTTACTGCGATGAAGGCAATACGAGGGCGCGAACACCACCGCTAAGCTCGCTTCCGTAACTTGGAGACGACGAAGTTCCTCATATTGATGGCGACCTAGATCCCAGCACGCATCGATTGCATACCAGCACAATTGCGCCTCATGTGGAGACTCAAAACGCTCAGAACAACGACTCTCTCCAATAATTTATATCGATTCCGTTAGCTAATCGCGTGAGCAATGAACCGTAAGAATGGAATAAAACCCTCTCTCCATATTCTCCTCAGATGCATCCGAGTCCATGATTTTATTGCATGTTGCTTATAAACATATCCCTCCAATGTTCAATTTTTATGAGGAATCAACAACAGATCGAAAGTATAGTAGAGAGCGATCGCTAGAGTCAGTGCTAGGTAAAACATGTTAAGCCACACACCAGCCTTGACACCAAGAGACGTGCCCTAATTCCCTTTTGGAGACGCTAGGGCACATCTCTTGGCGCTTGATCTAGAATGCGGCTTAAAACTTTATTTCACGTGCATTAACACGTAAACAATTTCAGCGACTAAAGATATCACAATACGTTCATAATTATAGTATCTCTACCTGTACGCTCACGCTCCACACTCCCTATTTTCCTGACCACAACTTTCACACGCATTCTCAACACCATAGCATCTGGTGTGACTCCCAACTTTTACACGTCTGCCCCCCTCTTGCTTAGACTTCAAGTCTTTGCCTTGCGTTCCATTGTCTAACATTGGTTCCGCCCACCGCTCCAGGGCGAGCTCAACTACTCACCTTCCCACTGTGGTTTGCGCGATCCCAGGCCTCCTTCAATCCCTCGAACCTGTCCTAGGAGACGCTTTCTCCTCTTTACCCCCTCTCCTCACCTCTGACCTTCGCGACCTTAGCAACGGTAAATCTATCATCTTCTCCATGCTGGTCGCAACCCTTTACGGGCTTGCTACCACCAATCGATGTATTATTCTCCTTTCCTCGAGAGTTCTTGAGTTATCAGAAGGAGTTTCCGGCGCTCAGGCTCCTACTCTTTCCTCACTTGCCCCTATTGAGTTAGCTCTATGTGACCTGTCACAAATGCTTTCCCAGCCATCACCCCCACGTCTACAAGTCCCGGCCCCTCAGGCTTTTCCACCTACCATTAAGGGTAAGGAAGTCCTTCCTCCGGCCCCACCCCCCCCTACTAAGACAGCACAGCTCGCGGCCATCCCACATCCCCAGATGTCCACAGCCAAGGCACCCCTTTATCAGGCAGGTGCAACACTGAATGGCTACGACATGGACACCCCCCTCTACGACACCAAAACCCAAAGGTTCTATGGCAACTCGGATGTTTATGCGGGCAAAAGTCCTAACTCTTGGGAGGCTCGAACCTTCGGTGACAGCAAATATTCCCCCTCTCCGACTGGGTCTCCGGCAACATGGACCCATCATCCCTGCATCCCCCTCACATATTTGTTTAGGCTACTACTGCTACAGTAAAGGGTAAGTCCAAAGTGGCCAAACCGAAACCTCTTTCCGCTGCGCAAGTCGCATCAGGCAATACGGCCCCTCCTGTTAAAGAGGCTCCTATCCTGCCAGCAACCCAACGTCACTTCTTTACCCCTGGCGCTTCCCCTGCCCAGCGCCGTGAAGCGGCTAGAGTAGCAGCAACATTCCCTGACATCACCACTTCTGTCCTCCGTGAAGCCAACTGCCCTCTCCCTTTCTCGTTCTCAACTCCAGTCAATGATCGTGGCTCAGTCACCCTCACTGTCCTCAACTCCTACACTCCTGCCACTTCATACGCCCCCTACTACCAGGCTCTCACCAACCGACTCAACCAGGTTTCCCCGGTTAGCGCCAATGCCTATCTCCCCTTGCGCCCCGCCCCTAACGAGACCCAAGTCACCATCCACTTCCACCCCCTCGCCTACCTCCCAGAAGACCAGGAAGACCTCCTCTCCCTCCTCTCGGAATCAGTACGTAATGCCACTGGCGTCAACATCTTCACAGCCCGGTACCTCAACCACGACCTTGAATCCTGAATGTCCAAGTCCGCTACCTCCATTGTTATCACAATCGCTCCCGAGGAGATCAATGCTATCGGAAGCTCCATTCACCTCTTCTCCCGCAGAGGCCGCGTTGAGCACGCCTTATCCTCTAAATGTTTCACCCAGTGCCGGAACTGCTGGAAGTTCGACCACCAGGCCCTCAGATGTAAGGTGGATCACCCGATATGTCCAATCTGCTCCCTTTCGCACACACGTTGGGTGCTTGCTCTCAGAACCCCACCTGCCCCCAGGTGGGCAACATTAAAGCGGTCCTCAATGGCTGCCCCTCCTCAACTACTTCCTGCCCTAACTGTGGAGACCCGCATGCTGCCACCGATAGAGACCGCCCTGACCGACACACCCCAACCGCCAAAGAGCCCCCCGCCTCACAACCACTAGACCACGACGAAGACAGCATGGATGTCGGCCCTGATGGTACCGACTGTTAGGCTGGCCTCTTCACTCAGAGACTAACGCTTGCTCCACTGTTCGCAACTCCCCGCCGCCTCCGTCCTCACGTCCTGCCGCAGACTTCTCAAACAGCCACGCATTCCTCCACCAGGGCCAGTATCCCCCCCGCCCAAGGGGACTCTGACACAGCCCGTTCCTTTGACAACCCCTCCAGCCTGTCTGGGTGAATGTCTTCTCCGGACTCTCCTCCTCCCATGCTCCCCTGCAGAAAACCTGGCCGGTTGAACCTCTCCTTGGTCCTGCATAACAGCTTGGGTAGCTGGGATGTTTTTCTTTCTTTGTTTCAAAGTTTTGCTGCTTTGTCTTCCTTACCTGCAATCGTGGCTATACAGGACCCCCTGTGTGGCGTGCACGCTTACCTTCCTTTCCTGGTTATAAATGTTTTTCCTCGCCCTCTACATTTGGCAAACCATGTGTGGCCTGCTACGCTCTCTTGACTTTTCTTGAAGTTGTTCCCCTTTTGCCTGTATGGGTAGGCCAGTCTGCCCACATAATGGCGGTTGACTTGTTCTCCAATTAGGGCTTTTGCACCTCCTCACAAACCCTCCTCAGAGTGTACAATGTGTACAACTCTCAAGGCGCCTCTTCCCATACTCGCATCGTTCCCCCTGAGTTGTGCTTTCCTGATTTGGATTTTCTTGTTTTTGTTGTGGGAGATTTTAACCTCCATCATCCATTTTCTGACCCATTGAGGGCCTTTTCTTCTACCGCGCTCGTAACGTCAGTTTCTTATTTCCAACTTGCCTCGCTGCGTGGGTTTTCTCTTCTTAATACCCCAAGTGTGTTTAACTACTTTCCTTTCGCCTCTGTGGGCAGACCCTCTGTTATTGATCTGTCCTTTGTAAACAGTGTGGCAACCCAACTCTTTTCAGAGTGGGCTACCCCACTCCCGTCAACTGGCTCTGATCACGTCTCTATGTGTCTTTCACTCTCCACCCCCTTGTTACGCTCTCCTGCACCCATACCTGCTTGGGCCAAGACCAACTGGCCTACCCTTGGTGATGCCCTTAAGTTGTTTGTTGTCTCTCCCCCCCCCGCCCGCCCAACTTTGTCCTCCGCCACGGCCTGGCTCTACAGGAATGTTCACAGCCTTCCCACTACCCTCCCTCTTTACGCCCCACTTAACTGTATGTCGACCCGGTGCAAGCCTTGGTGGTCGCCTCTCCTCTCCTCCGTCAGGATCTCCTTTCACCCTTCTACACGTAGGGCCAGAATGGGCCCTAGTGTGAGCTCTCGGGCTGAAGCTCGCTGTGCCCGTAATGACTATTTTAAGGCCTTCCAACAGGCTAAGCATAAATACTGGGATGCCTTCCGCTCCTCCGCAACTCCTACGACTGCATGGACAGCTAAACTATTCGCTATGCGGAGCACCACTGACCGGTTTACTTCGTTTCCGGATGCTAACATTCTGTCTGCCATCAACTCTGCCCTCCTGGCCCACTTCTTCCCTCACGGGGAATCATCCTCCCCTCCTACGATCCTACGCCCCTTCAGAGACCTCGATGCCCTTACCAAATAAGAGATCTCTAATGCCTTGGCCTCCAGCTCGCGCTCATCTGCACCTGGCCACAATCATATCCCTTACTCAGTATGGAAAAGAGTCCATGCCACCAACCCGAAGATCCTCACCTCCCTCCTGGGTCCCCTCCTCTGATGTGGCTTCCACCCCTCTTCCCTCCAACAGGCTACTAGAATTGTTCTCGACAAGCCCTACAAGGCTTCCTACCCCACGCCAGCCTCCTTCAGTATCATAGTCCTCCTCCTAGGAGACTCCGTTGCCGTTACAACCACAGCGAAAGAAAAAACCACACCAAATTTTTCGCCGAGCCCTCACCCCATTGGTCAACCACCAATTATCACCGCTTCACCCATCCCTCTTCCCCACTTTTACAAACAAATCATCCCAATTTATTTGTTGTTCCATCACCCCTATCAACTGAGTCCCTCATACAACCCCCTTGATGTCACGCAGACCCTTGGGCAAGGGTAGGGGTGGCAAGAACCCTCTTGCCAGCCCCTTTCACATACCAGAATCCCACCAGACCAGAGGAACATCAATCCTCCCCACCTCGCCTGACGACACCCAGATGGAAGAGGATACCCCTTCCCCTGTCCAGACAGTCCCACCGCCACCAGATTCAGAAGATGCCTGGGAAAAGGCAGTCAATGAACACGTCACCTGTCTACAAGAGGAACTACAAACCATGAAGACCTGCTACTGCGAACTCAAAGATACCCTCAAAGCCATGGAAGCACACATGCTAGTGGTGCAGGAACGACACATTACAGACACCAAAGACCTCCAAGCCAAAGTGGCAGCCCTTACCTCTCAAGTCGCGCACCTTGTTGCTCAACCACAGCATAGCAACACCACCTTCGCAAACACCCAACTCCCTCCCACCCAGCCACCACAGCAAACCTGGGCCCAGAAAGCGGCCAGGACTCTCCCTAGCAAGCCCCCAGCACACTCACCAAACAAAACTGCCACTTCTCCAGTTTTGACCAAACGCGACCGTACGATTGTCATTGAGAGAGATGGCACAGCACTCCCTGACGACATCAACACCCTCACCATAAGGAACGCTTTCAACACTGCAATTAAGAAACCTGTTATTGCAACCATTGAGTTCACCCCAAACCACCATGTCCTCCTCCTCACCAAGGACACCATCACGGCTGCCCAAGTCCTCAAGCAACACAGAACAGCAATTGAGGAAACAGCAAGATCCACCATACCTGCTGCCACTGGCCTCAGACAGGATGAAGTCTGGCATAAGGTCATTATACACGGTATCCCCACCACTGTTCCCTCCACTCCTGAGGGGTTCAACACTGTCAAGTCAGAGATTGAAGAGTTCAACACTGGCATCCACCTCCCCCGCCCACCCAGATGGCTCACCACAGACACCCAACGCACAGGCAAAGCAGCATCCACCATGGTTATCACTATTGCCGGCAAAGACAACACAGATAAAGCCCTCAACAGAGGCCTCTCACTCTTTGGTAAAAGGTTCAAGGTGCAACGGTACCTTACCTTTGGTCCAGACACCCAGTGTTCCAGATGCCTAGCCTTTGGACACCACCCTACCCAGTGTACCGGCACTACCTACTGTGCAATCTGCACCCATGAGCACCCTACCTACCTTCACACTTGCGGCAGGTCTGATTGTCCCACCAAAGGCAAAGCCTGCATCCATACCACCATCAAGTGCAAGAACTGCAACGATCCTCACATGGCAACTTCCAAGGAGTGTGCAACATACCTGGCGGCAAACCAAGTGGCTGCTGAGAGGCGGACAAAGGCTAATTAGGTTTCCTCTTACTTGTATTTCATTTGTTTTATTTGTTAGGCTTAAGGCGGGTGGGAGGATTTCATTTGTAAAAGGGGTCGTTAGCGTTATGACAGGGGGTCCAATCAAAAGCTGCTACTAACATTTAGGAGACAGATATCAGGGACCAGGCGCGGGTGGCGTGCCATTTTGTATGTTAGTTGCCGCTTCATAGCCTCTGGCTTCATATGCGTAATGAATTATAATAATAATAATAATAGTCCTCCTCCTAACCGTATCCAGGATCCTGCAGAGGGTGGTGGCTGTAAGGCTACCCACAGTTGCTCGGGCTCTTGGCCTCGTCCAACCCAACCAGTGCAGTTCACAATCCCACATGGGCACTTTTGACACCCTAGCTACCCTCTCGCATGAGGTCCAGCTTGCACATTGCATTGGTCTTTGTTCCTACACACTGTTCCTTGATGTCAAAGGGGGCTTTGGCAACGTCGACTCAGCGTCCCTCCATGGAAGGCTTCACGAAAAAGGCGTCCAGCCCTACCTTGTCTCTTGGGTCAGATCCTTCCTGCACGGCCGGCATTGCCCCATCCTCTACCAACGCTCCACTAAGGTGCTCTCCCTGGTCCAAGTCGGCACCCCTCAGGCGTCGCCTGTCTCCCCCCTCCCTTTCCTGATTTATGTTTCCTCTCTCCACTTCCCGGTCCCAAACAGAATAATCCTCTCCTACGTTGACAACTTTACCATAACGGCGGCCTCACCCACCTACCCACGCAACGTTCAAAAGCCACCAGGTGTTGCGACATCTCTCACATTGAAAGGACGGCGCATAGGTTTTCGCCTCCTCCCTCGCCATAACGGAACTCATGCAGTGGAGGACGTCTCATTAAAGAGGACCCCACTCTCCACTCATCGTCTCCCTGGACTCGGTCCCCTACAAGCCTGTCCAGGTACTTCACTGGCTGGGTTACTGGCTAGAGCTCGCTACCACTGCGTTGGATCAGGCCACCACTTCCCACTTCCCAAGATGCCTTGCCCTAGCCTAGGCCGCCCTCGCTACAATAGACCCCTCTCCAGGCCGGGCAAAGCACTCGCCCCACACCTATGCCACACACTCGCCTACTGCGTTGTCTGCCCTATTCTCCTCTACGGCTACGACTCGGTTGCCGTTACAACCACAGCGAAAGAAAAAACCACACCAGATTTTTCGCCGAGCCCCCCCCTCATTGGTCAACCGTCAATTCGCACCGCTTCAACTGCCCCTTTTCCCCGCTTTTACAGACAAATCATCCCACTTTATTTGTTATTGTATCACCCCTATCAGCAGAGTCCCTCCTACTACACCCTTGATGTCGTCTTCACGACGTCTGGGGAAGGGCAGGGGTGGCAAAAACCCTCTTGCCAGCCCCTTCCACCTACCAGAATCGCACCAAACTAGAGGAACATCAATCCTCCCCACCTCTCCAGACGACACCCAGATGGAAGAAGACGTTCCTTCCCCGGTCCAGACTGTCGCCCCTCCACCTGCTACAGAAGATGCCTGGGAACAGGCGGTCAACCAACACATCACCTATCTACAAGAAGAGCTACAAACCATGAAGACCTGCTACTGCGAGCTCAAGGATACATTCAAAGCTATGGAAGCACACATGCTGGTAGTTCAGGAACGACACATTGCAGACACCAAAGACCTCCAAGCCAAAGTGGCAGCCCTCACCTCCCAAGTCGCGCACCTTGTTGCCCAGCCCCAGCATAGCAACACTACCTTTGCGAACACCCACCCCCCTACCACCCAACCAGCACAGCAAACCTGGGCCCAGAAAGCGGCAAGAAACCTGCCCAGCAAGCCTACAGCAACGTCACCCAGCAAGACTACCACAGCTGCAGTTTTGACCAAACGCGAGCATACGATTGTCATTGAGAGAGATGGTACAGCACTCCCAGATGACATCAACGCCCTTACCATACGAAACGCCTTCAACACTGCAATTAAGAAGCCTCTTGTTGCAACGATTGAGTTCACCCCAAACCATCATGTCCTTCTTCTCACTAAGGACAAAGTCACGGCTGCCCAAGTCCTCAAGCATCACAGAGCAGCAATTGAGGAAACAGCAGGATCCACCATACCTGCCGCCACTGGCCTCAGACAAGATGAAGTTTAGCATAAGGTCATCATCCACGGCATCCCCACCTCAGTCCCCTCTACTCCCGAGGGGTTCCACACTGTCAAGTCAGAGATTGAGGAGTTCAACACTGGCATTCACCTTCCCCGCCCACCCAGGTGGCTCACCACAGACACCCAACGCACGGGCAAAGCAGCATCTACCATGGTCATCACTATTGCCGGCAAAGACAGCACAGATAAAGACCTCAACAGAGGCCTCTCACTCTTTGGTAAAAGGTTTAAGGTCCAACGCTACCTCACCTTTGGTCCAGACACCCAGTGTTCCAGATGCCTTGCATTTGGTCACCGCCCTACCCAGTGTACGGGCACTACCTACTGTGCAATCTGCACCCATGAGCAAATCTAACCACAGTCTCCAAGACCCCCCCCATAACTTTACTCAACAACTACATCTCCTCCATTTTCCTCCACACAGAATCCTGTTAAATAAACCACTTTAAACACTTCTACAACTTTTTAAAACTTTATTCCCACTTTTAACCCCATCTTGGCACACATCTTTCATTTTACCCCTATTTTTACCCCTGAAAATTGAACATCACCACATAACTTCTGGAGATTGAGAGCTCCAGCTCTACAATTTTCACAGCTGCCTGCTGGAGCTACTCTGGAGCTTCTATTAAATTTTCAGCTAAGTGTCTCTCCTTTTCCATTTCTGCTCCTCTTTGTACTTTTTTACCTAGTTTTTGTTGTGATTTTCTTAAGTTCCTTCCCCTTGTTGGTTGCCTTGTCAACCACTATACCCCCTTCTACCTATTATTTTACTTAGCAATTTTCGCATTTTTGAAGCACTTATGCCTGCCCATCCTCCACTTTCTGGAGTGTCCTCCTCCCAAGTACCCTTAAATGATGCTAATACTTTGTATTCATCATCCCCCATTATACCCAGTACTCCACCTGGCAGACAACCTCCTCCTGTTTCTCTCACTGTCACCAGAGTTAGAGGACATAGGAGAAGCACTCCACTTTCTTCCTCTATTTCTCCCCCATTTCCCACCATGTCTACAATGAGTCCTCCTCCTCCTACCTCTGCTCAGAGGGATAGACCTGTTATTTTTGAAGGATTGCTCCATGATATTGTTAACCACATAAAGGAACACCAAGGACTTTTCACAGCACCTGAAGAGGACTTTCTCAACCACTTACTCCTTTCCATTAGCAGCTATCCTGATAATCACATTCCTGATGCAGCTCCTTTACAGTCAACAACCTCTTCTCCTATTCCAGAGGCAATTGAAGCTAGGCTATCTAAACAGGAGAAGACCTTAACCCATATTCTAACTAGACTTGACCAACTCACATCTCCTCCTTCTGCTACTCCTATTCCACAACCTCCAAAGAAGACTTGGGCTAACATAGTTGAACAGACTACTTCTACCCCTACTACTACTTCCAATACTACCAAAGCCTCAAAAAAGCGCCCAGAGCCCACTCCAGAGCCAGAGAGAACACTTATTCTCAAGCCTACCACTACTCCTACCAACTTCAACCCACTCCAGATCAGAGAGTCAATCAACCATGCTCTGAACCAGGCCAAACTGAATATTACTGTTGTTCTTGTTAGACTCTCAGTCAATAATAACATAGTAATTGAGGTGAAGCCAGGTAACACTGCTGCTGAACTCAAGGAGAAGGAAAGTGTTTGGAGTCAACTGATTCCAGGACTGCAGGAGGTGGTCATCAGGGAAAGATGGTACAAGCTGGTGGCCCACTCTGTTGCTACTGACATGATTGTGGCAGATAGTGAGGAGAAACAGATGATGGCTTTCAAGGAGGACATTGAAGCCTACAATACAGACATTCAGCTTGCTGCCCCTCCAAGATGGCTAACCAGACCAGAGGCTAGAGTAGGAAAGTTGCACTCCTCCCTTGTTCTTTCCTTTAAAACTCTGAGAGAATTGAAATATGCACTAAGAAACCAACTTGTGATAGCAGGAACTTCAGTCAAGACTTCAGAGTTTGTTGACATCAGACCCACTACCCAGTGCAGGAACTGTCAGAAGTTTGGACACCATCAGAGAACTTGCAGACATCCTACCAGGTGCCAACTGTGTGCAGGAGACCATTCTACCAACCTTCACAGATGTGCTACCTGCCAGTCTACTAAGGAATGTCTCCACTCTCAGTTCAAGTGTGCTAACTGTGAGGGCTCTCACAAATCTACTGACCTGAGATGTGAGGTTTACAGGAACTTAACTAACAAACCAGAACTCCCATCAACTGACAACCCTTCCCATTCATTATGAGAGGCAAACCACTTACTATTATCCAGCACAACTGTGCAAAGACATATGAAGTATTGACCTCTCTCCTTCACTACACTAATGGTACAGCAGATATTGTTCTTGTTCAGGAGCCCTGGCTGGCCTCTGATGGCACTCCTTACTCCCACCCTTCATTTGAATCTTTTCTCCCTGATACTACTAATAATGAGAGACCTAGAACTGCTGCCTATGTTAGCAAATCTAGACTTGACATTCTTTGCACTTACAGATCTGACCTTCTTCCTCACCTAGATGGTGATGTGCTTCCAATTCAAATTCTTGCAGGAAAAGAGAAGTTTAACTTATGGAATATCTATAATGAAAGGAAAAAGCTGACACCTGACTCTAGGCCAATCTACACTATGGACAGAACTCTGCACCAGCTACAAATCCCTCAACATTCCATCCTCTGTGGGGACTTCAATGCCCACCACAGCTTATGGAATTCAGCAGTTCAGAAAGAAATTAGAGGTGAGGTCCTGGTAGATTGGTTTAGAGCTAACAACTGTGATCTAGTCAACCATCCTGATATCTCCACATACAACTACAGACAAGGAACTGGAAGCTCAATATTAGATCTGACACTGGCAACACAAGACATATATGAAAGAGTAGTGGACTGGGCAGTGGATGAAGATGCTCATACAGGGAGTGATCATGAAGTGGTAAGATTCTCTCTAGTACTTGATGCTGACAGCTTAGTTCCCAGTCCTATGAGCAATAAATTCAACTGGCAAAAAGCAGATTGGAATTCTTTTGAATCCACTCTACAACAATTAATGGCTAAGACTTCATCTTCCTTCAACTCATATCTGATATCTGGTACTACTGATGCATTGGATCAAGCAGCACTCATACTCAAAAACTCTATACTAGATTCTCTTAACCACCATGTTCCTCTCAGCAAACCCTGTTCTAGATCCAAGAGGTGGTGGACTTCTGAGTTAACTAATCTGAGGCAGGATATGGCTAGAAAGCATAGGAAGTGGAAATCTGACAGACAGGAATACTACCATACTGACTATAAGAGAGCTAGGAACTCATACTTTGCAAGAATCAGAGAAACTAAGAGTCAGTGTGGGAAATCTTTTCTGCAAACTGCCCAAGGTCAAGACATTTTCACAGCAGCTAAGTATACCAGGCCTACAATGTCCTTGAAAACTCCTACACTTTCTCTAAATGGACAGTTTGCTACTGACTTTGAGGAGAAATGTCAGATGTTCACAACTTGCATGTTCCCAGACCCACCACCCAGCCAATCTCACTTCAACATAGAAGATACTCCAGCAGATAAGTCTTTCCCTTGGCCTGAAGTTACTGACTCTGAGGTGAAGGATGCAATCTTCAAGTCTGCTCCTTACAAAGCACCTGGCCCTGATGGAATCAACTTTCTTTGCTTAAGGCATGTATATCAGGCAATTCCTAGACCACTTACTGCACTGTTCAAATTACTGGCTGAAAATAGGTTATCACCCACACTGCTGGAGAGAGGCAACTGGAGCCATAATCAGAAAACCTAACAAGCCAGATTATACAGTCCCAAAAGCTTACAGACCAATCTCTTTATTAAACTGTTTAGGTAAGATCTCTGAGAAGATTATGGCTAACAGGCTGTCCTACATGGCAGAGACCTATGGACTTCTACACAGTGAACAGATGGGAGGAAGAGCTGGGAGAAGTGCCATTGATGCAGTATGGCTTTGGTACATGATGTGCAGCAGGCAAGGTGTAATGGTAAAGTACTCTCAGCTCTATTTATTGATGTTAAAGGTGCTTTTGATCATGTATCCAGAACACAGCTACTCTTGATTTTACAGACTTTAGGTTTTCCCACTCCTGTTCTTTCCTGGATAGACACCTTCCTCTCAGACAGACAACTTGGATTAGTTTTTGATGGACAGAGGCAACCACTTCAATCAATCAAGACAGGCATTCCACAAGGCTCACCAATCTCACCAATCCTGTTTCTCTTTTACTTATCCAACCTGTTTAAGGATCTAGGACCCAGTGTTCTCACCCCTCAGCTAAGATCTCCTTCCTATATTGATGATGTTGCACTTATAGTAACAGGACCCTCTGAAGCTGCTAACTCCAAGTCATTGGAGAGAGCAGCCAGGAGGGCCTGGAGGTGGGCAGCTAACAATGTCACAGTATTTGATGATCCTAAGACTGAGCTTATGCACTTCCACAACAAGCCTTTCTCCAATACTAACAACATACCAGTCATCCTACCCCATGGTACAGTCATTTATCCTTCAACATACCTCAGATGGTTAGGAGTATGGCTGGACAGGAAACTATTATTCAACCACCATGTACAACAAAAGACAGCAGCAGCAACCAGGGCACTAAACATGATCTCAAGACTATCCAACTCAGAATGGGGACTATCAGCAGCAGCAATGAGGCAACTATACTACACTTCTATCACCCCAATTGCTGACTATGGAGCAGAACTCTGGTGGAAGGGACAGATAGGACTTGCTAATAAGTTGGAGAAGTTACAAGCAGAAGCTAATAGGAGAATACTAGGAGCTTTCAGAACTTCACCAACAGCTGCTCTGGAGATTGAGGCTTCTACCCTTCCTGTTCCCTTAAGACTTGACAGACTTTGTAAGAGATATGCTTACAGGGTGTTACAGATGCTACCAGATCATCCAGTCAGACAAAGAACACCTAACTCATATCCATCAACATTACAACAAAGCTATCCTCCAAGCTCCTCTACCTCCTACTCCTCAGATTCAGACTGTACCACAACTCCAGTATTCAGATTCAGAGATCACATTAACTTTAACTCCCAACATGAACTATATGGTAATGTGAATCCAGATTGGAGGATTTCCCATTCCCAGCAAGCTAAGTTTCCCACCCAACTGATTAGAGTTTTGAACACTTTAAGTAACTACCTACCAGCAGGCAAGAAACTTGAGCAATGCCATCCTGTCTTGCAACCACCATGGCACACCACCCTACCAGACCAATATCCCAGATTAGACATCTTTATCAGCCCTGAAGACAAAGAAGCAGCAGCCAGACAACATAAGATCCTATTCAACCAGATCAACAATGGAGACAACCTGATTCTCTACACAGATGGAAGTGAACTGGAGAGTGGAGGAGTAGGAGCTGGAGTTGTGATGATGTATGGTGGGGAGATTGTTGGCAGGTGGAGTGTTGGACTTGGGCAGGATATGAAGGTTTATGATGGGGAGTTGGTAGGTATTGCCAGAGCACTCACAGAAGCCAGCAGGACCTGCCTATCTTTCAAGCACATCTGGATCTTTACAGACAACCAAGCAGCCATCATCAACTCCTACAGACTATCCCCTCACCCAGGCCAACAGGTTTCACAACAGATCCAACAGCTCACCATGGACCTACTGCTCTCTGACTTGGATCTACAGCTTCATCTTCACTGGGTTCCTGGGCATACAGGTATTCAGGGCAATGATGAAGCTGACAGTTTAGCAAAACAAGCAGCTGAGTATCCCCAACCCACACAGGACAGTTACCTTTCACTGACCAAATTGAAGACACAGATCAAGCAGTCTGCCCTTCCTGCCTGGCACCAGTACTGGACTCAACTGCCAGATACCAGGAAAGGTAGACACTTCATGTCCATCCACTTCCACCTCCCCAAACTCAGACCACCACCACACTTCTACCAACTGTCTAGACATCAGCTTGCAACAGTCACACAACTCAGACTTGGCCGTGGATATTTCAAATCTTATCTGTCTAGATTGGATGAGAATGTTCAAACCAGCTGTACCTGTGATAGACAGACACCAGCACTCCAAACACCAGAACACATTCTTCTGTACTGCAGCAAATATCAACAATCCAGACACCATCTCAGACAAGTTGCTCAAACCTTCTACCTTCCTGATGTGCTTGGATCCAAGGCTGGACTGCTGGCTGTGGGAAAGTTTATAGGAGAATGTGGAGCAGCAACAAGGCAAGAGCATTTGGGGATATGGGAAGGATTAGAGTGCTCTGGCAATGGAAGGAGAGGGGAGGAGGAAGGGGAGAGGGAAGAGGAGGGAGTGCAAGAAGGAGGAGAATGGGAGAGGAGGGAGGAGGAGAGATGGTTAGAATGGAGGGAGGCAGGTGGGAAGGTTGATGGATAGGAGGGAATAGGCAGGAGGCCCAATCAGAAGAAGACAACAGGATTTAGGAGATGGGATCTGGGACCAGTAGTGGGAGGCACTACACTCATGTTTTTCTTTTCAGCTTCATCGCCATAGGCTCTACAAGCTTAATGATTTATAATAATAATAATAATAATGCACCCATGAGCACCCTACCTACCTTCACACTTGCGGCAGGTCTGATTGTCCCACCAAAGGCAAAGCCTGCATCCATACCACCATCAAGTGCAAGAACTGCAACGAACCTCACATGGCAACTTCCAAGGAGTGTGCAACATACCTGGCGGCAAACCAAGTGGCTGCTGAGAGGCGGACAAAGGCTATTTAGGTTTCCTCTTACTTGTGTTTTGTTTGTTTTGTTTGTTAGGCTTAAGGCGGGTGGGGGGATTTCTTTTGTAAAAGGGGTCGTTAGCGTTATGACAGGGGGTCCAATCAAAAGCTGCTACTGACATTTAGGAGACGGATATCAGGGACCAGGCGCGGGTGGCGTGCCATTTTGTATGTTAGTTGCCGCTTCATAGGCTCTGGCTCCATAAGAGTAATGAATTATAATAATAATAATAATCCTCTACGGCTACGACCTGGTCTCACCCAACTCCAAGATGCTCGACAAGATGAGGGCTTGCTGGCACTGGCTGCAGCGATAGGTTACCAACTGCTTCTCTTCTACCAACACGGCCATCCAGCCCTTTGAGGCCTCTCTCCCTCCTATTAACCTCCTGATGAAACATTTTCAGCTCCTGGCGGCACTCCGCCCTGTTTGCCTCCTGCCAGAGATCAACCTGGTGACCACCCGACTTGATCACTCTGTTCCAGCCACGTCCCCATTCCAGGCTCCCGATTCACTTCGCCTCCGAGGTTCCATCCAGGGCCATCACCTTTGGGCCGGCCCCAACTACACCCCTCACAGATGGTCAAACAAGCCACCCTCATCACCTAACCGACACCACCTTCCTGTCGATGCAGTCCCCCATCGGGTCCACTTCATAATCGGCAATCTTAGCGAACCCCTCCCCCCGGCAAACTCTCTCCTCCTTCCTCCTCTGCAGGTGGTTCCCGTCGGGGCAGCTGTCCTCTAAGGCTCTCTCAAAGCCATGTGCCGAGAAGAGCATTTCACCTCTTCATGCCTTCTTCAACTGCTCCGCCCTACTACTGTTTGGGTCCTGCCTTACAACCACACTCTTTTATGAGTCTCGGGCGCTTCCTTCCTGGCTGCCTCTACTAGATGGGTACCGGCAAGAGCTATTTAGCAGCCTGCCCCTCGTGGCACAGCAACTACCCCTCCCCACTCTGCTCCTGGTACGAGGCTGAGTACGAGACGTTTGTACACGCTCTCTAGCACTGCTCAACCAAGTCTACCGCCAGACGTCGCCACCACCTGGGGATAATGGATATCGGACATGACTCCTCTCTTTAGACCTCGATCCCGTCCCTTGTGGGCCTCGGTTGCTACCTTACAGCCACCAGGACTTGTTTTCCCCGTGATATGTATGCACACTATGCCCCACGCCGGCCCGCTTGTTCCCCCTCACCTTCACCCTCTGCCTGGCCTCGGTCGTCATTGGCTGTGTTGCCAAGCGGTCTAAGTGGGGGAAGGTCTCCTGCTTGATTTCAATACTTGTTTCCGCCAGTTTTGGTTTATTTTCCTTATAGTACTAGTTAGTTAGTAGTTCATCTTTTGTAAGGCCTATGTAGGCTCTACGTCAGTTATTGGACTCCATTGGTGCAACTGGTTTTGATTTTTCTTTTGTTTGTTGTTTGATTTCAGGTTTTGTTTCTGCCAAAGCTAGCGCTGCACACATCTTCTTGTACCTTACCCAAACAATGAATATATGATTTAAAAAAAAAAAAAAAAAAAAAGAAAATCTACCTCTACACTAAAAATGAAGTAGTCTGAGGACATTTCTCAATGTGTAACATGCTCTCTCTATAAACTCGCAAACGTCTGGTTAGACGTGCGGCAACATCTGCTGTTCCTGGCTTGTAACCCCCTAGGGCTTGTTGCTTGTACGCCCTGACTCGAGCATAAGGCACTCAACCGGCTAAGCTCATCACCTCCCACCCCCTCTTATCAATATCGTTCCCATTCTTCTCAACACCGGCACAAGAGAAGCCGAATCAATGTCCCTGACGTGGACGTACTCACCCACCCGTATCACCGACATCACTACCCATCTCTCCCTCATCCTCTACCTCCGATTTGAACCTCCTTTTGCCCCCACTTTTTTTCCATTTGCGTACAGCGTGTGCTCAAATACAATACCCCTCCCCCAACCATGACCCCAGGTGTCTCCCAATTGTTTCCCCTGCAACTGCAGTGTCTCCTAATTTATTTCCCCTATCCTACTTTATTTTCTCTGTTTCCACCCCCCCCACTCTAGACAAAAGACACCGGAAATGTCTCGAAAACGGGCAGTGCAAATGTCAAGGTATGGTCGATTGAATATTTGATAATCAAGAATATTAATGTGTCCTCTTTACACAAATTTCCTGCTGTTTGACCTGAAGACAGCGAGGTGAGGAGAGGCAAGCATAGCACTATCCTTTGCCTAGACTCTGCCAATGAACCTGGTGAAAGCGAGGTCAGGTGAAGCAGACGTCCCACTGTCCCACGCCGAGACTCCACCACTCAACCTGGTAAAAGTGAAGTCAGGAGAGGCAGATGACCTGCTGATCCACACTGAGACTCCAACACCTGACCTGAAGAATGGGAGGTCAGGAGACGCAAGTATGCCGCCGCCCTGCCCCACGAGAACGACCTACATTGTAAACGCCATGCCATTCCCTGGAGACCTCCCCCTGAATGCTCCCTGGATGAAGACTAAGAAATTATCCCGAATCAGCATTCCTGCCCCTAGAGTTAGAGCTAACCATTTATGTCAACAGAATTCCCAGTACGAGTACACCAGAGAGACCCCCCTTCGAGCCGGCGGTAGAGGACTGATTTTAAGTGAAACCCTTGACCTATATTCTGTGGTCAGACGTTGAAATATTAACATGTGTACTTCTACTATGGAGCGCTATGGCGCTAGGGCCTACACTAAAAGGTTGGTATGGGTTCCAGAGCCCTAGTGCCAGCACTGCTCTATCCAGAGCGTGGCATTAGGGGATCAGTGTGCAGCTGACTGAGCACTCCTTGGACCGCAGCCACCTGACCCGCTCCAGATTGGAGTGGGTAATGGAATTGGCCCGCTCCCTTCCACACGCCGCGACCCATCTCGTGCTCATTAGGAAAGACAATCTCGATGATAAGGTTGGGGAAGTCGATGGCCACTTGAGACTCTTGGTGCGTGATACGGCCAAGAAACTTCAGACGGCGGTAGAGCGACAACTCTCGAAGCGGGCCGTGTTGGCAGAGATCAAGGGACCTCCGAGTAAGTTCATGTCCATCCCTGTTCACCTAGACTTATGCTACCATTCTGGGATTATGGCTCAACCTGATTGGAATTCTCCATACAGCTCACCAGGGGTACGGATCCATATCATCTGGCGGACAGTGGCCCCACAGGACCCTCCGTTCCTAGACTACCACTGGTGTTCCATAGCCTCCAACCGGGGAATCGCCTGGGGGGTCTTGGAATCACCAAGCATAAAAAATATGCACGGGGTAGTCAAGGGGCAGTATGTGGAGGAGGTGATCGGGTGCCCCTGGTATCTCATCGGTGTAACTGGTGTAGGCTCACGGTCACTTAACCAGGTGCCCTTGACGCCTCTTCCGCTCAAACAGCTCATCTTTCTTAATAAAGCGGATGACGTTCCTGTGTGGATTATTGTCAACAATGGCAAAGATCCCCTAGACCTCATGGTCCTTGATCTTAATATTATTATTATTATATCTGATTACGCTTATCGAGCCTACAGCTATGAAGCAGCAACTACTTTACAGGAAACCATCCCCGTCAACTGCATCCGTCTCCTAAATGTTGCTTGAAGGTTTTGAGTGGGCCAACGGCCATCCGCCATAATGAACAAAAGGAAATCCTCCACCATGCCAACCGCCTAACTCATAAATAACAAAAGAAATACATGTAAGAGAAAACCTAGGTTGCCTTTGTCCGCCTCTCAGCAGCCACCTGGTTTGCAGCATGGTAGGTTGGACACTCCTTGGAGGTTTCCATGTGGGGTTCGCCGCAGTTCTTGCATTTGATGATGGTATGGAGACATGGTTTGCCCTTGGTGGGACAATCTGATCTGCCGCAAGTGTGGAGGTAGGTAGGGTGCTCCAAGGTGCAAATAGCACAGTAGGTAGTACCGGTACACTGGGTGGGGTGGTGTCCAAAGGCAAGGCATCTGGAACACTGGGTGTCAGGGCCAAAGGAAAGGAAGCGTTGAACCTTAAACCTCTTGCCAAAGAGAGAGAGGACTCTATTGAGGGCTTTATCTGTGTTGTCCTTACCAGCAATAGTGATAACCATTGTGGAAGCCGCTTTGCCGGTACGTTGGGTTTCAGTGGTGAGCCACCTGGGGGGGCGGGGAAGGTGAATGCCTGTGTTGAACTCCTCAATCTCTGACTTGACAGTGTTGAATCCCTCAAGAGTGGAGGGAACAGTGGTGGGGATACCGTGTATGATGACCTTATGCCAGACTTCATCCTGTCTGAGGCCAGTGGCAGCAGGTATGGTGGATCTTGCTATTTCCTCAATTGCTGTTCTGTGTTGCTTGAGGACTTGGGAAGCCCTGATGGTGTCCTTGGTGAGGAGGAGGACATGGTGGTTGGGGGTGAACTCAATGGTTGCAATAAGAGGTTTCTTAATTGCAGTGTTGAAAGCGTTCCTTATAGTGAGGGTGTTGATGTCGTCAGGGAGTGCTGTGCCATCTCTCTCAATGACAATCGTACGGTCGCGTTTGGTCAAAGCTGGAGTTGTGGCAGCTTTGTTTGGTGAGTGTGCGTGGGGCTTGCTAGTGAGGGTCCTGGCCGCTTTCTGGGCCCAGGTTTGCTGTGGTGGCTGGGTGGGAGGGGGTTGGGTGTTCGCGAAGGTGGTGTTGCTATGCTGTGGTTGAGCAACAAGGTGCGCGACTTGAGAGGTAAGGGCTGCCACTTTGGCTTGGAGATCTTTGGTGTCTGTAATGTGTTGTTCCTGCACTACTAGCATGTGTGCTTCCATGGCTTTGAGGGTATCTTTGAGTTCGCAGTAGCAGGTCTTCATGGTTTGTAGTTCCTCTTGTAGATAGGTGACGTGTTCATTGACTGCCTTTTCCCAGGCATCTTCTGAATCTGGTGGGGGTGCGACTGTCTGGACAGGGGAAGTGGTGTCCTCTTCCATCTGGGTGTCGTCAGGCGAGGTGGGGAGGATTGATGTTCCTCTGGTCTGGTGGGATTCTGGTAGGTGAAAGGGGCTGGCAAGAGGGTTCTTGCCACCCCTACCCTTGCCCAAGGGTCTGCATGACATCAAGGGGGTTGTATGAGGGACTCAGTTGATAGGGGTGATGGAATAACAAATAAAGTGGGATGATTTGTCTGTAAAAGTGGGGAAGAAGGATGGGTGAAGCGGTGATAATTGGTGGTTGACCAATGAGGTGAGGGCTCGGCGAAAAATTTGGTGCGGTTTTTCCTTTCGCTGTGGTTGTAAAGGCAACGTAGTCTCCTGGTCCTTGATCTGCGTCAGGGAGACCTCCGCGCCCTAACCCTTAAGCCTGCACTTAGTAGATACCAGTTTTTCGACCGCAAGGTCTGGGATCTAAGTTCGCACAGCAGAGATGTGGGAAGGGCCATACAAGTGGAGGCAAGCGATGAGGAAAAAGGGGATGAAGATGGGGAGTGGTTTGAGGCAGAGAGACAGGAGTTGGAATCAGAATCGGACGATTCTCTAGCGTCCGCCACTCCGGATCCTATCATCATCAATGAGGTGAGACCCTGACAAAATTTGCTGTTGTCCATTATCATGAAAGTGGGTAGGTAATCACAGTCTAGGATGATGAATACGACAATCCAACCCCCCCCCCACCCCAGCGCTCCGTGCGCACTGATGACCCGGCTTCACTGACGTCGGCAATAGGTTCTCTATCCCAGCTATAACCACCCAGAATGACGAAAGAAAGTACCTACCTAAGAGTAACATTCCTTGTTGCTGGCTAGCTGATAGCGACGGGCAACGATACTTCTCTTCTTAGTTACTATCTTATCAGATATAACAGTTCTTAGATCCGTTGATCGACGTTATAACCATTCGTCGCATAACGCGCATCAGATCCTACTAACATAACTTCTTTTCACCGAGGCTCGTAAGAAATGCGCTGGAGAAGTAAATGTGATAAAGAGGATAAGGATGTTGTATTGGTAAAGCAATAAGTAAGGAAATTACCTAGAACAAAGAGTGGAGAGCCTATCTTCCTTGGCCGTTTTTTTGTTTTCATTTTTCATTTTTTTTTTTATATCATATAATCATTATTTTGGGTAAGGTACAAGAACGTGCATGCAGCGCTAGCCATGGCAGAAACAAAACCCAAAAATCAAATAACTAACAAAGGAAAAATCAAAACCAGCTCCTCCGAGGGCATCCAATAACCGACGCATTGCCTACACAGGACTCATAAAGGAAAACTACTAACTAATTAGTATTGTAGAGAAAATAATCCAAAACTCGCATAAACAAGTATCAAAATCAAACAGGAGACCTTCCAGGACTTAGAGCACTTGGTGACCCAGCCAACAACGACCGAGGCGTGGTAGAGGGGGAAAGTGAGGGGTATAGTGAGGGCAGGTTAGGGGCATAGTGTGCGTAGATATCGGGGGGGAAACCAGTTCTGGTTGCAGTGAGGTAACGACCTAGGCTCACGAGAGATGGGATCGAAGTCCAAAGGGAAGAGTCAGGTCCGATATCCCTAATCCCTTGGAGGCGGTGACGCCGGGCGACAGACATGGCAGAGTAGAGCCGGAGGGCCTATTCGAAAGTCTCGTTTGCTTCCTTGCACCAAGGGCAGGTGGGAGAAGGGTCCGTGTCGTGCCACGAGGGGTGGGCGGCTAAGTAGCATTTGCCAGCGCCCATTTGATGGATCCGGCCAGAGAGGAAATGTCCGAGGACCATGAATTGGTGCGGGCGGAGGGTAGGACCAAAGAGGTAGTAAGGTGGAGGAGGCAAGAGAAGACACCACGAGTTGAAGAGTGCTTTGCGGCATCTGGATTTGGGGGAGGCGTAGAGGGCAGGGGCCCCGACGGGGGCTATCTGTATGGGAGGGAGGAGGAGAGAATTTGCAGGGAGGAGAGGATCACTATGACTGTCGACTATAAAGTGAACCTGCTGGGGGACTGCATCGACAGGTAGGTGGCATCGGTGGCATGGGAAGGGGTGCTTGGTGAAACATCTTAGTGGGGTGTAGTTGGGCCCTACCCGTGGGTGGCAGCCTCGGACGGAGCCGGGGAGGTGGAGGGAATCGGGAGCTCAGAAATGGGAGGTGGTTGGGACAAAGTGCTCAAGGCGGGCTGTCGCCGTTTTCATTTCCGGCGGGAGGCACAGGAGGCGAACCGCAGCGAGGCGTTAGAGGTGTCTAATTAGTGGGTCGATAGGACGGAGAGAGGCCTCGCAGGGGAGGATGGCTGTGTTGGTAGAAGAGAAACAGTTGGTAATCTAACGCTGCACCCAGTGCCAAAAGGCCCTCATCTTGTGGAGCATTTTGGAGTTACGGGAGAATAGGTCGTAGCCGTAGAGGAGGATAGGGCGGACCATTGAGGAGCAAAGACAGTGGCATAGATGTGGGGCGAGCCTCTTGCCAGACCGAGAGAGGCGGTCAATTGTAGCAAGAGCAAGCTTGGCCAAGGCGAGGCGTCTTGTAAAGTGGGAGGTCATAGCGCACTCCAATACTGGGGTAGCGGGCTCCAGCCAGTACCCCAGCCACCGAAGTACCTGGGCAGGCTTGTAGGGTACAGAGTCCACTGAGACTGGGAGGCAGGGGGGAGGCCCTCTTTGCTGTGGTATCCTACAGTGCATGAGTTCAGTTTCGGGGAGAGAGAAAATGACACAAATGCCCCTTCCTTTTGATGTGAGTGGAAAGAATCCGTTGCCGTTACAACTAGAGCGAAAGAAAAAACCACACCAAATTTTTCGCCGAGCCCTCACCTCATTGGTCAACCGCCAATTATCACCGCTTCACCCATCCCTCTTCCCCACTTTTACAGACAAATCATCCCACTTTATTTGTTATTCCATCACCCCTATCAACTGAGTCCCTCATACAACCCCCTTGATGTCACGCAGACCCTTGGGCAAGGGTAGGGGTGGCAAGAACCCTCTTGCCAGCCCCTTTCACCTACCAGAATCCCACCAGACCAGAGGAACATCAATCCTCCCCACCTCGCCTGACGACACCCAGATGGAAGAGGATACCCCTTCCCCTGTCCAGACAGTCGCACCCCCACTAGATTCAGAAGATGCCTGGGAAAAGGCAGTCAATGAACACGTCACCTATCTACAAGAGGAACTACAAACCATGAAGACCTGCTACTGCGAACTCAAAGATACCCTCAAAGCCATGGAAGCAAACATGCTAGTAGTGCAGGAGCGAAACATTACAGACACCAAAGATCTCCGAGCCAAAGTGGCAGCCCTTACCTCTCAAGTCGCGCACCTTGTTGCTCAACCACAGCATAGCAACACCACCTTCGCGAACACCCAACCCCCTCCCACCCAGCCACCACAGCAAACCTGGGCCCAGAAAGCGGCCAGGACCCTCCCTAGCAAGCCCCCAGCACACTCACCAAACAAAATTGCCACCTCTCCAGTTTTGACCAAACGCGACCGTACGATTGTCATTGAGAGAGATGGCACAGCACTCCCTGATGACATCAACACCCTCACCATAAGGAACGCCTACAACACTGCAATTAAGAAACCTATTATTGCAACTATTGAGTGCACCCCAAACCACCATATCCTTCTTCTCACTAAGGACAACATCGCGGCTGCCCAAGTCCTCAAGCAACACAGAACAGCAATTGAGGAAACAGCCAGATCCACCATACCTGCTGCCACTGGCATCAGACAGGATGAAGTCTGGCATAAGGTCATCGTACACGGCATCCCCACCACTGTTCCCTCCACTCCTGGGGGATTCAACACTGTCAAGTCAGAGATTGAGGAGTTCAACACTGGCATTCACCTGCCCCGCCCCCCCAGGTGGCTCACCACTGAATCCCAACGTACCGGCAAAGCGGCTTCCACGATGGTTATCACTATTGCTGGTAAAGAGAACACCGATAAAGCCCTCAATAGAGGCCTTTCTCTCTTTGGCAAGAGGTTTAAGGTTCAACGCTACCTTTCCTTTGGCCCTGACGCCCAGTGTTCCAGATGCCTTGCCTTTGGACACCACCCCACCCTGTGTACCGGTACTACCTACTGTGCTATTTACACCTTGGAGCACCCTACCTACCTCCACACATGCGGCAGATCAGATTATCCCACCAAAGGCAAACCATGTCTCCATACCATCATCAAATGCAAGAACTGCGGCGAACCCCACATGGCAACCTCCAAGGAGTGTGCAACATACCTGGCGGCAAACCAAGTGGCTGCTGAGAGGCGGATAAAGGCTAATTAGGTTTCCTCTTACTTGTATTTCATTTGTTTTATTTGTTAGGCTTAAGGCGGGTGGGAGGATTTCATTTGTAAAAGGGGTCGTTCGCGTTATGACAGGGGGTCCAATCAAAAGCTACTACTAACATTTAGGAGACGGATATCCGGGACCAGGCGCGGGTGGCGTGCCATTTTGTATGTTAGTTGCCGCTTCATAGCCTCTGGCTCCATAAGCGTAATGAATTATAATAATAATAATAATAATAACTTCAAGAAAGGACAAAAGTGCGCAGCAGGCCACACGTGATTTGCCGCGAGAGGATGGTGGGGAAAAACATTCATAACCAGGAAAGGAAGGTAAAGGTGCACGCGACACAGGGGGATCCTGTATAACCACGATCGCAGGCAAGGAGGGCAAAGCAGAAAAACTTTTAAACCAGGAAAGAAAAACATCCCAGCTACCCAAGCTGTTATGTTGCACTAAGGAGAAGTTCAAGGGGCCAGGTTCCCTGCCGAAGGGCCTGGGGGAAGAAAAATCGGGAGATGGCATTTACCCGGACAAGCGAGATGGGTTGTCTGGAATCTAAGCGCGGTTGGCATCCCCCTAGGTCGGGGGAAGGCTAACCCTGGAGGAGGAACGAGTTGCTGTTTGGGAAGTCTCGGGCGGGACGCGAGGGCAGGGGTGGCGGGTAGTTGCGAAGGGCGGGACTAGCGTTTGTCTCGCAGTGGAGGGGCCAGCGTCTCTGTCGGCACCATCGGGGCCGACATCCATGCCCTCCTCGTCATCGTGGTCTAATGGTCGTGAGGCGGCAGGTTCACTGGGGGTTGGAGTGCGTCGATCTGGGCAGTCTCTGATGGTGGCCGCATGCGTCTCACCACAGTCAGGGTAGGAACCAGTTGAGGCGGGGCAGCAGTCGAGGACCGCTTTGGTGAGGCCCGCCGTGGAGCAAGTGGGGTTCTGACAGCGATGCGCCGAACGTGTCTGCGAGAGGGAGCAGATTGGACTTATTCGGTGATCCAGCTTACATCTAGGGGCCTGATGGCCGAACTTCCAGCAGTTGTGGCACTTGGTGAAGGGATAGACGGAGATGGCTCGCTCAATGCTGCGCCTTGTGGAGAAGAGGTGGATCGAGGTTACTATGGCATTAATGTCCTCGGGGGCGATGGTGACGACAACAGAGGTAGCGGACTCAGACATCCTGGAGTCCAGGTCGCGGTTTAGGTATCGCGTGGAAAAGACGGTGACAGCCGTGATGTCACGGACTAACTCCTGAAAGAGTGAGACAAGGTTGTCTTGGTCTTCCCGGAGGTAGATGAGCGGGAGGGAGTGGATGGCTAGTTGGGTCTCATTGGGGTCGGCGTGAAAGAGGAGGTAGGCATTGTCACCAACTGGAGAAACCTGGTTGAGCCGGTTGGTAACGGCCTGGTGGTAAGGAGCCTAGGAAGTGGCGGGAGTGTATGAGTCGAGGACGGTGAGGGTGACTGAGCCTCGGTCGTTGACACGGGTTGAGAAAGAGAGGGGGAGAGGGCAATTGCCTTCACCGAGGACAGAAGCAGCGATGTCAGGGAACGTTGCAGCTACTGTAGCGGCTTCGAGGTGTTGGGCAGGAGAAGCACGAGTGGCAAAGAAACGACGTTGAGCTGCGGGCAGGATAGGAGCCTCTTTAACAGGAGGGGCCATATTGCCAGACGCGACTTGCGCAGCGGAAGGAGGTTTCAGTTTGGTCTCTTTGGACTTACCCTTTGCAATAGTGGCCATGGCCTGAGCAAAAGAGCGAGGGGGGCGGAGGTTGGATGGATCCATGTTACCAGGGATCCATTCGGAGAGGGGGGGATATTTGCCGTCACTGAAGGTGCGTGCCTCCCAAGAGTTGGGGATTTTGACTGCATAGGCCTCAGGGTTGCCGTAGAACTTCTGAGTCTTAGAGTCATAGCGGGGGATGTCCAGGTCATAGCCATTTACTATCGCACCTTCCTGATAGAGGGGGACATCGGCTGTGGACTTTTGGGGGTGTGGGGCGGCAGGAAGTTGTGCCGCGTTGGTAGTGGGGGGTGGGGCTGGGGGATGGACTTCCTTACCCTTTCGGGTAGGGGCCGGAGCCTGCGAAACAACTGCTTACTGACGTGGGGACGGTGGCTGGGAGAGTATATTCGACAGGTCGCGTAGAGCCGACTCCATGAGGATCAGTGAGGACAGAGAAGGGGCCCTTGTGGCAGACACGCCTTCGGACAGCTCAAGGACCTTCGAGGAACGGAGGTCGACACCTTCGTTGGTGGAGGCCAGCCCGTGAAGGGTCGCGACAAGAAGGAGGATGATGATGAATTCACTGTCGCTGAGGTTGCGAAGGTCGAAGGAGAGGAGTGGTGGTACAGAGGAGAAAGCGACTCCTAGGACAGATTTGAGGGATAGAAGGAGGGCTGGGATAGCGTAGACTGCGGGGGGGAGGCGAGCGGCAGAGCTCGCCCTAGAGGAATAGGTGGAACCGATGTTGGACATTGGAGCCCAAAGCAGACACTTGTAGCCTAAGCGCGAGGGAGGTTGACGTGCAAAAGTCAGGGGTTACAGCAGACACGATGGTGTTGAGAATGTGTGAGAAAGTTGTGGTCAGGAAAATAGGGTGCGCGGAGCGTGGTATCTTCCAGGGCCGTTTGTTTTCTTTTTTTTTTTTTCTTTTTTTATATCATGTATTCATTATTTCGTTGAGGTACAAGAACGTGCGTGCAGTGCTAGATATGGCAGAAACAAAACCCAAAAAGAAACAACTAACAAAAGAAAATTCAAAACCAGTTCCTCCGATGGCGTCCAATAACCGACGCATTGCCTACAGAGGACTCATAAAGGAAACCTACTCACTAGCTAGTATCATACCGGAAACAAATCAAAAACTGAACACAACAAGCAATGAAATCAAGCAGGAGACCTTCCACCACTAAGACCATTTGGCGACTGGGCCAACGACAACCGAGGCGAGGCAGAAAGGGAAGGGGAGGGGGAAAGGGAGGCCTGGCAACGGGCATATTGTGCATACATGTCGGGAGGGAAACCAGTTCTGGTAGCGGTGAGGTAGCGACCGAGGCCCAAAAGCATCGCGATTGAGGTCCAAAGAGTAGAGTCAGGACCAATATACGTTATCCCCGGGAGGTGGCGACGGCGGGCGGCAGACTTGGCGGAGCAAAACTGGAGGGCATGCTCGCACGTCACGTCCCCTTCCTCGCACCAGTGGGAGAGGGGAGAGGGGTCGGTGTCGTGCCATGAGGGTTGGGCAGCTAGATAGCTCTTACTGGCGCACATCTGATGGAGCCGGCCTAAAAGGAAACGCCGCAGGCCCCTGAAGGAGTCCGGGCGTAGGGTGGGGGTGAAGAGGTAGTAGGGCGGGGGAGGTGAGAGGAGGCGCCATGCGGTGCGGAGTTCCTCGCGGCCTGGGGCCTTGAGCGAAGTGTAGAGGGTAGGGGCCCAAAGGGGGGCTACTTGTAGGGGAGGCAAGAGGAGAGGGTTTGGCGGAGGGAGGGGGTCACTACGGTTGCCAATGATGAAGTAAATGCGGTGGGCGACTGCATCGACAGTAAGGTGACGTCGGTTGCGGGGGCAGGGCGATTTGGCGGACCAACTGAGTCGGCTGTAGTTAGGGTCAGCCCAAGGGTGACGGCCTCGAACAGAACGGGGGAGACGGAGGGATTCAGGTGCCCGGCAGGGTGACGTTGTTGGGACAGAGTGGTCCAGGCGGGCCGATGACTGGTTGATTTCCAGTGGTAGGCAGAGGAGACGGACTGCCGTCAGATGTTGTAGGTGTTTGATCAGGAGGTCGATTGGAGGGAGGGAGGCCTCACAGGAGAGAATGGAGGTGTTGGTAGAAGAGAAACAGTTCGTAACCCACCTCTGTAGCCGGTGCCAGAACACTCTCATCTTGTTGAGCATTTTGGAATTGAGGGAGAGCAAGTCGCTTCGGTAGAGGAGGATGGGGCGGACTAGGGAGGAGGCAAGACGATGGCACAGATGTTATTATTATTATTATAATTCATTACGCTTATAGAGCCAGAGGCTATGAAGCGGCAACTAACATACAAAATGGCACGCCACCCGCGCCTGGTCCCTTATATCCGTCTCCTAAATGTTAGTAGCAGCTTTTGATTGGACCCCCTGTCATAACGCTAACGATCCCTTTTACAAATGAAATCCTCCCACCCGCCTTAAGCCAAACAAATATAACAAATGAAATACAAGTAAGAGGAAACCTAATTAGCCTTTGTCCGCCTCTCAGCAGCCACTTGATTTGCCGCCAGGTATGTTGCACACTCCTTGGAAGTTGCCATGTGAGGTTCGTTGCAGTTCTTGCACTTGATGGTAGTATGGATGCAGGCTTTGCCTTTGGTGGGACAATCAGACCTGCCGCAAATGTGAAGATAGGTAGGGTGCTCATGGGTGCAGATTGCACAGTAGGAAGTGCCTGTACACTGGGTAGGGTGGTGACCAAATGCAAGGCATCTGGAACACTGGGTGTCTGAACCAAAGATGAGGTAGCGTTGGACCTTAAACCTTTAACCAAAGAGTGAGAGGCCTCTGTTGAGGGCTTTATCTGTGCTGTCTTTGCCGGCAATAGTGATGACCATGGTAGATGCTGCTTTGCCTGTGCGCTGGGTGTCTATGGTGAGCCACCTGGGTGGGCGGGGAAGGTGAATGCCAGTGTTGAACTCCTCAATCTCTGATTTGACAGTGTGGAACCCCTCATGAGTAGAGGGGACTGAGGTGGGGATGCCGTGGATGATGACCTTATGCCAAACTTCATCTTGTCTGAGGCCAGTGGCGGCAGGTATGGTGGATCTTGCTGTTTCCTCAATTGCTGTTCTGTGTTGCTTGAGGACTTGGGCAGCCGTGAAGTTGTCCTTAGTGAGAAGAAGGACATGGTGGTTTGGGGTGAACTCAATCGTTGCAACAAGAGGCTTCTTAATTGCAGTGTTGAAGGCGTTTCGTATGGTAAGGGCGCTGATGTCATCTGGGAGTGCTGTGCAATCTCTCTCAATGACAATGGTACGGTCGCGTTTGGTCAAGGCTGCAGCTGTGGCTGTCTTGCTGGATGAGGTAGCTTTAGGCTTGCTGGCGAGGTTTCTGGCCGCTTTCTGGGCGCAGGTTTGCTGTGCTGGTTGGGTGGTAGGGGGTGGGTGTTCGCAAAGATAGTGTTGCTATGCTGAGGCTGGGCAACAAGGTGTGCGACTTGGGAGGTGAGGGCTGCCACTTTGGCTTGGAGGTCTTTGGTGTCTGCAATGTGTCGTTCCTGAACTACCAGCATGTGTGCTTCCATAGCTTTGAATGTATCCTTGAGTTCGCAGTAGCAGGTCTTCATGGTTTGTAGCTCTTCTTGTAGATAGGTGACATGTTGGTTGACTGCCTGTTCCCAGGCATCTTCTATAGCAGGTGGAGGGGCGACAGTCTGGACAGGGGAAGGAACGTCTTCTTCCATCTGGGTGTCATCTGGAGAGGTGGGGAGGATTGATGTTCCTCTAGTTTGGTGCGATTCTGGTAGGTGGAAGGGGCTGGCAAGAGGGTTTTTGCCACCCCTGCCCTTGCCCAGACGTCTTGAAGACGACATCAAGGGTGTAGGAGGGACTCTGTTGATAGGGGTGATGAAATAACAAATAAAGTGGGATGATTTGTCTGTAAAAGTGAGGAAAAGGGGCAGGTGAAGCGGTGAGAATTGGGGGTTGACCAATGAGGTGGGGGCTCGGCGAAAACTTTGGTGTGGTTTTTTCTTTCGCTGTGGTTGTAACGGCAACGGAGTCATGGCACAGATGTGGTGCAAGACCCTAGCCTGGCCGCGACAGGTGATCAATCATAGGGAGAGCAGCTTCAGCAAGGGCGAGGCATCTGGTGAAATGGGAGTAGGTGGCCCGGTCCAACGCAGGAGTCGCGGGTTCTAGCCAGTAGCCCATCCATCGAACTTCTTGGGCCAGTTTGTTGGGGACGGAGTCTACTGAGACATGGAGGTGGGATGGGGGCCCTCTCTATTGGGGCGTCCTCCTGTGCATTAGTTCTGTTTTGGGGAGTGAGATGGCAACATCTATGCGCCTTCCTTTCGACGTGAGGGACGATGCGACAGCCTGTAGCTTCTGGACGTTCTGCCGGTAGGAGGGTGAGGCTACTGTTATAGCAAAGTCGTCGACGTAGTAGAGGATTTTGCCATTGCGGACTTGGAAGTGGAGGGAGGAAACGTAGATCAGGACGAGGAGAGGGGAGACAGATGATCCCTGGGAGGTGCCGACCTGGACCGGCAAGAGGACTTTAGGAGAACCTTGGTATAGGAGGCAGCATTCTCCGCATTCTAGGAAGGAGCGGACCAATGAAACAAGGGAGGATTGGACGCCTTTTTCCCGAAGTGTGCCAGACAGGGCAGCTGAGTCGACGTTATCCAGGCCACCTTTGACGTCAAGGAAGAGTGTGGAGGAACAGAGGCCCCTGCTATGCGAAAGTCGCACCTAATGTGAGAGGGTAGCAAGGGCATCGCAAGTGCCCATGACTGATAGTGAACCAAGTTGGTTAGGGTGGACGAGGCCAAGGGCCCGAGCACCTGCGGCAAGCCTTACAGCTACCACACGCTCCAGGATCTTGGATGGGGTTTGGAGGAGGACTATGATGCGGAAGGAGGCTGGTATATTACAGGAGGCCTTGCCAGGCTTGTCAAGTACAATGCCGTTGGCCTGCTTGAAGGATGAGGAGTGAAAACAGTATAGTAGGAGGGGGCCTAAGAGGGAGGTGAGGATCTTGAGGTTGGTGCCGTGAACTCTCTTCGATATCGAGTGTGGGATGTTGTCTGGGCTAGGGGCGGACGTGCTTGAGCTGGACGCCAGGGCCTTGGAGATCTCTTCTTTAGTGAGGACGTCATTATTATTATTATTATATTATTATATCTCATTACGCTTATGGAGCCTACAGCTATGAAGCGGCAACTACCTTACAGGAAACCATCCCCGTCAACTGAGTCCGTCTCCTAAATGTCGTTTACAGCTTTTGAGTGGGCCAACGGCCATCCGCCATAATGAACAAAAGGAAATCCTCCACCTTGACAACCGCCTAACTCATAAATAACAAAAGAAATACATGTAAGAGAAAACCTAAGTTGCCTTTGTCCGCCTCTCAGCAGCCACCTGGTTTGCAGCAAGGTAGGTTGGACATTCCTTGGAGGTTGCCATGTGGGGTTCGCCGCAGTTCTTGCATTTGATGATGGTAAGGAGACATGGTTTGCCTTTGGTGGGACAATCTGATCTGCCGCAGGAGTGGAGGTAGGTAGGGTGCTCGAAGATGCAAATTGCACAGTAGGTAGTAGCGGTAGACTGGGTGGAGTGGTGTCCAAAGGCAAGGCATCTGGAACACTGGGTGTCAGGGCCAAAGGAAAGGTCGCGCTGAACCTTAAACCTCTTGCCAAAGAGAGAGAGGCCTCTATTGAGGGCTTTATCTGTGTTGTCCTTGCCAGCAATAGTGATAACCATTGTGGATGCTGCTTGGCCGGTGCGTTGGGTTCAGTTGTGAGCCACCTCGGGGGGCGGGGAAGGTTATTATTATTATTATTATAATTCATTACGCTTATGGAGCCAGAGGCTATGAAGCACCAACTAACATACAAAATGGCACGCCACCCGCGCCTGGTCCCTGATATCCGTCTCCTAAATGTTAGTAGCAGCTTTTGATTGGACCCCCTGTCATAACGCTAGCGACCCCATTTACAAATGAAATCCTCCCACCCGCCTTAAGCCTAACAAATAAAACAAATGAAACATAAGTAAGAGGAAATCTAATTAGCTTTTGTCCGCCTCTCAGTAGCCACTTGGTTTGCCGCCAGGTATGTTGCACACTCCTAGGAGATTGCCATGTGGGGTTCGCCGCAGTTCTTGCATTTGACGATGGTATGGAGACATGGTTTGCCTTTGGTGGGACAATCTCATCTGCCGCAAGTGTGGAGGTAGGTAGGGTGCTCCAAGGTGCAAATAGCACAGTAGGTAGTACCGGTACACTGGGTGGGGTGGTGTCCAAAGGCAAGGCATCTGGAACACTGGGTATCAGGGCCAAAGGAAAGGTAGCGTTGAACCTTAAACATCTTGCCAAAGAGAGAGAGGCCTCTATTGAGGGCTTTATCGGTGTTGTCCTTACCAGCAATAGTGATAACCATTGTGGAAGTCGCTTTGCTGGTACGTTGGGATTCAGTGGTAAGCCACCTGGTGGGGCGGGGAAGGTGAATGCCAGTGTTGAACTCCTCAATCTCTGACTTGACAGAGTTGAATCCCTCAGGAGTGGAGGGAACAGTGGTGGGGATGCCGTGTATGATGACCTTATGCCAGACTTCATCCTGTCTGAGGCCAGTGGCGGCAGGTATGGTGGATCTTGCTGTTTCCTCAATTGCTGTTCTGTGTTGCTTGAGGACTTGGGCAGCCATGATGGTGTCCTTGGTGAGGAGGAGGACATGGTGGTTGGGGGTGAACTCAATGGTTGCAATAAGAGGTTTCTTAATTGCAGTGTTGAAAGCGTTCCTTATGGTGAGGGTGTTGATGTCGTCAGAGAGTGCTGTGCCATCTCTCTCAATGACAATAGTGCGGTCGCGTTTGGTCAAAACTGGAGAAGTGGCAGTTTTGTTTGGTGAGTCTGCTGGGGGCTTGCTAGGGAGGGCCCTGGCCGCTTTCTGGGCCCAGGTTTGCTGTGGTGGCTGGGTGAGAGGGGGCTGGGTGTTCGCGAAGGTGGTATTGCTATGCTGTGGTTGAGCAACAAGGTGCGCGACTTGAGAGGTAAGGGCTGCCACTTTGGCTTGGAGGTCTTTGGTGTCTGTAATGTGTCGTTCCTGCACTACGAGCATGTGTGCTTCCATGGCTTTGAGGGTATCTTTGAGTTCGCAGTAGCAGGTCTTCATGGTTTGTAGTTCCTCTTGTAGATAGGTGACGTGTTCATTGACTGGCTTTTCCCAGGCATCTTCCCCATCTGGTGGGGGTGCGACTGTCTGGACAGGGGAAGGGGTATCCTCTTCCATCTGGGTGTCGTCAGGCGAGGTGGGGAGGATTGATGTTCCTCTGGTCTGGTGGGATTCTGGTAGGTGAAAGGGGCTGGCAAGAGGGTTCTTGCCACCCCTACCCTTGCCCGAGGGTCTGCGTGACATCAAGGGGGTTGTATGAGGGACTCAGTTGATAGGGGTGATGGAATAACAAATAAAGTGGGATGATTTGTCTGTAAAAGTGGGGAAGAAGGATGGGTGAAGCGGTGATAATTGGTGGTTGACCAATGAGGTGGGGGCTCGGCGAAAAATTTGGTGTGGTTTTTTTCTTTCGCTGTGGTTGTAACGGCAAAGGAGGTCATAGTTGTGGCGGGGAAGGTGAATGCCAGTGTTGAACTCCTCAATCTCTGAATTGACAGTGTTGAATCCCTCAGCAGTGGAGGGAACAGTGGTCGGGATACCGTGTATGATGACTTTATGCCAGACTTCATCCTGTCTGAGGCCAGTGGCGGCAGGTATAGTGGTTCTTGCTGTTTCCTCAATTGCTGTTCTGTGTTGTTTGAGGACTTGGGCAGCCGTGATGGTGTCCTTGGTAAGGAGGAGGACATGGTGATTTGGGGTGAACTCAATGGTTGCAATAAGAGGCTTCTTGATTGCTGTGTTGAAAGCGTTCCTGATGGTAAGGGTGTTGATATCATCTGGGAGTGCTGTGCCATCTATCTCAATGACAATCGTACGGTCGCGTTTTGTCAAAACTGCTGGTGAGGCAGTCTTGCTTGGTGAGGATGCTGGGGGCTTGCTGGGGAGGTTTCTGGCTGCCTTCTGGGCCCAGGTTTGCTGTGGTTGTTGGGTAAGGGGGGTTGGTGTGTTTGTGAAGGTGGTATTACTGTGTTGTGGTTGGGCACCAAGGTGCGCGACTTGGGAAGTGAGGGCTGCCACTTTCGCTTTGAGGTCTTTGGTGTCTTCAATGTGTTGCTCCTGCACTACCATCAGGTGTGCTTCCATAGCTTTGAAAGCATCCTTCAGGCCGGAGTAGGCAGTTCTCAAGGTATTGTATTCCTCTTTGAAAAAGGCGATGTTCTCATTGATTGCCTTTTCCCAGGCATCTTCTGAGTCTTTTGGGGGGGCGACAGTCTGGACTGGGGAAGGATTGTCCTCCTCCATTCGAGTATCCTCAGGTGACGTGGGGAGGATTGATGTTCCTCTGGTCTGGTGGGATTCTGGTAGGTGAAATGGGCTGGCAAGAGGGTTCTTGCCACCCCTACCCTTGCCCAAGGGTCTGCGCGACATCAAGGGAGTTGTATGAGGGACTCAGTTGATAAGGGTGATGAAATAACAAATAAATTGGGATGATTTGTCTGTAAAAGTGGAGAATAGGGGGGTGAAGCGGTGATAACTGGTGGTTGACCAATGAGGTGAGGGCTCGGCGAAAACTTTGGTGTGGTTTTTTCATTTGCTGTGGTTGTAACGGCAACGTAGTCAGTGAGGACGTCAAGTTCCCTGAAGGGGTGCAGGATAGTAGGTGGGGAGCAGGGCACTCTAGGGGGGAAAAAATGGGTCAGGAGGGAGGTGTTGACAGGAGGTGGAGTGTCAGCTTCAGGGAAAGAAGGAAACTGGTCAGGGGGGCGTCCCATTGCGAACTGTTTGGCTGTCCACACACTCTTAGGGGTTGCAGAGGAGACGAAGTCGACCCAGTACTTGCGCTTAGCCTGTTTAATGGCCTGGAAATAAGTGTTGCGGGACGGCCGAGCTTCAGACCGGGAGTCCATGCTAGGGGCCTTCTGGGCACGACGTGTAGCGGCGTGAAAGGAGATTCTGAGAGAGAAGAGGAGCGGCGACCACCAAGGTTTAGAGCGGGTCGACATGTGATTGTGGGGGGTGTACAGGAGAAGAGTTGTGCGGAGGCGGTAAACATTACTGTCGAACCAGGTCGTGGCAGAGGACAAGGTCAGGAGAGTAGGAGGTGGAGAAACAATAAACAACTTAAGGGCATTACCAAGGGCAGGCCAACCGGACTTAGCCAAGGCTGGTGTGGTAGGAGGGGGGCGCAATAAAGGAGTGGAGCGTGAAACGCAAATTGGAATGTGGCTAGAGCCAGTGGACGGGAGGGGGGTAGCCCACTCCTCAAAGAGTTAGGCTGCCATGCCATTGGCAAAGGGAAAATAAGTAAACACACTAGGGGTATTAAGGAGGGAAAAACCATGTAAAGAAGCCAATTGAAAATTAGGAACTGATGTTCTAAGTTTAGTAGAAGAAATAACTCGCCAGGGGTCGGAAAGAGGATGGTGGAGGTTAAAGTCTCCCACAAAAAAAGCGCGAAAACTCAAATCAGGAAAGCATAGCTCAGGAGGAACAATGCGTGTATGGGTTAAGACGCCTGGGGTGTTGTACACATTGTACACCTGAAGGCGAGTTTGTGAGGAGGAGCAAAAGCATACATCGGAGAACAGGTCGACCGCCATCATTTGGGTAGACTGGTCCACCAACACAGGCAAAAGAGAAACAACTTCAAGCAAAGACGAAAGAGCATAGCAAGTCACACGCGGTTTGCCAAAAGAGGAAGGCGGAGGAAAACATTTATAACCAGGAAAGGAAGGTAAGCGTACCCGCCACACAGCGGGATCCTGTATGGCCACAATTGCAGGCGAGGAGGACAAAGTAGAATACCTTTGAAACAGAGAAAGAAAAACATCCCGGCTACCCCTATCGTCCTGCGCTATTTTTTTCTTTTTTTCTTTTTACATTATATATTCGTTGTTTAAGTTAAAAGAACCAGGATGCCGCGCTAGCTATGGCAGAAACAAAACCTGGAAACACGCGCGTCCCTCCTCCGTCTGAGGCAAAAACCAAGAACCCCAAACCCCTCTGGTATGGAGCCAACTGCACATCTCGCCGCGAATCAAGCCCCCCTTACAACCCAGATGAACTAAGCCCCAAGAGAAACCCAAAACAGGAAAAGCAGGAAGTCCAAGGAAAAATCCCCTTGGAAATCTCAGCCCGAAGGCACAAAGGAAAACCAAACCCATACCCACCAAACCATGCCCATAACACGGCCAGCCGCTAAGAAGCTAACCCTAGATCAGTCCCAAGAAAGGACCTGGTGCACTAAGTAATGGCGCGACCCCCACTGAGGGGGAAACTTGACGAGGATGGAACCCGACCTACCGGAGACATTGCAATCCCAATCGGAGGGAGTGGAGCCAGGGCTAAGGGCCCCCCGAGAGATGTAGCAGTTAGATGCAAGCTCAGGGGAGCATTAGGGTGCTAGCCGAGAGGTGGTAGTAGGGTACCAGCCAGGGGGCAGTAAGGTGCCAGCTGGGGGAGCAGTAGGGTGCTAGCCGAGAAAAATGGCAGTAGGAGGCCGGCCAAGGAGGATGGTAGTAGGATACCAGCCTAACGAGCCGAGGCAGGAAGAGGGAGGGGTAGACTCAGATGCCGAAACAACTGTCGGAAACGTGTTCGTGTCTTAACTAGGTGGTCGCCATTAATCCCGGGCGCCCACAGTAGCCAAAGCCACCATGAAGGGCAGAGAGGAGGAGAGAGGCGAATTCGACTGTAGCCTGTTGAGAAAACCAACCACCAACGCCCGACTGTGGGACTAACCAGTACCTACCATCGGGAGAAAACCCGGACCCAGTAGAGGGACTGACCCGAACCGACCAGAGGAATGGAGAAGGAATTCAATGTAATCACATACGGCAAACCGTATCCACTGCCATCTGTTGAATGGAAAAAGGAGGAACCCGACCGTGCTGATGCTAAGCGAGGCTAAAGTGCAAGCGGGGAAGGAGAGAGACCCAGCGACGAGGACGCCAGGAAGGGGTAAGGAGGGATCCGACGAGGATAGACCTCATGAGAGAAAGCAGGAGAGAAGTTTTGCCGTTGCAAAAAAGATAAAAGATGATGGCCTAGTCCCCCCCGCCGGGGAAGGACCAGACGCGAAAAGTGGTGATTATTATTATTATTATTATATCTCATTACGCTTATGCAGCCAGAGGCTATGAAGCGGCAACTAACATACAAAACGGCACGCCACCCGCACCTGGTCCCTGATATCCGTCTCCTAAATGTTAGTAGCAACTTTTGATTGGACCCCCTGTCATAACGTTAACGACCCCTTTTACAAAAGAAATCCTCCCACCCGCCTAAAGCCTAACAAATAAAGGAAACAAAAGTATAAAAACTAAACAGCCCTGGTCCTGCTCTCAGTTGCTGCTTGCTGTGCCGCCAGGTAGGTTTTGCACTCTTTGAATGTTGCTTGGTGGGGCTCGCCGCAGTTGGAGCACTGAATGGTAGTGTGAAGACAGGCTTTGCGCTTGGTAGGACAATCTGACTTGCCGCAGGTATGGAGGTGGGTAGGGTGTTCTTGGGAGCAGATGCTGCAGTGCACGTTGCCAGTACACTGGGTGGTATGGTGGCCAAAGGCCAGGCATTTGCTGCATTGGGTGTCAAGGCCAAAGGAAAGGTAGCGTTGCACCTTAAACTTCTTGCCAAAGAGGGAGAGGCCTCTGCTGAGGGCTTTATCAGTGGAGTCTTTGCCGGCAATGGTGAGGACCATGGTGGAGGCCAACTTGTCCTGACGTTGGGCCTGGGTGGTGAGCCACCTGGGGGGGCGTGGGAGGTGGGTGCCAGGATTGAAGGTCTCAATCTCAGCCTGAACAGTGTGGAAGTGGGAGGAGGTAGGGATGCCGTGAATGATGACCTTATGCCAGATTTCATCCTTTCTGAGGCCTGTGGCAGCGGGAATGGTAGCTCTGATTGCCTCTTCAATTGAAAAGTGATGGTGTTTGAGGACAGAGGCGGCAGGTGTATTATCCTTAGTGACTTGGAGGACATAATGGTTGGTGGTGAACTCAATGTTGGCAATAAGCTGCTTGCCAATAGCAGTGTTGATAGCATCGCGGATAGTGAGGGTGTTGGTGTCATCAGGGAGGATGCTGCCATCTCTCTCTATGACAATAGTACGGTCGCGTTTGGTTAAAACAGCAGGCTTTGCAGTTTTGTTTGGTGAGGTGGTAGGGGGCTTAGCCGGGAGTGACTTGGCCAGCTTCTGGGCCCAAGTTTGCTGTTGTGGTGGTGGGGGGAGCGTGGTAGAGGTCTGGGTAGGGTGTTGTTGTTGTTGTTGAAGCTGGGCCTCTAGGCGCGCAACTTGGCTGGTAAGGGTCTCAATTTGGAGGTGCAAGTCTTCAGTGTCCTGGATGTGACGTTCCTGAACCACCATGAGGTGCTGCTGAAAGGCTTGGAACATGCCCTCCAAGTTGGAGAGGCGAATTTCTCTACCCAGAGCTGAAGTTCTCATGTCATCTGCGACATGTGTGGGCGTGAAGGGTTTGTGGCCAGTTGCTGTGGCAGCAGACTGTTGTGGTGTGTGCGGGACAGGTACTGTGTCCACAGGAGAGGCAAGGCCTTCATCTATCTGGGTATCATCAGGCGAGGCTGGTGTTTGTGTGGGGAGTGGAGGGTTGAATGGTGTGGCAAGGGGGTTAGAACCCCCCCTTCCGTTGCCCTTACGTCTAGAACTAGACATCAAAGGGTGTGGACAGGGACTCTGAAGATAGAAGTGATGGAAAACAAATAATAAGGGTAGATTTGTTGATGAAAAGTCTTTAAAGTGGGGGACGAGGCGGTGAGAAAAGGTGTTGGACCAATGAGGTGAGGGCTCGGCGAAAAATTTGGTGTGGTTTTTTCTTTCGCTGTGGTTGTAACGGCAACGGAGTCTTGAAAAAAAGTGTTGATAATTCCTTGGTGTTGAGATTTCAATCACCGGAGGTGTAGCGGAGATGGTCGTTGTTCTCAGAGGTACCCAAATTTTTTCTTTTTTTTTTTTTTTTTATATCATATATTCGTTGTTTAAGGTACAAGAACCAGCATGCAGCGCTAGCTATGGCAAAAACAAAACCTGTAAATACGCGCATCACTCCTCCTTCTGAGGCAAAAACCAAGAACTCCAAGCCCCTCTGGTATGGAGCCAACCGCACGTCTCGCCGCGAATCAAGCCCCCCTTACAACCCAGGTGAACTAAGTACCAAGGGAAACCCAAAACAGGAAAAGCAGGAAGCCGCAGGAAAAATCCCCCTGGAAATCTCGGCCCGAAGGCAAAAAGGAAAACCAAACCCATACCCACCAAACCATGCCTATAGCAAGGCCTACGGCTAAAAATCTAACCCTAGATCGGGCCCAATAAAGGACCAGGTGCACCAATTAATGGCGCGACCCCCACCGAGGGGGAAACTAGACGACGATGGATCCCGAACGACCGGAGACAGTGCAATACCAATCGGAGGGAGAGGAGCCAGGGCTGGGCCCCCCAGTGAGAGGCAGCAGTAAGGTGCAAGCTCAGGTGAGCAGTAGGGTGCAAGCCAAAGAGGTTATTATTATTATAAATCATTAAGCTTGTAGAGCCTATGGCTATGAAGCTGAAAAGAAAAATATGAGTGTAGTGCCTCCCACTACTGGTCCCAGATCCCATCTCCTAAATCCTGTTGTCTTCTTCTGATTGGGCCTCCTGCCTATTCCCTCCTATCCATCAACCTCCCCACCTGCCTCCCTCCATTCTAACCATCTCTCCTCCTCCCTCCTCTCCCATTCTCCTCCTTCTTGCACTCCCTCCTCTTCCCTCTCCCCTTCCTCCCCCCCTCTCCTTCCATTGCCAGAGCACTCTAATCCTTCCCATATCCCCAAATGCTCCTGCCTTGTTGCTGCTCCACATTCTCCTATAAACTTTCCCACAGCCAGCAGTCCAGCCTTGGATCCAAGCACATCAGGAAGGTAGAAGGTTTGAGCAACTTGTCTGAGATGGTGTCTGGATTGTTGATATTTGCTGCAGTACAGAAGAATGTGTTCTGGTGTTTGGAGTGCTGGTGTCTGTCTATCACAGGTACAGCTGGTTTGAACATTCTCATCCAATCTAGACAGATAAGATTTGAAATATCCACGGCCAAGTCTGAGTTGTGTGACTGTTGCAAGCTGATGTCTAGACAGTTGGTAGAAGTGTGGTGGTGGTCTGAGTTTGGGGAGGTGGAAGTGGATGGACCTGAAGTGTCTACCTTTCCTGGTATCTGGCAGTTGAGTCCAGTACTGGTGCCAGGCAGGAAGGGCAGACTGCTTGATCTGTGTCTTCAATTTGGTCAGTGAAAGGTAACTGTCCTGTGTGGGTTGGGGATACTCAGCTGCTTGTTTTGCTAAACTGTCAGCTTCATCATTGCCCTGAATACCTGTATGCCAGGAACCCAGTGAAGATTATTATTATTATTATTATTATAAATCATTAAGCTTGTAGAGCCTATGGCTATGAAGCTGAAAAGAAAAACATGAGTGTAGTGCCTCCCACTACTGGTCCCAGATCCCATCTCCTAAATCCTGTTGTCTTCTTCTGATTGGGCCTCCTGCCTGTTCCCTCCTATCCATCAACCTTCCCACCTGCCTCCCTCCATTCTAACCATCTCTCCTCCTCCCTCCTCTCCCATTCTCCTCCTTCTTGCACTCCCTCCTCTTCCCTCTCCCCTTCCTCCTCCCCTCTCCTTCCATTGCCAGAGCACTCTAATCCTTCCCATATCCCCAAATGCTCCTGCCTTGTTGCTGCTCCACATTCTCCTATAAACTTTCCCACAGCCAGCAGTCCAGCCTTGGATCCAAGCACATCAGGAAGGTAGAAGGTTTGAGCAACTTGTCTGAGATGGTGTCTGGATTGTTGATATTTGCTGCAGTACAGAAGAATATGTTCTGGTGTTTGTAGTGCTGGTGTCTGTCTATCACAGGTACAGCTGGTTTGAACATTCTCATCCAATCTAGACAGATAAGATTTGAAATATCCATGGCCAAGTCTGAGTTGTGTGACTGTTGCAAGCTGATGTCTAGACAGTTTGTAGAAGTGTGGTGGTGGTCTGAGTTTGGGGAGGTGGAAGTGGATGGACCTGAAGTGTCTACCTTTCCTGGTATCTGGCAGTTGAGTCCAGTACTGGTGCCAGGCAGGAAGGGCAGACAGCTTGATCTGTGTCTTCAATTTGGTCAGTGAAAGGTAACTGTCCTGTGTGGGTTGGGGATACTCAGCTGCTTGTTTTGCTAAACTGTCAGCTTCATCATTGCCCTGAATACCTGTATGCCCAGGAACCCAGTGAAGATGAAGCTGTAGATCCAAGTCAGAGAGGAGTAGGTCATGGTGAGCTGTTGAATCTGTTGTGAAACCTGTTGGCCTGGGTGAGGGGATAGGCTGTAGGAGTTGAGAATTGCTGCTTGGTTGTCTGTAAAGATCCAGATGTGCTTGAAAGATAGGCAGGTCCTGCTGGCTTCTGTGAGTGCTCTGGCAATACCTACCAACTCCCCATCATAAACCTTCATATCCTGCCCAAGTCCAACACTCCACCTGCCAACAATCTCCCCACCATACATCATCACAACTCCAGCTCCTACTCCTCCACTCTCCAGTTCACTTCCATCTGTGTAGAGAATCAGGTTGTCTCCATTGTTGATCTGGTTGAATAGGATCTTATGTTGTCTGGCTGCTGCTTCTTTGTCTTCAGGGCTGATAAAGATGTCTAATCTGGGATATTGGTCTGGTAGGGTGGTGTGCCATGGTGGTTGCAAGATAGGATGGCATTGCTCAAGTTTCTTGCCTGCTGGTAGGTAGTTACTTAAAGTGTTCAAAACTCTAATCAGTTGGGTGGGAAACTTAGCTTGCTGGGAATGGGAAATCCTCCAATCTGGATTCACATTACCATATAGTTCATGTTGGGAGTTAAAGTTAATGTGATCTCTGAATCTGAATACTGGAGTTGTGGTACAGTCTGAATCTGAGGAGTAGGAGGTAGAGGAGCTTGGAGGATAGCTTTGTTGTAATGTTGATGGATATGAGTTAGGTGTTCTTTGTCTGACTGGATGATCTGGTAGCATCTGTAACACCCTGTAAGCATATCTCTTACAAAGTCTGTCAAGTCTTAAGGGAACAGGAAGGGTAGAAGCCTCAATCTCCAGAGCAGCTGTTGGTGAAGTTCTGAAAGCTCCTAGTATTCTCCTATTAGCTTCTGCTTGTAACTTCTCCAACTTATTAGCAAGTCCTATCTGTCCCTTCCACCAGAGTTCTGCTCCATAGTCAGCAATTGGGGTGATAGAAGTGTAGTATAGTTGCCTCATTGCTGCTGCTGATAGTCCCCATTCTGAGTTGGATAGTCTTGAGATCATGTTTAGTGCCCTGGTTGCTGCTGCTGTCTTTTGTTGTACATGGTGGTTGAATAATAGTTTCCTGTCCAGCCATACTCCTAACCATCTGAGGTATGTTGAAGGATAAATGACTGTACCATGGGGTAGGATGACTGGTATGTTGTTAGTATTGGAGAAAGGCTTGTTGTGGAAGTGCATAAGCTCAGTCTTAGGATCATCAAATACTGTGACATTGTTAGCTGCCCACCTCCAGGCCCTCCTGGCTGCTCTCTCCAATGACTTGGAGTTAGCAGCTTCAGAGGGTCCTGTTACTATAAGTGCAACATCATCAATATAGGAAGGAGATCTTAGCTGAGGGGTGAGAACACTGGGTCCTAGATCCTTAAACAGGTTGGATAAGTAAAAGAGAAACAGGATTGGTGAGATTGGTGAGCCTTGTGGAATGCCTGTCTTGATTGATTGAAGTGTTGCCTCTGTCCATCAAATACTAAGCCAAGTTGTCTGTCTGTAAGGAAGGTGTCTATCCATGAAAGAACAGGAGTGGGAAAACCTAAAGTCTGTAAAACCAAGAGTAGCTGTGTTCTGGAGACATGATCAAAAGCACCTTTAACATCAATAAATAGAGCTGAGAGTACTTTACCATTACACCTTGCCTGCTGCACATCATGTACCAAAGCCATTACTGCATCAATGGCACTTCTCCCAGCTCTTCCTCCCATCTGTTCACTGTGTAGAAGTCCATATGTCTCTGCCATGTAGGATAGCCTGTTAGCCATAATCTTCTCAGAGATCTTACCTAAACAGTTTAACAAAGAGATTGGTCTGTAAGCTTTTGGGACTGTATAATCTGGCTTGTTAGGTTTTCTGATTATGGCTCCAGTTGCCTCTCTCCAGCAGTGTGGGTGATAACCTATTTTCAGCAGTAATTTGAACAGTGCAGTAAGTGGTCTAGGAATTGCTTGATATACATGCCTTAAGCAAAGAAAGTTGATTCCATCAGGGCCAGGTGCTTTGTTAGGAGCAGACTTGAAGATTGCATCCTTCACCTCAGAGTCAGTAACTTCAGGCCAAGGGAAAGACTTATCTGCTGGAGTATCTTCTATGTTGAAGTGAGATTGGCTGGGTGGTGGGTCTGGGAACATGCAAGTTGTGAACATCTGACATTTCTCCTCAAAGTCAGTAGCAAACTGTCCATTTAGAGAAAGTGTAGGAGTTTTCAAGGACATTGTAGGTCTGGTATACTTAGCTGCTGTGAAAATGTCTTGACCTTGGGCAGTTTGCAGAAAAGATTTCCAACACTGACTCTTAGTTTCTCTGATTCTTGCAAAGTATGAGTTCCTAGCTCTCTTATAGTCAGTATGGTAGTATTCCTGTCTGTCAGATTTCCACTTCCTATGCTTTCTAGCCATATCCTGCCTCAGATTAGTTAACTCAGAAGTCCACCACCTCTTGGATCTAGAACAGGGTTTGCTGAGAGGAACATGGTGGTTAAGAGAATCTAGTATAGAGTTTTTGAGTATGAGTGCTGCTTGATCCAATGCATCAGTAGTACCAGATATCAGATATGAGTTGAAGGAAGATGAAGTCTTAGCCATTAATTGTTGTAGAGTGGATTCAAAAGAATTCCAATCTGCTTTTTGCCAGTTGAATTTATTGCTCATAGGACTGGGAACTAAGCTGTCAGCATCAAGTACTAGAGAGAATCTTACCACTTCATGATCACTCCCTGTATGAGCATCTTCATCCACTGCCCAGTCCACTACTCTTTCATATATGTCTTGTGTTGCCAGTGTCAGATCTAATATTGAGCTTCCAGTTCCTTGTCTGTAGTTGTATGTGGAGATATCAGGATGGTTGACTAGATCACAGTTGTTAGCTCTAAACCAATCTACCAGGACCTCACCTCTAATTTCTTTCTGAACTGCTGAATTCCATAAGCTGTGGTGGGCATTGAAGTCCCCACAGAGGATGGAATGTTGAGGGATTTGTAGCTGGTGCAGAGTTCTGTCCATAGTGTAGATTGGCCTAGAGTCAGGTGTCAGCTTTTTCCTTTCATTATAGATATTCCATAAGGTAAACTTCTCTTTTCCTGCAAGAATTTGAATTGGAAGCACATCACCATCTAGGTGAGGAAGAAGGTCAGATCTGTAAGTGCAAAGAATGTCAAGTCTAGATTTGCTAACATAGGCAGCAGTTCTAGGTCTCTCATTATTAGTAGTATCAGGGAGAAAAGATTCAAATGAAGGGTGGGAGTAAGGAGTGCCATCTGAGGCCAGCCAGGGCTCCTGAACAAGAACAATATCTGCTGTACCATTAGTGTAGTGAAGGAGAGAGGTCAATACTTCATATGTCTTTGCACAGTTGTGCTGGATAATAGTAAGTGGTTTGCATCTCATAATGAATGGGAAGTGTTGTCAGTTGATGGGAGTTCTGGTTTGTTAGTTAAGTTCCTGTAAACCTCACATCTCAGGTCAGTAGATTTGTGAGAGCCCTCACAGTTAGCACACTTGAACTGAGAGTGGAGACATTCCTTAGTAGACTGGCAGGTAGCACATCTGTGAAGGTTGGTAGAATGGTCTCCTGCACACAGTTGGCACCTGGTAGGATGTCTGCAAGTTCTCTGATGGTGTCCAAACTTCTGACAGTTCCTGCACTGGGTAGTGGGTCTGATGTCAACAAACTCTGAAGTCTTGACTGAAGTTCCTGCTATCACAAGTTGGTTTCTTAGTGCATATTTCAATTCTCTCAGAGTTTTAAAGGAAAGAACAAGGGAGGAGTGCAACTTTCCTACTCTAGCCTCTGGTCTGGTTAGCCATCTTGGAGGGGCAGCAAGCTGAATGTCTGTATTGTAGGCTTCAATGTCCTCCTTGAAAGCCATCATCTGTTTCTCCTCACTATCTGCCACAATCATGTCAGTAGCAACAGAGTGGGCCACCAGCTTGTACCATCTTTCCCTGATGACCACCTCCTGCAGTCCTGGAATCAGTTGACTCCAAACACTTTCCTTCTCCTTGAGTTCAGCAGCAGTGTTACCTGGCTTCACCTCAATTACTATGTTATTATTGACTGAGAGTCTAACAAGAACAACAGTAATATTCAGTTTGGCCTGGTTCAGAGCATGGTTGATTGACTCTCTGATCTGGAGTGGGTTGAAGTTGGTAGGAGTAGTGGTAGGCTTGAGAATAAGTGTTCTCTCTGGCTCTGGAGTGGGCTCTGGGCGCTTTTTTGAGGCTTTGGTAGTATTGGAAGTAGTAGTAGGGGTAGAAGTAGTCTGCTCAACCATGTTAGCCCAAGTCTTCTTTGGAGGTTGGGGAATAGGAGTAGAAGAAGGAGGAGATGTGAGTTGGTCAAGTCTAGTTAGAATATGGGTTAAGGTCTTCTCCTGTTTAGATAGCCTAGCTTCAATTGCCTCTGGAATAGGAGAAGAGGTTGTAGACTGTAAAGGAGCTGCATCAGGAATGTGATTATCAGGATAGCTGCTAATGGAAAGGAGTAAGTGGTTGAGAAAGTCCTCTTCAGGTGCTGTGAAAAGTCCTTGGTGTTCCTTTATGTGGTTAACAATATCATGGAGCAATCCTTCAAAAATAACAGGTCTATCCCTCTGAGCAGAGGTAGGAGGAGGAGGACTCATTGTAGACATGGTGGGAAATGGGGGAGAAATAGAGGAAGAAAGTGGAGTGCTTCTCCTATGTCCTCTAACTCTGGTGACAGTGAGAGAAACAGGAGGAGGTTGTCTGCCAGGTGGAGTACTGGGTATAATGGGGGATGATGAATACAAAGTATTAGCATCATTTAAGGGTACTTGGGAGGAGGACACTCCAGAAAGTGGAGGATGGGCAGGCATAAGTGCTTCAAAAATGCGAAAATTGCTAAGTAAAATAATAGGTAGAAGGGGGTATAGTGGTTGACAAGGCAACCAACAAGGGGAAGGAACTTAAGAAAATCACAACAAAAACTAGGTAAAAAAAGTACAAAGAGGAGCAGAAGATGGAAAAGGAGAGACACTTAGCTGAAAATTTAACAGAAGCTCCAGAGTAGCTCCAGCAGGCAGCTGGCAAAATTGTAGAGCTGGAGCTCTCAATCTCCAGAAGTTATGTGGTGATGTTCAATTTTCAGGGGTAAAAATAGGGGTAAAATGAAAGATGTGTGCCAAGATGGGGTTAAAAGTGGGAATAAAGTTTTAAAAAGTTGTAGAAGTGTTTAAAGTGGTTTATTTAACAGGATTCTGTGTGGAGGAAAATGGAGGAGATGTAGTTGTTGAGTAAAGTTATGGGGGCGGTCTTGGAGACTGTGGTTGTTTTTAACCCAGTGAAGATGAAGCTGTAGATCCAAGTCAGAGAGGAGTAGGTCCATGGTGAGCTGTTGAATCTGTTGTGAAACCTGTTGGCCTGGGTGAGGGGATAGGCTGTAGGAGTTGAGGATAGCTGCTTGGTTGTCTGTAAAGATCCAGATGTGCTTGAAAGATAGGCTGGTCCTGCTGGCTTCTGTGAGTGCTCTGGCAATACCTACCAATTCCCCATCATAAACCTTCATATCCAACCCAAGTCCAACACTCCACCTGCCCACAATCTTTCCACCATGCATCATCACCACTCCAGCTCCTACTCCTCCACTCTCCAGTTCACTTCCATCTGTGTAGAGAATCAGGTTGTCTCCATTGTTGATCTGGTTGAATAGGATCTTATGTTGTCTGGCTGCTGCTTCTTTGTCTTCAGGGCTGATAAAGATGTCTAATCTGGGATATTGGTCTGGTAGGGTGGTGTGCCATGGTGGTTGCAAGATAGGATGGCATTGCTCAAGTTTCTTGCCTGCTGGTAGGTAGTTACTTAAAGTGTTCAAAACTCTAATCAGTTGGATGGGAAACTTAGCTTGCTGGGAATGGGAAATCCTCCAATCTGGATTCACATTACCATATAGTTCATGTTGGGAGTTAAAGGTAATGTGATCTCTGAATCTGAATACTGGAGTTGTGGTACAGTCTGAATCTGAGGAGTAGGAGGTAGAGGAGCTTGGAGGATAGCTTTGTTGTAATGTTGATGGATATGAGTTAGGTGTTCTTTGTCTGACTGGATGATCTGGTAGCATCTGTAACACTCTGTAAGCATATCTCTTACAAAGTCTGTCAAGTCTTAAGGGAACAGGAAGTGTAGAAGCCTCAATCTCCAGAGCAGCTGTTGGTGAAGTTCTGAAAGCTCCTAGTATTCTCCTATTAGCTTCTGCTTGTAACTTCTCCAACTTATTAGCAAGTCCTATCTGTCCCTTCCACCAGAGTTCTGCTCCATAGTCAGCAATTGGGGTGATAGAAGTGTAGTATCGTTGCCTCGTTGCTGCTGCTGATAGTCCCCATTCTGAGTTGGATAGTCTTGAGATCATGTTTAGTGCCCTGGTTGCTGCTGTTGTCTTTTGTTGTACATGGTGGTTGAATAATAGTTTCCTGTCCAGCCATACTCCTAACCATCTGAGGTATGTTGAAGGATAAATGACTGTACCATGGGGTAGGATGACTGGTATGTTGTTAGAATTGGAAAAAGGCTTGTTGTGGAAGTGCATAAGCTCAGTCTTAGGATCATCAAATACTGTGACATTGTTAGCTGCCCACCTCCAGGCCCTCCTGGCTGCTCTCTCCAATGACTTGGAGTTAGCAGCTTCAGAGGGTCCTGTTACTATAAGTGCAACATCATCAATATAGGAAGGAGATCTTAGCTGAGGGGTGAGAACACTGGGTCCTAGATCCTTAAACAAGTTGGATAAGTAAAAGAGAAACAGGATTGGTGAGATTGGTGAGCCTTGTGGAATGCCTGTCTTGATTGATTGAAGTGGTTGCCTCTGTCCATCAAATACTAAGCCAAGTTGTCTGTCTGTAAGGAAGGTGTCTATCCATGAAAGAACAGGAGTGGGAAAACCTAAAGTCTGTAAAACCAAGAGTAGCTGTGTTCTGGAGACATGATCAAAAGCACCTTTAACATCAATAAATAGAGCTGAGAGTACTTTACCATTACACCTTGCCTGCTGCACATCATGTACCAAAGCCATAACTGCATCAATGGCACTTGTTCCAGCTCTTCCTCCCATCTGTTCACTGTGTAGAAGTCCATATGTCTCTGCCATGTAGGATAGCCTGTTAGCCATAATCTTCTCAGAGATCTTACCTAAACAGTTCAGCAAAGAAATTGGTCTGTAAGCTTTGGGGACTGTATAATCTGGCTTGTTAGGTTTTCTGATTATGGCTCCAGTTGCCTCTCTCCAGCAGTGTGGGTGATAACCTATTTTCACCAGTAATTTGAACAGTGCAGTAAGTGGTCTAGGAATTGCCTGATATACATGCCTTAAGCAAAGAAAGTTGATTCCATCAGGGCCAGGTGCTTTGTAAGGAGCAGACTTGAAGATTGCATCCTTCACCTCAGAGTCAGTAACTTCAGGCCAAGGGAAAGACTTATCTGCTGGAGTATCTTCTATGTTGAAGTGAGATTGGCTGGGTGGTGGGTCTGGGAACATGCAAGTTGTGAACATCTGACATTTCTCCTCAAAGTCAGTAGCAAACTGTCCATTTAGAGAAAGTGTAGGAGTTTTCAAGGACATTGTAGGCCTGGTATACTTAGCTGCTGTGAAAATGTCTTGACCTTGGGCAGTTTGCAGAAAAGATTTCCCACACTGACTCTTAGTTTCTCTGATTCTTGCAAAGTATGAGTTCCTAGCTCTCTTATAGTCAGTATGGTAGTATTCCTGTCTGTCAGATTTCCACTTCCTATGCTTTCTAGCCATATCCTGCCTCAGATTAGTTAACTCAGAAGTCCACCACCTCTTGGATCTAGAACAGGGTTTGCTGAGAGGAACATGGTGGTTAAGAGAATCTAGTATAGAGTTTTTGAGTATGAGTGCTGCTTGATCCAATGCATCAGTAGTACCAGATATCAGATATGAGTTGAAGGAAGATGAAGTCTTAGCCATTAATTGTTGTAGAGTGGATTCAAAAGAATTCCAATCTGCTTTTTGCCAGTTGAATTTATTGCTCATAGGACTGGGAACTAAGCTGTCAGCATCAAGTACTAGAGAGAATCTTACCACTTCATGATCACTCCCTGTATGAGCATCTTCATCCACTGCCCAGTCCACTACTCTTTCATATATGTCTTGTGTTGCCAGTGTCAGATCTAATATTGAGCTTCCAGTTCCTTGTCTGTAGTTGTATGTGGAGATATCTGGATAGTTGACTAGATCACAGTTGTTAGCTCTAAACCAATCTACCAGGACCTCACCTCTAATTTCTTTCCGAACTGCTGAATTCCATAAGCTGTGGTGGGCATTGAAGTCCCCACAGAGGATGGAATGTTGAGGGATTTGTAGCTGGTGCAGAGTTCTGTCCATAGTGTAGATTGGCCTAGAGTCAGGTGTCAGCTTTTTCCTTTCATTATAGATATTCCATAAGGTAAACTTCTCTTTTCCTGCAAGAATTTGAATTGGAAGCACATCACCATCTAGGTGAGGAAGAAGGTCAGATCTGTAAGTGCAAAGAATGTCAAGTCTAGATTTGCTAACATAGGCAGCAGTTCTAGGTCTCTCATTATTAGTAGTATCAGGGAGAAAAGATTCAAATGAAGGGTGGGAGTAAGGAGTGCCATCTGAGGCCAGCCAGGGCTCCTGAACAAGAACAATATCTGCTGTACCATTAGTGTAGTGAAGGAGAGAGGTCAATACTTCATATGTCTTTGCACAGTTGTGCTGGATAATAGTAAGTGGTTTGCATCTCATAATGAATGGGAAGTGTTGTCAGTTGATGGGAGTTCTGGTTTGTTAGTTAAGTTCCTGTAAACCTCACATCTCAGGTCAGTAGATTTGTGAGAGCCCTCACAGTTAGCACACTTGAACTGAGAGTGGAGACATTCCTTAGTAGACTGGCAGGTAGCACATCTGTGAAGGTTGGTAGAATGGTCTCCTGCACACAGTTGGCACCTGGTAGGATGTCTGCAAGTTCTCTGATGGTGTCCAAACTTCTGACAGTTCCTGCACTGGGTAGTGGGTCTGATGTCAACAAACTCTGAAGTCTTGACAGAAGTTCCTGCTATCACAAGTTGGTTTCTTAGTGCATATTTCAATTCTCTCAGAGTTTTAAAGGAAAGAACAAGGGAGGAGTGCAACTTTCCTACTCTAGCCTCTGGTCTGGTTAGCCATCTTGGAGGGGCAGCAAGCTGAATGTCTGTATTGTAGGCTTCAATGTCCTCCTTGAAAGCCATCATCTGTTTCTCCTCACTATCTGCCACAATCATGTCAGTAGCAACAGAGTGGGCCACCAGCTTGTACCATCTTTCCCTGATGACCACCTCCTGCAGTCCTGGAATCAGTTGACTCCAAACACTTTCCTTCTCCTTGAGTTCAGCAGCAGTGTTACCTGGCTTCACCTCAATTACTATGTTATTATTGACTGAGAGTCTAACAAGAACAACAGTAATATTCAGTTTGGCCTGGTTCAGAGCATGGTTGATTGACTCTCTGATCTGGAGTGGGTTGAAGTTGGTAGGAGTAGTGGTAGGCTGGAGAATAAGTGTTCTCTCTGGCTCTGGAGTGGGCTCTGGGCGCTTTTTTGAGGCTTTGGTAGTATTGGAAGTAGTAGTAGGGGTAGAAGTAGTCTGTTCAACTATGTTAGCCCAAGTCTTCTTTGGAGGTTGGGGAATAGGAGTAGCAGAAGGAGGAGATGTGAGTTGGTCAAGTCTAGTTAGAATATGGGTTAAGGTCTTCTCCTGTTTAGATAGCCTAGCTTCAATTGCCTCTGGAATAGGAGAAGAGGTTGTTGACTGTAAAGGAGCTGCATCAGGAATGTGATTATCAGGATAGCTGCTAATGGAAAGGAGTAAGTGGTTGAGAAAGTCCTCTTCAGGTGCTGTGAAAAGTCCTTGGTGTTTCTTTATGTGGTTAACAATATCATGGAGCAATCCTTCAAAAATAACAGGCCTATCCCTCTGAGCAGAGGTAGGAGGAGGAGGACTCATTGTAGACATGGTGGGAAATGGAGGAGAAATAGAGGAAGAAAGTGGAGTGCTTCTCCTATGTCCTCTAACTCTGGTGACAGTGAGAGAAACAGGAGGAGGTTGTCTGCCAGGTGGAGTACTGGGTATAATGGGGGATGATGAATACAAAGTATTAGCATCATTTAAGGGTACTTGGGAGGAGGACACTCCAGAAAGTGGAGGATGGGCAGGCATAAGTGCTTCAAAAATGCGAAAATTGCTAAGTAAAATAATAGGTAGAAGGGGGTATAGTGGTTGACAAGGCAACCAACAAGGGGAAGGAACTTAAGAAAATCACAACAAAAACTAGGTAAAAAAGTACAAAGAGGAGCAGAAGATGGAAAAGGAGAGACACTTAGCTGAAAATTTAACAGAAGCTCCAGAGTAGCTCCAGCAGGCAGCTGTCAAAATTGTAGAGCTGGAGCTCTCAATCTCCAGAAGTTATGTGGTGATGTTCAATTTTCAGGGGTAAAAATAGGGGTAAAATGAAAGATGTGTGCCAAGATGAGGTTAAAAGTGGGAATAAAGTTTTAAAAAGTTGTAGAAGTGTTTAAAGTGGTTTATTTAACAGGATTCTGTGTGGAGCAAAATGGAGGAGATGTAGTTGTTGAGTAAAGTTATGGGGGGGGTCTTGGAGACTGTGGTTGTTTTTTTTTTTGCTCTTAGCTTTGAATGTATCCTTGAGTTCGCAGTAGCAGGTCTTCATGGTTTGTAGCTCTTCTAGTAGATAGGTGACATGTTGGTTGACTGCCTGTTCCCAGGCATCTTTTGTAGCAGGTGGAGGGGCGACAGTCTGGACAGGGGAAGGAACGTCTTCTTCCATCTGGGTGTCGTCTGGAGAGGTGGGGAGGATTGATGTTCCTCTAGTTTGGTGTGATTCTGGTAGGTGGAAGGGGCTGGCAAGAGGATTTTTGCCACCCCTGCCCTTGCCCAGACGTCGTGAAGACGACATCAAGGGTGTAGGAGGGACTCTGTTGATAGGGGTGATGAAATAACAAATAAAGTGGGATGATTTGTCTGTAAAAGTGGGGAAAAGGGGTAGGTGAAGCGGTGAGAATTGGTGGTTGACCAATGAGGTGGGGGCTCGGCGAAAAATTTGGTGTGGTTTTTTCCTTTCGCTGTGGTTGTAACGGCAACGGAGTCCTTTTCTTGCATTTGATGATGGTATGTAGACATGGTTTGCCTTTAGTGGGACAATCTGATCTGCCGCAGGTGTGGAGGTAGGTAGGGTGCTCCAAGGTGCAAATAGCACAGTAGGTAGTACCGGTACACCGGGTGGGGTGGTGTCCAAACGCAAGGCATCTGGAACACTGGGTGTCAGGGCCAAAGGAAATTATTATTATTATTTTAAATCATTAAGCTTGTGGAGCCTATGGCTATGAAGCTGAAAGGAAATACATAATTGTAGTGCCCCCTACTACTGGTCCCTGATCCCATCTCCCAAAGCCTGTTGTCTGCTTCTGATTGGGCCTCCTGCCTGTTCCACTCTATTCATCCCCCACTGCTCCTGCCTGCCTCCATTCCAACCATCTCTCCTCCTCTCTCCTCTCCCATTCCCCTACATCCACTACCCCCTCCTCTTCCCTGTCTTCTTCCTCCTCCCCTCTCCTTCCATTGCCCGAGCACTCTAATCGTCCCCATATACCCAAGTGCTCCTCCCTTGTTCCTGCTCCACTTTCTCCAATAAACTTCCCCACAGCCAACAGGCCAGCCTGGGATCCAAGCACATCTGGAAGGTGAAAGGATTGAGCAACTTGTCTGAGATGGTGTCTGGATTGTTGATATCTGCTGCAGTACAGAAGGACGTGTTCTGGTGTTTGGTGTGCTGGTGTCTGTCTGTTACAGGTACAGTTGGTTTGAATATTCTCATCCAATCTAGAGAGATAAGAGTTGAAATATCCATGGCCAAGTCTGAGTTGTGTGACTGTTGCAAGCTGATGTCTGGACTGTTGGTAGAAGTGTGGTGGTGGTCTGAGTTTGGGGAGGTGGAAGTGGATGGACCTGAAGTGCCTACCCTTCCTAGCATCTGGCGGTTAAGTCCAGTACTGGTGCCAGGCACGAAGGGCAGATTGCTTGATCTGTGTCTTCAATTTAGTCAGTGAGAGGTAACTGTTCTGTGTGGGTTGGGGATACTCAGCTGCTTGTTTGGCTAAACTATCAGCTTCATCATTGCCTTGAATGCCTGTATGCCCTGGAACCCAGTGAAGATGAAGCTGTAAATCCAGGTCAGAGAGGAGCAGGTCCATGGTGACCTGTTGAATCTGTTGTGAAACCTGTTGGCCTGGATGAGGGGAGAGGCTGTAGGAGTTCAGAATTGCTGCTTGGTTGTCTGTGAAGATCCAGATGTGCTTGAAAGACAGGCTGATCCTGCTGGCTTCTGTGAGTGCTCTGGCAATACCTGCCAGTTCCCCATCATAAACCTTTATATCCAACCCAAGTCCTACACTCCACCTGCCCACAATCTTTCCATCATGCATCATAACCACTCCTGCTCCTACTCTACCACTCTCCAGTTCACTTCCATCTGTGTAGAGAATAAGGTTGTCTCTATTGTTGATCTGGTTGAACAGGATTTTGTGTTGTCTGGCAACTGTAACTTTGTCTTCAGGGCTGATGGAGATGTGTAATCTTGGATACTGATCAGGAAGGGTAGTATGCCATGGTGCTTGCAATAGGGGATGGTATTGCTCAAGCTCTTTTCCTGCTGGTAGGTAGTTACTTAATGTGTTCAAAACTCTAATCAGTTGGGTGGGAAACTTAGCTTGCTGGGAATTTGAAGTCCTCCAGTCAGCCTTCAAATTCCCAAATGGTTCTTGTTGTGGGGCAAAGCTCCTGTGCTTTCTCAATCTGAGTGCTGGGCTTCTGGTACAGTCAGAATCAGAAGAGTAGGATGAACTAGGTCTTGGAGGATAGCTCTGTTGTAATGTTGATGGGTATGTGGTTGGTGTTCTTTGTCTTATTGGATGATCTGGTAGCATCTGCAATACCCTGTAAGCATACCTCTTACACAATCTGTCAAGTCTCAAGGAAACTGGGAGGGTAGAAGCTTCAATCTCCAGGGCAGCTGTTGGTGAAGTTCTGAAAGCTCCTAGTATTCTCCTATTAGCTTCTGCTTGCAACTTCTCCAACTTATTAGCCAGTCCTATCTGTCCTTTCCACCAGATTTCTGCTCCATAGTCAGCAATTGGGGTAATGCATGTGTAGTATAGTTGCCTCATAGCTGCTGCTGATAGTCCCCATTCTGAGTTGGATAATCTGGAAATCATGTTGAGTGCCCTGCTTGCTGCTGCTGTCTTTTCCTGTACATGGTAGTTGAATAAGAGTTTCCTGTCCAGCCACACTCCTAGCCATCTGAGGTGTGTTGAAGGATGAATGACTGTACCATGGGGTAGGATGACTGGTGTGTTGCTGGTATGGGAGGAAGTCTTGTTGTGGAAGTGCATAAGCTCAGTTTTTGGATCATCAAACACTGTAACATTGTCAGCTGCCCATCTCCAGGCCATCCTGGCTGCTCTCTCCAATGACTTGGAGTTAGCAGCTTCAGAGGGTCCAGTGACTATAAGTGCAACATCATCAATATAGGAAGGGGATCTTAGCTGAGGGGTGAGAACACTGGGTCCTAGATCCTTAAACAAGTTGGATAGGTAAAAGAGAAACAGGATTGGTGAGATTGGTGAGCCCTGTGGAATACCTGTATTGACTGATTGGAGTGGTTGCCTCTGTCCATCAAAAACTAATCCAAGTTGTCTGTCTGAGAGGAAGGTGTCTATCCAGGAAAGAACAGGAGTGGGAAAACCTAAAGTCTGTAAAATCAAGAGTAGCTGTGTCCTAGATACATGATTAAAAGCACCTTTAACATCAATAAACAGGGCAGAGAGCACTTTACCATTACACCTTGCTTGCTGCACATCATGCACCAAAGCCATAACTGCATCAATGGCACTTCTGCCAGCTCTTCCTCCCATCTGTTCACTGTGTAGAAGTTTATATGTTTCTGCCATGTAGGACAACCTATTAGCCATAATCTTCTCAGAGATATTACCTAAACAGTTTAACAATGAGATTGGTCTGTAAGCTTTAGGAACTGTATAATCTGGCTTGTTAGGTTTTCTAATTATGGCTCCAGTTGCCTCTCTCCAGCAGTGTGGATGGTAACCTATTTTCAGCAACACTTTGAACAGTGCAGTAAGTGGAGTGGGAATTGCCTGATACACACGCCTCAAGCAGAGAAAGTTGATTCCATCAGGACCAGGTGCTTTGTTGGGAGCTGACTTGAAGATTGCATTCTTCACCTCAGAGTCAGTAATTTCAGGCCAAGGAAAACACTCATCTGTTTGACTATCTTCCATGTTGAAGTGAGAATTGCTGGGAGGTGGGTCTGGAATCATGCAAGTTCTGAACATATGACATTTGTCCTCAAAGTGAGTAGCAAATTGTCCATTAAGAGATAGTGTAGGAGTTTTCAAGGACATAGTAGGTCTGGTGTACTTAGCTGCTGTGAAAATGTCTTGACCTTGGGCAGTTTGCAGAAATGACTTCCAACACTGACCCCTAGTTTCTCTGATTCTTTCAAAGTAGAAGTTCCTAGATCTCTTGTAGTCAGTATGGTAGCACTCTTGTCTGTCAGATTTCCACTTTCTATGCTTTCTAGACATATCCTGCCTCAGATGAGTTAACTCAGTAGTCCACCACCTCTTGGATCTGGAACAGGGTTTGGTGAGAGGAACATGGTGGTTGAGAGAATCTAGGATTGAATTTTTGAGTAACAGGGCTGCCTGGCCTAATCCATCAGTAGTACCAGATATCAGATATGAGTTGAAGGATGATGAAGACTTAGCCATTAATTGTTGTAGAGTAGATTCAAAAGAATGCCAGTCTGCTCTCTGCCAGTTGAACTTGTTGCTCATAGGACTAGGTACTACGCTGTCAGTATCAAGTACAAGGGAGAATCTCACCACTTCATGATCACTCCCTGTATGAGCATCCTCATCCACAGCCCAGTCCACAACTCTATCAAATATATCCTGTGTTGCCAGTGTGAGATCCAATATTGAGCTACCAGTGCCCTGTCTGTAGTTATAAGTAGAGACATCAGGGTGGTTGACTAGATCACAGTTGTTAGCTCTAAACCAATCTACAAGAACCTCACCTCTGATTTCTTTCTGAACTGCTGAATTCCATAAGCTGTGATGGGCATTGAAGTCCCCACATATGATGGAATGTTGAGGGATATGCAGCTGGTACAGAGTTCTGTCCATAGTGTAGATTGGCCTAGAGTTAGGTGTCAGCTTTTTCCTTTCATTATAGATATTCCATAAGGTAAACTTCTCTTTTCCTGCAAGAATTTGAATTGGAAGAACATCACCATCAAGGTGAGGAAGAAGGTCAGATCTGTAAGTCCAAAGAATGTCCAGTCTAGATTTGCTGATATAGGCAGCAGTCCTAGGTTTCTCATTATCAGTAGTATCAGGAATAATAGATTCAAATGAAGGGTGGGAGTAAGGAGTGCCATCAGAAGCCAACCAGGGCTCCTGAATAAGAGCAATATCTGCTGTACCATTAGTATAGTGAAGGAGAGAGGTCAACACTTCATATCTCTTTGCACAATTGTGCTGGATAATAGTCAGTGGTTTGCCTCTCATAAGGAATGGGAAGGATTGTCAGTGGTAGGGAATTCTGGTTTCCTGACTAAGTTCCTGTATACCTCACACCTAAGATCAGTAGATTTGTGAGAGCCCTCACAGTTAGCACATTTGAGCAGAGAATGGGGACATTCCTTACTGGACTGGCAGGTAGAACATCTGTGGAGGCTGCTAGCATGGTCATCTGAACATAGCTGGCACTTGGTAGGAGGTCTGCAGGTTCTCTGATAGTGTCCAAACTTCTGACAGTTTCTGCACTGAGTGGTGGGTCTGATGTCAACAAACTCTGAAGTCTTGACTGAAGTTCCTGCTATCACAAGTTGGCTTCTTAGTGCAAATTTCAATTCTCTCAGAGTTTTGAATGAAAGAACAAGGGAGGAGTGCAACTTTCCTACTCTTGCCTCAGGTCTAGTTAGCCATCTGGGTCGAGCTGCAAGTTGAATGTCTGTGTTATAGGCTTCAATGTCCTCCTTGAAGGCTATCATCTGCTTCTCCTCACTTTCTGCCACAATCATGTCAGTAGCAACAGAGTGGGCCACCAGTTTGTACTATCTTTCTCTGACAACCACCTCCTGTAGGCCTGGGATAAGATGCTTCCAGACACTTTCCTTCTCTTTGAGTTCAGCAGCAGTATGACCTGACTTCACCTCAATTACTATGTTATTATTGACTGAGAGTCTGACAAGAACAATAGTAATATTCAGTTTGGCCTTGCTCAAAGCATTGTTGATTGAGTCTCTGATCAGGAGTGGGTTCAAGTTGGTAGGTGGGTTGATAGGCTTGAGAATGAGTGTTCTCTCTGGCTCTGAGGTAGGTTCTGGGCGCTTTTTGGAGGCCTTGAGAGTATTGGATGCAGTAATAGGAGCAGCCTGTTCAACCATGTTAGCCCAAGTCTTCTTTACAGGTTGGGGGTTAGGGATATGTGTAGAGGGAGTAGGAGTTGTGAGTTTGTCAAATCTGGTGAGTATATGGGTTAAGGTCTCCTCCTGTTTAGTCAACCTAGCTTGAATTGCCTCTGGAATTGGAGAAGAGGATATGGGCTGAAGAGGGGCTGCATCAGGAATGTGTTTATCTGGATAGCTGCTGATGGTGAGAAGTAAGTGGTTGAGAAAGTCCTCTTCAGATGGACTGAAAAGTCCGTGGTGTTCCTGTATATGGTTAACAATATCATGAAGTAGACCTTCAAATATGACAGGTCTATCCCTCTGGGCAGAGGTAGGGGCTGGAGGACTCATGGTGCAAAGATTAGGAAAGGGGGAGAAATGGAGGAAGAAAGTGGAGTACTCCTCCTGTGTCCTCTAACTCTGGTCACACTGTGAGGAGCAGCAGGAGGCTGTCTACCAGGGGGAGTACTGGGTACAATGGGAGATGATGAATACAAAGTATTGGCATCATTCAAGGGCACCTGAGAGGACACTCCTGAAAGTGGTGGATGAACTGGCATAAAGGGTGAAAAAAGCGAAAATTGCTAAGTAAATTGGTTGCTGGTGGGGTACAGATAAGAGATGTAGTGGTTGACAAGGCAACCAAATATGCAACTCAGGGGTGAAAAAGGAAATATCAAAATGTAAACAAAGAAGGCAGGCAATGAAATAAACCACAGCAGAAAGTGTAAAAGAAGAGCAACTTAGCTGAAAACCTATCAGATAGACCAGTGCAGACTCAGGAAGAGTCTGTAAAAGTTAGAGAGCAAGAGCTCAAAAACTGTAGGTATAGTGGCCTGAAGTCCAATTTTCAGGAGTAGAAATATGGGTAAAATCAAGAAATTGTGCCAAGATAGGGGTAAAAGTGGGAATTAAGGTCTGAAAATTTGTAAAAGGGTTCTAAGTGGTTTATTAAACAGGATTCTCTGTGGAGGAAAATGGAGGAGAGCTGGTTGTTGAGAAATCTTTTGGGGGGGTCTTGGAGACTGTGGTTAGGGCCAAAGGAAAGGTAGCGCTGAACCTTAAACCTCTTGCCAAAGAGAGAGAGGCCTCTATTGAGGGCTTTATCTGGGTTGTCCTTACCAGCAATAGTGATAACCATTGTGGATGCTGCCTTGCCGGCGCGTTGGGTTTCAGTGGTGAGCAACCTGGGGGGGCGGGGAAGGTGAATGCCAGTGTTGGGCTCCTCAATCTCTGACTTGACAGTGTTGAATCCCCCAGGATTGGAGGGAACAGTGGTGGGGATGCCGTGTATGATGACCTTATGCCAGACTTCATCCTGTCTGAGGCCAGTGGCAGCAGGTATGGTGGATCTTGCTGTTTCCTCAATTGCTGTTCTGCGTTGCTTGAGGACTTGGGCAGCCACGATGGTGTCCTTGGTGAGGAGGAGGACATGGTGGTTGGGGGTGAACTCAATGGTTGCAATAAGAGGTTTCTTAATTGCAGTGTTGAAAGCGTTCCTTATAGTGAGGGTGTTGATGTCATCAGGGAGTGCTGTGCCATCTCTCTCAATGACAATCGTACGGTCACGTTTGGTTAAAACTGGAGCAGTGGCAGCTTTGTTTAGTGAGTATGCTGGGGGCTTGCTAGGGAGGGTTCTGGCCGCTTTCTGGGCCCAGGTTTGCTATGGTGGCTGGGTGGGGGGGGGTTGGGTGTTCGAGAAGGTGGTGTTGCTATGCTGTGGTTGAGCCACAAGGTGCGCGCCTTGAGAGGTAAGGGCTGCCACTTTGGCTTGGAGGTCTTTGGTGTCTGTAATGTGTCGTTCCTGCACTACTAGCATGTGTGCTTCCACGGCTTTGAGGGTATCCTCGAGTTCACAGTAGCAGGTCTTCATAGTTTGTAGTTCCTCTTGCTGATAGGTGACATGTTCATTGACTGCCTTTCCCCAGGCATCTTCTGAATCTGGTGGGGGTGCAACTGTCTGGACAGGGGAAGGGACGTCCGCTTCCATCTGGGTGTTGTCAGGCGAGGTGGGGAGGATTGATGTTCCTCTGGTCTGGTGGGATTCTGGTAGGTGAAAAGGGCTGGCTAGAGGGTTCTTGCCACCCCTACCCTTGCCCCAGGGTCTGCGTGAAATCAAGGGGGTTGTATGAGGGACTCAGTTGATAGGGGTGATGGAATAACAAATAAAGTGGGATGATTTGTCTGTAAAAGTGGGGAAGAGGGATGGGTGAAGCAGTGACAATTGGTGGTTGACCAACAAGGTGAGGGCTCGGCGAAAAATTTGGTGTGGTTTTTTCTTTCGCTGTGGTTGTAACGGCAACGGAGTCCTGGAACCTTGATGAGATGGGGTAAGAGTTGTTACCATCTTGACATGAGGAAACACACACAAGAGTCTCATAATACAGCAGCAGAGGAGTAGACAGTGTATAAATGGTGGGGTGGAATATTACGCTTTAACTAGACTTCAGTATAGATAAGTAGATATCATCTAAATGTCCAGGTGGTTGATCACACACTATTGAAGTGTAGCGGCAGAGAATTAAACACTTTCAGGATATACAGGATGTAGATATTAGTGTCTAGATATGGTTATGACAGAAAACAATTGGTAGTAGATATTAGGATTACATGTCCAATCAAATAACACATATTGGTTCTCAATTATAATGAGACTCATCTAAGTACGATTACAAGTAACAAAAGCTATACCCATATCAGTGTCAAGAGACTACTGTCATTGTAATGGAAGTATCATAGAGTCGACCCAGCGGAGGTACTGTTAGTTAGGTACCTCAGTTGGGCATACTAGATTATACGAAGCGTACATAGGTACTAGTCAAGGTTCGGGGTCACCCTACACTATATTGTTGTCTAAGTAGTCAATTTGGGGGTTATCCTGAATTACTTGACCATAAGTCCAGGTAGAGTTACCCTACTTTCAGACTAGAGCTACCAATCCTTGGACCACAGATTAACCTGTAATAGAGCTAAGTTACCCTACCTTGAAAGTAACTTGTTATGCAGGATTTCGGGGGAAGGGTCCAGAGTGTTTGTAAGGTAAAACTTTATAGGTTCTTAGAATCTCAAGTTGTAACTTGGAAGTGTGGCAGCTAGCACCACGCTCCAGCCACGTTAGAAGTCTCTGGTATCATGGGCAGCAGCCTGGAGAGTTACTGTAAGTCTAGTAAATATCTTCAAGTAGTGATGTTGAGCCCCATATCTCCATGTGCGCTTACACCACCTGTGCAAGTGAATGCTATCCGCAGGCTATAGGTGCAGTAGAGAGGAGAACCGGGAAAAAAGCCTCCAGGTGGTATCGTATAAATGAGATGAGAACTGACAGTGTAATACTGGTTGGAAGTCAGATGTAATATGTGAGGTTACTGGATGTCTATGGGCGAGGTAACTGAAGTCCATTGTGGTGAAAGAGTAATAGTATTGGAGAATCATTGAGTACTCTGAGACACTAATCAAAGATTCCGTTTTGATTTACATCCAGTTGGGTTGACTGTCGGTAGTGACTAGTGGTAGTCAGCCTCTGAAGTGTTCTATCAGGGGAGCTACATGGCTGTCTTCCAGAATGCTATAGAAATGAGTAGAACTGAATAGATGTTCAGGGGCTGTGAATGATTATAGAAGGCTAAGTGTAGATGTGTAGAAAGTTCCATAGTTGGTATAGTATCCAAACAGGCATGACAGCTCGTTACTGGAATGTCCACGTTATGAAGAGTTTTTACTCCTGCTATTGTATTTGAAATGCAGCAGTGAAAACTATTCTATCAGGAACCGGTAGATGTTAGAACACCACCGAGAAGTCTTGTTCACTGCAGTGGATCTCGTGTACAACCCATAGAGGTTCACAAGATAGCTCACGGGAGTTGGGTACTCATGAATGCAGAGTAGTAATGGGGAGAGACTGGCAGCATACTAAACCTACTTAAGTACAGAGTTCTCCTCTACTCTGGTAATCAACTACCTCTTAAGATCGACTCCGTTGCCGTTACAACTATAGCGAAAGAAAAGCCCACACCAAATATTTCGCCGAGCCCTCACCTCATTGGTCAACCACCAATTATCACCGCTTCACCCCCCCCTATTCTCCACTTTTACAGACAAATCATCCCAATTTATTTGTTATTTCATCACCCCTATCAACTGAGTCCCTCATACAACTCTTTTGATGTCGCACAGACCCTTGGCCAAGGGTAAGGGTGGCAAGAACCCTCTTGCCAGCCCGTTTCACCTACCAGAGTCCCACCAGACCAGAGGAACCTCAATCCTCCCCACCTCGCCTGATGATACTCGAATGGAGGAAGACATTCCTTCCCCAGTCCAGACTGTCGCCCCCCCACAAGACTCAGAGGATGCCTCGGAAAAGGCAATCAATGAGAACATCGCCTTTTTCAAAGAGGAATACAATACCTTGAGAACTGCCTACTCTGGCCTGAAGGATGCTTTCAAAGCTATGGAAGCACACCTGATGGTAGTGCAGGAGCGACACATTGAAGACACCAAAGACCTCAAAGCTAAAGTGGCAGCCCTCACCTCCCAAGTCGCGCACCTTGTTGCCCAACCACAACACAGCAAAACCACCTTCGCGAACACACCACCCCCCCTTACCCAACAACCACGGCAAACCTGGGACCAGAAAGCCGCCAGAAACCTCTCCAGCAAGCCCCCAGCATCCTCACTAAGCAAGACTGCTTCACCAGCAGTTTTGACAAAACGTGACCGTACGATTGTCATTGAGAGAGATGGCACAGCACTCCCTGATGACATCAACACCCTTACCATCAGGAACGCTTTCAACACTGCAATCAGGAAGCCTCTTATTGCAACCATTGAGTTCACCCCAAATCACCATGTCCTCCTCCTTACCAAGGACACCATCACGGCTGCCCAAGTCCTCACACAACACGGAACAGCAATTGAGGAAACAGCAAGAACCGCTATACCTCCCGCCGTTGGCCTCAGACAGGATGAAGTCTGGCACAAAGTTATCATCCATGGCCTCCCCACCTCAGTCCCCTCCACTCCTGAAGGATTCAACATAGTCAAAGCAGAAATTGAGGAATTCAACACTGGCTTCTACCTTCCCCGCCCCCCCAGGTGGCTTACCACTGATGCCCAACGTACCAGCAAAACAGCATCCACAATGGTCATCACTATTGCTGGCATGGACAACACAGACAAAGCCCTCAATAGAGGCCTCTCTCTATTTGGCAAGAGGTTTAAGGTGCAACGCTACCTGTCCTTTGGCCCTAACACCCAGTGTTCCAGATACCTTGCCTTTGGACACCACCCTACCCAGTGTACCAGTACTACCTACCGTGCTATCTGCACCCTGGAGCACCCTACCTACCTCCACGCTTGCGGCAGATCAGATTGCCCCACCAAAGGCAAGCCCTGCCTCCATACCATCATCAAGTGCAAGAACTGCGGCGAACCACACCTAGCAACCTCCAAGGAGTGTGCAGCATACATCACGGCAAACCAGGTGGCTGCTAAGAGGCGGACCAAAGGCACTTAGGTTTCCTTTTACGTGTACTTTCCTTTGTAATTTATGAGTTAGGTGGTTTGCAAGGTGGAAGATTTCCTATCGTTCATTATGGCGGATGGCCGTTGGCCCACTTAAAAGCTGCAAATATCGTTTAGGAGACGGGTGTAGTTGACGGGGATGGTTTCATGTAAGGTAGTTGCCGCTTCATAGCCGTAGGCTCCATAAGCGTAATGAGATATAACAATAATAATAACCTCTTAAGATCAGGACTTAATGGAGTAAACCATTTGCTTAATGATATTAAGTTTTACTGCTTTGATTTTTAAACTCTACTGTTTTTTTTTTTTTTCTTTTTTTTTTTTATATCATGTATTCGTTGTTAAGGTACAAGAACTCGCATGCAGCGTGAGCTATGGCGTAAACAAAACCATTCCTCCTCCGTCTGGGGCAAAAACCGAGAACCCCAAGCTCCTCTGGTATGGAGCCAACCGCACGATCTCGCCCCGAATCAAGCTCCTCCTACAACTAAAACGAATCTAGTCCTAAAAGAAACCCAAAACAAGACAAGCAGGAAGCCCAAGGAAAAATCCCCCCGGAAATCTCAAACAAAAAGAAACCAAACAATACCACCCAGGAAAGCCCAAAGCTAAGCCCGGTCACCCAAGAGCTACCCTAAATCGTATCGGGCCCCAACTACAGAGGGGCAGGTGCACCGGTAACGGCGCTCCCCCCACCAGGGTGGCAGGAGGAAGAAGGAGGTTCCGACCGGCCCGAGGCAGTGCAATACTGACCGGAGGAGGGGGCCAGGGCTGGGGCCCCCGGGAGGAGGAGAAAAGGAGGAGGCAGAGTGAACCGGTCAACTCTGCTCCGAAGGAGCTGGGTGGCAGTAAGGTGCCAGCTGAAAAGGGGGGCAGTAGGGTGCTAGCCGAGTGTGAAGAGTGAGGTAGTAGGGTACCAGCCGAGCGAGCCGAGGATAGGAGGGAGGAGGGGTAGACCCTAATGCCGAAGCAACTATCGGAAACGTGTTCGTGTCTGTGCTAGGCGGTCCCCTTGAGTCCCCTGTGCCCATGAGGGACAAAGCAGCCACAAGAGCAGAGAGGAGGGGAGTGGCGAAATCGACCGTAGCCTGTTGAGGGGACCAACCACCACTCCCAGCCATGGGACTGACCCGTACCCACCGGCGGGACAAGACCCGGACCCAGCAGAGGGACTAACCCGAACCGACCAGAAGAAACAGAAGGAACCCATCGTAATCGCGTACCGCAAACCGTGTTCCCAGCCGTCTGTTGTAGGGAAAAAGTGAAAACCCGACCGTGCTGATGCTAAGCGAGGCTGTAGTAAAAGCGGGGTAGAGGAGAAGACCAACATCCTGAGATGCTGGGAGGAAGGAGGAAGGATCTCAAGAGGGTAGACCTCAAGAGAGAAAGCAAAAGAAAAAGTCCACCGAGGCGGAAGAGCGAAAAGAAAAGGCCTAGTCCCCCCCCAGTCGGGAGGGACCAGACACGAGAAGTGGTGATAGTTGTTGTGGTGTTGAGCCGTTCACGAATAGGAAATAAATTTCAATCACCGGAGATGTAGCGGAGACGGTCGATGTTAAACTCTACTGTTGATTATCCTTATCTTTACTTTCAGAAAAACTCTTTGGTACTGTTCAAACCTGGGGATCCATTGTCCCAGAGGGAGCCCCTATTACATTGATTTACCTTTATGAGGCCCATGGATTTGATGCAAAGGACCCAAGTGACATAGGTAATTGTTTTTGCTGATGTTCTCTGAGTATCCAAGTCCTATCCACTATTGATATACGAGTTAGTTTTCTGAGATGATATCAATTCACAATGGTGATATGCGCACTTAAGGCAGTAAAAGACTATAGGTTTCTTTTTTACCTGTAGAAAGTAAGAAGGCCGGCTCATTTCTATTCCTTAAATTCAATCTTATCATTTTTAGATTTGCCAAAGCTGCATAAATAATGATCTGATGCTGTTCTTAGTTTAGCAGAGTTGGGTAACTGGTGCAAGTGATGTTATCCAGAGATCGCTATCCACCTGTTTGAGCAAGAAATCTTTTAATTGTTGTACAAGGCTGGCCAATTATCTGTGGAACTTGGGTAACATTATAAGACAGTAGAAATAGACAATAATCATGCCATTTTCAAGTTTAGTCAGTTCTGAGCTGGTTGTTTTTTGAAGAGGATTATTTTTTTGAGTAGTCTTATACCCTGATTGTTTAACCATGGTTAAAGTATGGGATGCTACCGTAGTAAGTTAATGAGAAGCTTTGAATGGAATAGATACTGATAATTACCGGTCGAAATTACCCGTTATCATCTGACATTTTAGCAAGATTGCCGAATAAGCTTTTATGATCACTTTTGATGAGTAACTGTATCATTGAGATAAGTGTGGATGGATTTGCATATATTGCAATTTCCGAGAATGGTTTAGTTACTATCTAGTAGGAGGTAGAGGATACAGTTCAAGAACCTATCTTTCTGCAGGTAGTTGCAAAGATACATACTACAAATGATACTATTGCTCAGTTTGCTGAAAATAACATCCAAGTTATAGAATGGCGACCGAATTTATCAGATCTCAATTATATTGAGTAAGGTTGGAAGATGGTGAAGGAAATGCTTCAACAGTGCTTTCCTGATATTCATAACGCTAAGGATAGTCCAGACACTATTAGAAGGCATCTAGCAGAAGCTCTTAATATAGTTTGGACTTATGATATAGAGGGAGATATTTTAGAAGAGCTGTAGAAATCTATGCATAGTAAAGTAGAGCTGTTTTAGATGCAAAGTTATATTACACAAAGTATTGATTTTTTATTTCGTCATTTTGCTTGAGAATTTCATTATATTTATTGAAGGTCTATCTAAATCTTAATGCCATTCTGCATAGTTGTGAATACCAACATAGTAAATTTATTGTTGAAGTTATGTCACCCTATGAAATGATTTGACATGCTAGTTTAATTCAACATCTACTCCTACTACATCAACAAAACATTATCCCACCTTTAACACTCACATACTGTATCCAGAAGCATCCTCTCCATTTGTTATCTCACCTCTGTCAGGTGCATCTGGACTTGCCTCTCTAATAAACCAGCATCTCATGAGCACTGTATTATGAGGTTCCCTGTACTTGCTTCCTACATGTTGTTTCCTACTGCCTTGACATCCGAATCATGCCCTACTAACATCACACTCGCTTTATCCTCCAAATCCACCAGTTCCATGAATATACTATCCCCGTGACAGAATGCCTCGCCCATGCGGCCAAATTTGTAGACATGTTCCAGGTGTCTTAATTCCTGGCATTATTTCCTCTTGTTCTTCAGACCTTTGCTTTCAATTATCACTTTACAGCCACTTTGCCTTTCATCCAAATCTGCCATGTGTTCTGACTAAGTCTGAGTCGGTAAGCATCAAAGCATAGTCTTATCTCCAGTCTCAGCAGTTACAAGGCTCCCCACCTGGCAATTCCATCACCTCTTTGTTCCCACTCATGATGTTCTTAATGTCAATATCATACGATACCAAATTCTCGTCAGGAATATGTCCTACTATTTTATTTTAATAATTATTGTCCTTGATTCTACATTCAGTTTAGTATATAATAATTTATATACCAGTAATACAAAGCTCCAGTGTACAGTGTTATCTCAGTTCAAGTCTGTTTCAACATTCCTCTTAACTCGGTCCAGGCGTAAAGACTTCATCTAGTACCATTGCATGCCGGAACAGCAAAGATCTTAGACTAAATACCTGGGTCTTTATTTTTGTATTATGTAGAGATACCGAAAACCTCCATGGCATGTCTTGGCCGATTGCAATCAGGGTTCATGAAGCCAGTATCATTTTGTTTAAAAGACTTGCCAATATATTTCATTGAATGTCTGTAAATCAATCCAACTGTTGACGAGCCATATCTGGTTTGTCTCAGTAATCCAGTGGGCCAGGCTCCTGAGGCTACCTATGTCCACTACTATAAACATTCAGGTGTCTGGTGACTGCCAGTGTATAGTGACAAGAGTATGTAACTCTAATGAGTATCCTGAGTTAAGTATGTTCAACATATGCACAAATCCCAGTCAGTAGACTCTGTCTTTGTACTAAGAGTTGTGGAGTTCAAAGAGTGTAAGGAGGTACCCAGGAAGACATCCCTTCGGTGTACCATACATTTGTTCTTTTCTACCTTGTAGGATATAAATCTCGACGAGTCCAATTGAAGGCCGAAAAACTGTCATGTACAAACTCCTTACCTTTTCAACATATAAGATATACCCCATTGTACTACGTTCTAATTCTTATCTTTCCTAACATTCACTACCATTCTGCTAGAAACTCATGTATAATAAACGACATTCTAATTCACGCAGTCAACCCACACCTCATGTGGGCAATGTCCACTGACACTAACGCCACCCCAGAGCCAATGCCAAGGGATTTGTCAGCTCGAGGGTGGCAACTCGGCAAAACAGATCTAGCAGCTCTAGAAGTACACTGTCGCACTTGCCCTCGCCGCGTCAGAGCTCTTCACTACTGGACCTAGTGTGGCCTCTTAGGAGACCCCCAAAGCATCTCTACGCAAGCACGATACAGACAACATCATACAGAGAACCGGGCATTGAACAAGACGCACTGTGACGACTGGACCCACAAACCCTTTACCTAAGCGATGGGAGCAGCGATGAGTACCAAAATTCTCCTGGATCTGATGGAACTGAATTGGACACAGAACGTGATGCAGAGGACAGCGCTACTCGTGATAGCACCATATCAGGACCCTGTCATCAGTCAAGAAACACAGATAAAGAAAGACATAATCGCATGACAACAGCACAAATTTCAATCACCTCTAGATCACAGGAAACGGCTCTAGTCCGTAGGATACCAGGTTCCCATAGGTGGATATTGTGTAGCAGACCATACACAATACCAATGTTCCCATCATCCAGTATAGCTCAGCATTTATCCACGCTGACCCCCAAAGGTGCCACTAAGCCTGATGTCGAAAGCTCGAGTCTGGCCGGTAAATCAACTACACCCCAACTTTAGCACATCTGGCCTGATATTATTCCACGGTGGAATACACCTTCAGGGACAGAGGCAGCTATAGTATCACAGGCAAAGACACTGATTCTCTGGTACACCCTTTTTGTTGACCAACTCCAGCGTGTGGTTGCTTTAACTTCGGAGGTACATAATGTATGGCTCCAGGCACTCAATGAGATTTCGGATGCAGAATAAATTGAGCCAGGGGACGAAAGTATTAAAATAGTAAGTCATCATGCAGTAAAAGAGATATGGCGTGACTGTGGGTGCAGTTCTAACTGAGAAAGATACACAATTGGCAGTCAGAAGTAAGATCCTAGTTTCTTCACAACGTGAAGCGTAGGATTGTGAAATTATATAATCTCCAGAAAGGCGATACCACTGCTCTTGCACGCAGAGTGGCCTACCTTTTGGAAGAGGATAGATTTATGTGCACCCCACAGGGCTACGAGGTTGGCACCCTGTTGATCAGATGACTGTTTCCAGTGATGACTAAGGTTGCTTGAATTCTGTGCAGGAAAACAAATTGCGACCCCCGGCACTCCAGATTACTGAGGACATATGGGAAAAGTACTTTGAAGGAAATAGGATGTAGGGAATTGCGGAACTGGATTTTCTTGGATGTATCAATGGCACAATAATTTGCATAATGTGTGCAATACTATGCTCTACCCTACAGGCATGGCAAAGTGGAGTATAAAAGGATACAGGCGACAACAAGCCTGAGACAGCTGAGGTGAGTCAACTATTAATAAGCATTTTTATTCGTGACCAACACAGCTCACTTGACTGTAGACCTTCTTGCCTGGCAGGGAGAGACATGGGCAGATTGCTCAGGGGAGGTATGACAGATGATTCTGGAGAAGACTCAGTTGACCATCAGGGCAAAGGTGGAAAGCGTGCATGGCATGTGAGAAGACTGGCGCCAGAGCTTTACAGACAACTGGGCAGCAGTAGCTGTAGAGCTTCGGGGTCCGACATCTGGCCGGACTCAATAACGTCACATCCTAAGCAGTTTGACTGCCAGTTGCTTGCGTATTGGAGACATGGTTGGGCCTGTAGACAATGAAAACAATTCGCAGGAAACTGACTTGTCTTTAGACATCCCCCGGACCTCGGATGAAAGTGTACTCAACTTTCTGGATTCTGATTCAGGGAGTTTGAATGGCTTACGTGAGGTTACTGAAGGAAGGAGGAAAGATAACGCTACCAGCGCTATGCGATCGCAACCCCTCTTGCCTAGCTTTGAGAATTTGGATGAAGGAGGAGCAGGCACAGCTGTGAGCATTAGTGAGGCTAATCAGGGTGTAATGGACATATAAGGTAGCAGAAATTGATTGAATTTCATTGCCTGCGAGAGGATGTGCTGCGCGATAGTGAGCGCATAGGAAATGGATAGTCATAATATGAGGGCGCAAGAGAAAGGTAGTAAGAACTAGTAGGGCATCATGGTGATCAGAGAGTAGTAAACATCATGAGGAGAATATTTGGAAAAACAAACAACACCAGGAGCAACATAGGGACAACATCGTGAATCATTTATAGGGGTCAGATGGCATCAGGACTCAGCCATCAACTTATGTAGCAGTATCTAGAGAGAAGCAAGAGCATCCAGAGAGTGTTAGGATGCATTACAAATTAAGTCAAAATGTAGAGCACCAGGAGTGAGAGTGGGACACCATCAGGGTGTAGACAACAGAAAGGAGTGTAACAGGGCAGGAAATGTAAAGAATAAGGTAACTGGACATTGAGAGTGCACGTGCAACGTCGGGACAGACGGCGCCCACCTCAGATGTCACGAAACGTCAAAAGGTATTCAGGTGTCGCTCAGAGGCAACATTAAAAGCTTTGATGTGATGAGAGCGCCAGCATGGTGCACCAGATGTATCCAGGACGTAACGGGAGTTCAACAGACAATATCAGGATGTTGGGAATGCACAGGTTCTGTGTCAGCATAGAGTTCGGATGAGGGATATGAAATGACCTAAGTCAGGATGGGAGGTTGATCCGACGTTGAGTCCTGATTCGCAATTTACATTCCGAGCATTTGGGGCGTGTGTATAAATTTTCACTGATGCTTCCAATACACAAACGGGGTTGCCAAAATTGTAATCCTCCCGCTCACGCCAGGTAGGTAAAGGGTGAATACATTTTCATTGGTTGATTCTTTGTGTTGGGAAATTTCTTTCACATCTTGAGATTTTTCTTTCGTTTGTTTTCTTTCATTTCACATCTTCCAGATTTGCTTGTAGTTTATATTCATGGCATTTGTTAGTTTGTTAGCTAATATTTATACTACAATTAAACTTCTTTGCCTTGGTAAACAGTGTGGTACTGTGTGTTGCACGTGGTTTGATCTCCAATGCCAATGCCGCTACCATCGGGTACTTGAATATACTCTATTAATAGATGTTTTCTTACCTCCCATTACTTTGACGTCTGAAATTCATTTCCTGATTTAGGCACCTCTCATATTTATATTCCGCAAGCGGCCTGGTGGCCACTGACCCAAGAAGTAGATCGGCCAGATTGTATTGCATTGTTTCCTGTTCAGCTGTATCAATAGCGGCTTAGGACCTAAGGTTTGTAATTCTAAATCATTCTAGGTCTGACTTGTATCTCACTAGAATGAGTGTTGCTACCTGACACTTGTTACATCTAGATTTTGCTCTCAGTGTCTAATCGGAATGCCCCCATTTCACATACTACAGACCCTCCCATTGTGTCATCCATATTTATAATACAGTCTTCAAGACTATGACCTCTGGGAATGCCAGGACTACGAACATAATACTAAGCTTCTAGAAAACCCTTATTCGCAGGCAAAATATTTTTTTTAAAACAAAGTAATATTGTTTGATTCTACTAGTCATTACCTAGGTCCTGGTATATAAGACCTGATGCATTCCATTGAAGGCAGAAAAACTATTATATACAAACTCCTCACCTTTCTGACATATAAGGTATACTCCATTGTGTTAAATTCTAATTCCAATTATTCCTAATGCTCACTAGCATTCTGCTAGAATATCATGATCAGCCAACTATGTTCTAATTCATGCAGTCAGCCAACTCCTTATGTGGCCAACTTGTCTCAGCGCAGATACGACCCCAGAGCTAATGCTATGAGATCCGTGCAATTGAGGCTGAAAACAGAGCAAAACAGATCCGGCAGCTCATGAGGTACACTGTTGTACTGGCCAGCTTTGTATCAAAGCCCTTCACCACTGGACACAACCAAGCCCCTTTGATGACTCCCACAGTACCTCTACAGGCTCACAATACTGACCATGGTATACAGCAAACCAGGCATGGAACAAGACCGCTGAGTGGACCCTGAAACCCTTAGCCTAAGTGTCAGTAGCAGCAACAAGTACTAAAATTTGCATGGATCTGATGGAACTGAATTGGACACAGAACCTGATATGGAGGATAATGCTACTCCTTATAGCATCACATCACAACCCTATTATCAGCTAAGAAACGCAGATATAGAAATAAATAATCGTAAGACAACTTTGTGAGTTTCAACCACGTCTGGATAACATGACACAGCTCAAGTTATGAGGCCCCCTGGTAACCATAGGGGGATAATCTGTGGCAGAGCAAATGCGCCACCCACAGTCTCATCATAATGTGTAGCATGACCTTTATCCCCACTGACTACATAAAGTGCTACTATGCGTGATGTCAGAAGCTTGAGTCTGGCCAGCCAATCATCCACCTAACAATATCAGCCCAACAAGCCTGATATTGTTTTAATTTGGAATACAGCATCAGGGGCAGAGTTAGCTAGATTATAATGTTCAATGACTCTGATTATCTAGTACACCCTCTTTGTTGATCTAGTCCTGGGTGTCGTTGTTTAAACTTAGAAGGTATGCTAAGTATGGCTTAAGGCAAGTGATGAGATTTCGGATGCAGGACTAATTGAGCAAGTGGAGGAAACTTTTAAAACAGTATGTGGACAAACTGAAAAAGAGACATAGGTAATGGTGAGTGCAGTATTGTAAGTTGACAAAATTAACCACGATTCAACAGAGAAAATCTTTGGTGATGACAACCATCCTCCCCTACCAACCTACTATTATCAAAACTAAAAAAAAAAAAAAGTAAATTCATAGTAGAAATTAATATTTAGTATACCATCTATCAGCCTTAATAATTGCCTCTATTGTATCCACAATTGATCCAGCCAAAGTATCAAATACCTTTGTGTCAAGAAGTTTCCAACAATGAGTAATGGCCTTCACTAATGCTTTCTTAACCACATTAACAACACCCTTCAGAAGATACAACTCGGGGTAGTGCTTGTGAAGGTTACCTTTCACCAGAGACCAAATATTTTCAATTGAATTGAGATCTAGTGAATAGTCAGGAATTTCTAATAGTGTAACACTCTGCCCTCTGAGCTATCTCCTGAAGGGCAAGTGTGTCTTAGAATTATCAATAATAAAAAATATCTCTTCTTCTCTAACCTTTTCTCTGATATCCTCCCATATCTCTAGAAAGTCATAATGATTATAAATATCAATAATTAACTCGCCAGTCACTCCACCCCTAGCAGAAGAAGGATCAGGAAAAACAGGTAAAAGAAGACCATGAGTTTGACCATAAAAACAATCAGTCATCATCTGGCGAATTCCTTTCTCTCCTCTCCTAGCAACAGGTTCAACAAAATCTTTATTCCACTTCTTATTTGGGTATCTAAATACCCATTTTCTCCTCTTCCCTCCTCCTCTCTCCACTGCTACCTCATCCCTCCACATTGTCTTTCTTCTCAACATCTTCTTTGTCCAATACCTATTGGCTAATACCTATTCCAATCTTTCTTGAGCTAGATTCTCATCCAAATGGACCCTTTCTTATGCCATCCACTTTCTAAGATACTTTTTTTCAACTCTTCTCCTTACTGTCCTGCCAGAAACTTTGGGACAAACTTGTACAGCAATCTCAAAATAGGTAATATGGCAATTTGTTTGAGCTTCCTCCACCTTAGCATCATCTTAAGACTTGGTAGTCTTAAGATGTCTTCCTCTAACCTCATTCTCCTTGCCCTCTGGATATCCCTTTACAATTGTGTTTCTGACAATAGTGTAGGGGATATTAAGGTAGTGGGAAATTTGCTGATATCTCATTTGAGGCTCATGTAACCCAAGGATTCTCCCCCGGGTGAGCTCAGGGAGGTGTGTGGAGTGAAGAGGTTTTTTGGCATAACTGCGAAGAATAGGAGGTATAGTTTATTGAGAAACAGAATTAAGCACAATGGTTTCTTTGTAGTTGACTTGGTGTAGTATTTTTGGGTGGTGTTGAAAATGCAAGGTGATGAAGATGCGTACGTTGCCACCAATGGTTGAAGCACTGTTAATTTTATCAACATACAATACTAATAGGCAAGCTACATATTTGTCACATAGAGGTGAGATCGCAGTTTCCTTACAACCTGAAGCATAGAATTGTGAAATTATATAATTTGCTTGACTTGGTAGGTGATCCCCCAGCTCTAGCATGTAGGGTGAACTACCTTCTGAAAGAGAATAGATTTATGTACACCACACAAGGATATGAGGTTAGCAGCCCATCAATGAGATAACTATTTCCAGCAATGCCTGAGTTTGCTTGAACACTATACAGGAAATCACATGGTGATTTCAGGTGATAAAGATTGCTGTGGCCAGATGGAGAAAGTACTTTGACGCAATAGAATGCGCTAGATTGTAGAACCGGATTTTCTTGGACATATCAGCAGCACAATAATGTTCTTAAGGTATACAATGCTATCCATTCACTATGGGTATGGCAAAGTGGAGTATTAAGGATCAGGGTGACCTCAAGCCTGAGATGTATGGAGGTGAGCCTCCTAAAAATAAGTATTTTTATTTTTGACTAATATGGCATACTTGACTGCAGACCTTCTTGCCTGGTAGGGTGTGATGTGGACAGCTTACTCAGGACTAGTGCAACAGATGATTCTGTAGAAGACAGAGTGGACCATCAAGGCAAAGGTAGAAAGCATGCATAGCAAGTGCGAAGACTGCTGTCAGGGCTTTACTGATAATTGGAAAGTAGTAGCTGTAGAGCTACAGGATCTCATATCAGGCTGGACTCCGCAACGTCTTGCCCTACACAGTCTGACTTACGGTTACCTGTACATAGGGGACTGGTTGGAACTCAGGACAAAATTATTCGCAGGAAATGCACCTATCTTTAGATATCCCTCTGACCTCAGATGCATGCATATTGAGCTTTCTGGATTCTGATCCAGAGAGTCCGGATGGCTTATATGAGTTTACCGAAGAAAGAAGGTAAGATAATGCTACCAGCCCTGCAGGATCACAACTCTTCTTGCTTAGAATTATGAATTTAGAGGAAGTTAGAGCAAGTCTGACTGTTATCATTAGTGCACCTAATGTGTGTGTAATGGACATATAAAGTAGTAAAAATTTATTCAATTTCATTGTCTGTAATAGGATATACTACACCATAGCTAGTATATAGGAAATTGATAGTCACAATATGAGGGTGCAAGAGAACGTTAGTAAGAACTACAAGAGCGTCAGAGTGATTAAACAGTAGTAAATATCATTAGAAGCTAATTTGAGAGAACAAACAACACTGGGCACAACATAGGGACAACATCATGAATGGTTTATGGGGGTCAGATGTTATCAGGACTCGGTTACAATATTACATAGTTGCATCTAGAAAGCAACAAGCGTGACCAAATAGTGTGAAGATGCATTAAAATTGACCGAAAATGTAGGAAATGGAGAGTAAGAGAGGGAAAATATCTGGTCATGGATAAACCAGAAAGGAGCACAATAGGGCAGGAAATATAAACAACAAGGCTACCAGACATCAAATGTGTGGAATCAATGTCAGGTCAGACCGCATCTGGGTCAGATACTACACAAAATCAAAAGCGGTTCGAGCGTCATACAGAGGTAACAGGCCGATACGGCCAAGAATGATGGTCTCTCCAATCTTTGTTTGAAGTTCTTTCCTTACTTATTACTTTGCGAATAAAACATCTTTATACTCTTTATCATGTTTGCACATCTCCCACATTTCTCACAAGCCTATGTGAGACAAAGTTATCTTAAATTGATATAATTAGTATTGTCTGAAGAATAGTGATAATGACGATCAATAGATCTAAGAACTGTTATATCAGATAAGAGAGAAATACAAAAAGAGAAGTATTATTACCCGTGCCTCTTAGCAAACATTGAGTCAGGAATATTACATATGGGATGAAATCTTTACCAGGAGAAAAGGGAAGAAGAAGAGGGAAAATACAACCAACTAACCTGTAATCAGTACAGAGTTCAAGAAGTTAGGAGGAAATAAAAATGGATATTAATGAAAAGGGAGTAATACGATTGTTTTCCGATTCGAAGAGCAAATGGAGGAATTGTATGGAGAAGTTGGTTGCACTATGTTAGTAAAGAGATATTTCTATTACTGTATTGAGAGGAGCCACTTACAAATTTTCTGTTTTCTAATAGATGAATTTGAGGATTCATTCATTAGTATTAAATATTCCTACGTTTTATAACAAGCAAGTCCAGTCAGCTTCAACTGCAGTCTTTGGTTAAAATACTCACCCAAATAGAGTGAAGGCTTGGTATTTCCTCCTCCATCCCCAAAACTGAGCTCATCCACTGGTGGACCTATACGCAAAAGGGCTTCCCATGTAACCATCCTATTGTAATTGACAGTCTACTATTCTACCCGTTGGGTATGGTAAGATGGCTTGGGCACTGGTTTGATCCAGCTTCCTGCTGCCTCCACTGGACTAACAACACACACTTCTCTAATTGTCTGGGCCTCACTAAATGGGCCTTCTCCTTAGTCAACAGACTGTTGGGTCCTGGAAAAGTCCTATCACGCTACCTATTCCACCTTTTGGCAGCAGCCCTCCTCATACCCATACTCCTGCATGGGGCTGAACTGTTCACTCCCTCCATATCCATAACTAACAGGCTGGGAGTCTTTTGATGGAAAGTTCAATGATGAATCACAAACTGTTTCAGTAAAACCTGGACTAGCATCGTTCCCTATAATATAGTACTTCCTCCTGTCTAGTTCATTATCAAGCATATGCAATGCTAGGCAGCTTACCATCTTGTATGCCTCCCCTCCTGAACAGAACTCTGCCTCCTCATGGCTACACAGCCTCTACCCAGACGCCTCCAACTTTCAGTCCCCAGAGGACTACCACCTTTGCACTACTAGCCTCACCCCGGGTTACCTCCTCCTGACCTGGAAAACTCCTGACTCCTCACTCCTGGTACGCAAATGGCTGCCTAGAGATGCAATTGCCTACAGGGTAGCTAACTTAGTTAGTCATCTGGACAAAGTTCCCCCCACTGCTAGCACCTCCTTCCTACTGCCCTCCAGCCTAGGCCCCTGATAACCCCTCCTTCAGCGGCCTCAAGAGAGACTGCAAGAATCTTCTCTTCTACACAAGGTCTACGTAGTACTACCCTTCCCTGCACTACGTCCTCTCACTAACTCTTTTCCCCAATTCCTTTATAACATAATTTACAATGATCTGGCTCTTCCCAGGCATCCGGCTCACCCATGGCAACCAGTGGAAAAATTAACATCTGTCTTATTATCTCAACTAATATTACTGATACAACTTTGCAACTGTATGAGCACATACATTTAGATATGGAGAATCAGAATATGTAATTATTATTTTATAATTCAAAGTTATTGCTTTTTTGTGATATTTTTAAGAGTCATTATACTGAACTACATACCCCCTGCCTTTGATCCATGTGTGAACTAAAAGCAAATACTGGGTGACTCTGTAACTTACTGCTGTACTTCTATAGGTCTTATATAATTAGTAATAAGACTTTCTATCCTGATTCATAGCAATTCATTGAAATTATAGGACCAAATAAAGACCTGAAAAAGTTGATCGAAATACATACAAAATTGAGTTATTTAACTAGATGATATCTACTTATATAGAAGAGCTATCAAGCTCCTTACTTGTAATAAGTTTCAATATCATATTTAACGTAGACGTAAATAGTATTAGGTTATTGTGACAAGTTTACTATATTCTATCCTTCCATTATAATTACTAGTTGGAAGAAGTATTTTGCTAGTCACAATCAGAGTAATTGTACTAGAAATAAAGATCTCCAATGAATATTACTTTTCTGATAGCTTAATTGGATTCAGGAGGCCTGGTTTACTGATATTTAACTTCATTCTAGTGGAATTACATACTATTCTAAAATGTATGTACCATATTTATTATTAACTAAAGACTTTTTTTCTATAGTAATCTGCTTAACTATAGGGTTTGTAGCAATATAGGTTATGTATTCAACTAACATACAAAATTAGGAAAAGGTAAAAAAAGGGTTTTGAAGGCCAACCAGGTATTGTTAGTTAATTTCATCATATATTAAAAACCTATCTTTCATTTCAGACCCTTGAATAAACATGTGTATTCTAATACTGAAAGGATATCATTGAACATCAAACTCTATATTCCTACTCTCAGAGTATTTAGTGAAGATAATTGTGAAGAATTAAATCTGCAGGCCTTCTGTATAAATAGATATCATTTAAACAAATTGCCCCATTTTGGATGTATTTTGATAGATTTTTTTGAGTTTTTACAGGATTTTGTAATTGCGAAGAATTGTAATGAAATAGGATAAAAAGTCTTATTACTAATTATATAAGACCTATAGAAGTACAGCAGTAAGATACAGAGTCGCCCAGTATTTGCTTTTAGTTCACACATGGTTCAAAGGCGGGGGCACGCAGTTCAGTGTAAGGACTCTTAAAAATATCACAAAAAAGCAATAACTTTTAATTATAAAATAATAATTACATATTCTGATTCTCCATATCTATATGTATGTGCTCATACAGTTGCAAAGTTGTATAGGTAATATTGGTTGAGATAATAAGGCAGATGTTGATTTTTCCACTGGTTGCCATGGGTGAGCCACATCCCCAGCAAGAGCTGGTTCACCATAAATTACGTTAGGCCTGGGAAAGTTCATTGCTAGCCACATCCCTCAGATGAGATTAGGAAAAAGCTACCTGGCAGCCCATATCTCCTGCCTGGACCCTGACACGCCAACTACCAGTGATATCTCGGAGCAGGAACCTGAAATGTTCCACCATGCCATTCTAACCTGCCCATCTATACTTGAAGTCATGGACTCCCACTTCTGGGGGGTTGAGTGTCTAGTGGAAGACGATCCACTCTAGTTCATGCTCGACTTGCTCCACAGACTTACTTACTACCTTTTGGCCACCACTACAGACTTTGGCTCTGACATTTCCACGCTGAAGAATGCTACCATCCACTCTCGCTCACCCGCCACCTCCCTGACTACTTCCCTTTACTACTAGTTTAGGTAACAAGTTGGGTATTGTTTGTTTTATTTTGTAATAACTTTTCTTAGTTTGTATGCTTCCCTATCTCTGTACTTCAGGCGACATTGCAATATTAGTTGTTCATGTTTTTGGAAAAACCTAGTTTCATTTCCTTTATTGTTTGTTTTAGGATTAACATTTTATTTATGCTATAGCTATATATTGTATGCGAGTTCTTGTACCTTAACAATGAATACGAGACGATAAATAAAAACAATAAAAAGGAAGACAAAAGTCCAGTCAGCCTCCTACAAATTTCTCAGAATCAATTTTAAATTTGTTACAATTTAACTGACATAATTCCTAACTACAGCCAGCCAACCAGAAAGGATTAGGAGATATACCTGCAGATATTGACCATTATCACTTAGCCAATATCTGCAATGTGGACCAAACACCATTACCTTTCAAGTACCTTAAAGGATAAACCTATAACAACATACATCATTCAACTATATAGGTACTCGTGCCAAGGTTGTGGCCCCCCAGCCACACCCCCCGGTTGCTCGCTCGCTCACAAACCTTGGGCACTCCAGAGGAGTGCCCGACAGCTCAACAATAATTTCATACTCAACAATAATTTTTTAAATTTTTTTTATTCAATGATAAAACACCACTAGAGTTGCTATATGAATAGCACAGGACTTATATATTATTGAAGACAAAAACCAGAGTAGCCTGTATTATAATAAATTGATTTAAAATCAACTTAAAAAACAATAAAACTCTGTCTGATCTTACTATGATGTACTTTTCCCATTGACTTTAGATTATAGTTAACCATTGCCATTGAAGTCTGTATAAAAGTAATCTCTACCATTGAAGTTTATAGCATAATGGATCTACATTAAATTTCTTTAGTATATAATAGACAATAGCAAAATATACTTCTCATATTGTACTACTAAAATATCACATTTCCCAGTTCCGCAGAATCCTACTATCGAAATCATATTCTCTATATTCCAACAAGTCCACCATGCCAGACAAGAATACAGCCAAGTCAAAAGAGCTTTACCAAGCGCTTGAATCCCGAATTCAAGAGGCAATTGAGGTCCTAACATCGCGTGGAGAGGAAGATCCAAATTTAGCAGCCGCTGCACGCGAGTTTAACCTTCCACCGCAACGTTTACGAGCACGCTGGAATGGCCGAATCTCTAAGTCTGAGAGACCTCCTGCAAATACCAAGCTTAATGAGGAGCAAGAACTGGCAGTATGCCAATACCTCGATAGATTGGATAATATTGGAACCTCAGCTCGTCTTCAAATGATTACTGCATGTGCAAATTCAATTCTATTCCATGCACATTCCGATACGTCAAAGCCCGCTCCTGTAGTTGGAGAACACTGGGCTCGAAGATTCCTCAAACGACATCCTGAGTACTATGTACGTAAGCAGCGTACAATTGATGCTGACCGTAAAAATGCTCATGATCCTGCATCAATTTCTGACTGGTTTACACGGTATAAAGATGTTTGTGAAAAATACCAAATTATGCCCTGCGATCAATATAACTTTGATGAAACTGGCTTTCGTATTGGAATTGGACGGGACCAATGGATCATTACAAGAGATCCAAATCGCCAGGCGTATTTGGGTAGTTCGACAAGCCGTGAACTTACGACGGTCTGTGAGACTATTAGTGCTGATGGAACTGTGCTGCCACCTATGATAATTCTCTCTGCAATTATCCACCAGGAATACTGGTATACGGAAACCGACATCCCTGATGATTACTACATAGGAGTTTCAGATACTGGATACTCCAATGACCATCTGTCATTAAAATGGGTAGCCCATTTTAAACACTTTTCAGCTCAACGTCAAAAGGGATCTTATCGCCTACTTCTCCTAGATGGCTATGGTTCTCACTGTACCAGTGAATTCATCGAGTATTGCGATAGGCATAAGATAATTCTATTTTGCCTACCCCCCCATACCAGTCACCTATTACAGCCTCTAGATGTTGTAGTGTTTCAACCATATAAACACTATCACACTGAGGCTATTGAGGCTGCTACAAGAACTGGATGTGCAGATTTCGACAAAGCTGAGTTTCTATCAGCACTGGACTCAATTAGGCAGCAAACCTTCAAACCATCAACGATTCGTTCAGCCTTTCGTGCTACTGGCCTTGTACCCTACAATCCAAACGTCGTATTAGAAAAGCTCCGCGAAGTCCAAGAGATTCAATCACCACTCTCCACCCCATCTGGTTCTTCCTTGGAGTTACCTCAAACTCCCATGACATCTCGTACCCTTAGACAACAAGGAATTGAACTCCAACGAGCAGCACTTGATTTATCGCCCACATTTCAGCAACAACTGAAGACAGTCCTAAAAGGTGGAATGGTGCAGGCTATTTCGGGAGAACAAGCAGTTGAAGATCTGGCAAATACCAAGGCGGCACAAAAGATGAGGGCTGCCAGAAAGAGATCTCGTCGTATTGTTCAAAAGGGTGGTATGCTTTACGCTCATGAGGCGCGGCATATAGTTAAGCAAAAGGAAGAGGTGGAGCTTCAGAAAGCAGAAATAGCACTACGCCGTGCACAGTCTGCCATGGAAAAGGCTGAAAGAGAAAAACGTAAGCCATTTCTTAATGAGGTAAAGGCAGGTTGGAAGAAGATGGTAAATTTGAAAAAGTATCACAAGAAGATAATGAAGGCCTTGTGTGTGGAAATTAGAAGGAAGGGCGTAATAGGCGCAGTGTGAGATAAATAAAAACAGTTTTTAGGCTAATTAAAATTATTTAAAAATTATTGTTGAGTATGAAATTATTGTTGAGCTGTCGGGCACTCCTCTGGAGTGCCCAAGGTTTGTGAGCGAGCGAGCAACCGGGGGGTGTGGCTGGGGGGCCACAACCTTGGCACGAGTACACGGAAGTCAGCCAGGCTGAGATAAGTAGTAGGTAATGATTCAACTTACCGTATTCTCCGATAGGGTACCTTGGGTAAAGTAATTGATATTATTTCGAGGCCAAGGTATTAGTACAAATATCGTAAATAAAAAAATAAATTACAACTCATGGGTCATTGTAATGTTCAATCCAAAGACGTATATGCCAATGGGTACAATTTTCGTCAATGGCTAGAGGAATCGTGACTTCCTATTCTTGAGAATCGACCAACCCTCCTTGTACTTGATCTCCTTGAAGCACACAAAACAGAAGAGATACTTCATACATTTCTAGCTCATGACATTATAGTTAGCCTAATTTCAGGTGTTTATACCTCATTGGTACAACCATTAGATGTTAGCATTAATTACTCATTTAAAGATTTATTAAAGGTAGGATAAACTTACGAGTCTTACCTGAAAGCCAGAGTAGAAAAAATATAAAAACTCAATTTGCTAATCCTTTTAGTAATTAATTAAGAGGTTATAGAAGAAAGGTTACATGCTATTGTTAAGGGACCTGGTTCCTATATCAGTAGACGCGACAGGTAATGATATTTCTCTTATAATATCTATCGCTACTATCTTTTAATACTTATATTGTTACTTCATACTATTACTTTCTCTTCGTTAATACTAGTAGTCCTAGAGGCGTTCTTCTTCCACTAATTGTCTTATAATGATTGTAAAGTATATGAATTCATTTTTAAAACAATGAGTAGGAAAATAACTTAGATGGTTGTATGAAGAACTAACTAACACACTCTTCTTTTATATATATATATATATATATTTATATATTACGTATTTATTGTTTAAAGTACAAGAACCCACATACAGCGCTAGCTATAGTGAAAACAAAACCATAAAGCACGCATCCCACCTCTATCTGAGGCAAAAGCCCTGAGCCCCAAGCTCCTCAAGTATGGAGTCCACTGCACATCTCACCCTGAGCAAGCCTACAAAGCAATCCCAACCCAGAATAAGCAGGAAGCTACAAGGAAAAATGCATCCAGAAATCTCGCCTGAAGGCACAAAAGAGAATCAACCCAATATCCACCAGAAAAGCCCACAGCAGTCCTAGCTACCAACAAGCTAACCCAAGAAAGATGCCTCAAATAACAAGGGGCACACCAGCAGCAGTGCCCTCCCACCAAGAAGGCGGAAAGCAGAAGAAGGAGCAGAGAGTTCTGACCAGCCCATGGCAGTACAATACTGGCCGTAGGAGAGGGAGCCAAGACTAGTGCTCCTCAGAGGAGAGAAGGTGGAGACAGAGAGACCCGGTTAACTCTGTTCCAGGGGAGTCGGGTGGTGGTAAGGTACCAGCTGAAGAGGGGAGCAATAGGCTGCCAGCCGGGTGTGGTACGAGAGGTAGTAGGGTACCAACTGACCGAACCAAGGAGAGGAAGAGGGAGGGGTAGACCCAAGTACTGAAACAACTATCGGAAAAGTGTTCGTGTCTTAACTAGGCGGTCCTCTTAAACCCCCAACACCCAAGAGTGCCAGAGTACCAGTAGAGGGCGCAGAGGAGGAGAGTGGCGAAATCGACTTCAGCGTGTTGAGAAGACCAACTACAAACGCACAAGCATGGGACTGACCCATACCCACTAGTGGGATAGAACACAAACCCAGTAGAGGGACTAACCCGAACCAACCAGAGAAAAGCAGAAGGAATCTATCCTAATCGCGTACCACAAACAGTATTCCCAGCTATCTGTTGTAGTTAAAAAGGAGCTGCCCCACTGTGCTGATACTAAGCAAGGCTACAGCAAAAGCGGAGAAGGGGTAAAATACCAACATTCTGAGATGCCTGGAGGGAGGCGGGAGGCTCTCCAGAGGGTAGACCTCAAGAGAGAAGGCAGGAGAGGAGTTCCACCGTGGCGGAAAGATGAGGGGTGATGGCCTGGTCCCCCCCCTAGGAGGACTAGATGCGAAATGTGGTGAGAAGTTCCTAGTGTTGAGTTGTTCCCAAAGAGGTAATAAATTTCAATCACTGGAGGTGTAGCAGAAAGGGTCGGTGACTAACTAACTCGGTCTTTTTTTTTTTTTCTTATATGTCATATATTCAATAGTTACGATACAAGAACCTGCATGCAGTGCTAGCTATGGCAAAAACAAAACCGAAAAGCACGCGTCCCACCTCTGTCTGAGGCAAAAACCTAAAACGCCAAGCCCCTCTGTCATGGAGCCAACCGTACATCTCGCCCTGAGACAAGCCCAAAAATTAACCCAAGCCAAGTCAAGCAGGAAGCCACCAGGAAAAATCCCCCCGGAAATTCTGGCCCGAAGGCACAAAAGAAAACCACAAATAATACCTATCAGGAATGCCCATAGCAGACTTGGCCACCTGGAGGCTAACCTAAAAGAGCCCCAATCATAATGGAGTCAGGCACTCTGGGGCCAGGAACTCTGGCACTGGAGCGCCGCCGCCAACCTGGCGGTTGGCATAAGGAGGAGAATGGGTGCCAACCGGCTTGAGACAGTGCAATACTGACTGAAGGTGGGAGGCCAGGTCTGGGGCCCCCACGAGGAAACGAGTAGCAGTAACGTACCAGCTAAGAAGGCAGTAAGGTGATAGCTTGAGATAGGAGCAGTAGGGTGCCAGCCGAAAGGGAGGTAGTAGGGTACCATCTGACCGAGCTGAGAAGAGGAAGAGGGAGGCGTAGACCCAAATGCTGAAACAACTATCGGAAACGTGTTCGTGTTCTAACTAAGCGGTCCCCTATAACTCTCAACACCCAAGAGTGCCAAAGCACCCATAGATGGTAGAGAGGAGGAGAGTGGCGAAATTGACCGTAGCCTGTTGAGATGACCAACTACAAACCCCCGACCGTGGGACTGACCCGTACCTTCCAGCAGGACAAAACCCGGACCCAGTAGAGGGACTAACCTGAACCAACCAGAGAAAAGAACAAGGAGTCTATCGTAGTCGCATACCTCAAACAGTATTCCCAGCCCTCTGTTGTAAGAAAAAAGGAGCCGCCCGACCATGCTGCTTCAATGCGAGACTACAGCAAATGAGGGGAAGGGGTGAAAGACCAGCATCCTAAGATGCCGGGAGGGAGGAAGGAGAATCTCGAGAGGGTAGACCCTAAGAGAGAAAGCAGGAGAGAAGTTCCACTGTGGCGGAAAGATGAGTGGTGATGGCCTGGTCCCCTACCTAGGAGAAGGACCTGATGCGAACAGTGGTGAGAAGTTTCCGGTGTTGAGTTGTTCCCAAAGAGATAATAAATTTCAATCATCGGAGGTGTAGCGGAGACGGTCTGTAACTAACTAACTCACTCCGAAGGACTCTTTTAATAGTCCTTCCCTCAACCCACTTACAAATCAAACCATACATAGTCTGCCATACTAGTCTGCCTTGCGTAGCCCTCTTGTGTAGCCCCATAATCTCTGAATTGATCATGTGCTTGAAACATAACATAAAATATAATATAAACCTAATGACTCTACCTTGTGCACAGCCTCATTGCATAGTCTCCTTATACAGCACTGTGTCTTCTAAATAAGTCGTGTGCGTGAAATATAACATAAAAACTCCCAATGAGTCTACCTTGCTGTTAACCTCGTTGCATACCTTCCTCTTATAGTTATCATACATGCCTCTGAATGGGTCATGTGCGTGAAAGTAAATCATAACATAAATCTAACTTATAACAAAGGAAACTCAGAAATCAATTTCACAACAAAGGAAACTTACTATGTCAGATTAGAATTGTGACAGCTATTGAGTCTGAGGAGGAGATGATTCTCCTCTCTGAAGCTAAATTGATAGTTAGTATAATTGGAACAAGGAGAATCCTTACCACTTGGACTGTTGGGAAGGCATGGGATATATTTACTTGACAGTGGGTAGAGGTTGCACGAAAATACTTTCATGTTCTTGAGTTAGTCTTCACAATTGATAGAACCTGTGATCAGGAGCTAAATATCAAGAGAGTTGATAGTACTTAGTTGGTAAAAAGAATAAAGGATTGGAAGGTTGGAAGAAAGACAGCCATAGATTTTGATGATGCTACTGTGGAGTTAGATGAGGTTGATGACGATGAGGAAGGTGTATACTATGAGGAAATATGTTAGCCAAATCTAAAACTGGTATTGCGCCATGGCCTTGGCATGACCAACCTTAAAGTAACCTCTTAGCGTGATTCTCAATTATTTCGGTTTTTACGGTAGGGTAACCACTTCCCGCGAATCCTGCTTGCAATGTGTTTCGTATGAAAGAACCCTATCAGCCATAAATTATTACGTGTCTGGTGTGATCTCGTAAGGCATTCTGGTCGCGTTACCCCGGCCCCCGCTCGACGCCACGCGTTCCCCTGCACTCGCGCTAGTTCTACAGCATACGGGTATCACCCCCAAATCCTCTCGATCCATCACCCTTTCACCGCCGCCGCTAACAAATACAGTACCACGAAAAGAAGTAGAGAAAAATAGGATTAAACATGGCAGACAAGCAGGCAACAGTCTACGTAATAGACCTCGGCCCTACCCTCTCGCGTGTGCACCCCTCGCGGGGTGAATGCGACCTGGACTATGCCCTCACCTACATCTGGGACAAAATCACCGCGACAATGTCCACGGGCCGGAAAACTGATGTGATTGGCGTGGTAGGCTTCCGCACCGAGAACACTGACAACACCATGGCCACTGCGGACGGCTACGAGAACATATGCGTTCTAGCACCGATCTCCCAGTTTCTGCTGGATCACCTAAGGGATTTAAAGCGGGCTCTTGTGCCTAGTCGCGGGAAGGGGAAGGGGGGGGATGGGTTTTCCGCTATTTGTATCGCCGTGGATATGATTATGAGGTATTGTCGGAAGTTAAAGTATATTAGGAATGTCGTGCTTGTAACAGATGGACGGGGGGAGTGGGATGATGAAGGGTGTGAGGATATTGTCGGGCAGATTCAGGAGGAGGGGATTAATCTTACGGCACTGTAAGTTTCTACTTTCTCTCTGGTGGTTGGGGAAGCGCGGGAGGGTGGTGCAGTTGGGGTTAAGTGATTTTTAGGGGTGTGGATTTCGATGATGAAGAGTATGGTTTTGTAGAGGAGGGGAAGGTTCCCAAGAAGGTGGGTTACTCCCCCCTTCTTTTTGTTTTGGGGGGGGTGATTGCCGAAGGTGGTCTTTGGGTTGTTCAGCTGACGAATTTGACGGAAGGCGCGGAATGAGCAAGTTATCAAAAAAATGGTTGAAGCATGCAATGAAGGTGGCCAGGAATTAGGTATCTTCGGCACACTTGCAGAGGCTATATCCGAACTTGGGAAACCACGGCTAAAGAAGATTCGCCCGGTAACGTCGTTCCGCGGAGAATTAACACTTGGTAATCCAGAAGCTTATGATACCGCCTTCTCCATCAACGTCGAGCGATATCCTCGTACTGCTATCGCGAAACCCATCAGTGCGAGCTCCTATACTACCAAAACTGAGAGGCTGGGATCTGGTGGTGAGGTTGTTGGTGATGGTCTAGCATCGAAAGGCACAGACTTACAAGCTGTCAAGGATGCTAGGGCGTATCAAATCGAGGATGGCACGACCGCTGGAGGAATGATGGATATCGAAAAAGTGCAAATGGAAAAGGGATATAATTACGGCAGAACGGTTGTGCCGATCAGTGCCACTGATGAAGCTATCACAGTTTTAGAGACAGAACCTGGGTTACGAATCATTGGGTTTGTACCCGTGGAGAAATACAGGAGGTATTTTAGCCTGTCTACAACGAACGTCATTGTTGGAGCGAAGGATAATCTTAAGGCTTCTATGGCATTGTCGTCGCTCATTCATGCGCTTTTCGAATTGGAGTCGTATGCTCTTGCTCGATTGGTGACTAAGAAGAATATTCCGCCTGTATTGGTGCTTTTGGCACCATTCATTGACGCGGATTATGAAAGTCTCATTGATGTTCAAGTTCCGTTCACTGAGGATGTCCGGCATTACAGGTTTCCACCATTGGACAAGGTAAAGACTGTTTCTGGAAAGGTTTTAGAAAAGCATCGTTTTCTCCCTACGCCACACATCGAGAAGCTGATGAGCGACTACGTTGACAAAATGGACCTGATGGCAGCAAATGATGATGAAGGCGAGCCCGAATACGCCACAGTGGACGAAACGTTCTCGCCCGTTCTCCATAGGATAAACCAGATCGTGAGGTGGAGAGCTGTCCACCCGGACGAGCCATTACCACTAGCACACGAGATCCTAACTAAGTATAGTTACCCACCAAAAACCCTCCTCGGAGTCTCAACCAACGCCCTGCAAAAGTTAATCAAAGCCAGCGATGTAAAAAGGGTAGACCCTAAACTCTCTGGCCGAAAGCGCGGCCGTGAGCAGCCCGTCCCCAAATCCGGACTAGACGTTGAAGCCCTCCTCACCTCTGCTGCTCCTTTAGTCCCTAAGAAGGCAAAGATATCATCAGCAAACCCGATCCCGGATTTTAAGAATAAGCTGCGGACGACGGAAGATCTGTCCGATCTCAAGGAGGCAGGGAAGGAGATGCTAGCTGTGCTGAAAGACCTCATCAAGTACTCCCTAGCTGACGCGAATTACGGCCGTGTATGTGAGATTTTAAAGGTTATGAGGGAGGAGTATATTGAGTATGATGAGCCCGGGATATATAATATGGTTTTGCAGCGTTTGAAAGAGGCCATAGTTTCCGAGGAATTGGATGGGGATAGGATGGAGTGTTGGGATGGGATCCGGTATAACAGGTTGGGGTTGATTACAAAAGGGGAGTGTGAGCGAGTGGAGGTTGATGATGCGGCGGCACGGAGGGTAAGGTTTTTCCTGTCTCAATTGAATTTCGGGTATCATAATCGGTCAGATTGCTAATTCCCGTGCGCCGCACCGTAGTTTCTTTGGGGTTGAAAAGCTGGCTTGGAGGAGTTTGTGTTGAATCATTTCCTATAATAACGTTAGGTAGTTGAGATACATAGTCCAAGATGCTTCAAATTTTTCCAATCTAGGCTCCTTCTCCTGGTCAATTGTGACGACGAAATTGTACTCAAGCACGAGTTGGTGCTTGTCCACTGGCTATATTAATATCAGTGAATACAGGTTATTGATACTAGAAAGACAGCACGGTAGTTAACAATAGTAATCTCCACGGGAACGGGAACTGATATCCATACTGCAACACGAAAGCCGGGACCTAGTCTTGTCACGTAAGAGCACCGCTGGCTCGAGCTGCTGCAAATTGAGATCACATTGTACAGGCGCATTCGCAAAGGTCTCATACCCTCCCTTGTACCTCAAGAACTGTCTGTACCAATTGACAACAGGAGAGTAAGAAGAGCCTGCTAAATATGACTGTTGTCAGAGATGCCTCTGGGGGCATAGTAAATGATTATCACAATTTGTTTTGTCCGATCAGAACGTAAACCACCGGTTTCCGGGCCAACACCTAGCTCCGGAACGGGAAAGAGTTCAAGGTACACAATTGCTGTGCTCAGCAAATTAAATCCTTAGGAAAATGATAAAAATAATCGAAGAAGTACAGAGAAGAGAGAAAAACGAGGAGAATAGGTAGGAGAAATGAGGAAGAGCCTGGATAAAATAGGAATTTCCAAAAAATTAGTAAGTGATGAGGAGGGACTAATGGAAACAGGATGAACAAACTAAAAAAAAAAAAAAAAAAAAATCCCCCAAGAAAAGGAGATAAACTATTTGTTGGAACAGAGCTTGATATGCAGGGGACAGTCAGGCATGTGAGTTCAAGGTGTGTATCAGCAAAAAAAGTTACCTGTATCCTGAATTTCTATGCGTCTGACGCATAGGATCCTCAAAATACTAATCGTTAATCCGGACACAAGGTTAGTTAGACATCATATCCTACTTTGTGTCGCATGATGCCATGCATTTACAGGATTCCTGGACATCTATCCTTATGTCTGCTGCATTCTTTGAACGACTGATCCTCTGCTATTGCATCCACACAATCAATCTCATCAGCTACTGTTCCACCCAGAGGTTATCCTCTCGCTCCCCTCGCACATTCTGGCTTATTATCTGGCTTGCATGCTGCACCCAGACATCCCTTCTTTGCTTGCTCATGTCTAGATAACCTCTGTACTTGCTCTACAGCATCACAATTCTCTGATAATAGAAGCCACCATTTTGGTATCAGACAGTGGCCACCTGTTATTGTACCAAATATTTCTGACTAGTATTTTCGGCATCTTGAGCCTTGCCTTGTATAGTACTTATCCCCAGTTTTTACTTTGACATAGTCCTTGTATTCTATACACTTTATCTGATATCCCGAGATCTGCAGGATCTGATCAGACATACATGGAAATACTCCCCATTCCATTCATCGAATATGCTAATTCAATAGAGGTTGCTCAGATATCTGCCTGATAGCTACCATTTATTCAGTATTGATGTATTCCTATATTTTTTATTTGTTAAATCCGCAGTTTATTCGTACTACATACAGGAAAATCCATGGCATGCACCCGAAGGTATGGCCTAAAAACCCCATAATATAAGAAATCCCCCTCACCTTCCACAACCAAAATAAAACAATGCAACCTGGCCTAAGCCATGTTTGCCAGAAAACCATAAATCTGTAACATACGGAAATCCTTAAGTCAAATTCATGTCCTCCTCATCCTCAGGCATATCCGTAGGACGGGAGGGGCATATTAGTGCATAGGCGTCATGTAGGCCTCCGCAATTTCCATACCTTAGGAGAGTATGCGTACAGGGGTGACCACATTGGCGACAGGTGGCAGTTGGACAGGCATGACTCCCAGTAAAGTGGGACATGGCACACCACCGGCAAACTGCTGGTGAAGTATACTTGTTATTATGGTAATCAAACTTCTGGCAGTTGGAGAACTGTGTTACGGAGTTGAAACGTAAATGACACTCTGTCCTATAGGTAGAGGAGAAGCCCACTAATCTCTTGCCAACGAAGTCAGAAGCCTTGGGGCCTGTAGCAGTAATAACAATCGTAGAGGCGGCCTTGCCACCCCACGCGGTGTCTGAGGTGAGCCAGCGCGGTGTCACTGCCAATGCCAGCCCGGTATTAAAGGTGGTGAGTTCGGTAGCGATCGCATCCACAGAGTAAGCAGTAGGAATCCCATGGACCAAGATCTGAGTAGTAGAGGCGTCCAGGCGGACCTCCAAAGTATTAGGGATAAGATGTATGAAAAGGCAGACCATGCTATTGACCATAGCAGCCTTTACATTCTCCATAGTGGTGAGGGTAATTGTGTGTCCTCTGGCAGATACAGTCTAGATGTATGTGCCACCCAGGGCCTTGTTGATGTCATTCCTAAGGTTTAGCACCGTAGTAGGCAGAGGTTCGCCTTCCCGTTTAATGATCAGGCGACGTTCTCCAGCAGTGGGTCCCTTCCTTTGAGTTTGGGCTTTCGAGGTGGTTTCGGCGGCTGCTGGAGTAGAGCCCTTCGCAGCCACAGGTTTGGTTTTCTTCCTCTTAACCACAGTGGTCTAAGGGGTTGCTGTGTTGCCTGTTAGGGTGGCAGGAAAAGGAGGTGGGCGTGGGGGGCACAGCTTGGGAAGGTCCAAGCGCGGCTTTGGTTGGGGTGGGACCAATGTTGGTGTGTCAGGGCGAGGGCCAGGAGAGGACAACCTCACCACCTCCTCAGTAAGAGTATCAATGCGCTCAGTGAGCTCATCAACTGCTGCCCTGTACTCGGATCGCATCATGTGGAAAATCGCCATCGTGATGTGAGTGTATGGGGTATGGGACACTCCTAGTTCCAACCTCTCATTTGTTTCGTGGAATAGGTTGGACCAGTAAGTGGGCGTGTCGGGATCCTGGTTTTATTCATCAAAGATGAGAGGCGGGATAGAGACAGTAGAGCTGTGTCGTTATTTTAGAAGGGGCAGTCCTTGCAGCGCGAAAATGTGGGGGAGGGCAGGGCCTTCTTGAGAAGCAGAGGCCCGAGCCTCAGGAGCTGGTGTAGAGGTCATGGCTTCCTTCCGCTTAGGCCTACGTCTTCTGGTGGGGGCAGGAGAGTCCATACTTGAAAGCGGGGTAAGAGAGGGTGGTGAACAGAGTTTTCAGCCAATAAGAGACAATCTTGGCAAAAATCGTAATGTGGTTAATTCTTTCACTGTGGTTGTAATGGAGACAGAGCTTTTGTTGATGTATTCCTACATGTATAGCATTTATATTACAATACATGAAATTTATTACTAGTTGTACTACTGATTATTATTATTATTATATCTCATTACGCTTATGGAGCCTACGGCTATGAAGCAGCAACTACTTTACAGGAAACTATCCCCGTCAACTGTATCCGTCTCCTAAATGTTGCTTGCAGCTTTTGAGTGGGCCAACGGCCATCCGCCATAATGAACAAAAGGAAATCCCCCACCTTGCCAACCGTCTAACTCATAAATAACAAAAGAAATACAGGTAGAAGAAAACCTAGGTTGCCTTTGTCGGCCTCTCAGCAGCCACCTGGTTTGCAGCAAGGTAGGTTGGACACTACTTGGAGGTTGCCATGTGGGGTTTGCCGCAGTTCTTGCATTTGATGATGGTATGGAGACATGGTTTGCCTTTGGTGGGACAATCTGATCTGCCGCAAGTGTGGAGGTAGGTAGGGTGCTCCAAGGTGCAAATAGCACAGTAGGTAGTACCGGTACACTGGGTGGGGTGGTGTCCAAAGGCAAGGCATCTGGAACATTGGGTGTCAGGGCCAAAGGAAAGGTAGCGTTGCACCTTAAACCTCTTGCCAAAGAGAGAGAGGCCTCTTTTGAGGGCTTTATCCGTGTTATCCTTACCAGCAATAGTGATAAGCATTGTGGAAGCCGCTTTGCCCGTACGTTGGGTTTCAGTGGTGAGCCACCTGGGGGGGCGGGGAAGGTGAATGCCAGTGTTGAACTCCTCAATCTCTGACTTGACAGTGTTGAATCCCTCAGGAGTGGAGGGAACAGTGGTAGGGATACCGTATATGATGACCTTATGCCAGACTTCATCCTGTCTGAGGCCAGTGGCAGCAGGTATGGTGGATCTTGCTGTTTCCTCAATTGCTGTTCTGTGTTGCTTGGGGACTTGGGTAGCCGTGATGGTGTCCTTGGTGAGGAGGAGGACATGGTGGTTGGGGGTGAACTCAATGGTTGCAATAAGAGGTTTCTTAATTGCAGTGTTGAAAGCGTTCCTTATGGTGAGGGTGTTGATGTCGTCAGGGAGTGCTGTGCCATCTCTCTCAATGACAATCGTACGGTCGCGTTTGGTCAAAACTGGAGCAGTGGCTGTTTTGTTTGGTGAGTGTGCTGGGGGCTTGCTAGGGAGGGTCCTGGCTGCTTTCTGGGCCCAGGTTTGTTGTGGTGGCTGGGTGGGAGGGGGTTGGGTGTTCGCGAAGGTGGTGTTGCTATGCTGTGGTTGAGCAACAAGGTGCGCCACTTGAGAGGTAAGGGCTGCCACTTTGGCTTGGAGGTCTTTGGTGTCTGTAATGTGTCGTTCCTGCACTACTAGCATGTGTGCTTCCATGGCTTTGAGGGTATCTTTGAGTTCGCAGTAGCAGGTCTTCATGGTTTGTAGTTCCTCCTGTAGATAGGTGACGTGTTCATTGACTGCCTTTTCCCAGGCATCTTCTGAATCTGGTGGGGGTGCGACTGTCTGAATAGGCGAAGGGGTATCCTCTTCCATCTGGGTGTCGTCAGGCGAGGTGGGGAGGATTGATGTTCCTCTGGTCTGGTGGGATTCTGGTAGGTGAAAAGGGCTGGCAAGAGGGTTCTTGCCACCCCTACCCTCGCCCAAGGGTCTGCGTGACATCAAGGGAGTCGTATGAGGGACTCAGTTGATAGGGGTGATGGAACAACAAATAAAGTGGGATGATTTGTCTGTAAAAGTGGGGAAGAAGGATGGGTGAAGCGGTGATAATTGGTGGTTGACCAATGAGGTGAGGGCTCGGCGTAAAATTTGGTGTGGTTTTTTCTTTCGCTGTGGTTGTAACGGCAATGGAGTCTTGTACTACTGATATTTACATATGTCACTGCTGAATTTCCTACTCACTTTCCTGTACCTGAGATCACATTATCCTCCTACTTGTTAATGGTAGGCTGACAATCACAAATTCCAGCAGGTGATGTATTACACTTCAGAGATTCCTGCAGCGTAAGTGACAGGCAATGAGATAAAGAAGTAATCAAAATACCAGGTGATATTGGTCCTACAGTCCTCTGGAGTGTATCATCCTAACTAGAGGGTTCAGATTCAAGTAATGCCAGAGCTAGCACAATCAATGTTTAGTTGTAATCAAAGGAATTGTCTAATTCCTGAAAATCATTCCTGCGTTCCCATGCTTACTCCAAGCCTGCAGTATACACATTGTCTGTTTGTGTACAGCCTCTGATAGTAGCGAGTTGGTGATCTGGCCCTCAAGCTCTGCCCCTTGTATCAGCCAATCATTATCAAATCCTTTATACGACTCTCATCATCCCTCATATACCTGCTCAACCCTATTCTTTATTATCCTGCATATGCTTTCCAGAATATTATCCTAAATCCATGGCGGACAGTGGGCTCATGTTTTTTTCTGCTGTGCGAAAAAGGTCTTGTGCATTCCGTAACAAGTTAGTAGCATGATTGCGGGTCAAATATTGGAAGATTAGCATACTCTTACCACCTGATACCTCCTGCTTAAAGTCTCTTGGCTTCTGTTATATTCAAGTTTTCTATGTGCATAGTATAAAGCAGATTATAGCCCATGTTAAGCAAATGGTAGTCCAGTTGATCCACCCCACAAACTCAGGATTGATGATACAACACATTTACTTGCTAATGAAACACTTACTATAGATCACACTGGAAATCTGCAGTACAATGAATCACAATGTAAGATTCCACATTGAGCTCAATTACAATGGTTAGTCGTGACTCTGGAGCAAATAGGTAAGTCCAATGAACCTTGTACCCTCTTGCATGATACATGAACCTGAACTATCTGAGCAGATAATCCACCCTACAGGTAGTTGTACTAGGATCTTCTGGCCATTTGTATAACTTTACAATGTTGTTCTTTGCAAGTCTTACAATATGTCATGCATACTCAGCAATGCTTATATCATACCAGTCTATGTTAATACAATTTACTGTATCATGCCTTGTTAGGCCTAATCGAATTAATGTACTAAATTTATATACTGCTCTGAATATCCTACTTGTTCACTCTATACTCCTCTCAAGCACAGCAGTACAGACGTTTACAACCTGGCCTGTCAAAGATACTAGGTTGAGGAGTAAATCTTCGAAAACAGATTACAGCAGTATTACTGACTTCGAGAACGCTAATATAGCCCTCTCTGTCGCTGTTACTAGATTCAGCTGAGAACTAGCTCCAATCTATCCATCATCTAACTCTACGCTCATATCACCATCTAGACTATAGCTCTGGATACCAGACAGAGGAGTACTGCTGCTGCGGTGCAGTGAGGAAAAACCTTAGTATGCTCGATGACAGGAATGTTGAGAGACCATACACCAGGCTCTGAATTATTCATGAATGCACAACAGGTGACCAATGCACCAAATTAGGTGGCTTTGATTTGGTAATGGTTTAAATCTGTACTATTGAGTAATGATATCATGGTTGGCTAGTGGCTTCAAACACTACAGGCTGTTGCGATGAATTGATATAAGTAATATTAATCTCCATGGTGTCTAGTTCTGTGTTTAATTTAACCTCATCGGATTAATGTGAGTTTCACTACTCATTGATGCTACTATTACTTAGGCAGACCTGTTATGTATCCTCTTGTCTTTAAAGTACTATCACTAGTGCATTATATGCTATAGTCTATATTACGATACTCAATGCACACATTAGTGGTCATCCTAGTTGTGTACTTAATATTGATAGTGAAGATGGATTACAGTGTAAAGGCTGTGTATGCCAAATGGTTCTTCAGATCCTGATGTACTCATGTTACCCTGTTGCCAACGTCAATCTTCCTGATCCCATGGTGTCTGATCTCATATCCTGTTTACATCTATTTTAAAATACCCATTTGAGGGGTTGGCTGAATTTTTATATTTGTTTAATGTTGCTTATATATCTTGTAACAGGTCAGCGAATATCAAGAATGTAAGGATTATGGATGCAGGTAAGTAGTATGAAGGTTGAGTCTGTTGTGGAAGAAGTATTTGTTTGATTTTATAGTGTAAATATGATATGTAGGATCTTATATGGTAAGGCTTACCTGTATGACTAGAGTTAGCATCCAAGGAATTACAAACTATCAGTTGGGATTGATCAAATATTTTTCTGGTACTAAGAGGCCCAGTGAGCTTTCTACACCATGTCCGCTAACTAGATATTCATAAATTGTGCATGAGAAAGGGTTCTAGGATTTAACAATTAGAGATAATAAAGGACTCATATAGCTGTAGCAACATCTTTATATAAACAAGGTCCAGTATTCCAATTTGAATGTTAAGGTATTTTCCAGACTTACGGGCAGATTTACATTCTCCAGCGTCGGGTGTTCAAGGCTCGAGGATCCTTGTATGAATTTTGTACTAGACTAATCCCAGTTGTGGCTAAATTAAAAGCTGTATTACAATCTAGCTACAAATAGTACTTGGTAGTAACAAATATCATGGGCAAGTAACATGCCATGCCTAATAACACATAGCAGAGAGTAAACCAATCTCCCGGTATCCATCTAACACATATGATTCCTGATGACGGGTGTATTAATTTATGAGGGGGCTACCCACTCGTGTTATCATACAGGCAGTACTGGGCCGACTAGGAATATCTAATGAGCCGGTTAGATAAGTGATAGTACTGGATGCTAATTCAAGTCTGAGTAAGGCTATTAGTACAATCAGAATAAGGATAAGATATTGAAATTGCTACCATGGGACTAAGACGTAAAGGTGTCTAGTAATAATATTACTATAATGGACTGGCTAAGATGTGGAAAATCCAAATAATAAAACAATGCAGATCCTGAATGAAAAAAGAGACAAAAACAATTGGTGTCAATTGAGAGGAGAGGCGTATCATAGTACAAGTAGGGAGTTCCAGGAAAGCTAGATGATAAACCTTTGTGAATTTTAAACTAAAAGTAAATGAAAGGCATTCAAATGCTAACAAGAGGTGGGGGCAAACGTAGTATACATAGCAAATACGAAGGGGAAGATATCAAAATACTGGTAAAAAAGGGAAAAATCAGACAAAGAGCAAAAGCAAAGAGAAGACTTATAAACACCAGAAAAAATGGTGAAAAGTCAGGTTTTATTAGACATGAGTCTACTGATATGACTGAGCTCTGGTGACGCTTGGGTGTTTATGGGACTGCGGTGGAAGAATTACGGAATATTGGCACCGGAGAAGCGTAGCAGATGGAAGTCACATGATAGGCCGGAACCATCGCAGAAGGAGGTACTATTAGAGTAAATAGGATGAGTGCGGGTGTGAGAGTTGCAAGAGCTTGACAAACCGTTATAGGTACAGGAGTTGTAGGAGCTAGCAGGACAATCGCTAGTGGGGTGTTTGCAGAAGATTGACTAACAGTGGGAGACACAAGAGTTGTGGGTGTAAGTGGGAAAGTCTTGGTCGAAGGATCTTGTGTAGCTGGTAATTTTGGGACGATGGTGACAACTCTCGGGGGGGTTAAACAGAGAGGTATCATTGGCCCCATTGTGTCCACCAAGATGTACAGGTTGGCCCACCAACAAAGTAAGTTAGTCGGCGATCCAAGAGTGTTGTTGGATCAGGTCCATGTGAGTTTGGATACTGACATGCTCAGAGATCTAGGAGGGGCTGGAATCTGCACTATTGGTCAGATGAGCCAGGAGGTAGAGTTACAAGGGGCTAGGCACCTCTGGTTCAGTGACCTATAGCTGTTAGGAGTAACAGAACTTTCTTGATAACTTGAATTTTGGCAAACTTACCTTGTCGATGTCAGGATACTTGGTAGGGTGGGTGGGGCCAGGTAGGCTGTAGTATTTCAAGGGGCTAGACATGTCTGGTGTATCTATCTACTTTTGCTATTAGCTATGCAATTCTCTTGATAACTTAAATTTGGGAAAACTGACCTTGTAGCCATCAGGTCAGGTGAGGTGAGTAGGGTGCCCAAAGTGGTGAAGTCTCAAGAGGCGTGATGTATCTGATTTGTTCCCCTATATCAGCTATTAGTGACAGAGTTTTATGGATAACTTGAATTTTAGGGAACTTACCTGGTTGACTGCAAGATGGCTGGTGGGGTAAGTTGAATACACTAAGCAGAAGGTCTGGAGAGACTAGATGTATCCGGTTTGTTTACCTATATTTGCTGTTAGTAACAGATGTGTCTTGACAACTTGCCTTTTGGGTAGCTTACTTTGTAGACCATAAGATAGGTGGTGGGGTAGGTGGAGTACACTGAGTGGCAGGGTGTGGAGAAGACTTGTACATTGTGTTCTTTATTCTCTATCTGCTATCAGTGACTGTGTTTTCATAATAATTGAAACCTTGGGAACTTACTTCATCGCAATTGTGACTGGTAGTAAGATGACATCAGCAAAAAAAAACTCTGCATCAGATGCGTCAGCTGTACGTCCTGATGCAAATGTACAGTTCCCGGCGTCCCATGCATCCTGGAGGTCCTCAAGTATTCAGGGGTGTCTGGTGGCGTCCTGGACGTCCTGAAGTTTCCAGTAGCATTCGGAATATCCTAAAGTCTCCTGTGTTGTCTGGGACTTCCTGAGTTCATCCTAAGTGAGGATGCAATAATTTTCTACTCCTAATTTGGCTAGGTTGACCTTGATCCTTGCTGATGTCCTGACACAAGATGGCAGAGAGTCTCAATCCTTGCTGACGTTCAGACACAAGACAGCTGAGAGTCTTAATCATGAAACCAAGCCAAATACCAGCCATCGGTATATTTACCGCTGGCAGACTCGGACACTATGACCAAATCTAAAAATATCCACAGAAATAGGAGATGCCAGTGAGACGTACTAAATTCTATTTTAGTCTCTTGAAGGATCTGGCAGCCAAAATGGCCAACCAGTAGAATGTAAAAGTGAGTAATAGTTGTGATTGTAGGAGTACACGGTAAGTTGAGTGTTCGTTAAGTTTTTCTCAGACTGCGACGTGTTGAGTAATACTTGGACAACTACACAACATCACAGTCAGTATATCAACAACAGGTCTGTCAATTCTCATTGCTCCTCAGTCCCTATACCATCAAAGCTAATACTTTAGAGCAACATTCTACTCGATTCCAGCTTTCTATTGGACCAAAGAACATCTGTCTACTGTGTGTTTACAAGAGGCTATAGCCTATTTTGTGTCCTGGTAAAGTGCTGTCTTTGACGCCAGATTCCCCAGCCATCCTTTGAGTACAGTACTTTATACTTTGCAGTAACGTTCTACTCGACGCCAGCTTTCTAACAGTGTAAACAATGTCCATGGGATGTCAATATCGGTGGAGATAGAGCCTATTATAAATGTGATGTTTACCCTAGCAAAGTGCTGAACTTGTCACCAGATTCCTCAGCCATCCTTTTGGCACAGTACTTGACACTTTACGACAACGTTCTACTTAATGCCAGCTTTCAAACAGTGTAAAGAACCTCTACCCAGTATCAATACCAGTGGAGATACAGCCCATTTTGTGTTTTAGCGAAGTGCTGACTTTAACGCCAGATACCACAGCCATCCTTTAGGCGCAGTACTCGATACTTTGCAGCAACGTTCAACTCGATGCCAGCTTTACAACGGTATAAGGAACGCCTACTCAGCATCGATATTGGTGGAGGGGATACAGCCTATTATGGAGGTGATGGTTACCCTGGCAAAGTGCTAACTTTGACGCTAGATTCTGTCTTCAATATTCTAACGCCCAGGCTGACATTTGGTGTCCTAGATGTGCTCGAAGCCAGCATTCTATTGGTGTAAAGGATGTCTTCTTTGCAACATTATCCGTGGAGTTACAGCCTATTTTGCGTCCTGGCAAAGTGCTGAATTTGATGCCAGATTCTGTCTCCAATACTCTGATGCCCAGACTGACGTTTGTTGTCCTAGACGTACTAGACGCCAGCTTTTCAAACATATAAAGGATGTCTTCCCTGCACCAATATCTGTGGAGCTACAGCCTATTCTGCATCCTGGGGCAGTGCTGGGTTTGATGCCAGATATCTCAGCCATCCTTTGGGCGCCATACTCGATACTTTACAGCAATGTGCACCTCAACGCCAGCCTTCCAACGGTATAATGGACATCTTCCCTGCACCGATATCCATGCAGTTACAGCCTATTTTGTGTCTTGGCAAATTGCTGACTTTAATGCTATATTATGTCCTCAATACTCTGACGCCCAGACCGAGCTTTGTGTCCTAGATGTACTCAATACCAGCTTTCCAACAGTGTAAAGGACGTCTTCCCTGCACCATTATCCGTGGAGTTACAGTCTATTTTGTGTCCTGGCGAAGTGCTGACTTTGATGCCTGATTCTGTCTCCAATACTATGACGTCCAGACTGAAGTTTAGTGTCCTAGATATACTCGATGCCAGCTTTCCAACGGTATAAAGAACGTCTACTCAGCACTAATATTGGTGGAGTTATAACTTGGTTTATCTATTAGACTCTGTATTACTTGTGCGTTCTTGCTTAATTTTTATAACCTAGCCCAGGCCTGCATATCTATAAAAGTAAATCTTGTTAACTGTGAAACTATAGTTTATTTTAGAATAACCTAGGTATAAGTTATGCTTTGTATTGGCTGTATATCGTGAATTTTGAATTTTAAGAGACATATTCTGACATCGGTTCCTGTGTGCAGTGGCATCCAGAGTTTTAGGTGAGTGTTCTGTTGCGTCCTGAGTTTGGCAGGTATATCCTGTTATGTCGTGAGTTTCGCAGGTATGGCCCATTGCGGCCTGACATTGGTTGCCACATCCCTCTTAAGTCCTAGTTAACAATTTGCGTTCTGGACACATTGGACACCACCTAGAATTTTTGCTGATGTAATGAGGACAGTAGAGCGGCTGGGTCAAGACGGGCATTCAGAACCCAGTTCTGCTGCCAGTTATATGAATAGTAATTAAGTCTGATTGCCAGCATTACCAGAAATTTCGATGCAAAAAGGAATTTACATTGTCAATAACAGTGGCTTACCCACTGACAGATGTCACAGGAAGGTCCTCAGACTCTTGTGTTGATGCGGCCGAGGAGTCTTCTCCCTCCACCTCCACCTCCACCACCTCCTCTTCCTCTTCCTCCTCCTATCCTTGCTCCTCCTCCCCTTTCTCCTCCACCTCATCCTCCTACTCCACCCCTGTGGCCAACCCCTGATATCTCGCCTTAATACACTAAGATTCCAGACCTCATATTGAAGAAAGAGTATCTGCCATTTGCCTTCTTGGTGGTCTGATCTCTGTCTGCCCCATCAGCCGGAGCAGACTGTAAGGGTGAATGGGTCCTTGCCATCATTGGTGTTGACCTATGCCCAGACGTTATCATCATTCTTTGAAAAAATGAGATCACTCAGTGGGAGTGGCTTGGTAGGCGCACAGCCATGTATGCATGCACCCTGACCTGTAGTTTCGGGGAGATATGTGTACACTCAATTTCCTCCAACATAGTACGTTGCCTCCAGATTACCTCGCATAGCTTTTTAATGCTAAGTAATTCCGTAACCCCCAATATGATTCCTGGTCAGGGCATTTGGAATATCAGGCATAGCCAAGGACCAGGTGGCCGTCAACCAGCAGATCCATCTAGCAAATGACCTAGACAAGTATTGCATTTAGGTAATATGAGGAGGACTAAGCAGGCTTGGTCACTAATAACAAATGTCAGTCCAGGGATAACAGAAAATAGATGGACAGTAATATTTACCCCGAGTTCGCTCCTCTAACGCTACTACTGCCAACTCCACGAACAGATGACTGTTCGTCGTCTGAAGCTTCTTGGTAGTGTTCCAGACTTTGATGCTAAGATGACTTTTAACTTCCCTAATGTCATCAGTCTAGTGGTTGTATTGTATAAGTGTAATCCAGCCTTCGACGATGAGAATGGAGTAGGCAATCATATCAACTGACTCCAATTAAGAGTCGGTCAGCCAGTGGATGTCCCAGGAGCGTCTGGTGATGAAGCTCCAGAAAGCCTTGAATCATACTCTCTAAAGAGCTATATTATTATGAGGATCTGGGAACTCAAACGAGCTCTTAATATAGGCGATTTTACCATAAGGCCCTTGAATTGAAGTAAGACACTTACTTTTACTATATCAAACAGGTGCATAAATTGGAAGAATTTCACTTGCCATCAGTTCTCCATGGCCAGCACAAAGGGGAGGTTATCTGCCTTGTCCCTACTCAAACTCCAGCCTTCGCGTCGCCTATTGTATAGCGGTTAAGTCATGAGGCATTTCTCTCGCTTACAAGCTCTTTCATGACCTCGGGTAGTTGGATATCAACTATTGTGTTAGTGGAAATCAGTAGACAATGATTGGATGGATGTTACCACAGGGTTTGCCATGGTAGTTCTTAAGTCCTTCAGGGTGCCATTCAACTTAATTTGTCGATGCCAGATAGTAAGGTGGTTGGCGTGAGAGCTGTAGAAATGGGATGTAAGCTGAAGACTGAAAAACATTGATATGTTCGTCAGGGAGGAGGTGGTAAGGGGTCCTGTTCCTATATCAGTACATGCTACAGGCAATGATACTTCTCTTATAGTATCTTTTGATACTATTTCTTAATACTTGCGGTGTCTATTCACACTAATACATTTCTGTCGTTAATACTTGTAGTCATAGTGGCATTCCACTTCTACTAGTTTTCTTACAACAATTGTAGAGTAGATAAAATAAATTCGTTCTTAAAATAACTAGGAAAATAACTTATATAGTTGCATGAAGAACTAACTAACTTGCCATTTGTTTTTCTTTTTTTATATATATCTTGTATTCATTGTTTAAGGTACAAGAACTGGCATGCAGCACTAGCTAATGTGAAAACAAAACCGTAAAACATGCATCCCACCTCGGTCTGAGGCAAAATCCCCAAGCCCCAAGCCCCTCTAGTATGGAGCCAACCACACATCTTGCCAGGAATCAAGCCTACAAAGAAACTGAACCCAAAACAAGCAGAAAGCTACAAGGAAAAATGCCTCCGGAAATCCCGCCTGAAGGCATAAAAGAAAACTAACCCAATACCTACCAGAAAAGCCCATGGCAGTCCTAGCCGCTCATACACTAACCCAAAAAAGAGGCCCCAAATAATAAGGGACACCAGCAGGGGTGCCCTCCCACCAAGGGGGCGGGAGGCAGAAGGAGGAGGAGAGAGTTCTGACTGGCTCAAGGCAGTGCAATACTGGCCGGAGGAGAGGGAGTCAGGGATAGGGCTCCCCAGGGGAGAGAAACCGGAGACAGAGCAACTCAGTCACCTGTATCCAGGAGAGCTGGGCAGCAGCAAGGTGCCAGCTTAAGAGTGGAGCAGTAGGGTGCCAGTTAAGCGTGGAAAGAGTGGTAATAGGGTACCAGCCGACCGAACCGAGGAGAAGAAGGAGAGGTAGACCCAAATACCGATTCAACTATCTGAAATGTGTTCATATCTGAACAAGGCGGTCCCCATCAAGTCCCAATATCCAAAACTGCCAGTGCACCCGTAGAGGGTGGAGAGGAGGAGAGTGGTAAAATCGACCGTAGCCTGTGGAGAAGACCAACTACAAACTAGCGATCTTGGACTGACCCATACCAACTAGCGGGATAAATCCCAGACCGAGTAGAGGGACTAACCCGAACTAACCAGAGAAAAGTAGAAGGAATCCATCCTAATTGCTTACCATAAACCATATTCCCAGCCGTCTGTTTTAGGGAAAAAGGAGCCGCCCGACTGTGCCGATTCTAAGCGAGGCTAAATCAAAAGTGGGGAATGGGTGAAATACCAACATCCCAGGATGTCGGGAGGGAGTAAAGGGGATCTCAAGTAGGTAGACTCCAAGAGAAAAGGAAGCGGAGGAGTTCCCCTGTGGGGGAAAGATGAGGGGTGAAGGCCTAGTCCCCCACCTAGGGGGAGGTCTTGACGCGAAAAGTAGTAAGAAATTTCTGGTGCTGAATCGTTCCAAAAGAGGTAATAAATTTCAATCACTGGAGGTGTAGCGGAAACAGTTGGTGACTGACTAACTCGTCCATTTTTTTTTTTTTCTTTTTTTTTTTTTTTATATCATATATTCATTCTTTACGCAATAAGAACCTAGATACTGCACTAGCTATGGCAAAAAGAAAACGAAAAAGCACACGTCCCACCTCCGTCAGAGGTAAAACCCTCTTGCCCTGAGCCCCTCTGATGTGGAGCCAACCACACATCTCACTCTGAGCCAAGCCCAAAATAAACTCAACACAAGGTAAGCCGGAAGACACAAGGAAAAATCCCCCTGGAAAGCAAGGCCCAAAGGCCCAAAAGAAAAAGCACAAATAATAGCTACCACGAACACCCATAGCAGACCTGGCCGCCCAGAAGCCAACCCAAAAAGAACCCGTAAAAAAAAAAAAAAGGAGCCCCCACCAGGCGACGGCAGTAGGTATTAGGAGGAGGATAGGTGCCGACCGGCCCAAGGCAGTGCAATACTGACTGGAGGCGGAGAGCCAGGGCTAGGGCCCCCACAAGGAGACAAGTAGCAGTAAGGTGCCAGCTGAGGAGGAAGAAAGGTGCCAGCTTAAGATAGGAGCAGTAGAGTGCCAGCAGAAAGGGAGGTAGTAGGGTACCAGCTGACCGAGCCGAGGAGAGGATGAGGGAGGGGTAGACCTAAATGCCGAAACAACTATTGGAAATAGGATCGTGTCCTAACTAGGCAGTCTCCTATAACCCCTAAAACCCAAGAGTGCCAAAACACCCGTTTAGGGCGGAGAGGAGGAGAATGGGGAAATCGACTGTAGCCTGTTGAGAAGACCAACCGCAAACTCCTAACCGTGAGACTGAACCGTACCTACTGGTGGGACAAAACCTGGACCCAGTAGGGGGACTAACCCTACCCAACCAGAGATAAACAGAAGAAATCCATCGCAATCAGGTACTGCAAACCACATTCCCAGCCGTCTGTTGTTGGGAAAATGGAGCCACCCGACCATGCTTATGCTAAGTGAGGCTACAGCAAAAGCAGGGAAATGGTGAAAACCAACATCATGAGATGCCAGTAGGGAGGAAGAAGGGTCTCAAGATGGTAGACCTCAAGAGAGAAGGCAGGAGAGGAGTTCCACCGTGGTGGAAAGATAAGGAGGGATGGCCTGGTCCCCCCCTAGGAGGAGGACCTGAGGCGAAAAGTGGTGAGAAGTTTCTGGTGTTAAGTTGTTCCCAACGAGGTAATAAATTTCAATCACCGGAGATGTAGCGGAAACCGTTGGTAAGTTACTGACTAACTCGCCCTTTTTTTACTTTTTTTTTTTTTGCTTTTATGTCATATATATGTTGTTTTTGTCAAGGTACAAGAACTTGCATGCAGCGCTAGCTATGGCAGAAACAAAACCTAAAATCAAAAGAACTAACAAAAGAAAAATCAAAACCAGTTCCTCCTTTAGTGTCCAATAACCGACGCAGAGCCTACAAGGACTTATAAAGGAAAATTATTAACTAACTAGCATCATAGTGGAAAAAATTCAAAACCTATCAAAAACAAGTAAAGAAATCAAACAGGAGACCTTCCACCACTTAGACCGTTTGGTGACCCAGCCAATGACAACTGAGGCGAGGCAGAGGAGGAAGGGCAGCGGGATAGAGAGGGCAGATTCGGAGCATAGTATGCGTACATCTCAGGGGTGAAACCAGTCCTAATAGCAGTGAGGAAGCGACCAAGGCTCACCATGGCCAGGATCGAGGTCCAGAGAGAGGAGTCAGGTCCAATATCCGTAATCCCTTGGAGGTTGCAATCACGGGCTGTGGACTTGGCTCAACAGTGGAAGATGGCATGTTCGAAAGTCTCGTCACCTTCTTCACACCTGGGGCAGAGGGGGGAGGGGTCTTCATGGTGCCAGGAAGGGTGGGCAGCAAGATAGCTTTTACCAGAGCGCATCTGATAAACCCAGCCAGAGAGGAAATGGCCTAGGCCCATGAAAGGGTGAGATTGGAGGGATGAGCCAAATGGGTTATAGGGAGGGGGGGGTAAGTGGTGGCGCCAGCAGATAAGTAGTTCCCCGCGACATCTAGCTTGAAGAGAGGCATACAGGGTGGGGGCCACAACTGGGGCCACCTGAAGGGGCGGGAGAATGAGAGAGTTGGCAGGAGGGAGGGGGTCACAGCAGTTTTCAATTATGAGGTGGACCCGGTAGGTAACCGCGTCAACCGGAAGATGACGGCGGTTGGATGGGGAGGGTGGTATGGTGAACCACCTCAGGAGGGTGTAGTTGGGGCAGGCCCAAGTGTGGCAGCCTCATATCATACAGAGCCAGGGCGTCAGAGGAAGTCTGATGCCGGGAATGTGGAGGTGGTAGGGACCGCATGATCAAGGAGGTCGGTTGCCGAGTAAATTTCCGGTGGAAGGCAGATTAGGCGGATAGCCACCAGGTGTTGAAAGTGTTTAATCAGGAGGTCAATAGGAGGGAGGGAGGCCTCACACGGAAGGATAGCCGTGTTGGTTGAGAAGAAACAATTCGTAACCCACTTCTGGACCCTGTGCCAGAAAGCCCTAAGCTTGTCGAGCATTTTGACGTTGGGGGAGAGCAGGTCACAACCGTAGAGGAGGATAGGACGGACGAGGGATGAGGCCAATCTTTGACAGAGGTGGGGGGCAAGGCCTTTGCCAAGCCGGGACAGACGATCTATTGTGGCTAGTGTGTCTCGGCCAAGGCAAGCCGTCTTGTAAAATGTACGGAGGTGGCCCAATCCAGCGCAGGAGTAGCCAGTTCGAGCCAGTAGCCCACCCACCTAAGTACCTGGGCGGGTTTGTAGGGGACAAAGTCTACCGAGACAGGGAGGGGCGAGGGAGGCCCTCTCTGCTAAGGGGTCCTCCAGTGCATGAGTTCGGTCTTGGGGAGGGAGAAGGCAATGCCAATGCAGCAGCCTCGCAAGGTAAGCGAGGTCGCAACGGCTAGGAGTTTCTGGATTTCGCGTTGATAGAAGGGGGTAGCCACAGTGATGGCAAAGTAGTCAACATAGGAGAGGATCAGTCCATTAGGGACCAGGAAGTAGAGGAACAAGATTGAATAAGGATAAGCAGGGGTGAGACAAGAGACCCTTGAGGCGTGCTGACCTGGACTGGGGATAGGACCTTGGAGGAGCCCTGGTAGAGGAGGCAGCATTGGCGACCACAAAGGAAGGAGTGAACCCAGGAGATGAGGTAGGGCTGAACTCCTCTTTCCTTCAGTTTACTACACAGGGCGGTTGAGTCAACGTTATTGAAGTCCAGTTTTACATCAAGGAACAGGATGGAGGAGCAGACACCCATACTGTGCGCAAGGCGGACCTCATGGAAAAGGGTTGTGAGGGCATCAAAAGTGCCCACACCAGAGAGAGAGCCACATTGGTTGGGGTGGACGAGGCCAAGGGCCTGAGCAACTGCAGCTAGCCTTACAGCTACCACATGTTCCAGGATCTTGGACAGAGTTTGGGGGAGGACGATAATGCGGAAAGAGGCAGGCTTGTTATAGGAGGCCTTTCCAGGCTTGTCGAGAACGATGCCATTAGGCTGCTTGAGGGAGGGGGGGTGGAAACCATATAGGAGGAGGGGCCCAAGGAGGGAGGTGAGGATCATAGGGTTTGTAGTGTGCACTCCTTTCCACAGAGAGTAGGAGATGTAGTCGGGCACAGGAGTGGACGAGTTAGAGCTGGAGGCGAGCACTTTGGAGATCTTCTGCTTGGTGAGTGTGTCAAGGTTCTTAAAAGGTCACAGGATAGTCGAGTCAGGAGTGGAGGTCCTAGGCGGGAAGAAATGGCCCAAAAGGGCATTGTTAACAGTTGATAGGGTGTCTGTATCAGGGATAGAGGGGAAGCGGTCTAGAGAATGTCCTAACACGAAGCGTTTAGCCGTCCATAAAGTCTTGGAGGTTGTAGAGGAGAGGAAGTCGTCCCAATATGTGCAGTTGGCACACTTGATAGCTTTGAAATATGCATATCAAGCACAATGGGCTGCAGACTTAGAGGCCTCGGTAGGGGCCTTGCAAGCCCGACGTGTGGAAGCATGGAAGGACATCCTCAAGGAGGAGAGGAGAGGAGAGCACTAGGGTTTGGAGTAGTTAGACATACAGTAGAGGGGGGTGTAGAGGAGGAGGGTAGTTTGGAGGCGATCGACGTTCCTATTGAACCAGGCCAAGGTGGAAGATGATGTGGGGAGGGGTGGGGGAAGGGGAAATAATAAACAGCTGGAGGGCATCACTGAGGGCCAGCCAGTTGGTCTTGGCCCAGGAAGGGGAGGGCGCAGAGGGGCGTAAGAGAGGTGTGGAAAGCAAAAGGCATGTGGTAACATGATCCGAGCCTGTCAATGGGAGTGGGGTGGTCCACTCACAGAAGAGCTGGGCCGCCGCACTATTCGCCAAGGCAAGGTCGAGGACTGCAGACCTACCAACAGCCGTTAAGGGAAAATAAGTAAAAATACCGGTAGTATTAAGCAAGGAAAAACCATGCAGCGAGGCCAGCGGACAATATGGAGACGATGTGCCCATTATTATTATTATTATATCTCATTACCCTTATGGAGCCTACGGCTATAAAGCGGCAACTACCTTACAGGAAACCATCCCTGTCAAGTACACCCATCTCCTAAACGATGTTTGCAGCTTTTGAGTGTGCCAACGGCCATTCGCCATAATGAACGATAGGAAATCCTCCACCTTGCCAACCGCCTAACTCATAAATAACAAAGGAAAGTACACGTAAAAGAAAACCTAAGTGCCCTTGGTCCACCTCTCAGCAGCCACCTGGTTTGCCGTGATGTATGCTGCACACTCCTTGGATGTTGCTAGGTGTCGTTCGCCGCATTTCTTACATTTGATGATGGTATAGAGGCAGGGTATGCCTTTGGTGGGGCAATCTGATCTGCCGCAAGTGTGGAGGTAGGAAGAGTGCTCTAGGGTGCAGATAGCACAGTAGGTAGTACCAGTACACTGGGTAGGGTGGTGTCCAAAGGCAAGGCATCTGGAACACTGGGTGTCAGGGTCAAAGGATAGGTAGCGTTGTACCTTAAACCTCCTGCCAAATAGAGAGAGGCCTCTATTGAGGGCTTTGTCTGTGTTGTCCATGCCAGCAATAGTGATGACCATTGTGGATGCTGTTTTGCTGGTACGTTGGGCGTCAGTAGTAAGCCACCTGGGGGGGCGGGGAAGGTGGAAGCCAGTGTTGAATTCCTCAATTTCTGCTTTGACTATGTTGAATCCTTCAGGAGTGGAGGGGACTGAGGTGGGGATGCCGTGGATGATAGCTTTGTACCAGACTTCATCCTGTCTGAGGCCAGAGGCGGCAGGTATAGTGGTTCTTGCTGTTTCCTCAATTGCTGTTCTGTGTTGTTTGAGGACTTGGGCAGCCGTGATGGTGTCCTTGGTAAGGAGGAGGACATGGTGGTTTAGGGTGAACTCAATGGTTACAATAAGAGGCTTCTTGATTGCAGTGTTGAAAGCGTTCCTGATGGTAAGGGTGTTGATGTCATCTGGGAGTGCTGTGCCATCTCTCTCAATGACAATCGTATGGTCGCGTTTTGTCAAAACTGCTGGTGAGGCAGTCTTGCTTGGTGAGGATGCTGGGGGCTTGCCGGGGAGGGTTGTGGCCGCTTTCTGGGCCCAGGTTTGCTGTGGTTGTTGGGTAAGGGGGGGTGGTGTGTTCGCGAAGGTGGTATTGCTTTGTTGTGGTTGGGCAACAAGGTGCGCGACCTGGGAGGTGAGGGCTGCCACTTTGGCTTTGAGGTCTTTGGTGTCTTCAATGTGTGGCTCCTGCACTACCATCAGGTGTGCTTCCATAGATTTGAAAGCATCCTTCAGGCCGGAGTAGGCAGTTCTCAAAGTATTGTATTCCTCTTTGAAAAAGGCGATGTTCTCATTGATTGCCTTTTCCGAGGCATCCTCTGAGTCTTGTGGGGGGGCGACAGTCTGGACTGGGGAAGGAATGTCTTCCTCCATTCGAGTATCGTCAGGCGAGGTGAGGAGGATTGATGTTCCTCTGGTCTGGTGGGATTCTGGTAGGTGAAAAGGGCTGGCAAGAGGGTTCTTGCCACCCCTAACCTTGCCCAAGGGTCTGCGCGACATCAAGGGAGTTGTATGAAGGACTCAGTTGATAGGGGTGATGAAATAACAAATAGATTAGGATGATATGTCTGTAAAAGTGGAGAACAGGGGGGGGTGAAGCAGTGATAATTGGTGGTTGACCAATGAGGTGAGGGCTCGGCGAAAAACTTGGTGTCGTTTTTTCTTTCGCTGTGGTTGTAACGGCAATGGAGTCTAGACGATGTGCCCAGCTTGGTAGAAGAAAAAACCCTCCACAGGTCAGCCAGGGGGTGGTGGAGGTTAAAATCTCCAAGAACAAAAACAGGAAAATCTAAATCTGGACAACACAAGTCAGGAGAAATAATGCTGGTGTAGGCGGAGGCACCTTGAGTGTTGTACACATTGTATACTCTAAGGCGGGCGTGGGAGGAAGAACAAAAACCTGAGTCAGAGAACAAGTCTACCGCCATAATGTGGGAGGACTAGTCTAGCCACACAGGTAGGAGGGAAACAACTTCACGAAAGGACAGTAAGGCATATGTTAGGCGGAGACAACCGGTATAGACTTAAGATTGTCTAGGCCAATCGAGATTCTTTCATATAGACGGAGATTTGTCTAGGAAGGCTCGGAAGTAACTCATTTTGTTCATGCCTACTAACAGTGCGAGACAGTAGAATAAAATCGTAAGAACAATATTATATTATTTGGGTCTCTTCTCCCTTGCTTAATGATGTCTAAAGCTTGGGAGGCACTTCAATATTTATATTCCGTGTCTGAGTGTTCGCGGACTACATCTATCTAACATACAAAATGTTTACCTTTTCAAATCTAATGCACAACGTCGAGTTCTCCATAAAGGTGGGAACACCGGGAGACCCTGAAAACCATCACACCCTCTTCAGTAATTACTATTTCCTGTTTGGAAGACATAGTTGTCACCAGTAGTAATTATTCGATCCTAAGAGTCCTTAGACCTGTAGCCGAGTTCTCAAGTTGAACTATGTTGGCTCCAATAGTCCTTTTCGTCATCAAGAGGGTCAGTCTTGATACGAAGTTGCCTCTGCATATATGCTGGAGTCTATGACTTCTAGTTGTGATAGTTCAACAACTAAGCAATAGAATTCGTTCCGATGACTCTCTCTTTGTAGAGGAGAGGTCATTCTATTACATAGTCTCATAATTCCTCAGTCGGCAACTCCTGGTTGTTCTATGTAGAGAGGACGGACCTTCGTGTTGTGTCGGTCATGAATCTCACAACTGCGGTACACCGCATATCATAGTTGCAACACTTCTTTGGAGCGCGTTAGCTTCTTTGGTAGTATTTCTAGGAGCTCTAGACCCTTTCTATTTATCAGAGGGTGGGTGTGAATGCGTTAGTTCATTGTCTCGAACCTCCAAACATTCATATCTCGACCATGTACAAAAGCGTCCCGTCACTTACGCACTTGGTCAAAGATGCCCTTTCTTGGAAGCCTAGTAACCCCCTGTGCAGTTGACGGATTGACTTTATTCCACTTCTCAGGTCTTGCCAGAGGTCTCCAATTATATATCCTGTGAACAGCCTTCGGTTGGACAGACGGCAGCGAGGTATACGCTGTTAATCTGACACCTTCAATTCTAAGACCATATAGTCACAGGACGCAACTAAGGTTGATGTGTATGATGACGCGCTGGCCCCGTAAGGGGGCCGGAGGGGGTTGTTGGAGACTAAGATTCTCAAACTCGGGTAATGTTACCCTACCTAGGGTATTCTTAGGCTATCAGAATCAGGTACTCCTAACAGCATAGCAGGCCACATGTGGTTTGCCAAAGGAGGATGAAGGGGAAAAACATATGTAGCAGGGAAATGAAGGTAAACGTGCCTGCCACAGAGGAGGGTCCTGTATGGCTACAACAGCAGGCATGGAGGACAAAGAGGAAAAACTTTGAAACAAGGAAAGAAAAACATCCCAGCTACCCAGGCGGTTATGCTGAACAAAGGATAGTTTCATGAGGCCCGGGCTGTCGCGAGAGTGCCCGGTAACTGAGAGGTTGAGGATCAACATTTCCCCGAACAAGCCGGAACGGTTGAAAACGGTTCGGGCGGGGTCAGTGTCCCCCTGGGTAGGGGGGAGGCTGGCCCTGGAGGAGGAGCATGTAGCTGTATGTGGAGTTTCTGGTGGGGCTTGACCTCGGGTGCAGCTGGGGGTAGCGAAGGGAGGGGCTAGAGTTTATCTTGGTGTCGAGGGTCTACGGTTTTCTTCAGCTCCATAAGGGACAACATCCATGTCGTCCTCTGACTCGTTGTCTAGCGGGGGTGGGGCTGGGTCCTTGGCGACTGGGGCTGGCCACTCTGGGCAGTCCCGGTTGGTGCCAGAGTGTGGTTCGCCACAGTTGGGGCAGGAAGAAATTGAGGACAGGTAGCAGTTGAGGACCACTTTGGTGTTGCCCACTTTAGGGCAGGTGGGGTTCTGACAATGGTGTGCCGAACGTGTGTGCGAGAGGGAGCAGATTGGACATACCGAGTGACCCAACATACATCTAGGGGCCTGATGGCCGAACTTCCAGCAGTTCCGACATTGGGTAAGGCGATTGGATGAGAAGGCCCGTTCAACGTGACTCCTTCTGGAGAAGAGGTGGATGGATGTTCCCATGGCATTGATCTCCTCAGGAGCGACAGTGATCACAAGGGAGGTAGTGGACTTGGACATCTTGGATTCCAGTTCGCGGTTAAGGTAGCAGGGTGAGAAGATGCTGACGCCCATGGCGTTACGGACTGACTCCTGGAGGAGGGAGAGGAGGTCATCCTGGTCTTCTGGGAGGTAGGTGAGGGGGAGGGAGTGGATGGCAAGTTGGGTCTCTTTGGGGGCGGGACGGAAGGGCAGGTAGGTATTGTCGCTAATCGGGGAAAGTTGGTTGAGGTGGTTAGTGAGGGCCTAGTAGTAGGGGGCGTAGGAGGTGGCGGGAGTGTACAGGTCGAGGACGGTAAGGGTAACAGAACCTCTGTCATTGACCCGGGTAGAGAAGGAGAGGGGAAGGGGGCAGTTGGCTTCATAGAGGACTGCCACAGCAATGTCGGGGAGGGTCGCAGATATTCTATCGGCTTCAGGATGGAGGGCAGGAGAGGAACAAGAGGCGAAAAAGTGACGATGTGCTGCTGGCAGGATGGGAGCCTCTTTAACAAGAGGAGCCATCATGCCTGATGTGACTTACGCAGCAGAAGGTGGTTTCATCTTGGATCTCTTGGTTTTCTTCCGGCCCCCGGCAGCTGTGGCCTGGGCAAATGAGTGAGGGGGGCATAGATTGGTTGGGTCCATGTTGCAAGGAATCTGCTCTGAGAGGGGGAGGTATTTGCCGTCACGGAAGGTCCAAGCCTCCTACAAGTTGGGGTTTTTGACCGTGTAGGCCTCTGGGTTACCGTAGTATTTCTTGGTAACAGTGTTGTAGTGGGGAGTGTTGAGGTCATACCCATCCACAATTTCACCCGCCTGATAAAGGGGTGGGCGAGGGAGGGTCTGTTGGGGGTGTGGGACGGCAGGGAGTTGTGCCGAGTTGGCCTGCGGGGGAGGGGCCGAGGAAGAGACTTCCTTACCCTTGCGGGTAGGGGGTGGAGGTGGCAGGGCTGGGGCTTGCTGACGTGGGGCCAGTGGTTGAGAAAGCCTTTATGACAGGTCATGTAGAGCTGATTCAACCGGGGGCAAGGGAGGAAAGTGAGGGGGCCTAAGCGGCGAAAACACCTTCAGACGGTGCCAAAACCTTCAAGGAGAGGAGATCAATTTGTTCGTTGGTAGAGGTAAGCCTATTAAGGGTCGCTATGCGGAGGGGGATGAGGACGGCTTTACCATCACTGAGGTCATGAAGGTCATAGGATAGGAGCGGCGGAATGGAGGAGAAAGCGTCTCCTAGAACTGGTTGTCGGGACTGTAGGACGGCGGGGATCGCATAGGCCGCAGCGTGGAGGGGGGTAGCAGAGCTTGCACAGGAGGGGTAAGCAGAACCAATGTTAGACATTGGAGCGTGAGGGGAAGACTTGAAGCCTAAGCGAGAAGAGGGTAGACGTGCAAAAGTGAGGAGTCACATCAGACGCGATGGTATTGAGAGTACGTAAGAAAGTTATGGGCAGGAAAATAGAGGACGCGGGACATGATAGAGTGCACAGAGCGCTATCTTCCTCAGACTTCTTTTTTTTTTTTTTTTATGTATATATATATATATATATATCATATATTCATTGTTCAGGTACAAGAACTCGCATGCAGCGCTAGCTATAGCAGAAACAAAAGCGTAAACACGCGCGTCCCTCCTCCGTCTGAGGCAAAAACTGAGAACTCCAAGCCCCTCTGGTATGGAGCCAACCGCACATCTCGCTCTGAATCAAGCCTATCCTTACAACACAAGCGAACTCAGTTCTAAGAGAAACCCAAAACAAGGAAAGCAGGAAGCCCAGGAAAAATCTCCCCGGAAATCTCGGCCCGAATGCACAAAAGAAAGACCAAACTCATACCTACTAGGAACGCCCATAGCAGACCTGGCCGCCCGGAGGCCAACCAAAAAAGCCCTAACAAAACAGGAGTCAGGCACACCGAGGTCAGGAACTCTGGCAACGGAGTGCCCCCGCCAAGCCGCGGTAGCCAAGAATGAAGGGATGGTGCCGACCGGCCCGAGGCAGTGCAATACTAACCGGAGGTAGGAGACCAGGACTAGGTTTTCTATGAGGAAACAAGTGGCGGTAAGGTGCCAGCTAGGGGAGCAGTAAGGTGCTAGCTTAAGATAGGAGCAGTAGGGTGCCAGCCAGGTGTGGAGAGGAGGTAGTAAGGTACCAGCCGGCCAAACCGAGGAGAGGAGGAAGGAGAGGTAGACCCAGATGCCGAAACAACTATCGGATACATGTTCATGCCTTAACTAGGCAGTCCCCTATAATCCCCAACACCCAAGGGCGCCAAAGCACCCATAGAGGTCGGAGTGGAGGGGAGTGCTGAAATTGACCGTAGCCTGTTGAGAAAACCAACCACCAACCCCCGACCGTGGGACTGACCCGTACCCACCAGCGGGATAAAATTCAGACCCAATAGAGGGACTAACCCGAACTGACCGGAGAAAGGTAGAAGGAATCCATCGTAATCACTTACCGCAAACCGTATTCCCAGCCGTCTGTTGTAGGGAAAAAGGAGCTGTCCGACCGTGCTAATGCTAAGCGAGGCTACAGCAAAAGCGGGGAAGGGGTGAAAACCAACATCTCAAGATGTCGGAAAGGAGAAAGGATAAGCTCAAGATGGTAGACCTCGAGAGGGAAGACAGGAGAGGAGTTCTACAGTGGCAGAAGGATAAAAAGTGATGGCCTAGTCCTCCCCCTAGGAGGAGGACCAGACGCGAAAAAGTGGTGAGAATTCCTGTGGTGTTGAGATTTCAATCACCGGAGGTGTAGCGGAGACGGTCGGTGCTATCTTCCTCGGCCGTACCAGCCTCCTTATGTAGACCTCTCCTTGCGAACCCTAACCCTGATGACTCATAACCCTGAGTCATCTGATCATAACATAAACAAGTTATATGACTCATAATCAAGTCATGTGCAAAACATAACAAATCATATCATAAACAAGTCATATGACTCAAGCAAGTCATATACGCGAGACCCATGGCTCATAATCGAGTCATGTGCAAAACATAACAATTAATAATATAAACAAGTCATATTACTCAAGCGAGTCATATGCGTGAGACCCATGACTCATAATTGAGTCATGTGTGAAACATAATAAAACATAACATAAACAAGTCATACAACTCGAGTGAGTCATATGTGCAAGACCCATGACTCATAATTGAGTCATGTGCAAAACATAATAAAACATAACATAAACAAGTCATACGACTCAAGCGAGGCATATGCGCAAGACCCATGACTCATAATCGAGTCATGTGCGAAATCCTGAACTACCTGTCACATTCCTGATAGGTAGATTAAGCTATCAATCGTTGTATTAAAAAAAAAAAAAGTATCATCAGTATATTTCAGAGTAGCTATGCTATATTTATAATTTTTCTAAACTATGGAGTTCAAAAAATCAAAAAACCAGATATTTATTTACTGTCAACAAAACTGATTATAGCGTCACATTTTCTTCATGTCCACTATTGCTGATTATTGTGGGCATTAACACGCTACTCTGGAAATATGATTTTGGAGGCCATAATCCTTGCAGTTCGCCCGGTTTCGGAGTTACTTCTAGTGAGAACTTGAGTCTGAAGCCTCTCTACTATAGTAGTTCTTATTCCTTCCTCTCTATGCCATGTGCGACAATTTGCGTCCCAGGGAACTCAACACCCCGGGCAGACCGCCGTCGAGTGTCGACCACTCATCCTGGTACTTACATATCCATACTATTGCCCAGCACCTCTCCCCCAAGTCTCCCGAGATATACCCTTATCAATAAAAGCAATTTCAATACAATTCAGTCCATAATATAGTAAGAAAAACCTCAAGCTAAAACAATAACATTACCCGTAATACCAAGGGTACTGTGCTCGGGGGTGCATGAAAATGATTAACATTTTGTGGCATATGTATCATCAGTTCATGATAGTATATGCCAAAGTTCCAGTAAATAGACGAGTAGCATTTAGAATAACTTAAGGAAAGAAGAAGAAAAAAAAACCCCCACAAAAACGCCAGTAACTAGAAACGAGTAGCTTTTCTGTTTGCTGCAATGACTGCTCTGAGGCGGTCAGGCTTAGATCTAATCAACTCATCTAGCCTTTGCGAACCAACTTGATTCCATGCCTCTTTCAAAGCCTGCTTTAAATCATTCAAATCAGAACTTCTCCCATATCTCTTGCCTAAATAAGACTCCATATCCCACTACAAAGATTCAATTAAATTAAGATCTAGTGACTGAGGGCACCAGGGAAGAACCTCCACTCCATTTTTCAACCTCGACTTAGTAGCACGCTTCTTATAGCCTGGAGCGCCATCTTCTACTACCTGTGTCCAGCCATACTGTTCACAGGTTTTATGCCACAATGGAATCAAATATGGATCAAGTATCTGAATTACATAAACCTCAGAGTTAATCGTAACTCCTCCATCCACAAAAACCAAATCAATCTTCAAGTATCCAGAGAATCCACACCAAACCATGACTCCTGTTGATCTTGAGTCCCATACCTCATCCAAGCAGTCTGGATGATATTCCTCCTCAGCATTTCTAATAACTGGAGGACAGCTGCCAAAACCAGCTGTAGAGAAAATTGACTCGTCACACGAAACAGTCCTAAACCAGTCATTGTAGCTCCAACCAAGCTTATCCTGACACCACCGTACTCGCTTCTCTTGGTTCTCAACTCTGATTCCCCACTTGCGGTGAGGGGTACGTTTGTGATATCCATGTGATGCGAGGATATCCCGAATACAACTAGGATGACATGTGAGGCCAAGGTTGTCTCTACTTTCCTCACAAGGCATCCGTCGAGTATTGCGGTCATGGGTGGTATAGGAGATAAATCTCTGAATATCATCCTCCTAAAGAGAAGGAGGATGCCCGGAACGCTTACAGTTGGAAGGCGATCCTTCCCGCTTTGTCCGCAAATAAATCATTCGGCAGGTATGCTATTCGACTTCTACCTCTTTTGCAATTTCTTTCCATGGAGTAGGAGATCCTTTTTCGGTTAAGTGATCACGAAGTGTCACTAATGGAAGCCGTTCATCTCATGTTGTTTCTTTTCGATAAACACTGCTGTGATAATCGCTGCGTGTTCCTCGTGTCTTCATGGCTTCCGAATTGTTGCCTGTAAATTGTTACTCACAATAAGCGATCTCATATCATACGCTAAAATGTCATTATGTGCTTCGGCCACATGGTGCCACACTGTGCCACAAAAGGTTCATCATTTCTACGCACCCCCGAGTACACAACCCCAAAATAAATGAAGGTGGAAAACGAAAAGTATGACCGACTGATGAATCCTGGATACTACACAGATAAGACCGACTTTGACGATAAAGAACAAAACAACCACGGTAAGTGCAGGGCTCAAAAAGCATCCGATTGTATGGCGTCTCGAGGGGCCACAGATAGGCAGATAGCTCTAGGCGCATGGCAATGTGAGTGAGTGAAGGGTGAGAGGCATGCACCCGTACTGTACCTCACCGATTCTCAACCCTACCGAGCACACACTCCTGCAACCCACCCAACACTCGATCACGACGCCCAATCCACTCCCATCGTAACATTACCCATCTATCTACATCACCATCCGCTCTGCCACAGTATCACTCCTACAATATTACAAATCCCAACACCTTACATCCTCAGTAATGCAATACTCAAATCTCAAATCTCCTCCCCTCTCCTCCCTCCAGTAATACCGCTCTTACCCACCACCACTGTCAACCTGCACATCCATTCGTTCGTACATACAAAAAACCCAGAGTTGAACTCGGGCCTCGACACATACAACGAAAACAAAAATGTTCCCCTACATCCTCCTCTCCCGTAGTCCTAGTATTCTCCACCTTCTCTACCATCGCTTGTGCAGCACCGGTCACGGACCTGGAACTGGGGCCTTGTGAAGAAACCGGGGAATTGATGAAGAGGGCTGAGGTGATTACCATGGATCCGCTTCCTTTCTTCCGATAGGGGATTAAGCTGAGAATCAAGATTAGATGTTTAGCTAAGTGCTCATTTGTTTTCTATGCAGGTGTACGCTGATATCGGCTAGGAGGGCACGGGCGGATAATGTTGGAAAACATACACTGAAGCATGTTTATTTAGTGTTCCTTTATTGCTTAAATCCTTCTTTGTCCCAGTTCCTTTGTATCGACTCCTTCTTCCTTGTCACTGGTTTGTTCTTGTATGATTTGAGTTGATGAAAGAAGGTCTATCTGCTGTGCAAGTGTGGGTACACATCAGGCTATAAGAAGGAAGTGTTGGACCTTGTATTGGAAGTAGTAGATCAATTGAGAAATAGTCCGCTGCCAAAATCTGTTCTTTACAACAGATAAATCGAGAGGACGGAGGAAGAATGTACGGAAGAACTTCTCTCTTTTTTCCTCTCTTCTTTTTCCTGCCTCCCTTGGGGACCTGTTTCGAGTTAGGTGAATATTCCTCCAGTACCTCTCCGCCTTTCCTGGGCTTTTGTGCAAATAAAATGTGAATCCGTGACCACAAGAATGAGATCTAGCGTGAGTATCACGCTGCGGAGTATCCCAGTATGGTGTGAGTGATTTTCGGTGAATTTCCCTATGAAGCGATGGCCCTGCCCACTCATGTAACCGCCCCTAGAAAATCAGGGCATTGTAGACTGAACATCTGTACGAGTAGCCAGGCCGGCCTATCCCACCCACTGGCAGGGGAAGGCAAAGTAGCTATGATACCGGTACGGTAGATTACCTCGTGCGAAGCATAGTGTGCGCTAAAACAACTGAGCGCTATGTAATAATAAGTGGAACTTCGCACTGTCTTCCATTTTGAAGGATCGCAGAGGCCACAAAGTCACTCCCGCTGCCTCAAGAAAGCTCAGGTCAAGGATGGGGGTAGCCTTTAGAGATATGTGTGAAGAATTCGAATAATTGAGCCCCTCTCCAGGACCTTGGAATCGCCTCTCCTAGAGAGGTCTCTCAAATTTTCCCCCCAAATGACATTTTCTCAGCGGAGGGCTGACAGGCAGCCTTTTTTTCCTCCTCTCGTAGTGTTTCCCCCACTTTATCCAAAGAGGGGAACTCTAGGCGTCATAACGTGAAGTTCAACTATCCCATCCCCACGACATCCGTGCCAAACAGAAAACAAAACCTCACCCGTCTCCGCCACCTATGGCAACATCCTTAACCCCGATTAATTCGCTGATCCCTCTCATATGATATACTCACAATCAGCCAGTTTCAGGACTCCCCCTATCCCAAATATCCTACACCCCAAAAATTCATAATCGACCCGAAGAAAGGTATATGACATCATACCTTCCCCCCCGGGGTACCCCCCAGCTCGAGCCTAAAAGGAGAAGAACCAATTAACACACAAAATCAATAGAAACCAGAAAAAATACCTATAGTCACAATCACCTCTACCAACGAGTCAAAACAAATATCACCTCGCTCCCCCAAAAGATCCAGATCCTGCGAACCCAAACGCAGAACCCGATATCACGAGTGAGAAATCATGATATTTGCGTCAATTAAACCACGATGCGCCCGCTCCTGGAAAAGGCGGGCCAAATTGGGGGGAGTGGAGATTCGAGAATTTGAAATAGAAATCCACGTTGTCTTTTCGTATCCTTTCCGAACTACCTCTGGATCACCACGCGAGAGAGAATACATGGGCCATCACTCTGTAAAGTGGTTAGTGTGCGAATGGGTGAACGGGAGTGAGCAGTAAGGAAGCACTGTACGAATGGCACTAAAGTAGAACCGGTCCGGATATATCATGCCCGAAAGCTCAGGAGGGTAGCTTGTTTCATAATTAGTACAAACTAAATCAAACTCCTTTCCTCCCCTTCCCTTTCCCCTTCCCTCCCTATGGTCTCTGCCTGGCCGAAACCAATCCCCCATTTCCGAACAAATACAAATGCAAGTATCAAAAAACAAATAAACTTTTTAGAATCGACAAGTAGAGGGGTATAGGGAAACATCTCGAAAACATAATATAGAAAGGCAAAAGCAAAGATTTTTGAAGATTTTCCGTAATATCGCCCCCACAAATAAAACGGGTAAAAAAAGGAGGGAAGGGGGAGAAGAAGCCAAATACGCCATTCACCATCCGCCTTTTGCCCTCTTCAGAGCACCATTCAGCTCGCGCACGATATATGCCACGCCACATGCACTCTTTTCCAACCTAAGAAAGATGGATCCACCTCGAGATGTGGGTAAGGAAAGACAAAATCAAGAATATGAAAGCCGCCTAAGCCCGGCCGTCAAACGGAGAATATTTACTTCGATCGGGGCAAGGAATTAATAGTGTACAGGTTTGTCGGTGATACCGGGATCAGGCAAGGCGACATGGAGCAGTAGAAAGTGGTAAAATGCTAAGTTTGTACTTGAAAAAGCAAAAGGTAGTATGCTGGAAGCAAAGCAATATAGATGCCGGTACACTAGAGGGGGAAAGAAGCGCAGGGTCGAAAGATCACTTTTTTTTTCCGATAAACCGTAGAAAGAAAAACCAAAAACGGTGACGCCGATATAAAAATATGTAGCACAATAGAAGGAAACCCCAGCCCTGATCACCCAAAATCAATAGGATGGCCGAGTCCTCTTCGTACGGAGATCGGGGGAGCTTGCCTGATAGTTCGTGCAACTTCTACGGATCGAGCAACGTCATCTTAGATTATTTGCAGTAAAACCGAAAGGAGAGTTAAACTGTTTCATGAAAACATCCGTTAGACCACCCACGCTACTCGGAGGAGTCGGCTCCATATTAAACATCGATTCGAATGAGGGATCGATCAATCTAACATTATTATTACTGTAAATCCCATGCTGCTGTAATGGAGACCCCCGCAGCATTCCCCCAATCATTTCACCGCCAACCCCGTCTGCCGTTGCAGATTGATTTTCGAGTCCGCTTTGAGTGTCGTCTTCTGTACTCTCGAGTAGTTCGGCGTCATATTCCTGCTCTAAATTCAAACAGAGTCAACCTAGGATGGCCGGGCTCTTTCATAACATAAGATGTATGGGAAGTACGCGGGGTAGCTTGCCGAGCTCTTCCATATGTGCCTGGTAAGGCGAGGGATAAAAATTCTGCATTGGAATCCCTGGGTGTTGAAATTCCGAAGGAGCCGTAGGTGTCGTCACTACACTCTGCGGGATCTGGTACGCGGACGCATCCGGGGGTGTAGGGATAGCAATCGACGGCGAATTATTGCGCGAGTTTGGCGGCATTATAGGACTAGTCTTGATAAATAGCGACTCGGGCGGAGGGTTAACAGATGGTCGTTTTTGCTGCTGTTGGGGTTGTGCCATCATTGGTCTATGCATATGCTGTTGTTGTTGGAGGGTCGCCTGTTGCTGTTGAGCTTGAGAGGGTATGGGTCGCGGGATCGGCTGAGGTGCGGCTGGTTGTGGTCTGTCGTCATACTGGGCAAAGGCCTTCAACTCGGCAGCGACATTTATCCCCTTCTCCAACAGTATCCTCTCCAACAAGGAATTCTTGTAACGAAGCATAAGCACCTCATCCGCGGCATTCCGTGATGATTGCTGCAAACTAGACAAGCTTTCCTCTTGATGTTTAATAGTTGCCTCCAGATGCTTAATATATTCGGTTCGTCTCTCGCGGAAAGCTAATTCGATGTGTCAGAATATTTCCAAAAGATAGACTATATTTCCCATGACACATAGGAATTCTAGCAACGCCATAGTGTGAAGTGGATAGTTGGTGTGTCAAAAAGAAAAAGGACTTATAAGATATCGACATACCAGCCTGAGCAGCTCTATTCCTCATCTTCCTTTCTTCCTGAGTTGCGTAGACCGGCTTTCTACCACCCTTCCGCCTGGGAGTCGGAAACTGGGCCTGCTGAGCCATCGTCGTCGGCTCTGGCGAAGAGGCTGAAGATGCAGAGGATGCAGAGGAATGAGGAGGGGATGCTTTTACGGCGGCGGCCATGAGATGGATTGACGAGGGGGAGTAGAGGGAAGATGTATAAATGATGGTAGGAGATGTTTGGGAAGAGTTTTTTTTTTTTTTGAAAAACCCTTCAAGAATGAATGGATGTGATCATAAATCCACGGAACAGGAAGAACACGGGAGGAGGATACGAACAATTGATGAAGGGGTGAAAAAAGTGGGGAAGGGCTTTTCTCTTTCTCGCAGCGAGTGTACGGTAGTTCAGCCTTTGTAAGGGCAACGTGGGTTGGGCGTTTTTTTTTTTTTTTTTTTTTCCTTCCTTCTTTCCTTTCTTTTCCTCTTCCTGGCCACTTTCTCTCTCTCCCTTTCTCTCTCTTCTCTTTTTTTTTTTCTTCTTCAATCCTCTTCTTTTGCGGTACCGGTAGCGGTACGGTACGTAGTAATAAAAGGCGAAACCGCTGAAGAGTTGAAAAAGTAAAGGAGGTACGGCAGTGGGAAAAGGGAAGGGATGGGAACGAAAAATAGAAGAGAAAAAGAGCAATGGGGGTTGTTTTACTATTTTATTCTTATCTCGCTCGGGATTTGACTCTTGTCAAAGGTGTTTTGTATTTTGTTTTGAGTTGATCCAAACTTGACCTTCTTCGCGGATATTTAGTTGGAAGGAGACTTGTGCTCAGCTGCCTTCAATGAGTTGCTACATGGTCTAGGAAAGAGCGGTGTGGGAATGGGTAAAAAGCACACAGGGACTTAGACAATTATTGTACCCTACGAGTTGCAGTTACTGTCACCAGGGGGAGGAGGCATGCAAGGCAGGTAAAGGATGCCCCGATACTCGAGTATGATACAAGGACCGGCACCTGAAGCAGGCCAACCCTCGAAGGAACTGTGCACCAGGGCCACAGAATGGCCAAGGGGCCGAAGAGAACGATACCGGTACGGTACCGGTACTCTACCATGATCCAGAGGCCAGCAGCCATCAAAAAGATAGGGTACCTCTTTCCACAATGATAGTATCACTGCCTGTGATATAAATTAATAACCATTCGGGCACATGCCCAACATCATCACCATCATCGTTATCATCACTTACCACCGTTACTGCTACCGTACCTTAGTCTACCTTGCGGTAAGGTAGAAGAGCGAACTCTACCTCTGCGGAAAATATAGTATTCTCTCGCCCGCCAATACTACAGGCATGTTGACACCATGGCTTCCCAATACAGGTACCAGTATCAAGAGGCAATATGCAATAGGCACCCCAAGAGGTCTTTAATTCGATCAAAATGTATCGATCTCTCGAGCTCCTCCGCTTCATTACTCCATAGAAAGATCACGCAGCACACCCAACCAGAAGGTGTCTGATGAAGGAAGCTGTCCAACAGAATACGGCAAACATATCCGGCTACAGTTTACTCCCAAATTTCCCCCGGTTCTTGGAATTGGTTTAGCCCTCTTTCTCTCTCTCTCTTTTTTTCTTCTCTTCCCTCCCCACTTGAGCCCAGTTGAGTAGCAGGTCGTCGCTGCCACAGTATCATATCCCACTTGAGCATCACGAGAGAGGCGGCCTCCTCCGATGCCCAGCCAAAAAAAAATTGCAAGGAAAGTGAGTTGGATTGTGAGTGACCGAGTGTGGAGAAGTGACACAATACGTGAGTGGAAAGGTGTGTATTTTTTTTTTCTTTCCTCTATCCCCACCACTTCCGCGCAAAGCCTTTTTTGCTCCGCGCAGATAGTTGCATCGTTTTTCAACACACCTTTTTAACTATTATCCCTGCAACCACACTCCTTACCCTTGTCTGCCACTCTCAACTCTAAGGTCCCGGGTCCCTGGACTGAGCTCCTCCCTGTCCAGCCGAACCTTGCACAGAGCCTCCGTCACTCCGCGCTGTAAGTACAAGTACTCGTACAGTAACTCGTTCAATCTCCAATTCGACACCACAAAATGTCTTGGCAAATATTTTACAGCCAAATCGAGTACTGGTACCGTCGAATAGATTGATTCTCCACATTCACCGCGCCCGCCCCTTGGCTATCATTACGGTAGGTTACCCTATTGTTGTGGTTGGGGTGCGGTATCCTACCGGCACGGGCGCTGTTGCTCCCCTGTCTCAGCTTTTCCCCACCTTGCGGTTTGGACTATGTGATGTAATCCTTCAACCCATCTACTCGTACGGTACTGTACTCGGGTACCGGTACTCGTACGGTACGGTACTAAGGGTATTAAAGGTTGAAAAGATGGTTTTTCAGTAACAAGTAAATATGGGAAGTTGCATTAGGTTACTTTATGGTGTTAGCCAATAGCATCCACACATTTTGGGTAGCATAATTGAGTGTATTGAGGTAACTGAGGGTAAAGTATAGATATTTTCACCAATCTTACCAATACCAAAAAATCTCTTATTGTTAAGAAAAAGTCATAATAAAGAGTTTTATTGCTAGAGAAAGTAGAGAATTATTTTCAATGTATGCTCTAATATTTTAGAATTTTCTTTTGATTTTTTAAAAATTTCTTTTCATATTGTGTATCAAGCCTAGACTCTGGTAGAGTTCAGTTAAACTGAGTTTTGAGGTATGATATACGGACCTCTTGATATTGGTATCTATGGACTTGAAATAAAAGTATGGTATGGTAAAGTAAAGTAATGGTAAATTAACTGTTTCTGGGTGTGCCAAGCTTACATGAAACAGTGAAGTAAGCTAAGTTTTTTCAAGTTTTTCAACTTTGAATACCCTTACTGTATGAGCAGCTGTACTCGAGTACTCGAGTACCGGTACTCGCACCAGTACCCCCATACGGTACCGAAACTGGTTGTGCGCGGAATGCTGGGTACGATAGGTGCCGTCGTTGGACTTGTCCGCACAACCCACTACCGTACCGGTAATTTATCGATAGTCTACGGGTTTGATAGTCTCGAGTACTTCTCCTCCCCTTCCTCCCCCTCCTCCTCCTCCTCCTCCTCCTCCAACCCCTTTGACCCCTGCGCTGGCTCTTCCTTCCTCCTGGTCCTGTTGACGATGATGATGATGATGATGGCGATCATGTTGTTTTTGGTGATGCTATACACCCCGCTCAATTCCACCGTTTTTCTCTTGAAGATGATTGCGAAAATTTCCTCCTAGCTGAACCCGCATCTAATTCCAATGTAGGCTGTAACCGCCGAAGAAAATTTTTTTTCTTTTCTTTCTCCCTCTACGTTGACCCTTACTACTCACCCTCCCCCGAGCTCGATTGCTACGCCACGGAATAGGGCTCACCATGTCTAAGCTTCTAACCCTTTTCCCTTCCCCCACGTGTCTCTCCCTCTCATCCAATACTGTTCCCCCCACTTCAGTACCTCTGAAGCCCTTCCCTTGAGCCTTCAAGCATAGAAACCCCCCACGGATCCCCACTCCTTGCTGTTGCCTCGTCTCTCTGTAAAAAATGCCATCTTCGCCAGAGGAAGGTAGACAATCTCTTCTCTCGCACAAACTTGATACACTTGCATCCCACGCTCTTCCTACTTTATCTCTTTATCGCTCATCACTGACAACTGAACTCAGCGTCGGCCATTTGTTCCACGGCCAACACCGCTGCTACCTACGGAACTTGATCCCCCTAGCCATGCTCAATCCCAGGCGACTTCCGCTCGTAAGGGTAATGCAACAATTTAGCCCAGTTGTCCGCTGCTAAATATTCCTGCTGATGCCATACGGCTGTTGGTGACCAAAAGCAGGGCTGTGGGAAGGAATGATTCAGTCTCCAGGTTTGTCTAATTCACACTCAATCATTCGATCGCACCTCTTTCATCCCCTACCGGTAATCCATTGGAACACTACACGCCTTTACTCGTACAACTGCTCGCGTAACTGTAGTGGTAGTATCCGGAGCCGGAGATGCACGACAACAGGGGTTGCAGGATGGTAAGGTGTCATAGTGGAGGAGGAGTTGGCACTTAACTTACCGGTGTGGGTCCGACTACGACGATAGGGGAGAAGGGCCGCAGACGCGAGCTCCCTGCGGATTCCCGCCGAAGATCCCGCAAAAGCGAGTTTGCGCCAGATTCCCTTCTTTTCCCTCTAACCTTCCTACTACCCTACCTTATTATCACCGCGATATCCACTTTGTTACCCCCCTGACTACGTCCAGGTTCTAATTGGCGTGATCAGAGGGTCTTATGACTACAGGTCAATTTGTTCTGGTAAGTACGGCAGCTGTTCTTGATTAATTGGATACATGTGTCGGTATCTCGTTATCTCACTCGATTTTAAAGAAAGTGCATCATTTCACGACCAGCCACTCCTATCGGTCATAGGGCGTCATTCGGACACGCAATGTCTATAGATATCGATTACTTGATCGGCGTCCCTAATCTCGACGACACTTTTGATCGTGGGGCTCCCCCTGGAAGATACGGTATCAGAGAAACCTCTGGGCGAGTCAGCTCGCGCTCCGAAACATCAACGAAATGTGCTGCATTGCTCGCCTACGCCTAGATTGGATTTCTGCCCCTCCACACAAGGTATAGCTCGGACCGGACCCGGCCGTACATGTCGCGTCGCAGCCCTCACGGTGACACAATCCCCAACCGGCTGAAACAAAGACAACCCAATCATGGTCTTGGCCTGTACCGTACCGTACTAGTACGAGTACAGCATGAAGAGCCCAGCGGCCTGGCCAAGACATTTGTTCATCCGATGCCTCCTCACCAACGCCTGGAAATCCCATCATCCTCAACCAAAGCATTACTATACATCACCGTCACGTCTCTTCTCTATGTTGGTGCTTGTATTGACGGCAGACTAAACATTCATATACACGGAACACGTCTGGTCGATATTCGAATGGGTCGTGTGGCTATTGGCATTGTTGACCTTTGAAGGTATGGCTTTCTAAGGTTTATCCTATGTTCCACAATCTAATTATTGCTCAGAACTTTCATTCTCGCACAAGGCTATCCTTATGAGTGTTACTAGTGAACCCATCAACGAGGGCCGCTCACTACCTGCATCAAACTCCACCCGATGGGTGAGGGTCGAACCATCTGCCGGAAAGTGAAACCTTTCGCTCATGTCTCCCTTCCTCTTAGCGTCGGCCCTCGCCTCATCCATTTGGTAAGAGCTAGGACAGGATAAGATGCATTATCCGTGGGTAGAACATTGACAGCCCTTAGTGGTTTCTACGACAAACGGGATAACGGAGCCGTTGGTCAGCTGTGTTTGTGGTACCGTCATGGCAATGGCCATAACGGTATCAAAACGATCGTTCGTTATTGTAGGTATATCCATGTGATATCGGCTCTGAGCCTTCTGAAGGCTTTATTACCACTGGAGGTGCCACTTCTGACCACAGAAGAGCGTGTGTTGGGATTGGGTGGCCAGGATACATTGCAGTTTACAGATCTCTAAATTACTCCGGGCCGTGCAGCTGTCTAGGACTACCGCTTATGGGGAAGTTAGCATCACCGATAATGCGCGACGGCTCGTAAGGTATGGTTGAGGCTGGGGAGACGTACAAACGGCTAGTCCCTGCATCCGTTGGAGCCGTGCTTTTCATAAATCTTGGCACTGGCTGGGTTGGGCCCTGGCTGAGAGTAAGTCCGCAGGCCATCTCCGAGTGCCGGTTTGGACTGAAAAAAAGACCCTGGCCTATTCGGAGCTAAATATTAGAATCCAATGAAAGGAATCGGTGGGGGCCAATTTGACCCGGGAATCATTTGTCCGACGGAACAGATCGATTTTTCGAAGTCAAATCCTCCGTGGACATCGCGGTTTGCACACGTGCAGCGTTTGTACTTCATTATTTGTTTGTGCCGGAACCGTGCCAACGCCTCAGCATTGAAGCCCTGTTTCACATATCCGGAAACATAGTTCGGGTCCGGCTTCCTTTAGTGATAACCCACATGGTTTGCGAAATACTACCTGATTTGTCAATTCCTTCGAATGCCTTGGCAACCGGGCTTGCTCTTACGTTTGTGCACGACTCGACATCACCCCAAATCGTTTGCCACAAGTCGCCTCGGGCTTGTCGGGGCGTCATTTGGGAAAAAGCGAATATCTGATCGCTGGCCGAAACTTTGCTTTACCTCGGCAACACCTTTTATTTCCTGAGGAAAGGATCTCTCGCCCCACGGACTGAGAAGTCCACATCAAGCGGTAGTGCTCCTAGGGCGCTGCCCGTAGGCCTGATGGTACAGGAACGAGCGCTCCTTGGTCAGGTGCCTACAGTCCGGTGCCCGTTTTGGAGGCTTCCAGCGTGACCCATCTGGGAAGTGCTATGAATTTAACGGGTCATCATGAATCTGGCGTTACTGTCCCAATCTCTGGCCCTGGCGATCTCGGGGCGGCGGTGTCTAACCCTAATAAATAGAGATGGGTCTGGGTCGAATAGTAAAGGCAACATGGGATTACCGGGAGGAGGAGGTCTGGCATCTCCGCATATTCTACAGAGGGGTCCACCCGGGTAGGGTCAATCATCATAACCAGAAACCTCCAAAAGGCAGCATTGGTAGTGATTCTGAGAGTCGGGGTATTGGTGGCACACCAGTCAGTAACTTGGCGTTGTAAACCTCTGACGGGAGGCCTCCCCTTCCCCCGGGGATTGAATGGCCCGGCGATACTGGAGAGTTGAAGATGAGGATTTTCACATTTTCTGCCCAAAGCCGTTTAATGAGGGTTCTGTTCTATTCTCCTACAGTAGTGGCAGGTCGTCTTCCCAACGATATTTCATTCCCCACTGTATCAGCTGCTAGTGGGGGAGTGCGTTGATAGTACTGTGCCGGTAGCTAATAGGAGCCGCTAAAAATTGCTCTCCGCTTCCGGTGGGCAGAGCTCGAGCGCTTTGTTTAATACCGGTACGGTAACATTCGATAATAAAGAGGATGGAAGCATAGGGGAATAAGCTAAAGCTAGAGTACTCAAGTAGATGATGCGGGCGGAGGTGAACAAGAAATGGACAGTCAAATAGCTCGCTCGTATGATCGAAATATTTATTAGTCTACTCGTAGACCACGAGTAACGCTTGCGCGGTTTGGTCACGAAAAGGTGCTTAACCTATTATTATTATTGTATCAGCATAGTTCTATGTGGTCCATAGTAGACTGGTCTACGACCGGTACTTGCCCGGCACCATAACCATCACCGCGATTCGGACAAAAAACACTCTCTCACAAATTGACGTGTACGCTATTTATCCATTTCAACATTATCATACCATACACATACTTTAAATTTACAGCATTTTCCTCCATCTCAACAACCCCTTCCATACCGTGCCATCGTCAGACCCGCCCACCACTCGTACAGCCCCTCCCCCGCCTTCCCAGTCATCCAAGACAAGAAAAAAGAGAAAATCCCATTTTTGCCTTTTCCGGTCTAGACTCCCCGTACCTGCTGGAAACCTGCCAAGGCACTCCTCCATCGCTCGGAAAAATTCTCCGCAAGCGGAGCATGTAACAGGCAGGAGGAGCTCCTCCGTTGTCAGCCAGCCATACAAATTACAGTTCAATACCCCTGTCACGTTTTTTTTTCTTCACTTTTTTCTGCTCTGTGTATCGTACTCGTAGAGCAGTACCACTGAGGATGGGAGGCCGGCGGGGCGGTAGGGGATTGGCAGAGGCAGGGATAGGAGGGGTTTTCGGGTCGGTGGTTTGCTGCGGGGGATGGAGGTTAATTTAGGTTCCTTAGATATCGGTATGGGGCTTTTCATGATGGATGGGTGGGTGGGTAAATTAGGTTTTAGATGGTTGGTGGGGGGAAGGGGAGGGAAGAGGGGACCCGTATGACCCGGTATCATAGGATTGTACTGGTACGGGTAAATTACCGGTATGATATCCGTCGTTAAGTTAGCTTTGGCGCTGTGGGAGCATCGTATGAACGGATGGATGGGCTCTGGGCGGGAGTGCTTTGTATGATAGTCTCCCGGTACGAGTACAGTACAGTGTGATGGTTTGTGGTGGTGATCTCAAGTTCTCGACTATCTTAACGTTACTCGTACTCGTACACCTCCATCCCTTCCTCAGACCACTAAAGCATCAACCCAACGGCAATTCCCGAACCACAAGATCTCACTCGAAGCATCTCCTCCCTCAGGGCAAGGCAAGGAAAATCTGCACATAGCGGTTCCTGCGGAGAAAAAAAGCGCAAAACTGTGGATCATGGGACGGGACACGATTTTTATTTTGTTTCCATCCCTTTTCATGCCTCACACAGGTATAATATTCCATACAGGGCCGCTGAAATGGCGCCATGCTACGTACTGTACTACATGTACGAGTTCTCGTAGTACCGTACAGTAACTTACAGCCTTGGAACTCGCACGCGGTGGACCAAAGCGTACGGTAAGGTAGGGTTTCATGGCCTTTTCCTTTTACTCGCCTCCCATGCACTCTACGTATAGTATGATATGTGTACCGTATACACCTTATACTCAAGTATGAGTGATACATGCAGTTATTGTGTTAGAGAAAGACCGTACGCTTCGGGGGTTAAGTACCCTACTATACAGTACATCGTTTTATCTCTCTCACTCTCACTGTCGGATCTGCCCGAGGTGTTGTGTCATGTTGAGTGTGTGGGGATCTGATGGTGGGAATTTTTCGGGGCCTCTTGGGATCACAGCACCTTTATCAACTCATGACTAGAGGAGGATTCTAGGCGTGCCGTTCACGCACTATTGTGATGGTGTAGTACTCGTACATACCCAAAGCCCAAGATAGAGCGGATGTAAGAGAGTGGAAGAGCACGATAGACTACAGGCGAGTGCTCGAGAAGGTGATATTCGGAACCTGCCGAGAAATTATCGTGTGAGCGCGTGCTGAGAGGTGAATTTAGTCCGATTCACGGAGCAGGTTTTATTGGGGAGTGTCATATCGTGCCGACTTAAAGTCCGCGGGGAATTATCATCCGTCGCTACTCGGGTATTCTATGGCTTGTAAGGGTGGAGTTTCCCGAAGTTTAGATTAGGAAAGGGGCTGGACCTTGTGTGAGAGCGTGGCTTGATATGGCGCCGAGTGATGGTCTATGGAGTGTGGTCTGTGCTGCGGTATGGTGTGGTACAGATGGGGGAGAATGTTGACGGAGGAGATTATTCGACGAATTGCGTGGAAGATGGAGGGAGAGTACTATGGGGGAGGTGTATCCTGAAGAGGGTATTCTTCTTCATCCTGCTGAATCTACCCGAGTATGGGGGAGGTTTTTTTCTCTGACTGCATGCGATAGGGGCTCATCATTGCTCACTCCGAAAAATTTGTAGCTTAGCTCTCCTCATAATCCTCGAAAGCGAAATTATGAACGCCGCTGGACCCTAGGGGTTGCGGCCTAGTGTGCTTGGACGAGTGCCGTACCCGAGTACAGTACTCGAGCACGAGTACTCGTACAGGAGCTGATCTCTGGTCCCAACCACCACAACACTCAGGCTCTGGTAGTCCAGGCATATCAGTAGGTCTGCCAGGAGGCGGTTGCAGGCGCGCGTCTTGCTACTCGGGAAGAGGCTTGTCTCAATGAAGAAGTTATACTGATGTCGGTGAGTTAGAGCACTGCTTATGGGCTTGCCGGAAGTTATAAATGTCCATCATGTCCACGAAGGATACGAGTACCGTTATCCCTAGGTTTCGATATAATTTATTTATTGAAACCTAGATATTGCATTCGCAAGGGTTGGATCACCTGATCTGGGGTGATTCAGCTGGGGGATCGGATCATGGATATCACTCGGTCTGTGCTTATTGGTGGACATGAATACATTTACCGATTGAGATGAGGGTGTATCATAGCAGAGTGAGAGCAGAAGATTTGAGGTCTATTTCGTTCTTCGGTAGGCTAAGGGAAGAGGGATAGGGTGCAGCAGGGGGAACCCCAATGTGTTGGCTCGCACCAATGGGCGGAAGCAGCTAAATTCTATCGGGTTTAAAATACGGGGGGGTTGGCGGGTTAACAAACAAATTTGCAGAGGAATACAACGCAAGACCAGTATCGGCGCCAAATGTTTGGGCGGAGACACAGGATTCTATAAAACCTTCCTACCGGCTATAATATCCATTCTGTGCGTGTTGCTCCTGGCCGGAGTGTTCGACAATCTCAAGCCTGGTCTCATACCCTTTTCACAACCTAGGGGCCAATCCGCAAGCGGTACGCTGGATAGCAACCTAGGAAACCTAGGTCTGCTTTACCAGCTTCGCTGAGCAGCCCCTCGGTTTCCTAGGTTGGTTGGATACTGGCCACGAGCCTGCCTGTGGTAGGGGGTTAGCCCTTTCTATTAGTAAACGGGATCTCACCTGGAACCTATCATACCCTGTCCCGTGGGCTGTAAAATTGGATAAACGTTGCTATTTGGACTACGATATGCCAGTATCATAATACCTGGAATTATTGATGGCATAACTCAAGAGTGCCCTAAGCTAAATTCGGGATTTAAGGGATACACCCTTACGAGAGAGAGAAGATATTAATATTTCGGCAATTGAATAGGAGATAAGGTTTTTTTCTCTTTTCTCTACTTTCTTAACAAAAAATTATTAAATCTGATAGTAGTCTATTTTTTTCTTGTAAAAAGTACAGAGTGGTTAAATATACCTATTAAAAAAAAAAAAAAAAAATGTTTTTTTAAAAGACGGCAATATCTAAACTTGCTACTTCGTAATTCACTACTCTGGTACCTACCAGATTGGACATTTCTATTGTGTAGGAGTAAATAAGCAACTTATTTTAGGTAATGATTTTTCAGTCAAATAGCCGTATTACTGCTAGTATATAATACAACCTTCCATTGTGGTGTTATCAGGGAGTATGTGAGACCAGACATCCTGAACTTCTTCTGCCAGCTCTTTCCCACACTTGCTTAAGAAACTTTTCATTATTCTACATAAGTGTTTGGAAGGCTGGGATGTGTTTCTTTCCTTATTTAATTATTTCAAGATTTTCCTATGTTAGTTTTGATTCAAGATCCTCCTGTTTACAAGAATTCCCTGCCAGCTTTTTAGGGCTTTAATGTGTCTTCCCTCCTGTTTGTCTCAGGAACCTTTTCCATGCCTTGTTGTTTATACTTTTCAAGATTTTTTGAATATTATTTTTTCTTTGCTTCCTTTATTTTTTTTGGGTAGTTAGATCCATTAGCTATTGATATTTTTTTCACCACTAGCTTGTTTAATTCTTCCTTTACCAGTTTCAGGATTTACAATAAATACTCTTCAAGTGACACTTCTTCTGCTAGCAGGATGGTGGTCCCCTGTAACCTTTTCATAGAATATGACTACAACTGCCTAGTATTAGGGATTTCAATATCTACTACAACTACTTGAACTCATTATATACCCTATTCTCCAACAAATACTACATCTCTACACCTTACTTTAATGCTGTTGACAATGCGAGCTTCAACTTCCTTAACACTCTGGTAGTCTATACCTGCTATTCCTTTGATCCAGACATCTAGCCTGACATTATAGACTTGGTCATTTTGTACCTATATCCGGTACAATTTCTGAGTGACTAGTTTGCTGATATTATAGCTACTAGTTCAGACTACATTCCAATCTCAATTTGTTTGACAGATCTCTTGCTCAGAGAGGTGGACTTATATTCAGATTGGGATAGGACAGACTAGATCTTAATTCTTCTCTACCTCAAGTTAGTCTCTTTTCCTGTCCTCCTTACCAATACTACCAACACAGACCTTAGCAGATGGCTTAAAAAATATCTCTCCTTCCTCACTGTAGTTCTTCATCTCCTTACACTCATATGATACTAGGTACTGTTCTACTTTAAATCCTGGTTGATTGCCACCTTGTCAGACTGGTGCAGGATGTTCAATTCCTACACTTTGGTCTACAGACAGGTCCTCTTCCCCTCTTCCTTTTCAGAACTTAAGGAGTACAAGAATTGGTACTTCAAAGCTCTCAAGAAAGTGAAAAAAGAGTCGTGGAAGGACTTTCTTACCTAGGTGATGCAGTAGTCTGTATGGAAAGTAAAGAAGACTGCATACTAACTTATACATCAGCAAAAATTAATACTGTGTTTGATATGTTGGCCCTGATATACCAGGGACTGTTTTTGCATCCAGTGCATTCTGTTTACCTGAATTGCATTCTCAGTATGCTGGCTTGCATTACATTACCATATTATGTCTTTTGCAATCTTACCTATAATTCTTGCATTATGTTAGGTATATTACTTGCCATGATACCACAACAATCTCCTAAGTAAGTTATTTGAATTTCTTCTCCAGATGGTATGGTTTCTACCTTACATCTTTTTAATATCCAGATATTTGTCTCCAGTCTTTGCCCTTCTGGGGACGAACTGGGTGTAGTGATTAAAGGCCATTCTGCCTCTGATTCCTCCTGACTACTCAGGTAATATCAAGAACTGATCTCTCAAGCTGTCTAATATTACTCTATTGTCAAGATATTTACACTTCCATCTCATCGCTCCATTGTCTCCTGATACTACACATACATTTCCTTGCCTCTGAACGTCACAGAACATAGTGGGGGCTATTCTTAATCATGTTTGCCAATTTGTCTCTTAGACGTTACATGTCCATCCAATGTGTTATTGATCATTCCTTTTAAGTTACCACTTACGAGCTTGTTATATTACCGGTTCCTGCAATCTCCTGACCATTAATGGCTTTAATTATTACTATTCAATTATTTCTACATTTTACTAGCTATATAGTAACATTCTTTATTCTTAGCACTGCGTATTGGCAGTTTACTGCATTGTACTAGCTTCCTATGATCAATGTTGCAATCCGTTAAATATTAACACATATATACAGTTTCTGTAATCTTTACTTTAGCCAATTTATTTCAATGAACCTCTTGAAATGAATTCAACTGTTAATGAACTATTATTGATCACCTGCAGAAATAAGGTGAGAAAGGCTGAGAATTGTACTAATACTGACAATTACAAACTTTCATAAATCTGGCCTCAACTGAATAGTAACAAGATTGTGGAACTCCAATGAATATTGAGAGTTAAGTGACCTGAGTATTGGAATATATAAAAGTTGGTATCTACTCTAGGGGTTACTGGTATCTCAGAATTTTAAGAGTGCTATGATGTCAGGGGTACCTGGATCTGATACCTCAAGGTACGTCCTAGATGGGGTAACTACACTCAGAATCGGAATCTCTGGTCTCCAACATCCTCTAGTTCCCTTATGGGGTTCATGTATCATTACACATTTCATTTTCTGTTGTGTCATGTGACTATAATGCCACTGAATTGAATATCTTAGGTTGATACTGTGTACATTGCTGGTATCATTCTAACCAAGTATTATTCACAGGGTATATATAAGGGGACCTTCGCCAATGCCTGAGAAGTGGGACGGAGTCAATCTGTTAATGGCCAAAGAGGTTACTAGACTTCAAAGATGCAAAATCTTTAGTATGGGCAGTAGGTAACAGGACATTTTTGTATAAAACTATGATATTGAATGTTAAAGTATCTAATATAAAGAACTGTTACATTTACAACTACCTTTTGATAGTTAGAAGTGTCTAAAACTCCTAGAAGGTACTACAACTAGAACCAAGAGATTTTATAGAGTGTTATAACTATTCGGAGAGATTTGTTGTAGTTGCGAGAATTATTGTCAACATTGTATAATGACTTATCTCTATTATATAGAATAACTAGAAGTTGCTAACAGAGGAATTATAACTATCCTATAGAATAACTTCTCCTTTATGCGAGGAAATTTATTTGGATAAATTCTATCTGTTAGTTGTTGAGTCATTCCAACTAGAAGCTTCTACATTCAGAGGTTCAACTCTGAAAAGAAACTAATTCTTTCGTTAATAGAGAAGAGAATTGAGATCAATACATATCAGCTCTAGAATTAGACTCTAGGTCTACAGACCCAGAAAATGGGATAATTACTATTGAAATTGATAATGTTTTCTAGGAAAGAAATAGTAATAGCTGAAGAGGATCTGATAGTTTTCAGAGTCTCCTGTGGTTTGCACTTTGGGAAAATACCTGATGTTGTGAATTAAAAATAGAGAGATACAGAATTTGTATAAGAGATTGATGTTATCTATGAATACTTTCAGACATGGGATATAAATATTGAAATACCTTGCAAGCTTTCAGACATAATTAGGCAATGGAGAAGAGACCTTAATAATATAATATTGTTTTTATAACGCTATTCTACTTTATTTTACTCTTAGTAGCTATAAACAAAACAAGTTATCTTTAATCCTTCCTAAACCAATCTCCTTCTACAGAAATAGATCCTGATTGACTTAAACAACCTTAAGTTAATACAAGTTGTCTCTGCTGAATAGATAATTATCGCTAGAAGCTGATCTGGTAGTACACTATACTTTTCTTTCCCACCAGTCCTCACCTAAATCTAATTATTATGACTTGCTTGACTTTGGATAAGGGTGGTGCTACTAAATTTTGGCTGGTAGATGTTGTAAATATCATTTTTCTGAAAAGCTAGCACTTGGATTTCAGGATATGTAATCAGTACAACTAGAAGGTACTGAATATTACATATCGTCTTTGGAAAGATGTCCTTCTATAGCGTAGCTCTGACTACAATATCTAATCAATTTGATACACATTTTGTCTCTTAATATGTCTATGAGCTTGTAAATATCAACAAGATATGCACCTACAAGATAATATTCCTTCAGCTATCTCTGATATATTTACAGCTCAGATTCACTATTGGAGTATCCAAAATGAGAGTAATGTTAGCCTGGATTTAGATGGTACAATTTAGCAAGGGATCACAGTTCAGTAGTCTTATTTGGATTGTTCATGATTGCCTATAGCTGTGCAGGATCTATTGTGTGGCATCATTTTTATTATACTCTTGCTATCTGTCCTTGATTTATTCCTTTTATATCAACTCACAAAACTCAGTAGAATACATTGGAATATTCTCAAACTAGTATATATGGTAGTATAAGTGAGATAGTTGAGGTATTATTATATATTTAAAATGAGATTTTTTATGGATCAATTTCAACTGTTGGTTGGTCTCTTCTTCTCAATCCTACATATTCACACAACATCACTTTAATCTAATGGGTGTTTGGTTCACCCTAGTTCTCTATTATTGTAGCTCTCTCCACTGGTCATCAATCTTTGTAAATGTCTATTTAAATACATAAAACTCTAAGAAGATATTCTTTGTCACGCTAAATTGAGCAAGATATTGCTCCATGCAGCCTATAATTTAAGTTTCAGATATATGATTATAGTATGGGGCTATCATATAGAAATCTAGTAGTGATCAGATGTAGCTGAGAGCATACTTAGTGGGTAGTACTAAAGTACTCTCTGGCTATCTTAATTCTATTGTGACAACTCCTAAAAGGCATCATACAAGGTTACTTATCTCTTTTCCTTGCCCTTGAGTGATCTTACAGTTGGATTCCTTGGTGACAAAGAATCTCAAGCATGGTAGAAAGACCTTTCATGTGTTACTAAATACTGTCCGCTATGCATCTTTCTTGAGAGATGCTAGAACTCTATCTATTATATGCTGGTATGGTTTATAATAAACAGTATAGAGTAAATCTGCTTTATTGAGATTGGAGCTAACGTAAAAAACGGTAATATGACGAAACACTTGGATGTGACAATAGCATTAGCGTCATGTGAATCCATGTATTTGGGAATTATCAACCCCTCTCTCGCCCATGAAAATAGCGAAATTGGTTCCAGAAACATCAACGATGGGGAAAGTCAATGCCAGAAAGACCTTTGAATATGAGGACCGACTTCAGAGAGCTATCAAAGCAACACAGTGGCTGGATGTTAGGCGGAGACAACTGGTATAGACTTACGGTTGTCTAGGCCAATCGGGATTCTTTTCGTGTAGACGGAGATTTGTCTAGGAAGGCTCGGAAGCAACTCGTTTCGTTTATGACTACTAAGAGTGCAAGAAAGTAGGATAGAATCGTAAGAACAATATTATATTGTTAAGGTCTCTTCTCCGTTGCTTGATAATGTCTAAAGCTTTGGGAGGCACTTCGATATTTATATTCCGCGTCTGAGTGTTCGCGGGCTACATCTATCTAGTATACAAAATATGTACCTCTTCAAATCTAATGCGCAACGTCGAGTTCTCCATAATGGTGCGAACACCGGGAGACCCTGAAAACCATCACACCATCTTCAGTAATTACTATTTCTTGCCCGGGAGACATACTTGTCACCAGTAGTAATTATCCGATCCTCAGAGTATATGGACCTGTAGCCGAGTTCTCAAGTCGAACTCTGTTGGCTCCAATAGTTCTTTTCGTTACCAAGAGGATCAGTCTTGGTACGAGGCTGCATCTGTAGACATGCCGAAGTCGATGACTTCTAGTTGTGATAACTCAACAACTAACCGATAGAATTCATTCTGATGACTCTCTTCTCATAGAGGAGAGGCCATTCTATTGAATAGTCTCATAATTCCTCGGCCGGCAACTCTTGATTGTTCTATGTAGAGGGGGTGGACCTTAGTGTTGTGTTGGTTGTAAACCCTGCAACTGCGGTACACCTCTTATCATAGTTGCAACACTCCTCGAAGCTCGCTGGCTTCTTTGGTAGTGTTTCCAGGAGCTCTAGACTCTTTCTAATCGTCGAAGGGTGGATGTGAATGCATTGGTTCGTTGTTCCGAACCTCCTAACATTCATGTTCAGACCTTGTGCGAAAACGTCCCGTTACTTACGGCCTATGTCAAAGATGTCTTCTCTTTGAAGCCTAGTAACTCCCTGAGTAGTTGACGGATTGACTTCGTTCCACTTCTCAGGTCTTGCCAGAGGTCCCCTCTTATATATCCTGCGAACAGCTTTCGGTCGGACGGACGGCAGCGACGTATACGGTGTTATTCTGACACCTTTAATTCTGTGACCATATAGTCACAGGACGCAACAAAGGTTGATGTGTATGATGACGTGCGGGCCCCGTAAGGGGGCCGGAGGGGGGTGTTGGAGACTAAGATTCTCGGTTTCGGGTAAAGTTACCCTGCCTAAGGTACTCCTAGGCTATCGGAATCGGGTACTCCTAACACTGGAGAACCCAATTCCCATATCTGAAGTGGTGGAAGAATTTCAAGTATATAAGAGAACCCTCTACCAATGTATTGCAGGTACCCACCAGAGCTGCATTGAATCACACGAGAGTCAACAACATCTATTACAATCTGAAGAGGTTGCTGTTGTTCGCTGGTGTCAGCGACAGGATGATAATGGCTTCCCACCATGACTAGACATGGTGAAAGATATGGCAATTTTCTTAGAAAGGAAGCAGACTGGTGTAGAGCCATTACTGATGGGTAATAATTGGATTACTCGCTTTTTAAGCTGGAACGCAGTACTTGCGGCAAAGCTCAGCATCCGGCTTGAGCATCAGCGATCGTATGCGAAGGATCCAGCCCTCTTACAAGACTACTTCACCAAGTGAGGCCGTCTAATACACCTTCACAATCTCCAAGCCTGTCAGATATTTAACATAGACAAAAAGGGATTCTTAATGGGTTTAGCTACTCAGGCAAAGGTCTTATGTCGAAGAGGTCGCAGGAACCCTCATGTGACACATGATGGGAAGCAAGAACCTGTTACAGTAATTGAGACTGTTTCTGCAAGTGGAGCTGCACTAGCTCCATTTATTATCAATAAAGGAAAAGGGCATTATCAAGGATGGTACAGCAATCTCACAGACAAGGAACAAAGCTATCTTTTTAGCTATTCAACTAAGGGGTGGACTGATAATCAACTTGCCCTTAAGTGGTTGAAGGATTTATTTGACTCCCAATCGAGTGCTGTAGCTGGAATTGGACTCCCCTGGCTGTTAATCTTCAATGGACACGGTTCTTACATCACCTTTCTGTTCATTCAGTTTTGTATAGACCATGATATCCACCTCCTTTGCTTCCCTTCCCATTCTACTCATCTATTACAGCCTCTCGATCTGGGGCTCTTTTCATCATACCAATATTTCTATGGATTAGCTGTTGATAAATACCTTCGCTCCGGTTAAAGCTTAGAAGAAATCAAAAAGGCTGTGTTCATACCTTTTTTAACTGAAGTCTGGGATAATACCATGAAGCCTACATCAATTCAAAGATCTTGTACAGCAACGGGAATATGGCCTCTCAATCCAAGAAGGGTTTTACGAAAGGTTATTCCGGAGAGGCCAAAGCGGCGGGATACTCTTGGACTTGTTAAAAACCCGCGCAATGCACAGGACATTTGGAATCAGGTCAAGATGGGAAAGAGTTTACTGGATTCGGGGCTACTGTCATTGGAGGATAGGCCAAGGAGGGAAAGAGTTGGTATTTGTGACCGGGTAGTTGGGCTCTTACGTGATCTTGGACATCGGCTTGAGGTGGGGATCGCTGAGGGAGGCCACTGTCTTGAGACCGACCGGCGGCTCCGAGGAATGGCGAGACTCTACAATACTACTGATAAGCCACAGCTCTCTGTCGCCAGAGTCCTAGATAGAGCAGAGCTTATCCACCTTCGTGATGCACGTATTGAGAAAGATAAAAAACAAAAGGCTCCCAGCACATTCCATGCCCCACCCAAGGTTTCCACCATACTCTAGTAGAAACCAAAAGCAAAGGACCCAAGGTGGCCTTCTGTTGGTACCCGTGACAAGCGGATTTGAGAGGTGGTAATTGCCAATACCCCTATGGTTATGTTTGTTGATTCGGAGGTGGAGGAAAGCGATGAGGAAGTCCTGAGTGACAGTGATTGGAATGGTCTGCTTGGAACTTCACAAAAACCTCTTACAAGCAGTCCATTTCACCCTCAAAAGAGTACCAGACCTGACCGGCCACTACATATGCCCCTCTGCTCCCGGCGGCCTTAGAATACTTGCCTTCCTTCCTAGTTCCTTCTCATACAGGTATGTTTATTGTACTCATTCTTCCTCGGCTAATTTTTTTATTTTGAAATTCTAACACAATTTCTCAGGACCTTTTTCTTTGATAGATAAATTCTCCTTTAATATCTCCTTCTAAATCTTGTCTTTGCTTGTCAATTGGACTTATATTATTTGAGATATGGAGTAATTAAGATGGCTCTTATATCTGGACTACGGGTGAAACCTGTGTCAGTTTACGGACCTGTGTCATATCACAATGCCATATGTTAATACAACTTCAAGACTATAAAAATATTATACCTGATCATGGTACCTAAAGCGTTTGAACACTGTTTGGTGGTTGTCCATGTAGGGCTATGTGGACAGATCATAGATTTCTAGCTCCACATTCTCATATCTTGCAAAATATTTTATGGGATATTAACTCTGCAGGCTGGATTCTAACAAATCTGCAGAGAGCTCTCACCTAACTTACGATATGCATTTAATTTTACCCCGTATAATTCAACAGGTTCCATATATTTGGAAATTTACATTACCAAGATAAGGAAACACAAAGGACTTTCCTATCAGTAGCCAATTAGTATGCCTTTAAGGGCTGTGCCTTGCAAAGGTACTAAGATAAGATTAAATATGTCTGGTTGTCTGTTGGCATTGATTTTTCTCTGAATATCGTTTGCAGAACTAGACTGTAGGAGTTTGGGTAGAACAGGTAAGAGTCCAAGAAGGTGCATAGCTGTTGATATAGGGTTATTACATTTAGACAATGGGAGATTTCAAATTGCTATATACATGGGCTGTCTCTTCTTTTTCTTGGAGAGGTTGGTGAGGTGCGTCTGATCCAAGATGTCAATAATTAGAACTACAGTTGTACTACATGGAAGTATTTTCTATCATCACTTAGCTTGTATTTTTATCAGGATGAAGTAGGTAAGCCATTTGGCACTATATTAGAACTTCCTACCACCAGTATACTAAATGCACTTCTGCATATACCCTCTTACTATGTGAATCGTATTCATATCAAGATACATAAACAAAATCATCATGGTTAGTCATCCATGTTGAAAGTTCTTGATTTGTTTCATAAGCTATATTTCCTTGATAATAGCGTATATTCTCTCTTACTTAGTTAGTGTTTTGGCATACCTAAACACTACATACATTACTACAGTTAGGATATGTTTCTTTTATTATTTTATTAATATTTGGTGATAATGATTGGGGATTTATGCATGTGTTACTTTTGTTGGTTTACGGGATATTTCATCATCTTTATGTATTTTCTTGGACTTTACAGTCATGATTATATCTTCAGACTTACTGTAATTTCCCTCACACCCTCTTCGATTTACGCATATTTTACGGGAATATCTTGGCTGATTCCCAGGGTCAAACACGTTCGCCTTTATGTTTTTCCTACTTATGTTATGGATTTACATGGTCGCACTTATGTTTCTTCCTATTATATTTCTCTGTTACATGGGGTTTATGCGGAGGATGCAAACCGGTATAAATAGACGCTACCGCTTACTTCGTTTATAAGAGAATTAATGACAAGAATCTCTACCAATCTGCCTTCATCCCTCTTACATCTTCATTAGAAACCTGCCCATAATATACTCTTAATATTACGCCCATATAATCTATATTGCTATTAAGATTGTACTGTTCACAAATTCCAATAATCCGATATGTAGAATATTGAACACTGTCTAAAATGTTGTAGTTGAAGAAAGGTAAGATTCTCATGCTGTTGTCCTCTGTGTCCATGAACCATTGTAGATAGAGACTCTAATAATCTAGCTTGTGGAGGTATTTCTCAAGTGTATATATTCAATAATAGTTAACGTCGACTGAGTTACTGTAGCCAGTGGTGAAATATTCATTAATTTATTACTTAGACACCTTGCCTTCTATGAACTAAGATTCTTGTTTAAAATGGGGTTTGTTGGCAAACAGTGCTCATGGGTTCTTGCACAATTTTCTCTGTTCTTTATAAAATCCCACTATATCTGTAACAGATTTACAGGTATCAAGATAAGAAATTATTTCTCTAGGTACTGCAAAAGTTGTGATAATATGTGACCTTTCCGTATTAGACTCAGATGCAACCTCACATAGTATGTTGGGTTGATAACTACTAGTATCTAGGACTGGTTTACAGTTGCAATTTTCTAGTTTTTTCATATAGGCCTATGCATTGAAGCGTAATACCTCAGATTCTGAGTAGTGAATATGACTATTCAGAGTAGGACACTGTTTGCAAGATATGAGAAGATTGTACAAATATGCATGCATAGTTAGTAGGTATTTCTCATATGGACCTGCACATGTATATTTAGTGTGATGAGATGAATACTTGATTGGTATGGCTAGAGTGAGAAAGTCTGTTTTCTGAATCAGGTATATATTGTGAGATGGAAATGTAATATTTATGATTATATATATGGATGTGATGTGAGGTAAAGTACTATGAATACTTATAGGTTTAGTCAATATTGTAGTAAAAGCAGTTAAGCACATGACATTCATATGTTATATGAGATTAACTATCTTCCCTTTTAGATATCGTACTTCATCAGGGCTAGTATATCTAAGGTCTAACTCTTGCATTGCTGTGAATTTCTTCCATTTTTCAATATGAATTGAGTAAGGGCATAGACATGTTTAGTGTGCAAATTTTGAAAAATATTCAGGATGTCTAGTATATCAGAGACTTTGATATATATAGTCAATTGATTGAAAATGCAGGAAATTCATAAGATAATAATATTTATGCTTAGACAACTCTTACAATCTCAACATTCATATCAATTCAGACAATATAGACACAATACTCATAAGATCAAATTCACATCAATATAAATAATATAGCTAACAATAACAATACGGAGGTACAGCTCATAAGTTTTGGACTTTCCACTAGCAGGGGTGTTCCACCAGCAGTAGTAGTGTAATGCATTTGGTATTATTTCACGAGTAGTACAGTTTGAAAAAGAAGAAAGGCTGCCACTGAATATTTCCTATTTGTACAGAGACAGGGTTAGGGACTAGCCTTTGTTCATAGTAGTAGTGAAGGGGCGGTTTGATGTGGAACGTTCAGAAAGGCTAAGGGTAGTAGGAGGATTGTTGAAATTATTTGTATTCAGTTAAAACTTAAAAGTAATTCAGGGAATGATATTTTATTTTAAGATTTTTTTTATTTTTTTATATCTTATATATTATTCTTACCAGCTTGTCTACAAAGTCATATAAAATCGAGAGCTTAACCTGACTGCCAGTAAATAAGATAGTAAGATCATAAACTACCTTTCATGGTGGCTCAAAGGGTGCTTGGGTGCCGAGGAATCAATTAAAGATTCCTGACTCAATTAGTAAAACATACCGCTAACTAAATTAGCAAAGCCTAAATTACAAGGACTACCCAAGATCCACTATTCCATATTTACTATACTCATCACACTACTACTGCTAGTGCAATAGCACTTGCTAGTGGAAAGTCCAAAACTTATGGGCTGTACCTTTGTATGTACTACATCTACATAATGAATGACACAAAGGGACAGAAGAGCAAAAAGGAAGTAAAGGGTTAAGTAGCTCCTGCAGGACAGGTATACTACCTCCTGGCTATTAATTTTGATGCAAATATTTTTTAACAATTTGAAGAGCTGTAGTTAAGACATCAACTAGTCCAAGATTATCTTCCACTTTCCTGGATATAATATAAGGCTCTATTGGATGTGGTAAGTAGTAGTTGCAGCTTAGATATCAGAAGGTGACTGTAACTTTAGTCAAGCACTTCCTAACGCAGAGTTCTGTGAGATGGTGCATGGTATGAGGAAATTGCACTCAACATAGTATGTCCTGATAAGAGTTAAGGCTAGTAACAATGCAGCCAGGATTTGGGCAATTGGCCTAGCAATTGCCTGTCTTGTCAAAGAGTATATTATTAAGCCAAGAGTTTGCCTCTTAAGCAACCCTGCAGTACAATATTCTGGTGGTAATATCTCAGAACAGGCCATGATTAACTCAATTTTACTAACATTGAATGAGTGAGCATTGTGGAGCTTAAATAAGTACAAAATTCTAGGTGCAATACCCACTATACTACTTAGGATACTCAGAATAGTGACCAGAATGCTGAACATCCTAGTATGAACAACCAGAAAGTCAAATATACTGTGGAACACCCTGCTAAGGCTGACAGGATAGGTGTTCAGGATACTGAACAATGTGCTAAGGTTGACTTTAAAGGTGACCAAAATGTGAAACAACCTGGTGAGGCTAACTAGAAAGGCAACCAGAATGCAAAACAACCAGTAGAGGATGATAAGCAAGGTAACTACAATGTTGAATAACCTGCTAAACCTGAGGGTGGAGAGAATATGGCTTAAGAACTAGCAGAGGTATACCTTCGCTGATTAAGTATTCTAATAGGTTAGTCTAATTCCCTACCAGCTCTTGGATTTGAGTTTTCACATACTGATAAAGGAAATTAAGATTTGGCAACATTACTTAAATGCCCTTATGTAGTGCATATTGCTTGAGTCCAACTATTAATATATTATGCAGGTGTACCTAATAATGAAAGGCTGAATTTACTTGATTACTAAGACTAAAATCAGCTTAATTAGCATGTACCATATGCTTATAGAGAATGATTTGGTAGGTTAAATTCTCCTAATATCTACAGATTACTCTTAATTATTGGGCAATGATTACCCTTTCATCGAGTTTACTATATACTTATCAGTGCTGGTGGAAGATGTCAATTGCTTAACCAGTATCTTCCCATATTACTAAGTCCGTTTACAACAATTTAGATTGAAAACAATCAATTACTAAGTAACTGGGTGCTCTTAAATCCAGTTGTGCAAGATCAACTTGATATCATAATATATAGTTACCTCAATACAGATGAGGTAATAACGGACAGTACAGCTTTGTGAGGGTGTATATATTTCCTAAAAGAAGCAGTACAGGATATGGGTATTGATCCAGTTGTACAGGTCAGTTAGATGCATGTGCAGGCAAATGCACTGCATGTTAGTACTAAAGACAGAGTCAAAGATGAAGATAGTTACAGTCAGAACAATAAAATAGTCTGGCAAGATAATATGTATTGGCATCAGGATTAGCACCCTGAGATGATAATTACTTAGTCCTTTATAGGTCTGGATATATCAGTAAAAGATTCTTGCACCTCAGACGTATAGGCAATGTTTCGAGATGCATCATATCTGTTGATTACACTCCCTATGTCATGTACGTCTGGAGTTGCCTTGCAACTACACTGATATCCCATGTGTCCTGCAATGATACACTCTTATCGCTAGCATCCTGCACATTGTTTCCTGTGGGCCTGATCTCTAAATCATGCCTAATGTATGTGGTACTAATTTTACCCGCTAGGTGCTCCACTCTCCTAACTATGTCATCTTCATATCAGGACGCTTTGCTCACTTCACCAAATTTGTGGACATGCTCTGGATGCTCTGATTCCTGATGTCATTGTATCACATTTTTCAGAACTATGTTTACTAGTCAAGACTGCATCTTGTGTACCACACACTTTTTTTCCTCCTAGGATAAGCCTAGTATCTCTCCTACTCCTTTCGCATCCATCCAGATGTCAACAATTTGTTCTATTATCACTATGCAGTCAAATTGCCTTTTATCTAAATCCACTCTACATCCTGACTGTATTAGGTCTGGTGAGTGTTTAAGCTTAGTGTTGTCTCCAGTCCAGAGAGTTATGGGAATTGCTATCTGGCTGTCCTATCGACTCAGTGTCCCTACTTATAATGTTCTTACTATCAGAATCGCAAGATGCCTCATTCTCTTAAGAAATCTGTGATCCTCTGTGCTTTTAATTATTATTGTTATTAATTCTAGATTTAGTTTACAATACAATAATGTATATACTAGTAATATAAAGCATCTATGTACAGTGTTATCTTGGTTTGAGTCTGTTCTGATGTTCTCCTTAAGCTAGTATAGCTCTGGGAATTTGGTCCAGTACTATTACACACAGGTGCTGCAATAATACTAGACCAAATCTCAGATTTCTATTTTTCTTTTAAGGAGATACGAAAACCCTGTATGGGACATCATCGCCAATGGTGAGGAAGAGTCATGAAGCAGCAGTCGTTTGTTCGAAGGATTTGTCAATATATTTTATTGAATATCAGCAAATTGATGACCTTATTAACAAGCTACCTCTAGTCTATCTCAGGAATCAAGTGGACCAGGTTGACGATAGTACTGATGTCTACTACCATAATCTTTTAGATCTCTGGCAGCTGCACCATAACAAGAACAGATAACTCCAATGAGTGTCATATGTTAATTACATTCAACAGCTGCACACATGCCAGTCAGTAGACTTTGTCTTGAGACTGGGAATTGTGGAGTTTGAAGAGTACAAGGAATTGCCCAGGAAGACATCCCTTCAGTATGCCACACATTTGTTCTTCTCCAGCCTGTACTCAGACCCAATTATTGGGACCAAGTTTATATTGGAAGAGCTCGATACCTGTGCATCATGTATAGTAGATGCCAGAAATATCAGTTTTCGGGAATGTGAGAGAGGGATTTCAAGATGTGCTAATTGTTCTACAAGAAGGTGTAATAGTCTTTGGATGACTTCTGAAAGGCGACCATCAACAATAAAGCTCTGTTGACTATAACAAGGCAATTTGATGCACATAGACTTGTTTGAAACATCTAAGATCTTGCAAAGATCTCCAAGGTCAATAACCGCAGAACAACATCTCTTCAGAACCTAATGATATGAGGGTAGTGGATATTCATTACCCATTTAGCCTAAAAGATCGGTGGCATCCGTGAATATATCAGTTGCGCCATGTCTTGGCCAATTCAGATTTAAAGGCCTCAAGAGGATCAAGTGATGTTTCCAATAGTAATCGAAAATCTCCTGCACTGCATCATTTTTATTGGAACGTCGCCATTTGTCTTTTATTTATTCCTTATGAGCCAGCTCACCAACATTTATAGAGTACTGCAAGATGTTGCTAAACTAGAAGACACACTCAAAGAACTGACTAAGTACATATATCTATTGGAATTGGTGAACGGTATGATCTTAATAGCAATATAGATTATACAGACGTAATATTAAGAGTAAATTATGGGCACATTGCTAGTGAAGACATATGAGGTATGAAGGCAGGTTGGTAGAGATTCTGGTCCTTAATTCTCTTAAAAATGAAGGGAGTGGTAGTGTCTATTTATACAGGTTTACATCCTCTGCGTAAACCACGTGTAATGGGGGAATATTATAGGGAGAAACGTAAGCTCGACTGTGTAAAACAGTAACATAAGTAGGAAAAACATACGGGGGGAAAGTATTCATGTTAGGCGGAGAGAAGCGGTATAGATGTAGGGATGTCTAGGCCAATCCAGATTATTTCGTGTAGACGGAGATTTGTCTAGGAAGGCTCGGAAGCAACTCGTTTCGTTAATGACTACTAAGACTGCAAGAAAGTGGAATAGAATCGTAAGAACAATATTATATTGTTAAGGTCTCTTCTCTGTTGCTTCATGATGTCTAAAGCTTGGGAGGTACTTCGATATTTATATTCCGCATCTGAGCGTTCGCGGACTACATCTATCTAACATACAAAATATGTACCTCTTCAAATCTAATGTGCAATGTCGAGTTCTCCATAAAGGTACAAACACTGGGAGACCCTGAAAACTATCATATCCTCTTCGGTAATTACTATTTCCTATCTGGAAGACACACCTATCAGCAGTAGTAATTATCCAATCCTCAGAGCCCTTTGACCTGCAGCTGAGTTCTCAAGTCGAACTATGTTTGCTCCTATAGTCCTTTCCGATGTCAAGAGGATCAGTCTTGATACAGAGTTGCCTTTGCATATCTGCCAGAGTCGAGGAATTCTAGTTGTGATAGCTTAACAACTAACTAATAGAATTAGTACCGATGACTCTCTATTCATAGAAGAGAGGTCATTCTGTTGAATAGTCTCATAGTTCCTCGGTCGGCAACTGCAGCTTGTTCAATGTGGAGGGGAATTGACCCTCGTGTTGTGTTGGTCATATATTCCGCAACTGCGGTACACCCCGTATCATGTTTGCAACACTCCTTGGAGCTCATTGGCTTCTTTGGTAGTGTCTCCAGGAGCTCTCTACTCTTTCTAATTAGCGGAGGGTGGATGTGAATGAGTTAGTTTGTTGTTCCGGTCCTCATAATATTCATATCTTGACCTTGTTGCAAAATGTCCCGTTACCTTCAGCCCGTGTCAAAGATGCCACATCTTTGAAGCCTAGTATCTTTCTGAGTAGTTGACGGATTGACCTCGTTCCACTTCTCAGGCCTTTCCAGAGGTCCCCTCCTGTATATCCTGTGAACAGCATTCGGTCAGATAGATGGTAGCGACGTATACGGTGTTATTCTGACACTTTCAATTCTGTCACTATATAGTCACAGGACGCAACTTAGGTGGATGAGTATGGTGATGTGTGGACCCCGTAAGGGGGCCAGAGTGGGGTGTTGGAGACTAAGATTCTCAGACTCGGGTAAAGTTACCCTACCTAGGGTACTCCTAGGCTGTCGGAATCGGATACTCCTAACATGAGCTCCCTCCTCTAGGGCTTGGCCTCGAATGCTCCTTTTGTACAAAATAAAAATTAAGCATTAAATTTTAAATATTAAATATATAACCTTAAACATTAACCATTTAAGGACCCGATGAAAGCAGGGTAAAAAACCTTCCGCGTTTGCTTGGCCACGGCAGGAAAACCTTATCTTCATTGTCTTTGCTCTGCCCATTGTGGCATTTCCAGATTATCACCATCAAATTCCTCCACTAGTTTCCTTCCGTTGTCCATTCCAGTCACAGGCTCTCAAGTGTTCTCATCTTCAGAATAGCCCTGCCACTTGACGAAGTATCACATCTCACGTATTTGTTGATGGCGGCTGCGGACTCTTTTTCTGTAAGAGTGTATCTCGCTTCTTACAATTTTTTCTATCTCCTATTGTAGGTCGTCTTTGATATCTTCAGGTTCTCTGGGAGGCTGTTGTCAGTCAGCTCGTACCGACTTCCTGTAAGGTTCCAACAGGGAGACCTGAAATACTGGGTGTATATTGAAACGATCTGATATGTTGAGTTTACATGCACGGCTTGCTCCTTTTTCCAGGATCACGAAAGGTCCATAAAGTTTAGGGTTTAACTTTTTGAACTTCCAGCGAGTGCGAATGTTCTTTGTGTTTAATATTACTTTATCACTGCGCTCGAAGTCTGGTTGTTGCTTTGCTTTTCCATCGTAATATTTAGCCATAGCTTCTAGTATTTGCTCGAGTGATTGCCGTGCTTGCTCACGGATTGTTTTTATCCAGTTTCCATAGAGGGTTGCTCCTGGATTATTCTCCTCAAGTTCCTTCATCCATTCCGTTTGAGGATGGAACCTGTAGTTTGCCTAGAATGGAGTCATTCCGTGTGCATTAGTAGCCGAATTATTGCAGGCATGTTTGGCTAAAGGTAGGAGTTGATACCAATCGTCCTGATCGTAGTTGACAAAACTTCGTAAGTAACCTTCCAGCACTTGGTTGGTAAGTTCCGTTTGTCCATTGGTCTGTGGGTGGTAAGCTGTTAACATCCTCCTTTTTATACCCAATGCTTTACACAACGACTCTCCGAATTCTCCTGTAAACTTTAAATCTATATCTGAGACAATTTCTGATGGTAAGCCATTTAGCTTCCATATTTCCTTTGTAAAGGCGGTAGTGACATCTTTCGCAGTCGTTGTTCCCTCTAATCCAATGATGTAAGCCATCTTGGTGAACCCATTAACTACTACCATTTTCTGGGTGCATCCTTGGCTCTGCGGTAGCTGTGTTATGAAGTTTACAGAAATTGATGCCCAGGCTGTGTATGGTATCAATAGCGGTTCAAGTAGGCCGTACTTTGTGTGGTGTGGTGACTTGTTGTATTGACAATCGTCACATGATCGTACATAATCGTTTACCAAATTAGCCACGCCTTTCCAATAAAAATCTCCCATGATGATTTCGAGAGTTTTTTCTTGTCCGAAATGTCCTGTAATCTTTGCATCGTGATATCCCTCAGCTATTGTGGTATAAAGGCTCTGGTTATTTGGTGCGAATAGTCTTTGCTTATAGCAAAGCAAATCATCAGTTAGAGTCCAATTTTTTGGGAAAGGTTTGTTGTTGTCTCGGAGATTTTCTAATTCTTTTCTTCACTTTAGCCACTCCTTATTGCCTGGAATAGCCTTCAGAATCTGCTCCAGAAATTCGGGATTGAATTTCTTCAATTCTTTGCGGGCTAGTATAGTACTAGTTATGAGGGTTCGTTCAGGTACTTCGGCTGCGTCATACCAGTGTTTGTTCTGATCCATTGACGCATGGAGCTGGCTAACTACAGGTTCGATTTCCTGAATAGTCATAGCTCTTGTAGCAATATCTGTGCTACCGAATCCCACCGTTCCTCTTTCTGTTTCGTCCAGGTTTTCTATTTCTATCATATCAGCAGTATTGATCTTTTCTATCACTAGTTAGGGAATACGATCCTCTTCTTTGATGTGATAGTTCGCGTCTCAGTGGTTGAAAAGTAGAACTTTGAGTTCTCCGGTGTAATCCGCATCGATTACTCCAGCACATGTTGAAATCTCGCTTTTAATGGCTAACCCGCTTCTTAGAGCAATTCTTCCATTTGTTCCGACCGGTAATTCTACCGCGATACCGGTTCCAACTATTAACTGTCCCCTAGCTGGGAATATGGCTTCTTGTAGAGCTTAGAGATCATGGCCTGCTGCCATTCTTGAGCCTTTGGTTGGTAACCTTGCTCTTGTATCTAACCTTTTGACCCGCATGATGGAATTGGGATCATTCCATTTGGGTGCTTCCTGGATGTCATTGGGGGAGATATTGCCTTCATGGTTTCCTGCAACTAAGCAGATTTGAATTTCCCCCATCTTAGTTCTCGTAATTGAACTGATTTGGAAATGTTCAGGCTTCAAGATCGCTTGTTGGCGATATGTAGCTCCCTCCTCAGGACGGTACTCCAGCTGTCGACTAACTGCATCCGGTTTTCCTCCTCTGATTCCTGGGCAGTAAACAATCTTAAAATTGTAGTCTGCGAGCTTTTGTGCCCAGCGGATCTGACGACCGCTCCAGACTTTTGAGGTTTGGAAATATTGGAGGTTCTGGTTATCGGTATAGACAGTAACCAGTTTTTCGGTTCCAACTAAGTATTGGTGCCATTCCTTGAATGCTTCTAGTATCGCCAATAGTTTCTTATCGTGGATCTCATAGTTTTGCTCAGTCGAATTCAGTTTACGGGAGTGAGACACTACCGGATGTAGTCGTTTTTCCACAAACTGTGATCAGACGCATCCTAAAGGGAGGTCGCTAGTGTCTGTTTCTATGACTGTTTCTTTTTCGCGAAAGAAATGATGTAGAATAGGGGCAGAAGTAAATCTTCTCTTAAGTTCTAGAAAGGCTGCCTCCTGTTCCGGGCCCCATTAGAACTTCTTCGGATCGCCCTTCAATGTTTCCATGATCGGAGAGCAGATTTTAGATAAGTTTTCTATAAAGCGTTGGTAAAAATTCGCAAATCCTTTGAATATTTGGACTTCCTTAATCAACTTAGGTGGCTTCCAATCTAATACAGAGTCCACCTTTCAGGTGCTTATAGACACCGATGGACGGCTACTATATAGCCTCAAAATTCTACCTCTTTTACATGAAAGAAAGATTTCTTTTTTGAAATTACAAGTTGGAAATCTGCCAGTTTCTACAGAACCTTTTTTACCAACTCGATATGCTCCTTCTTAGTCTTAGAGTAGATGAGAATACCATCAAGGTAGCAGACAACTCCTTAGTTAAGATGTTCTCGGAGAACTTCGTTCATCATATCTTGAAAGGTTGCTGGAGTGTTGGCTAGTCTGAATGGCCTTACCTTATATTTGTAGTGCCCACATCTTGTCCAGAAGGCTGTTTTCCATACATCCCCTTCTTTTATCCGAATGAGGTTATAACGGTCTTTCAGATCAATCTTTGAAAAGATGGTTGCCCCTACTACTCGATCGCATAGTTCTGACATTAGTGGTAGTTTGTATTTGTTTAAGATAGTGATCTTATTTAAGTTTCGGTAATCCACTATCAAACGTAGTCGACCATCAGCCTTTGGTGTGAAAAGAATTAGTGCACTGAATGGCGATTGACTTCACGTAATATTTCCTTGTCGGATCATATCGTTAAGATATTCGCCTAGGAGTTTAAGTTGCTTTTCGGAGAGGGGATATATGGGTCCTCAGGAGGGTTTCGCTCCGTCAACTAATTTGATCTTATGATCGAACATTCTCCTGGTTGCTAACTTTGCGGCAGTTTATGGTAGCAAGAGCTTCTTGAATTCCCAGTAGTGTTTAGGGAGAGAGTTGAAGTTAACTTCATTTGGATCTTTGACTGTTCCGATTCTTCCAATTTAAATAGCATTCTCATCCCAAGCTACCGATTCGTCATATCCGAACGTATCCCCAATTCCTTCATCTGCTTCGTCGATACAAGTATTTTATACTTGGTGTCCTTGAATTCCCAGTTATCCGGGTCCCCAATGTTTGATAGGGGGTGTTCTGAATGCCACTACCGAAACGGGATAATCATCCCATAGTCAGCCGCCGCTGCGATTTCGCATGCAACTTCGGACAAGTGTTTATTGCGTCTGATCTTAAGCCATAATGGACCCGTGTAAAATTTTCCTCCTGATGGAGATTGTACTCTATTGAAGCCTTGTACAGTGACCGGATTTGGTCTCTCTGTGAATGGAATTTTTAATTCCTTAATAAGGTTTTTGTTTATTCAGAACACATTGGATCCTGAGTCTAACAGAACATGGATTCTGTATTTCTGTCTGTTTGGATTTAAAACATGGATATGGGCATACCCCTTGGGACATCTATATCGTGTAGCCTTTGGCACATCAAACGCGTGTCTCTTTGGATGAGGGATCGAGCCGTCATCTTTTCGTTTCGACATATCTGAGGTTTGGTAACAACCAGGATGTTTGTTACCGCGCCCACGCAGTTTTGACCATTCAGGTCTCCTCAGACAAACCGGTTTCATATTAATAAAGATAATCCTAAATCCCTACTCAGCGTTTCACCGATACACTTGATAGTGCACGACCAGTTCGCAGGCTGGATGCCTCTCCTTTCTCTCATGCTTAGGGCCTTGATGGTAACAAGGTCTGCTTTAGCAAGTTTATTATCCTTCTTCAATTCCTTTCCCTTAAGAATTGGTTTGATCTTTCAACCAGAAACAGCTGCGTGTGCAACATAGAGGTATCCCCAGTATTGTCCAGCTGGTGTAACCTCCCGGATACGTGTCCTGCAACTCCACCTATGATTTGTTGGTTTAAGATCTTGTCACGTGATATGGTCATTCATATCATCCCTTCACCAACCATAATAGCTAACTGGGAGTGGAAACGCTTGTGGGTAAGGCCTGCGGAATAAATAGCGTACTTGAGAGACTAACTAGCTTATTCACTGCTCTTGTCTGGGCGCTTGGACCATCCCCTCTTTCCAACATAACTCAGCTTCAGGTCTGATAGGTTCGAGAGTGTGGGCCTGCATAGCCTTCCAGGGTGATTTCATCGTCATGAATTCGGTAACCCTTCTGGCTGGAGGTCTCTTACCCACAAGCCTACTTAATATGCCTGCCAATGCTGGTATGGAAGGAATACCTAGTCAAGTTGTTTTTTTGATTCCCGCTGACCCTGACGGACTACCCAGACGATAATACTGCTGGTGCTTGGTTCCGATTACTAACTTCACCCTGGCCCCGGGAGGTTCCCAATTTCGATTCCGGTTTCGTATCTTAACGAACCCTGACTACCCAAATGCCGTCACTATTGGTGCCAAAAGGGATAACCTAAGTCATCTTCTCATCCTAGGCTAGTTCCCAAAGTTTATTTCCTCTAGATATTTAGGCAGCGGAGATGTTAGGAGGACGTTATACAGTAGGTACTGTCCTAGGCCTGGGTCTAATCTGGGCAATGGGACGCTCAGCCCTCGTAGTAGACACCTTGGTTTGTCTTCAGCATACCTTATAATCCTAGTTCTTTTTTCCACATCGAGTACATACGCCGTCTTTGTTTTGTTCATTAATGACGGACTGCAGGATTCCTTCGCGGCCCTTTCTAAAGTTGGTATATGTTTATTTATTGACTCCGCTGGGTCGTTTTGCCGGTTTATCAGGCTCCGGTTCCCGTCTTCATTTTTTGGAGGGACCACCTCCTTTGATTTGGCACTTCTCTTTTTTAAACCTAGGTTTGTCAGGTATCCTATCCCCGGGGGAAGCCTTTACGGGTTTTGGTCTATCCCGTAATAGGTGGTCCATTCCTTTAACTCCTCCTCTTCCCAGCCTCCATTCCAGAGTGCTGCTTCCCATTCTGCATCGGTATCGAAGGTTTTGGGGGATAGATGTAAACATATACTGGCTGGTAACTTCTTTTCCATCGCTAGATGCCATGCTGGGACAGTTATTTTCGCCTTGGTATTGAAGTTGGTCATGATTTGGAGGTAGTTTTGAATATTATCTTTATATTCTGCTTTCTCCATATCTCGGACCGCCTTTCGTCACTCTTTGATCTAAGCGAATGTTTCTGTAAACTCATGGTCGAAGCGTCTCCAAGTAGCTAGGCCGATCTCCAGTTCTACTCCATGGAGGCCATCCATAGCCCAACGGTGCCATATAGCCACCGGGTTGACTAACTCCGCTTTGGTTCTTCCTAGAACAAAGATGACCCTCTCTCGGTCACTTTCCCAAGTTCTAGGATTTCTTTCGCGGTAGTCCAAACATTGTAGTAACCAATAGCAGACGAATTGAGAAGGTTTTACTTCGAGAAATGGGAGTGCATCAGCCGGCCATTTGCTAGTTAATGCAAAGGCTTCTGCCAGTAGATCAGCTGTTCCACGTTGTTCGGGTGTCAAACCGTGGCTAAATCTGGATGGGCCTCCACCACCTCTTCCTCCATTTCCTCCTTCTTCATCACTCCTATCATCATCTGGGTCACCTCCTGGTACCGTAGGGACGGGAGGTTCTCCCTCTCTTTGCTTCCCCTTATCTCGGGAAGGCCCCTCTGGAGGGTGAGCTCCTCTCTTGCTTCTGCCTAGCTTTCAGGGACTGATTCCAACGGTACCGGTCGACCAGTTGGTCCGTTCTGTGAGAGCTCACTTATCCGATCTTTCATCAACCTAAGAGTATCCAAGATCCGAGTTTGGTCGTTCTGAATTGTTTGGATGAAGTCTCTGTAGCTGCTAGCGTCACATTCTTGTCTTTCACCAAGGTTAGATATCATGGCTCGAACTGTCATGTTTTGTTGGAGTTGGTTGTCCTTGAATGCCTGGAAACCTTGTTCTAGGGTGAGGTTTCTTTCTAGGGCTTCCCATTGCAATTGCGAGGTTACTCCCTCATGATGCTCATGTCGAGCATCTTGCTGCACTAATTTAGCAGCAATCTCCTTCGCCAACTGGGTTTAGATATTCCGAATATTGGCTTCCACCAAGATACACTGCTGCAATACAAGTGTCATCTCATTGTCATGTAGATCTTGGCCTTCCCATAATTGCTGTTGGACTTTAATAAACCCTCTTGCATTTTCCTGAGAATCTGCAGAGAGGGTTTCAAATGCAATATTGGAGGTGTTGATACCAGTGGTAATGTCTTGACGAATTTGCCCAATAACTACTCCTAACCTAGCTGCGAGTCTTGCGAGATCGACATCATCGGTGTTTGGTCGTAGTGTAGTGGATCTGGAATGGGCAGATCTTGCTCTTGATGACGGCGCAATACTAGGGGTTCTTCCTCCTCTTCTTGGATCTCGAAGAGCATGACCATGAGAGGTAGGATTACTGAAGGCACCAGGACTGTTGTCCCCAGAAGTATCCATCGGCACCCCTGGACCGATCTACTTTGGAGGCTGCGAGATCTTATTCTTTGGCGGGTTGATTGCTCTGAGTCGAGCTAACCAATTTTTGTTGCCCAAGGCAATGGTTGTAAAAGAAGAAGGCTAGACACTTAGTGTCTTACCGTATCATTCGGTGAGTAGGTAATGGGAACCGTGGTTCACTCGTAGGTAGAGAGCCTTGGTAACAAGGACATCTAACAATATACTGTTAGGCAGAGACAACCGGTATAGACTTAGGGATGTCTAAGCCAATCGAGATTGTTTCGTGTAGGGAGAGACTTTTCTAGGAAGGCTCGGAAGCAACTCGTTTCGTTTATCACTACTAAGAGTGCAAGAAAGTGGAATAGAATCGTCAGAACAATATTATATTGTTAAGGTCTCTTCTCCGTTGCTTGATGATGTTTAAAGCTTGGGAGGTACTTCAATATTTATAATCCACGTCTGAGTGTTCGCAGACTACATCTATCTACCATACAAAATATGTACCTCTTCAAATCTAATGCACAACATCAAGTTCTCCATGAAGGTGCGAATACCGGGAGAGCCTGAAAACCATCACGACCTCTTCGGTAATTACTATTTCCTATCTGGAAGACACACTTATCACCAGTAGTAATTATCTGATCCTCAGAGTCCATAGACCTGTAGCCAAGTTCTCAAGTTGAACTATGTTGGTTCCAATAGTTCTTTCTGTTGTCAAGAGGATGAGTCTTGATAAAGAGTTGCCTTACCATACATGCTAGAGTCGATGACTTCTAGTTGTGATAGCTTAACAACTAACCAATAGAATTTGTTCTGATGACTCTCTCTTCATAGAGGAGAGCTCATTCTATTGAGTAGTCTCATAATTCCTCGGTTGGCAACTCCAAGTTGTTCTATGTAGAGGGGATGGACCTTCGTGTTGTGTTGGTCATATATCCCGCAACTGCGGTAGACTCCATATCATGTTTGCAACACTCCTTGGAGCTCGTTGGCTCCTTGGTAGTGTCTCCAGGAGTTCTATACTCTTTCTAATTATCGGAGGGAGGATGTGAATGAGTTGGTTCGTTGTCCCAAACCTCCTAAAATTCATATCTTGACCTTGTGCGAACACGTCCCATTACTTACAGCCTACGTCAAAGATGCCACATCCTTGAAGCCTAGTATCTTCCTGAGTAGTTGACTCATTGACCCCATTCTACTTCATAGGCCTTACCATTTTTTCTTTTTTTTTTTTTTTTTTTTTTTATATCATATATTCATTGTTTAAGGTACAAGAACCTGCATGCAGCGCTAGCTATGGCAAAAACAAAACCTGTAAACACGCGCATCCCTCCTCCGTCTGAGGCAAAAACCAAGAACCCCAAGCCCCTCTGGTATGGAGCCAACCGCACATCTCGTCCCGAGTCAAGCCCCCCCTACAGCCCCGACGAACCAAGCCCCAAAGGAAACCCAAAACAGGAAAAGCAGGAAGCCCAAGGCAAAATCCCCCCGGAAATCTCACCACAAAAGAAACCAGACTCATACCCATCAAACCATGCCCATAGCACGGCCGGCCGCTGAGAAGCTAACCCCTGATCGGGCCCAAGAGGACCAGGTGCACCAAATCATGGTGCAACCCCCACCGAGGGGGAAAACTCGGCAAGGATGGATCCCGACAGACCGGAGACAGTGCAATACCAATTGGAGGGAGAGGAGCCAGGGCTGGGGCCCCACAGAGAGAGGTAGCAGTAAGGTGCCAGCTGGGGGAGCAGTTGTGTGCTAGCCGAAAAGGTGGTAGTAGGGTACCAGCCAGGGGGCAGTAAGGTGCCAGCTGGGGGAGCAGTAGGGTGCTAGCCGAAGAGGTGGCAGTAGGATACCAGCCGAACGAGCCGAGGGAGGGAGAGGGAGGGGTAGACCCAGATGCCGAAACAACTATCGGAAATGTGTTCGTGTCTTAACTAGGCGGTCTCCTTAAGTCCCCGGTACCCATAGTAGATTAATCCACCATAAAGGGCAGAGAGGAGGAGAGAGGCGAAATCGACCGTAGCCTATTGAGCAAACCAACCACCAACCCCCGACTGTGGGACTAACCCGTATCTACCAGCGGGACAAGACCCGGACCCAGCAGAGGGACTGACCCGAACTGATCAGAGGAACAGAGAAGGAATCTATAGGAATCGCGTACCGCAAACCATGTTCCCAGCCGTCTGTTGAAGGGAAAAAGGAGGAACCCAACCGTGCAAATGCTAAGCGAGGCTAGAGCAAAAGCGGGGAAGGAGAGAAACCTAGCGACGAGGACGCCAGGAGGGAGTAAGGAGGGGTCTCAAGAGTGTAGACCTCAAGAGAGAAAGCAGGAGAGAAGTTTTGCTGATGCAAAAAGATAAAGGAAGATGGCCCAGTCCCCCCCGTAGGGGGAGGACCAGACGCGAAAAAGTGGTGATAATTCCTTGGTGTTGAGATTTCAATCACCGGAGGTGTAGCGGAGACGGTCGTTGTTCATAGGCCTTACCAGAGGTCCCCTCTTATATATCCTGTGAACAGCCTTCAGTCAGACGGACGGTAACGACGTATACATTGTTATTCTGACAACTTCAATTCTGTGACCATATAGTCACAGAACGCAACTAACCTTGATGTGTATGATGATGCGCAGGCCCCGTAAGGGTACCATAGGGGGGTGTTGGAGACTAAGATTCTCGGACTCGGGTAAAGTTACCCTACCTAGGGTACTCCTAGGCTATCGGAATCGGATACTCCTAACAGCTTGATCCTAAGAATCTGCCAAGATATTCCAGTAAAGCATTTGTAAATCGCAGAGGGTGTGAGCAAAATTACAGTAAGTCTGAAGAAATAATCACAACTGTAAAGTCCGAGAAAAAAAATAAAGATGTTGAAATATCCTGTAAATCAAAGAATGAAACACATGTGCAAATCCTTAATCGCTATCACCAAATATTATTATGAAATAATGTAAGAAACATATCCTAAATGTAGTAATGTGTAATATGGGCTCCATCTGGGAAGATGGATCCCAAGTTTCTAACCGCACTGAAGTGTTCTTTCTGAAAGTAAAGATAAAGATAATAAACAGTAGAGTTGAAAAAACATAATGGTAAAACTTAATATCGTTAGGTCACGGCTTTACTCAATTAAGTCCTGATCTCGGGCGGTAGTTGATTGCCAGAGCAGCGGAGAACTCACATATACTTAAGTAGGTTTGGTATGCTGCTAGTTACTCCCCATTACTGCTCGGTATTCATGAGACCTCAACTCCCGTGGGTTGTCTCACCTACCTCTACAGGTCGGACCAAAGATCCCCTGTAGCAAACTAGACCCCTCAGTGGTGTTCTAAAATCTGCCCGATAAAAGTGTTTTAGCTGCTGCATCTTAAATGTAACCACTGGAGTAAAATCTCTTCATATCCCGGTCATGCCAGTGGCGAGCTGTCATGGCCGTGCAGATACTTTATCAACTATGAAACTCTCAACCCATATACATTTAGTTTTCTGCTAGCATTTGCAGCTCCTGAACATCTATCCGGTTCTACTCCTTTCAATATCATTCTAGAAGATAACCAGATAGCTTCCTGGATAGGCCACTCCCGAGGTTGACTACCAATAGGCGCTATCCACAGTCAACCCTCCTAGAAGTTGGTCTTATCATGACCTCGGACTAGTGTCTTAGAGTCCTTAACGATTCTCCAATACTATTACACTTTTGGTGCAAGGGACTTCGGTTACCTCGCCTACAGGCCTCTGGTAACCTCAAGTACTACTCCTGACTTCCAAGTAGTATTACTCCATCAGCTTTGGTCCGTTTTATACAAAGCTACCTGGAGGCTATTCTCCAGGTTCTCCTCTTCGCCCAGACATATCCTGCAGATAGCCTTCGGTCTTACGGACAGTGTGAGCGCATGCGGAGTTACAGCAACTTCTCCATTTGGAGACTATTTCTAGACTTAAGGCAACACTTCAGGCTCTGGCCCAGGATAATAGGCATTTGTAACAGGGCCAGACGGGGGTGTTAGCAACCACACATCCAAGTTACAGCTTGTTCGGAGCTCAACTGCTTGTACGGGAGTGATCTGCACAATGTGAGATTCGAACACCGTATTTAGTTGCTCATGACAAACAATCTTGTAACTTCTCCCGAAGTCCTGCGTAAGAAGTTACTTTCAAGGTAGGTTAACTTGGCTCCATAGCAGGGTAACCTTAGTCTGAAGGTAGAGTAACTCTACCTGGAATCTTCGTTGAGTAATTCAGGGTAACTCATAAATTGACTACTTTTGGTTACCCTACAGAGCAGGGTAACCCCCAACCATTACTAGTACCTATGTACCTTTGATATGGTCTAGTATGCCCCACCGAGGTACCTAACTACCAGTACCTCTGCTTGGTAGACCTAAGTCTACCGCCATCCCTACTGCGGTAGTCTCTTGACACTAGTATGGGTATAGGTTTGGCTACTTGTAAGAGTACTCAATGGAGTCTTGTTACATAATATATGCGGTGTTTAGGTATACCGAAACACTAACTAAGTATGAGAGAATATATTCTATTATCAAGGAAATATAGCTTGATGAAACGAAACCAGAAATTTCAACAATATCTTAATGAAGTTAAAATGGGACTTAGCATTGATCAAATTCTTACCTTCATTGTTGACTTTCTCTAGATATTATTACTCCATCTGATGTCACTCTGAGGTAGGGAGATTTTGATTAGTAACAGCTCTATACTGCTCTTACTCTGTACGATGTTTCTGAATCTTTATCTGTGTTCATTTAAAAGTTCTAAATTCCAAGACAATATCTTTGGTCTTGTGAAATTGATTAAGATATTGATTTATATAATCTATCATCACAGACATGTGACTTTGGTAATGAGACATCAGAGTAAAGTCTGGTAATGATCCATCATACAATATTGCAATTTTGAACAGTTGCTGTTTCTTACTATCTGAGATTTTCACTGCTACTACAAGAACTGTACAAGGACAACCTTTCAAGTTCCTTTTCTCAGTTCCTTACTACTGTGTAACCTTACGGTAGCCTTTTGTGGATACAAAGAACCTCACGTATGGCAGTAATAATTTTTAGGCTTCATGAAATGCTTCCCAACGTCTGTGCTTCTTAAGAAACCCTGGAATCCAATCCATCCTGTGCTTGAATTGTCCAAGATAAACTATATGAACCACATCAGGCTAGTAAAGATTAGTGAGTAAAACTCAAGGAAGGTGATGAAAAACATTTCATCCGATCTCAACATTCAGAGAATCAAAGATGGTTTGCTTGTAGACTAATATTGAGTCTACTGACCTAGACTTGATTTCTTGTTCTAGCTGCTCAATTGTCGCATAGTCTTGACCTGGACACTCCCAGTGTGTGTTCGATCCTAACATAACAGGAGGTATCTCATATCAAGAAGAGGTGTTGGATTGAACTCCATATAGTATGACATTTTCTATATGGTTAGCAACCTACACTGCTAAAATTCGGAATCAAATTGGTACATTCCTATCAGCATAGTCAGTTGGCACACCATTCTGACAACCGACATGTAAGGGCTTGAATAGGAACTGGGATACAGCCTGTAGGGTGTCGGCATTGATCTGTCTCTGGTGTTTATTTCTAGAAGACAATTGCAGTAATTGGGGTAAGACAGGCAATGGTACAAGAAGAAGAACTTGCATCTTTCTGGGTCTGTTACGCTTATTTGACATAAGATTTCCCATCATAATATACAGAGGATATACCTTCTTATCACATGAGAAATTGGTAAGGTACATCTGATCAGACATCTGAATAATTAGAACTACTATGGCGCTAGATAGCAGTACTTTCTTTTATCAGTTAGCCATCATATTTGACGAAATAAGATCGCAGAATGGAGGCATAGTACCTGAATATCCTACTACTAGTCTGCTGTATACATATCTGCATATACTCTGTCTACTAGGATCCTATTAATGTCATAGTGTGTAAACTATATAATTTTAGTATGCTATCTGTCGAAGGAATACCAGATACAGTCAAGAAGGTTATAACAGAAGAAGGGCAAAGTTTTCATGCGATCTTGGACTTGACCTTCATGCTATTGTAGATACGGACTATATGAGTCAATCCTGTTTATAGAGGTTTCTCAAGTGTATGTACTGAGTGGTATGAGATGTTATTGAAATTGCTAAGGCTGTTGGAAAAATATTGATTAATTTGGAACTTGGATATCTTGCTTTATATGAACCAAAAAGTAAGTTTGAGTGCAGTTGTCCTAGCATATGGGACAAATGGGTCCTTGTACAGATTTTACTACTCTACCTCAAATCCTGTTATATATCTAATAGATTCCCCTGCATTACGATGTTACTCTGCATTTCCAGATGTATAAAGTGCATCGACCATACTGACAAATAGTGTGTCAAACCACTATGCAATATCATCTTCAGTTGAGTCAAGTTGGCAGTTAATGTAGTTGGTGTCCGATTCGTAGTTGGAATCTGTCTGACTGCTATTGCACCAAGGGGGGGGGTGGGTGGAGAGGAAATTCAGTTGATCCTACATCATGAAAACTTGCTACTGCATCAGTACAGGACGCTTTCACTACAAGAAGAATGCTGTGATCGGTATGGGCAGTTCATATATGTTTCTCATGTACACCTACAATTGAGTATTTGTGCTAATACTATGTGCATTTGGTAGGTGTCACATGATGGCCAGCTTTTTGAGAAGCTTGCAGTCACAACAAGTAAGCTGAATGCTGAATTTTACATCATGGAGTTGGTAGTGTGGCCAAGTACAGTCAATGTAAGACACAGCTAATGGACTATTCAGTTTAGCACATACAATGAAAACAGACCAGGATGTGTATTAAATGGACTGGAGAATGCTTGGAAGTCTTAACTTTTAATTCCTAATTAATGATAAAATATTTTCAAGATGGTAAGAACATCAGGAACTTGAGCAGTATCTAAACTTAAACTACAAAGACCGAAGGATAGCCATACTAGCAACAATATTCACAATACTCACTGTTCCTACAATACTACTATCCAGAACCAACCACTGGACATGGTCCAAAATAATAACCACATGTAGTATGTGTAAATACTAATTGTTCTAAAGAAACACAAAGTTCCAGAAGGGCACATGTACCGGTTATCAGCTTTTACTCTTACTGAAACAATTACTGTGAGGAGGGTCAGCTATGAGAAGATTAGCCTTTATAAGATGGGGCTTACCTTTGGTCAGGATGACACTGACAGACAGCTGTATGCAGTATTGTGAAATACTATTAAAGAGAAGATAGAAGTGAGGAATTATACCAATATCAGTACTTTCTCAGACAATAATTTCATCAAGATCTTCCACGGCATGAGGAGATCACTCCTAGCCTGTAATGCTCAAGTGATTGTAGCGGCTAATGACATACTGTGGAGAAGCTAGATCAAAGATGCTATCACTGCTCTTATCATAGACTGTGGCAAGAGGTTGGCCAACTCTCTTCTGAAAATCTATACTGCTCAATAGTCGTCAGGGGTGCCAGAAATCGTCCCAGAGTAACTGCTCATCGAAGGGATCTCATTGCCAATAGGTGATCGGGCTGTAAGGGCTGTCAATGTAGGACAAGCTCCAGGGCTGAAAGGTACTCCCTATGCTGAAATTGCTTAAAATAATGCAGAACCCTATTCTGTGCTAACCAACAAGAAACATCACAGTGGTAAATGTACAGCTGAAGGTGGCACAGCTGTGGAAGCTGATCCAGATGACACCAATGTCTATTCTAAACTAACTGTTAAAAGAGTTTGCATTAATACGAAGTCCTCCAAAGGTGTAGCAGCTGCAGAAGAAGATATAGATAATACTGATCTCTATTCTGTGCCGACTAGAAGTAATGTCGCAATGGTAAATAGGCCACCAGTGGGGCCGCAGATGTTAAGGAGGGTCCTGATGACACTGACATTTATTCTAAACCTATCGTCAAAAGGTTTTATGTTAAATTGAGCTCCTCCAGAGTTGTCCCAACTGCAGAAGAAGATACAGATGATACTGACTTCAATTCAGCACCTACTGACAAGAAATGTGGTGATGGTAATTACACTGCTGGAGGCATCGTAGCTGTCAAAGTAGGTACAGATGACTCTGACATCTAAGAACCACAACTGAGAATAAAAGAGTCCTGCGATACGCATTGTATAGTATGCAAGCAGGTTAATTGATTTCCCTACCAGATGTTGGAATTGAGTCTCCACTTACTAAGAAAATATATATTGGAAGGCACTACAGCGGCGCCAGTGAGTGGTTGGTATAGTTTGAATCCAGCCGTTAGTCTGTACTGATGGTCACAGGGGCTCAGACAGGCAGGCAGTGGAGGCTCTGCTAGACTATTGCATGCTAAATTGGCCACTCTTGGACATATCCAGAATAGTATTTGGTAAGTTAGATTCATCTGATATTCACAGATTGTGCACCTTAGTTATGAGATCCATACCTATTTACTGCATTTGCTATATGCTGGGCATCATATGTGATTGATGCCAGGTACTCTACCAGTTGTCATCATAACCACAATCGTCATTAGATTACATCTTCATCACAGATAGCGAAACAATATGCACTTGGCTGCTCTCTCACCCAGTAGAGCAGGACCCATTAGATCTCTTAGTATATTGTTACAATAACGTAGGAGACAATCGGCAAGATACAACCCCACTGATGCGGTACCGCTATTAGGCTGAAAATGCAGTATTGAATTTGAGTTGGGAACTAGATCCGACGGCAGGCTGGAATTATTACAGGGGTGCTGTGTGGATCAATCGGACTAATGGGGATACGAATGGTAACTCCACTAGGGTATGCTATATGCCATAACCCTCCGCATTCTAATGTGGACGTATTGTGGAGTTAAGTTAGGACTAGTGCGGATTAAAGTTTTCAAGTACAGGTGACATCTCTTGGCATTGGCCTAGGGACTAGCTCGAATGAATAAGGTATTAGCATGTTTTATGAAGATATCCAAAGACCCCATACGTACTATATGATATGTTTCCAATTTTAGTACATGTATTTAGTGGTTTAGATCTATCCAGTAGTATACTCAAAAAATATTAATTTCATTCATTACCTATCTAGATATACCTGTAGTCTATGAAAGCACTAGAGTTGTCCATCAATATGTAAAGACATCGCAAGCCTGTTTCCTTGTTCCTGCTCAGTGTTGTTCGTATCAGAAACTGCCCTGCCTCTCAGTAGTCTTCCATGAGAACAGCTACCCCTTTCTGACTTCAATTCCACCACCATAGTAATGGGTATCTGCCCTCTCCCCTCTTACCAACTACAATCCCATATCGTACTGTGACCAATACTGATAACTGTATTAACATCTCATAGTCTTCAGCTCAAGGCCTACATTCATAACTCGTACAGTGATTCCTACTGACAACCATATTGACCTCTTCCTGTATTCAGTCCTGGGCCTACATCCATGACTCACACCATTACCCACCTCTGATGAACATATCAATGTCTTTCTGCCTTCGCTCCAGTAAAAAATTATGACCACATCTTGCACTGCAATATCCGCCTAAGACAATATTAACCTCTTTCGTCTTCTAGACTGGGCCCATGTCCATGACTTTTACTACAACACTCCCCCCCACGACGACCATATCAACATCTTCATACCTTCTCTAGTGTCAACAACTATGACTACATCTTGTAATGTGACCTTATCTAATAACTATATTAACCTCCCTCTCATTGTCCTGGAATCCATGTCTACCAATTGCACTATAACCCCCCCCCCCTTGACGAACATGTTGACATCATTTAGTCTTCCACCTGGGGCCTACATCTTCAACTCTCATGCCAACCACTTTACTGTCTTCCATCTTATAATTACTTCGAATGGTACCCTGAAGGTCTCAAGGACTACCTTTACAAACTCCAAGATACTATTCATCTTATCATTGTCTACTGATCTTCACAAACTCAATTCCAGCTTCTCCGCCGTCCAAAGTCACGAAAGTGCTGCCAAGAGAGGTGAAAGCCGCATAGTGTGACCTCACAACAGTGGGTACAGAAAATGGCGGAGTTTGAGTGAGGACATGCCAGATAACCTGCCTTTTGAGCCTGCCCAGGAGGACCCCAGTAAGTGAAAATCTTCCAATGTAGGCACCTGTTTGACAAAGTAAAATTAACTCTTAGTGCAATTAGGAGGTGCTATAGTGAAATCTTTAACGCCAAGTACTGGTACGGGTTTCCAGATCCTCGCGTCAACACCACCTTCTATAAAGTGTGATAGAAGGGTGTCCAGAGCCTTATAGGCAACTGTTTTTGCGACCTCCACCTGCTGACTGAGATCCACTTGGAGTTAGTCATTGCACTTGCCCACTCCCTTCCCCCTACTGAAGACCATATTAAGCTTGGGCAAAATGAGCACTGAAGTAACTATCTTGGAGAAGTTGAACATTATCTGATGATCTTGGTTATGGAAACGGCCAAGAAATGCTAGACACTCAACTAGCATCTGTTCATGGCATAGGTGGTTGTAGCACTGGAGGAGGGAACTCTGTGTAAGTATCACTGTCTATCTATTTTCTGTTATCTCTGAACAAACAGTTGTTATCAGAGCCCAAACCTGACGGGTCACTCCTGTATCACCTACAGGCAATATGTGTCCACATGGTTAGCTGGACAGGTGCGCTGGTAGATGGTCATCCATTCCTTAACTACTTGTGGTGTTCGAAGGACTCGGACTGGTGAATCGCCTGGTGGGTCACGGAATCATCGAACATTAAAGAGGTACTCTGAGTAGCCAGGAGTCAACTTGTGGAGGTGGTAGTTAGGTACTCACAATATATCCTAAGGACCAATGATTAGGGCGCCCACCGAGCTTCTCCCACCCAGGAATCGTATCTTTTTAAATAAAGATGAAGATATCCAGGCGTTGGTTCTCACCAATGATAGCAAGGACCTCCTTGACCTTATAGTCTTGGAGCCACAATCGGCTGACTGGGAGAATAGAGACCATACTCTGGAGCCAGCTAAAGGCAAATACCTTTTATTCCACTGTGACGTGAAAGATCGCTATTGGTTCTGTTGAGATATTATGTGGCGTGCAGAGGAGGGAAGGAGGATGTTAGGTGTACCCGATTCCGATAGCCTAGGGGTACTCTAGGTAGGGTAACCTTACCTGAGTTCAAGAATCTTAGTCTCCAACACCCCCCTCCAGTCCCCTTATGGGGCCCTCACGTCATCATACACATCAACCTTAGTTGCATCCTGTAACTATATGGTCACAGAATTGAAGGTGTCAGAATAACACTGTATAAGTCGCTGCCCTCCATCTGACCGAAAGCTGTTTGCAGGATATATAAGCTGGGACCTCTGGCAAGACCCGAGAAGTGGAACGAAGTTAATCTGTCAACTACTCGGGGAGTTACTAGGCTTCAAAGATGTGACATCTTTGATATAGGCCGTAGGTAACGGGATGTTTTTGCATAAGGTCGTAATATCAATGTTAGGAGGTTCGGAATAAAGAACCAACACATTCACGCACACCCTTCAATAATCAGAAAGAGTCCAGAGCTCCTGGATACACGACCAGAGAAGGCAACAAGCTACTAGGAGTATTGCAACAATGATATAGGGTGTACAAGAGTTGCGGGAATTATGACCAACACAACACGAAGCTCCACCCCCTCTACATAGGACAACCAGGAGTTGCCGACTGAGTAATTACGAGAGGATTAAATATAATAACTTCTCCTCTATGAAGGGAGAGTTATCAGAACAAATTCTATTAGTTAGTTGTTGAGTTATCATAACTAGAAGTCATCGACTCTGGCATATATGCAAAGACATCTTCATATCAAGACTGATCCTCTTGACAATGAAAGGGACTATTGGAGCCAACATAGTTTAGCTTGAGAACTCGACTACAGGTCTAATAACTCTGAGGATCGGAAAATTATTACTGGTGACAAGTATGTCTTCCGGATGGGAATTAGTAATTACCGAAGAGTCTGTGATGGTTTTCAGGATCTCCTGGTGTTCGCACCTTTAGGGAGTACTTGACGTTGTGAGTTAGATTTGAAGAGGTACATATTTTGTATGTTAGATAGATGTAGTCCGCGAACACTCAAACGCGGGATATAAATATCGCAGTGCCTCCAAAGCTTTAGACATCATCAAGCAATGGGGGAGAGACCTTAACAATATAATATGGCTCTTACAATTCTATTCTACTTTCTTGGACTCTTGGTAGTCATAAACAAAATGAGTTGCTTCTGAGCCTTCCTAGACAAATCTCCGTCTATACAAATGAATCTTGATTGGCCTAGACAACCCTAAGTCTATACTAGTTGTCTCCGCCTAACACCTATTGCCTTCCTTCTCTACATCTCTCTTGTCCAGTACCTATAGGCCAATGCCCATTCCAATCTCTCCTGAGCTAGATCCACATCCAAGGGAACACTCTCTTACGCTAACATTATTTTAAGATGCCTTTGTGTAAGTTTTCTCCTGACTGTCATAGAAGAACCATTGGAAGGAACTTTTTGGGTAATCTCAAAATAGGTAGTATCGTGATTCTTAAGAGCTTCCTCCACCATCGCATTATCCTGTAACTTGGTAGTCTTAGGATGTCTTCCTCTATCTGTTAAGAGGTCCTGTTCCTATATCAGTTCACGCGACAGGCAACGATACTTCTCTTATAGTATCTTATGACACTATATATTTCGTACTAATAGTGTGCGTTCACACTATTACTTTTCTTCGTCGTTCTCGTATAGTGTGCGTTCACACTATTGTCTTTTCTTCTGTTACACTTAGTAGTCGTAGAGGCGTTCCTCTTCTACTAAGTTTGTGTAACGATCGCGAGGTATATAAAATAAAGTAAATTCGTTCTTAAAACAATAAGTAGGAAAATAACTTAGATGGTTGCGTGAAGAACTAACTAACTCGCCTCCGAGGACTCCTTATATAGTCCTTCCCTCAACCCGCTTACAAATCAAACCAAAGGCAGTCTGCCTTGCCAGTCTGCCTTGCGCAGCCCCCTTGCGCAGCCCCATGACCTCTGAATAGATCATGTGCGTGAAACATAACATAAAACATAACATAAACCTAACGAGTCTGCCTTGCGCACAGCCTCGTTGCATAGCCTCCTTATGCAGCCCCATGACTTCTAAATAAGTCTCGTACGTGAAATATAACAAATGAAACCTCAACGAGTCTGCCTTGCAGTCTGCCTCATTGCATAGCCCATCATAAATCACATGACCTCTGAATAGGTCCAGTGCGTGAAAACCTAAATCATAACATAAAACAAACTTCATAACAAAAGAAACTCATAAACCAATTTCGTAACAAATGAAACTTACTAGCTAACTACTAAAATCTACTATGTCCGATCTAGAATCGTGACACTATCCTTCCTCCCCTTGCCCTCCAAGTCTTTCTTTGAGATTGTGTTTTTGACAGTTGTAAGGGTGATGTTGAGGTAGTCAGAAATCTGCTGATATTCCATCTGAGGCGTGTGTAACCCAAGGATTCTCCCTCTGGTAAACTCAGAGAGGTGATAGGTTGGAATAGGCTTTTTTGGATGACTGTGAAGAATAGGAGGCATAGTATTTAAAAGAAAAAGCATTAGGTAATGTGATTGGGTTTTGGTTGAGTTGATACAATTTCTTTTGATGGAGTTGAAAATGGATGGGAGTGATGGGTGATGGTTGCCATGCACCTTGCGCGGTCGGTTGTTTTTGTTATTGAACAATATCATACCCGTTCCGTTTTTGTATAGGCATTCTCATTATGCAGAGTGCTCCCTTTGTCATGGAAATCTACTCAAGAGCCTCAGTACTGGTATTCACAATTGTAGTTCCATGCTAAGCCAACAGTTACCCTCGCTCTTGGCACGTTATTTGTGACACGCATTTGAAAACTATGCAGAGACAATAAAAAAGTCTAACATCAATCATGATCCAGAAATAGCAGATAAGCCCTGGGGGTGCGCATTCGATCCCCTCAAGCTGATCCCCACTTTTCAGATCAATGGATCCCAAACTACAACCTATCCTGCCTCTTTTCAAACACCCAATCCCTTGGTGGACTATCCCAACAATAATCCTTCCATTCGCCAAGTATCTCCCGCGCACCCTCCCACAACGGCTCCCACCTCTTCACCTTGTGCTCATCCACATTTTTCCACACAACCTTCCCTTCCTGATCACCCTCTTTAGAACTCACGGTAACATCCATATAAGCCCCAATGTTCTCTTCCAACTCCTCCAGATAACTAACCCCGCTCAACGTCGCACCCTTCCAATTTGCAAACGCCCAGCGCATCGCAATCCTCGGTAATGTTTCTCCCCGAGTTTTGCAAAACTCGGCAGCCCTTGCACAGACATTCCGCAACCCCTCCGGCGCTGGGTGGAACGATCCAGGGAATGTTCCCGTAAGCAACTTCATGCTCAACGGTGAACCGTTGACGATCGTGTCCACACCACCGTCACACTTCAGCTTATCCATGGATTGCAAGAGCGTTGAGTTCTGCAGATTCATGTGGCAATAACTCTGCACCGCATCCAGGGGCCTTCCCAATTCCTTCCTGATCCGCACCGACAGCTCTGCCAGGAGTTTATGCGGATACCCAGAAATACCAACATACCTCACCCTCCCCTCATCCACCAATTCGAAGAGCGTCTTCACAGCGCCCAAGACTTGATCAGGGCTTACGAACTCAACGTCATGGCAAAACACAACGTCCACGTAATCCGTGTGCAATCGCTCGCAGCTCCGGTGAATACTCCTCCGGATCCAATTGGGGCTATAGTCGAATTCACGTTCTGCGATACGACCCGCTTTAGTCATAATTATGTATGAGCTGCGGGGATAGAATTGGGTTATTGCCGACTGGATGAGGGCGTCACCGATGAGGAGTTCGCTGGGGCCGTAGTAGGGTGATGTATCAATGCAATTTATACCCATGGAGAAGGCCTTTGCGAGGAGGCAGCGGACCGGGAGGGTAGAGGGGTCCGGGTTCATTTGAGTATTGTAGACCGCTCCGCCAATTATAATAGGGGGGATGAGGGTGGAGAGTTTGGGCTTTTCGGTGGGCATGCTGGGGGCGGGGGTTGAGGGAAGCTGTATTGCTGGCGGTATAAAACCGAAGGCGGAGAATTGGTAGAGGGGGTGCGGAAAGCGTGGGGGTGGAGGGGGGGGAGGTATTGAGAGGTTTGAGGTACGGTGTGGGGTAGTATGACGCTGTACGTTAAGCCGGTTTGGGTAATGTGGTATCCAAGCAATGTAGAAGTGTGAATTATATCGGGCTGGGGACACGGGGAAAGAAGCCAAGCCAAGAATTAAAACGTGATTTCATTGATCTAACCGGAAACTGGTGATCCGTTAGAAAGGGTTTATTCTGCCTATTATAACTTGCATTCTTGGTTGAGGCATATCGTAGAACAACATGATATCCTAACTTTCTGACAAAAAATGTGACAATTTTTCCCATGACGCAAAATGTAACATCTGAAAAATGAGTTACCCAGCCTTCTTACTTGATGTCAAAAAATGTAAAATAACCCAAATCAGGGAGAGATATTGTGTTTTACTACTTGATAAAAAACCAATATTATATAAGAGTTGATAAGAATAAAGTGTACATGTTATATTTTAACAAGCACAGAAAATAAGGGTTCAAAGTTTACATGGCAATAAGGGGGGAAATGAGAAAGAAGGAAAAACAATTCTAAATTAAATTCCACTATAACACCATCATTTACAGCTAGAAAGTTATGAATGTAATAAATAAAGTAATAGAATTTTATATTAAAATATGTAATAAAAATAAAAAACAAAAAACATTAAATTAATTTACTCAAAAGATAAGGAATTTTTTGAACAGCAGTTATTATCTTTTAATTGAGTTAAGAGAATTAAATTTCAGTAAGTAGAAGTTTCAATAATTATATGAGCTCTTAATAAGAAGTGTTACATAATAATGATATTATTATGTATAAAAATTAGTATGAATAACTATAAACTCTTGAAATATGAGAACAAATAGCTAGTACTATGAAAATCAGTATCATTTATTTTTATTTTAAACTGTTTTACTGTTTTAAAAACAATTTTTCAAGTGAAATTCCTCATTATCTATTACTATAATATTATATAATATTAGGTATCATACTTATCCTTTATGTTTTGCTATTTTCTCGAGGACTGCAAGGTTTGGGGGGAAATTGACATCAATTCTCTTTATTTCTCATATTTCCTACTGCATTGGAACTTTAACTAACAATAGTATATACCGGACTCTCTTAATTCTTTACATGATTTGATTTATCTTGTAATACACAGAAGTGACCACATATTGAGCAGGTCAGAACTCACAACACGGAACCATATCATAGTTTTTTTTTTGTAAAAAGGAAAACCCTGGCAAACGAGTACGGGGTCCAGGGCACTCAAGGTTCCAGCTATTAGGTACAGTATGACAGTAACCATACTATTTGAGACAGCCATAATTTGCTGACCAATGATCATAGGTAAATTTACTTGGAACAGTTTGTACTGATACATAATACATTGGGACAGTCTGCATATTTATGATTCTCTTAAGGCTAGCACTAGATTAGTTTTGGGAAAGAATGGTCCTAATTTCTAAGGTCAAGCTTGTAACCTTACCACACTACAGTAGCTGACAGGTTCCAAACGTTGGAACGGAGCCTGCTAACCTTGACCAGAACAGCGATTTTCTGGGACGGAGCAAAGTATACTGACAGCTGACAGTCCCAAATGGTATGGGTACTACAGTATTCAAAAGCACCCCCGATGAGCAAAATTCGGCCCTGCTGTCCTAAGTTCACCACGCGGCACTACTAGTACGGAGGCTCAAACAAAGCCATTGTTCAGGTCGCAACCAAACTACCTGTGCCAGCGACGCTCCTATCCAAACCCCCCTAGTTGTGCAAAGGAATGAAATCCAGAGCGATTTCCACTTTAACTAGCCTTCTAGAGAGGACGATGCGAGAAAGTGGAGAAGATAGAGTATGAGGGAAAAGAAAAGAAAAAAAGGGACCCTGATAACATTTTGAGTACAAGATGGAAATAAAAAAAGAAACTCCCCCTTGATCCAACTACGAGTTATAGAAAACCCTTGAATTTATTTTCATACATCCTCCATCACCCAGAAACCCTCAGTAATCCGGTAGGCCAACAGAGTTAGGCAGCGATACGTCTCTGCTCAGCTAAAGACCTTCCCCTCTGCTTGGCACTCAGCTTAACGAGCTTGTTCTCTGGAGCCTTGGCGACGGCTTCGTCGGCTTCGGAGACAATGACCTCAATGTGGCAGGGGTTTGACATGTACGGATTGATCTACAAAAAGAGGGGTCAGTTAGGGGGGCCAATGCTGGACAAATTGGTAACGTACACGGCCATGGGCACGGTATGTCCTTCTGCGTTGCTTGGGAGCTTGGTTGACTTGAATGTGGGAGATGATAAGGTTAGAGTTATCGAGGCCCTTGGTGTCGGCATTGGCCTCTGCGTTACGGAGAAGACCAAGGAGGAACTCGGCAGACTTCTCGGGCCAACGAGCGCGGGAAACCCCGAATTGTTTTCCTGCGCAAATATATCCGTTAGCACATTTCATCCATCCCCAGTATATCCAAACTCAATATCCATTCCGAATGTCAGTTTGGTGAGAGTTCTGAATCTCAAAATCCGACCAATAACATCCTCCCCGGTCTAGCACCATTGGCCACTCCACATTCCCAAAACCTCGTATCCGACCAAACTTCAACGCAAAAATGACGCATGCAAAATCTCCAGAAACCCACCTTGGGCGCATCTTCCAGTCGATCCAGCATATCGCCTCATAGGAACAGCCTCCCTGTGACCCTTAACGTTCTCCAAGTAAGCAATAGCCCGAGAAAGCCTCATGCGGTTGATGGCCTGGGCGGTCTCGCGAGTGTTCTTGAAGGAAACACGGAGGAAAGACCCGCGGGATTTTGCGGACTTCGAAGGATTATTAGGAACAGCGGCGTATCGGACCTACAATCATCGAAGAAAAAAAGTCAGCATTTTTCAAACCGGCGAATTGTGTCCTTCAAGGGAGGAAGAAAACTAACCATCTTTGCTGATCTCGAAATTGATGGGCGGGTTGTCGTCGGTTGTCAGGTCGTTGATCGTTCCTAAGGGCGTTGGTGGAGGATATTTTGGAATGATTCTCCAAGTTAGTGCTATTTTCCCATGGTGTGTGGAAAGACTGTCTTTGGAGGGCTGGTGGGGTTATGCCCTAATGGTCACACAGAACACGTGCAGGAGTGGTATGATATCATACATGTTGCACTTCACAGCTTTGTACTCAAGACATAGAGGGCTAAAATCGCTAGAAATCACAACGTAGGTAAGTTAATCCGGGTCTTCACCACCTAACGGTAGACAAGTCACTTCAATACTGGAATAGAGGTTGTTTAGCATCCATACCGGGGTTAAACCCCAGGGGAACCGAAGGTTTTTGAGCTATCATTACCTGGGCGGGAGTGGCATCCGCGAAATTGGGGAAGTAATTTGCTACAATGGCATCTGCAGAAAAAAAACCTTGGTAAACAAGCTCTCTACTTGCATCAGGGAGGGCCTCCACGACTACCAATTGCGCAATGGTCTACCAGTACTCCAGCATCGCAATTAATCCACTATCGGGGATCTCAGAAGAGATTCCTGTCAAATCACAAAAGGGATAGCGGAGTAAGTAAACAATATAACGAATGATATCAGGCCCCCTAAGTTATACTATTTTTCTCAGGGTGTTTTGTCCCAGATTTGCCCTTTCCCGGGTAGAAGCAACTATGAAGAGGCATCATTAACACAAAGATTGATGTTTATTATTGACGGCTCGGCTGGTCTAGTGGTATGATTCTCGCTTAGGGTTACACTAAGTTTGATTGCGAGAGGTCCCCGGTTCAATCCCGGGGTCGAGCCTGTGTTTTTGCTCATAATAATACACTTATGTGGAATATTGGAAAGCTTGAAAAATACCAATTTGATTACTAATAGCAAATATTCAAGAAGTATTAATAACCTCTTCAAGGATACATGATATGGGTGCGTTTTCAACAAAAACCAGTAAACTTCCCGATTGCCACAAAACAAGTTAGATAGTTCAGAGGATTTAGTATTAGGTAGAGCATGCCCTCAGCTTCTTAGAAGATATTTGAATTTAAAATTGGAGCTACATTGACCTTTTAAACTCAAGATGTAATATTTTTATAAAAAGAATGGCTATACTAAGAAGTATCTAGTAGTGAATTTTCAAATATTTTTAGGAGTAAAATCTATTGTTATTAAAGATTTTATATGAGAGGTAGAATTTAATACAATTCAACAGACATGATAAAGCTGTATTGACTACTTGAGATACAACCAGTATAAAGAATTTACCCTAATTGTTTGGAAGAAATTAGATATTAGGTTTTGTGAATAACATCATAAATCCAGTTCTCCGGGATCTAAAAATAAGTGAGATCATGTTAATAATATTTAACTTTTTTGATTAACTCTCTTTCATGTATCAAATATTATATTATAATTCTTTCTTCCCACGTCCTAATACCTGAGCCCTCCTCATAATGAAATATTATGAAAAAGATAAATTCAGCTTCTATAGAAGTATTGGACCCAAGATATCCTCTCTTTTCATTATTTTCTTGATTGTTCAACTGGCCGTGTTGTCGTGTTATTTTGATTTGTTTGTTGAAATCTATTTTCTGTTTTTCTTAAGATCACTTGGTTGCTATTGTAACGTTCCTAGCTTGCGGTTAACTGATAGTGACGGGCAATGATACTTCTCTTCTTAATTGCTATCTTATCTGATATAACAGTCCTTAGATCCGTTGATCTATGTTATCTCAATTCGTCGGATAACGCCTGTTAAATCCTAACTAAGATAACTTCGTCTCACGTAGGCTCGTGAGAAATGTGTCGGATATGCAAACGTGATAAAGAGCGTAAAGATGTTTTATTCGTAAAAGTAATAAGTAAGGAAAGTACTTAGAACATTCAATCTAATTTATTTATACTAGTACCGCCGACTCCGGCATACGACAAGTCTCCCCCGCGCCCCCAAAAATCACAAACTAAAATACACTACCACGGGCGCAATCCCGTCCCGCAACCGCTCCACCCAAACATAAATCCAAAAATCACTACCTAAGGGGCTCACGGGCGCTCATGTCGGCTAGCGACATCCCGGATTAACGCGTCTTCCCCTTCCCGCAACCCAATCACCAACAACATACCAACACAACTACTCCGCCTCCAACACAATCTCATCAACATACTCAACAAAGGAAACATACAGTCTGTCCCAACATCCACGCTTCTTCCGATAGTGCTCCCCCATCCTATTAACCTTCCCAGCAATCCGCCGCTGGTCGCAAAAGGGGCACCGTTCCCGCTCGATAAACCCAAACAGCCCAGCCCACCTCAGCACGACGGCCGTCCGTAAGGAAAGCGCGAGGTCGTCCCAGTCAAGCCAGTGACGCTGCCAAAATTGGTCGAGGCCCGCCGAGAGGCAGCCCGGGTTGTTATCGAAGTGAGCAGAGAAGGAGGGCCGTGTGGAGGTGCCTTGGTAGGTAATCGCCATGTCGCAGCTCGGGCACCGCGTAGCCACCGAGTTCGGAAGGAAGAACCACTTGGTAGGAAGATGCTTACTCGGAAGCACGCACTCCCCCCCAGGATGTTTCTTTTCACACCGTAAACAAGCATCAGGCGTCCCTATGCACACTCGCCTCCCGTCCCTCTCCACCGTCAGTGTACCATCAAACGGGTTACCTGCGACTACCAACTCCCGGTCCACCTCCTTAATATGACGGGGGATCCCCAGTCCCAGCCACCCGTGTTCCAACCACCAGTCCTTCCATCCCGCGATTGCCGAGTCCTTGAACAAGTCCTCCATAGCCGGCCGTTTCCAACTGTACCGTTGGCAGGAAGTCCAATGATGTCTCTCCTCACGCCCTTCACACTCGTCGTGCCCAACCAGGCCGGTACCGCTGCGAATCCTAGTCAACACATAGGAATCCATCCTTGTCAGCCCTCGAAGGTGTCTGGGGGCCTTAGGCCCACGAGCATAATACCCATGGCCTTCATTCACATGCCAAGCCTCCCACTCCTCCTTCCTCAACTCACGGGCCAATGCAGCGTGCCCTATACCAAAGCTGACCCCTTCCCACCGGAAAGGCTGCAACGGTAGGCGTGTACTCTCCTTGGCCTTCCTGTCGACCAGCTCGTTGCCCTGAATGCCCATGTGTCCCGGAACCCAACCAAAGCGTGGGTGCACAACCTCTATCAAAGGTGCCATGACTTCCCACATCTCAGCCGAATCCCCCTCGGGCAGCATGTTCTCGATCAAAAGCAGGGCGGGGACGCAGTCCAAAAACACATGTACCCCTCGTCCCTCACACATACTGCTGACCTCCCGTAGGGCACAGATCACTGCAAACAGCTCGCATTCAACAATGCTCCAGGACGGTGGCACCGAACATCCCCCCAACCTGAGCGAGGCACCTCGTTTGAACACAGCCCAAGCAATACCAGCACCCTCGGCCATCTTGGACCCGTCAGTGTACACCACCAGGTCCGAGCCACTACTGAGCTCCTTGACTTCCCGGGCGTGCCTGAGGGCCATGGCCTCCTTCCCCTTCCCGATCGTAACCGTGGGATGGTATGAAAGCACCTTGTCCGAATGCTGCCGGTGGGCTACCATGCCTTCCTCCTTCCAGTCCAGCCTGATCTGCCCGAACCAAGGATGATCCTCGCAATACCGGTAATTGATGAACCGGCTGTAGCATCTCCGCTGTAGGTACCTGCCCTGAATAGCGACAGGCGTAACCCCGTATTCTGCCAGCAAAACGTTATTAGCTAACTTCATTGGGGTCCGAAACACCGAGCGGAGGCAGTCGTTGACGTGGACCTGAATCTGCTTCACATACGACGGGTAGTCGGTTACAAACTCAAGTCCGTAGTAAACGGTCGGAAGGTAGGCTGCCTGCACCAAACGGTAAGTCTTCCACGCTCCCACACCCCCAACACTCCCAAACCTTCTTCCCAACGCCGCAATCCTCCTTCTCACACCCAACCCCCTGTCCAACCAATAACGTACATGAGAAGAAAAGTTAAGAAATACATTGAACCTATACCCAAGAACCCGCAAGTCCTCAGACGGCAACACCATTTCTCCTAACAACTCCATTCCTTCCCACGCCCTATCACCAAACCCAATCCACTGCGTTTTCAACGCACTAAACCCCATTCCCCTGTTCCGCGCAATATGGTCACAGTCGCGCAACAGCTCCCCAGCATGGTACCGGGCAGCATCAACAGAGTCAGCTGCAACCATAATAACCCCATCATCGACGTACGAGGCCACCAAATGCCGGACACCAGGGGAGTACCGCATCCGTGGCGTGAAAATGTCAGCCACGTATGCGCCGAACAGAAAGGGAGAGAGTGGTGACCCCTGGGGGACCCCCTTGCTAACATGGTACACCCGGGAAACGCACCCATTGAACCGGAAGCGAATAGACCGACAACCCGTCCACCGCCGAACCCATTGACACAGGTTGGGAGGGCATCCCCGGGCCACCAGGAAATCTGACAGGAGGTTGACGTCAATATTATCAAACCCTCCCTCCACGTCCATCGACAAGATCAGACGCTTGTATCCCTCATTGTGGCGGAGGAATTCCTGGACAACTGCCATGGCATCGTGGACACCCCGCCTCCTGCGGGAGCCAAACTGTGTCTCACCGAGGTCCAGACAAGCGGCCAGCCGAAGCAACACCACCCTCTCCGCCACCTTAGCCGTGGTCGGAAGCAAGTGTATCATGCGCCAGGACTTGACAACATCATACCGCGGCTTGTCGAGCTTGGGTATAAGCACCACCTCAGCCCTATGCCAGTCCGGAATGTCATGTCGCAGCCCATAGTCAACGAGGCGTCGTAGTGTCACAGCATCCCTCCTCTTCCAAAACCTTAGGAAGGGATAGCCAATATCGTCTTCGCCTGGGCCCGTGTTTGTGGGAGACCTTGCCAGCGCCGTTTCTATTTCTTGGGCACTGTCCATCTCAATCACACTCTCAGCCCATCGGGCGGGATCACCAGGATCAAGCTGTTGAGCAATCAGGTCGCTGATCTCGGCGTGCGTGGTAGCCAAGGAGCCGTCTGGCCCCACCATCGAGGGCAACGTGCGCTTGGCCTCCAACTTTCGTGCCAGCCTGAAGATGTCGGGGTCCTTGCTTTCCGCCAGCTTGGTCCTAATGTGGTCGAACCGAGCCCTCAACAGGCAAGCCCGGTAGACACATCTTGCCAGCCTAAAGTCCTCCGTCCGCTCCGCTGTGCGCTTGGAGTATCTCTTTAGCCGGGCCACATCTAACCTCATCCTTTCCAACTCAGGCGTCCACCACTCGCACCGGCTTCTGCCAACGGAAGCCCGTGGGAGTGCGTCCACCACACTTCTCACCCCTCCCCACAACTGCTCATCATCCACCTCTTTCAGGGTGTCCAGCTCTTTCCCAACCTTTCCCCACACCGCCTTCTTCCAAGCGGGCCTCCTCCTCACGAGATTGTCAGGTAGGTCCACATGGAGTCTGATAGTCTGGGCGGCATGTTCACAGCCAACCACATCGAGGTACCGGTGCTGCAGGTACGGCCGTCGGTATAGGCAGAGGTCGATCATTGATATGTCGCGGAACGTCGGCCGGTCAGGTGGAGCCATGTTCAGCAACCGTGGTGCCATCCATTCCCTCAACCACCTCCCGCAATGCTCCTGCCTGGCCACCTCCGCCCGTGGGTCCCAGTCTCGATGTCTGGCATTAAAATCACCAAACGCGATATCCGGTTCCCCAATGTCCTCCAGCCCTGACTGGTATTCGGCCTTGGTGTGTGTAGGTGGGATGTAGACGCCTGCGAGCACCCTCTTCTAACCCTTCTCCCAAAACCCCACTTGAGCACAAGCGCCCCCATGCCCAACAATATCAAACAATCCGCACAGATGCGAGCGAACAAACACCTCCACCCCCGATCCAACCACAAAGGAAAACAAATCCCAGCCATCAACCTCCACCGGCACATATTGTCCCTCCGAATCAACCGGGGGTTCCAAAACAAAAAATAAATCAACAAAAGAAAACAAATCAAACGCCAGCGCCCGATTCCTGCCACTCCTCCCCACGTTCAATGCTATCGCCGTGATACGCATTAAAAGGGGGCCTCGACAGATCCGCTCGGGCCACAGGGGCCAGAGTCACTTAAAAAACCCTCAGAGTCCCGGGCGAACCACATAGTATCGCCCTTCTTGGGAACGGGTTTCTTCTTCAAAATACCGCGCTTGGGGGAGGGGGAAGGGGGGGGTCGTTCAGGCTCCTTACCCTTAGCCTTGGCAGACTTTTCCCGCGGGACATCCCCCTCTTCCTCATCACTACTCACCTCCACCACCCTGGGTGTTGGTGACTGTCCCCTGCTCCGGCGCCGTGGCCGCCTTTTTCTCTCAGGTCCCTTATCCTTAGCATTGGGTACCTCGGATGATGAGGCTGCGGCAGTGGCCGCCGTCGTTGCGGGTGGGGAGGATACGGGAGTCCTAGAGTCAGCTTTCAAGGCAGGACACCTCTCGTATCCAGCAAAGTGATCGGTCCTATCGCACAGCCAACACATCCTGCGAGTATGCCCACACGCCTCCCCTACACCGCCAGGGCACCCTAGAGCCTTGCACATGTGCTCCCGGGACAGGTGCGCCCCGTTGCAAAACCGACACCGGGAAGGAAGGGCGCAGGTGGCCTGAAAGTGGCCCACCTGCAAACACTTACCACAAACCTTTGCCGTGCGGTGCTCCGTGAACACCCTAACACCCCGGGTTCCTCCCCGCAGCCAAATCCTCCCAGCCTCCAACGCAGCCTTGGCCGCCTCGTTCTCCTCCACCACAAAGCGGATCCCGCAGGACACGGCGTTGGCTTGCCTCATGGCATGAATGGACCCCATGATGTCGGGGCGGGACACAGTGATGATGCCGGGATTACCTAGCTCCAAATCAGTGCGTAGGCCATCTGAAGCCTGTTCCCCAATCCACCCGTCAACCTTCCAGATGGAACCACGGCCGGTGTCGGAAAGGGGGACACCCGTCACCATGATTTTCACCTTCTTCACGTCCTTCTGGAAGACAAATTCCGGGAGTGAAAGCTCTTTCAACAGTGCCAACCGGGCCTTGTCAAGACGGTCTCCAAGTTCAGCAGCAGAGTGGGCCGCCAGGGTGAGGAAGATGCACCCGATCTCGTTCCGAATATGTCCAGCCCGAACGTAAGGGCAAATACCCCTAATTTTCGGCGAGTTGGACAAGGTGACGTTGATGCGGGCACGGATGGCCTCGATCGTCACTCCTTCTGGTAGAGCCACTTCCTTGCGGGTGGCGAACCGCATTGTGATGTGCCTTCCCCTGGCATCCGGGGTAGGCGAGGACTGGGGTGGAGCCGGCTTCGGTGGTGGCCCCTGCTGACTGGCGCTGCGAGGAGGGCCGTCACGAGGAATCAAGTTAGGCACCACGTTGTAGATCCTCCTGATGGTACCTGGCCCCGACGAAAGGGTTTGCACCATGGGTACTGGGGCGGCAGTAGCGGAGGGTGTAGCCTGTCCGTCAGCAGTAGTCTTCCCCTGAGTCTTGGCCGGGGTCGCCGATGCTTCCTGGCTGGCCTGAGCCGCCATCTTTCTTCTCCTCCTGGCAGCACCGCTCAGGCGTCTACCTCTCTTTCTCTCCCTTTTCTTTCCATCCTCCTTCTCCTCCTCATCATCAAAGCTTACCCTCTTTCCCTCCACAGCTTTCCCCACCTTCAGGACCACCCCCCCATCACTGGAAGAGCTGCCGCTGCTGGTGCTGTGGGAGGAGGCCGCCGAAGCAGGCCGAACAGGGGCTGCTTTGGCCTTCAATGGGATGGCAGGTTTGGGCACGTATGCCATCTTTTTCACCATGTCCACGAAGGACGCTTTAGTAGCAGGGGCCGCCCGCCGGAGCAGCACCCTGGCCCTTGGCAGGGACTTCAGTGGACCCCTCTGATGAGGAGCGGGGAACGGGGGTGGTCCCCGAGGACTCAGGAGTCAGAGAGGGGGAGCGACGACGGGGGGCCAACCTACCTTTCAGGGTGGCGATTTCCTCCTCCTGCCGGCCAACTATCTCTGTCAGGGTTCGGACCGCATTTTCCAAATGATGGAACCGTCGTCCTACCCACATAATGGGGACCGTTTCCACAATCTCGTCTTTCATCCAGGTCCGGACATCCTCCACGGTATCGGGTTCTACGGATCCATCCACACTGGGCAGAGGCGATAGGAGGGGCTGGGTGTTTCCGGTCCGGATATCCTCAAGGCCCTCCAACATGGATCCCACAATACTACCAGACCTTGGAGCGGGGGAGGGGGACTTACCAGCCGCCATCATCTCATCCACCTCGGCCATAATCAGGTCAGCCCTAGCCATGGCCGCGTCGGCATCCTCTGGCTGGGTTTCCGGCAGCGGCACCTCCAAAGGAGTGCTTGTGCTGCGCGGGATGCCTAAAGATCCTTCCATGATACCTCCAGGCGACGTGGGGGGTAGAGAACCGTAGTCAGGAGGGGACGAGCCAGGAGCAGGCGTACCCGGGAGGCTGGGGGCGTGAATACTGTCGCCCAGACCGGTTGCTTCCGAGTTTCGTCCTTCCTCCAAGGCCATAGGGGTGTTCCGAGCAATCACCTCCGCCGAAGGTACCACTTCCTGGGTGGTCAGCAAAGGGGGGGACGAGGGGGGAGAGTCCTCAATGGTGGAAGGAACTAGCACAGGAGGGGCCAGGCGCTTCCGGTGGGTATCCAGGAGATGGGAAAACTCCTCATCCGGGACGATTTGTTTTTTCCGACCCTCTTCAACATCAATCGCTTTCATGAACCGGGGCTCAAAGAAGGGACTAGGGGCCGGGGCGGCGCGTTTGCGGGGGGAGGAGGAGCGGGCACGGCGTAGCGTTCCCTTTGCCGGGGGGGCATAGTCCTCATCGGCAGGGTCGTCCAGTTTGAACTTCCCAGTAGTGTAAAGTGCCTTTTCACCAGAAGACAGCCCGGACAGGAAGGAGGGGGTGGAGGCAGTGGAGGCTCGCTTAGCGCGTTCCCGAGCCACTATCTTATCGAATACCGCTCGATGGGCGGAAGGGGAGGTGGACCATGAACTGGCCTTAACCGTGGAAGTGGTCGAGCCTTGCTTGGCCGGCGGGAGGAGGGACGACTCCGGGATAACAGCCTGCGAGTCGGTGGGGGGAGAGGGGGTCGGCACGGTCGGCGTGTACACCGAACCGTGATCGGAGTTGAACCGATTGAAGAGGCCCGTGGTAGAGGCGTTGTCCAAGCCACACGAGGCTGGACAGCCCTTCCCAAACAGGCAACCCTTCACAAAAGACTCCACTTCTTTCATCGTGACAAGGGCGGTTGTTGCAACCGACCCCCGCACCAAATCATCCAACGCCGGGTTCACCGCGTTGGGGCAGCCATGTTCATGGGCGAAGGACAGAAAACTGTAATCCCCGCCAGGCGCAGCGTACGACCGTGTAGTTGTAGGAACGAGGCCACGGACAGCCTCGGAAACGGGTGCAAGAGACAAGGCGACGCGAGCCGTCTCAAGCGATGAGGAAGGGTTGGAGTCGAGCCGGACGGGGGACGACATCCGCGAGTTGGGGACAGAGTCCGTGGAGGAGGAGGCGGACGAAGTCGCCATCCTCACTCAAGCCTGTGTCCAGAGACTACCGGGATCAACCACGGATATCTCCCTCTGGAACACCTTCTCAAGCGAGAACAACTATTCTATCACCAACCGCCCGACAAACGAAGATGGAAACGATGGATTGTATCGATGAAGTTATCGTGAGCGAGGCGAAATGCGTTGCGTGAGGTCGAAGCTCGCTACCGAGGCGGAGCGAAGATAGAAGTAAGGAAATTACTTAGAACAAAGCGTGAAAAGCCTATCTTCCTCGGTCGTATCGACCTCCTTATATAGTGCTCTTCTGCCAACCCTAACCCTGATGACACACAAGTGTGAGCCTCGCAAAAAGCCTTACCAAAGTCATATGACTCAAATGAGTCATACGCGCAAAACCCATGACTTATAATTGAGTCATGTGCGAAACATAACAAATCATAACATAAACAAGTCATATGACTCAAATGAGTCATACGCGTGAGACCCGTGACTCATAATCGAGTCATGTGCGAAACATAACAAATGATAACATAAGCAAGTCATATGACTCAAGCGAGTCATATGCACAAGACCCATGACTCATAATCGAGTCATGTGCAAGATCTTGAGCTACCTGTCACATCCGTGACAGCTATGCAAACTAAATGGGCCTCTAACTCAAAACAGGAAAATGCTTGGTTTACTGATTTTCCCAGAACTGCACCCATATGTAGCCTAATCAGAAAACAAGTCAGATTTTACTATTTTCTCACTTCTAAGTGAATATTTTTGATAAATTTTTTTTATATAAAATTCTATCTGCTTGTTTACAAAATACTGAGTAAATAAAAAAAGGTATAGTAATCTTTCCCCAAAAAACTATCTATTGACAGAATATATTATCTATAAATTTATTTATAGTATAAAGATTTACTAGTATGATACTTCAATTTGAATTTAAAAAATAATAAAATATACCTTATTTGAACTACATAGAAATAAAAAAAACATTAATAGATATTCAGAGAAATTAGAACTTAGTTTTACTAGTATTCCTAATTCTCTTAAGAGAAGAATGAATATATGTATTAGTTTATAATTATCTATAATAAGTATACATACAGTCATTCAGCAAAAGTGTTCATGGAATGCTTACTAAGTGACCTCGCCAAAAGAGAAGAAAAAAAACTAGTTGGTACAACGTTGATTGGAATGACCAGTCACTACTCTGGGCACAACCACTCTAAGAACTTGAACATTTGGATCATAAATTTATGCCATATCATTAGACTTTCCTCTCTCAGTATGGAGTAAAAAAAAATTTAATATCTTTTTCTGTTTTTGTAGTACTTATTGATAATTTCAGTAACCTATACAAATCTCTGTAGATTCTGAATTTTATTCCTTTAATATCAGATCTATTGTTCTGAATTTCTTTGATGCGCTGGATAGATTTCTCAGATTTTAGTTGTTCAGAATACTGAGGCATGCCTGTAACTGTACAAGATTAAAATATTTGGTCTAGATACTTTTTTATACTAAAAGCATTCACTCTGACTACTGTGACTATTCATTACAGCATTACGTCTTTTAAAATCTACAAAAAATTTAGAAATAAACATTTTTTTTTTTTTTTTTATATCATATATTCATTGTTTGTGTAAGGTACAAGAACATGCGTGCAGCGCTAGCTATGGCAGAAACATAAACCCATAAATCAATCAACTAACAAAGGAAAAAACACAACTGAGTCCTCCGATGGCGTTCAATTACCGACACAGTGCCTACAGAGGACTTATAAAGGAAAACTACTAACTAAGTAGCAACATAAATAAAGTAACCCACAACTTGCGTAAAACAAGCAGTAAAATCAAACAGGAAACCTTCCAACGCTTAGACCATTTGGCGACCCAGCCAACGACGACCGAGGCGAGGCAGAGGGGGAAGGAGAAGGGGATAGTGAGGGCAGACGGGGGGCATAGTGTGAATACATGTCGGGGGGAAAGCCAGTTCTGGTGGCTGTGAGGTAGCGACCAAGGCCCAGCAGGGACGGGATCGAGGTCCAAAGAGAAGAGTCAGGTTCGATATCTATTATCCCCGGAGGTGGCAACGTCGGGCGGCGGACTTGGAAGAGCAGGGCAGGAGTGCATGTTCGAATGTCTCATCCTCCTCCTCATACCAAGGGCAGAGGGGGGATGGGTCATTGTCGTGCAACGAGGGGTGGTGGGTGGCTAAATAACTTTTGCCGGCACGCATTTGGTGGATCCGGCCAGAGAGGAAACGTCCAAGACCCATGAAAGAGTTTGGGCGTAGAGAGCGGCCGAAACGAAAGTAGGGTGGTGGAGGTGAGAGGAGACGCCAAGAGGTGAGGAGTTCCTCCCGGCATCTGGCATTGAGTGAGGTGTTGAGGGCAACGGCCCCGACAGGGGCTATCTGCCGAGGAGGGAGAAGGAGCGAATTTGCTGGGAGGAGGGGTTCATTACGGTTGCCGATTATGAAGTGGACCCTATAGGCGACTGTATCGACAGGAAGGTGACGTCTGTTGGGTGGGGAGGGTGGCTTGGTGAACCAATTGAGAAGGGTGTAGTTAGGTCCAGCCCAGGGGTGGCGGCCTCGGACGGAGCTGGGGAGATGAAGAGAATCGGGAGCCCGGAAGGGTGACGTGGTTGGGACAGAGTGATCAAGGCGAGCGGTCGCTGGGTTGATTTCTGGCGAGAGGCAGACGAGGCGGACAGCCGCCAGACGCTGAAGGTGTTTAATCAGGAGGTCAATGGGGGAGAGGGAGGCCTCACAAGGAAGGATGGCCGTGTTGGTAGAAGAGAAACTGTTGGTAACCCATCGCTGAATTCGGTGCCAAAAACCCCTCTTCTTGTCAAGCATTTTGGACTTGGGGAAGAGCAGGTCGCAACCATAGAGGAGGATAGGGCGGACTAGGAAGGAGGCGAGTCTGTGGTACAGATGTGGGGCGAGACCCTTGCCAGGTTCAGAGAGGTGGTCTATACTAGCGAGAGCAGCCTCGGCTAAGGCGAGCCATCTTGTAAAGTGGGAGGAGGTGGCCCGATCCAATGCAGGAGTGGGGGGCTCAAGCCAGTAGCTCAGCCACTGGAGTACTTGGGTGGGTTTATAGGGGCTGGAGTCCGCAGAGATGGGGAGGGAGGAGGGGGGCCCTCTTTGCTGAGGTGTTCTTCAGTGCATGAGTTCGGTTTTGTTGAGGGAGAAGGCGATGCCTATACGTCTCCCCCTCGACGGAAGAGAGGTTGTGACAGCTTGAAGCTTCTGAACTTTGCGTCGGTAGGAGTGTGAGGCCACTGTTATAGCGAAGTCATCGACATAGGAGAGGATTATTCCATTGGGGACCGGGAAGTGGAGGGAGGAAACATAAATCAAGAAGAGAAGGAGGGAGACAGGTGATCCCTGAAGGGTGCCGACCTGGACTGGGGAAAGTATCTTAGGGGAGCCTTGATAGAGGAGGCAGCAGTGCTGGTCGTGCAGGAAGGATCGGACCCATGAGACAAGGTAGGGCTGAACTCCTTTTTCGCGGAGCCTCCCACAGAGGGAGGTTGAGTTAACGTTGTCGAAGCCCCCTTTTAGGTCTTGGAAAAGTGTGGAAGAATAGAGACCCATGCTATGCGCAAGTCGGACCTTGTGTGAGAGAGTAGTAAGGGCATCAAAAGTGCCCATGCCAGAGAGAGAACCGCACTGGTTGGAGTGGACAAGGCTAAGAGCCCGAGCAACAGTGGCTAGCCTGACAGCCACCACATGCTCCAGGATCTTGGATAGGGTTTAGAGAAGGACTATGATGCGGAAGGAAGCTGGCGTGTCATAGGAGGCTTTGCCTGGTTTGTCGAGAACAATACTGTTAGCTTGTTTGAGGGAGGATGGGTGGAAGCCATATAAGAGGAGGGGACCCAGGAGGGAGGTGAGGATCTTCGGATTGGTGGCATGGACTCTCTTCCACACGGGTAGGGGATGTGGTCAGGGCCAGGTGCGGACGAGCTTGAGCTGGAGGCCAGGACCTTAGAGACTTCCTCCTTAGTGAGGGTGTCAAAGTCTTTAAAGGATTGTAGGATAGTAGGGGGGAGGATGACTCCCTGGGGGGAAGAAGTAGGACAGGAGTGTGGTGTTGATGGCGGATGGAGTGTCTGCATCCAGGAAGGAAGGAAAACGGTGAGGGTGTAACGGGGGCTCCCTCTGGGAAGATGGATCCCGAGGTTGCGACCGCACCGAAGTATTCTTTCAGAATTAAAGATAAAGATAATCAACAGCAGAGCGTTGAAAAAATAAAACGGTAAAACTTAATATCGTTAAGCCGCAGCTTTACTCAATTAAGTCCTTGTCTCGAGAGGTAGTTGATTGCCAGAGTAGAGGAGAACTCGCATATACTTAAGTAGGTTTTGGTATGCTGCCAGTTACTCCCCATCACTACCCTGCGTTCGTGAGCACCCAACTCCCGTGGGCTGTCTAGCCAACCTCTACGGATCGGACCAACGATCCTCCGTAGCGAACTAGACCACTCGGTGGTGTTCTAACATCTGCCCGATAGAAGTGTTTTAGCCGCTGCATCTCCAATGCAGCCGCAGGAGTAAAAACTCTTCATATCGCGGTCATGTCAGTGGCGAGCTGACATGCCCGAGCGGATGTTATACCAAATATGGAACTCTCTACCCATATACACTTAGTCTTCTACAAGCATTCGCAGCCCCTGAACATCTATCCGGTTCTACTCATTTCTATATCATTCCGGATGATAGCCACGTAGCTCCCCCGATAGACCCCTTCGGAGGTTGACTACCAATAGGCGCTACCCACAGTCAACCCTCCTAGAAGTAAGTCTTATCGTGACCTTAGACTAGTGTCTTAGAGTCCTTAACGATTCTCCAATACTATTACTCTTTCGGGGCAACGGACTTCGGTTACCTCGCCTACTGGCCTCCGGTAACCTCACATACTACTCTTAACTTCAAAGTGGTATTACTCCGTCAGTTCTGGTCCGTTTTACACGAAACCACCTGGAGGCTATTCTCCAGGTTCTCCTCTGTCCCCTCATATATCCTGCGGACAGCTTCCGGTCGGACGGACGGCAGTGACGTATACGGTGTTATGGAAGCATCTCCACCGGGAGACTTTTGCTAGACTTACAGCAACTCTTCAGGCTGTAGCCCATGACGCCAGGGACTTATAACGGGGCCGGAGGGGGGTGTTAGCCACCACACCTCCAAGTTACAGCTTGTTCGGAGCTCAACTGGTTGTGCCGGAGTGATCCGCACAACCTGAGATTCGAACACCCTATGTAGTTTCGCGTGACAAACAATCTAGTAACTTCCCCCGAAGTCCTGCGTAACAAGTTACTTTCAAGGTAGGGTAACTTGACTCCATAGCAGGGTAACCCGTGGCCCAAGGCAGGGTAACCCTAGTCCGAAGGTAGGGTAACTGTACCCCGAGTTACCCTACAGAGTAGGGTAACTTTACCTGGACTCTCCGTCGAGTAATTCAGGGTAACTCCCAAATTGACTACTTGGGTTACCCTACAGAGTAGGGTAACCCCCAACCATTACTAGGACCTATGTACCTTTGGTATGGCCTAGCATGCCCGACTGAGGTACCTAACCACCGGTACCTCCACCTGGTAGACCTAAGTCTACCGCCAGCCCTACCGCGGTAGTCTCTTGACTCCGGTATGGGTGTAGGTTTGGCTACTTGTAATAGTACTCAGTGGAGTCTCGTTACATCACTCCCCTCTTCTATAAGGCTCGACCCGAGCCGGTCTAACGACGTCTCTTATTTCCTCTACTCGGTACCTCTACAACCCTATGGTCCCTAGGTTTAGATGGATACCTTTTGTGGAAATCGCTTAAGGCTTGTATACCGGTTCCTTCCAGCATCTCAAACGGCTCCCAAGAATTTTCTTCAGGTCCATAGCCATCCCACGATATCAGGTACTGGACAAACCGATGAGGGAACTTCTGTTTAACTCCTCCATACCACCGGCTGTCTAACACTCCCGAGATAACATAACTTGGCTCGTCTTCCACTATGTCAGGGATAGGGATATCTTTAACCCTTCTCCCGGTCTGATCCTCTCGGTAGGGCTCTAATAACCCAACGTTGAATACCGGGTGGATAGACCAACGCGCAGGCAACTGGAGTTCATATGCCCTAGTACCAACACGTCGCTTGACCACAAAGGGACCAAACATTCGGTGGTCTAGTTTCTCCATAGGCCTCTTTGTACGGATATTCTTGCGATTCAGCATTACCCGATCAGCCTTTATAGCTCTGCCCTCTTCGACATCTTCTAGTGTGGCATATTCTGGAGATGGTAATCGTTTCTTGTCATGCCATTTCCGTTGCCTCTCTTGAGCACTTTGTAATGTTTCCCGTATGTCTTGCCATGTACCCTCCCAATCCTTTACTAACAGCTCCGTACTTGGATGAATCCCCTTATTGTCAGGAACAATTCCAGACCAGTTTGTCCTCGGAGAAAATCCATAGTTAATCTCAAAAGGAGATAACCTGGTTGACTCGGAGGTGGATGTATTATAGGCATACTCCGCTAACGGTAGTAGCGAAACCCAATCATCCTGCTGGTAGGTACAATAACTCCTTAGGTATTGTTCCAGTGTCTGGTTCACCCGCTCAGTCTGGCCGTCGGTCTCGGGATGGAACGCGGTAGAGACATTGAGCTTCACCTCAAGTAGTCCCATTAAGCTAACCCAAAACTTAGAAGTAAATCGAGTATCCCGATCAGAGATAATCGATTCTGGGAGTCCATGCAGTCTCCAGATCTCTTTGAGAAATATAAGAGCAAGTTCCTTGATAGGTACCTCCGTAGCGAGGGGGATGAAATGTGCCATTTTTGAAAACCTATCAACAATGACCCAGATCTTCGTATAACCCTCGGATTCTGGTAACGCCACAATGAAGTCCATTGATATTGCGTTCCATGGCCTCATAGGAACATCTATAGGTTCTAAGAGCCCAAACTTCTTATGTCTCACTGTCTTTACCCTTTGACAGACATCGCATGACCGAACATAGTCTTCGATGTAGGCCTCCATCTTAGGCCAGTAGAAGTTGGCTTTAACCTTCCCTATTGTCTTATAAGTCCCGAAGTGTCCGGCTAGACGGGAATCATGTTCCGCTTGCATGATCCGTTCCTTTAGCCCTTGATCCTCCGGTATGTACCAACGCTCCTTGTATAAGAGGAAGTCCTTCTCTATTGAGAAATTAGGGTCAACCTTATTGTCCTTTTGGACAATAGACTTGTAAATACTTTGATAAGTATTGTCCTTTGCTATAGCGACCTTCATGTCATCAAGCATTCCGGACTTCAACCGGAAGCCTTGGCACAGTTGCAACAACTGTGGTCGCAAGATGTCCCGCTCCTGGCTATCCAAATACTGTCCCGGACGGAAAAACATCTGTTCCTGACCCAATTTCGCAGAATTACTCCCCCCTTCAGGGCGGTACTCCGAACGCCTCGATAACGCATCAGCCTTTCCATTAAGGCGCCCTTCCCGATAGACAACCTTAAAATTAAATGGTTGTAGGAATTCCGCCCAGCGATGTTGCCTGCGATTCAGTATCTTAGTACTATTAAAGTACTCCAAATTCTTATGATCAGTATAAATAGTTATCTGATCCGATACTGAGCGCAAGAGATGATCCCATTCTTTGAATGCTGCAACAATTGCGGACATCTCTTTATCATGCACATCATAATTTATCTCAGCTGGCGAGAATTTCCGACTATGGTAGGCTATCGGATGCCATCTACCATCTTCGCATAACTGTGAGAGTATGGCTCCTAATGCAAAATCACTTGCGTCGGTTTCCAACTTGGTTAACCGTTCTGGATCAAAATGAGCTAGAATGGGGCTTGCCATGAACATCGCTTTAAGGCGACTAAAGGCTTCATCATGTCTAGGACCCCATCCCCATTTGGAATCTTTCTTCGTTAAGTCAGTTAACGGCTTTGTTATCTTACTGAAGCCTTCAATAAACCGACGGTAGAAGTTTGCAAAACCCAAAAAGCTTTGAACGTCAACAACTGTCTTTGGTGGAGTCCAAACTTCAATAGACTTCACCTTTTCCGTGGTCATCATAATACCACGATCGGATATACGGTATCCCAAGAATTCTACCTCTCTTTGATGGAATGTAGATTTCTTAATGCTTACACAAAGCCTAGCCTTGCGCAGTCTTTCCATAACTCGCCTAACGAGTGAGACATGTTCTTCGATGGTCTCTGAGTATATTAGGATGTCATCTATATAGGCGATGACTCCTTCGTCTAATAAATCATGAAAGATTTTATTTATCATACTCTGGAAAGTAGATGGGGCGTTACATAGCCCAAACGGCATTACCGTATATTCATACAACCCATAACGACAGCGGAAAGCTGTCTTCCATTCTTCTCCTTCTGCCATTCGGAGGAGATAATAGCCATTCTTCAAGTCCAACTTAGTGAAGACAGTGGCTTTTCCAAGTCTATCACGCAGCTCATTCATCAGTGGTAAAGGATATTTATTCTTCACCGTAATCTTGTTAAGCCCTCGGTAATCAATACATAACCTCAATGACCCATCAGGTTTGGGTACAAAGAGATTGGGGCTGCGGCAGGGGAACTAGATCTCCGTATCTTTCCCGTTGCCAGCATCTCATTGAGATACTCCCTCAGAATCTTGAGCTCGTTTTCAGACAATGGATATATAGGACCAAAGGGAGGTGCTGTCTCAGGCATTAACTCGATCTTGTGATCATACTCTGAGTGCTCTGGTAACGCATCTATCCTTTGTTGGCTAAATATATCGCCATAGTCCTTATATTCGGGGAGGAGACTTAGGGCAATGTCTTTCCCGTCTTCTCCTGTGAACTGGGCATATCCAAGAAGATATACCTGAGCTTGGTCTTCTGCCAATAGCTCTTCTTCGGTTATAAATTCTAACCGTCTCTGGCCCACAAGGCATCTAGCCTTACACAATACAGACCTCCAAGTGAAGCTGCGTGTTTCCCAGTCTATGTCGGGATTATGTTCATGGAGCCATGACATTGGAAGATAACCATCAATCTTCTTATCGGACATGTCCGCCAGTTCAAATCTCATGTCATTGACATGATCGCCAATACGCATCTTCAGGGTCTTAGTGTAATGAAGCCCTGAGTTAGGAATGTCATTCCCGCTAGCATCCTTTATTGGAGCAGCAACCTTTCTCCGGACACAAGGAACTTGTGTTTCCTTAGCCCATCGTGTGCTAAGCACTGCGCCAGTAGCGCCACTATCCAACAATAACACAGCCTCGGCTGTACTGTCTCTCGCGCCACAACGCCATTCTAGTCTAACTCGAACTCGGATAGACTTTATATGTTTTGGGGGGCCTGAAAGCCGCGCCTTCTTTCTTGAGTTTTCTTTTAGAAGCATGTTTAACGGAGTCTCTTGCCTTTCGACACAAGAGTGGCCACAACGGGTCAAAATGTTAAGGTTTCAAATCACGGTATATCAATAGCTAGGGTGTTTACTATCACGCCAGCATGATTTCGGGTACTGAACCCTCCTCAGGTAAACTTGATAACAAAATTTCATTGCTCGAATCAAGGCCTGCTTGATGTGAAAAGAACTAGTCTAACAAAAGAAAACAATTTCGCTTCCAATACTAAGGAAATAATCCATCGAAGTAAGGAAATGATATATTCCCGCAGTAACATAACAAGAATACAAAGGAGAAATAAACCAAGACAAACACCCAAAGAGAATTCCCGTGCTGACCCAAATCCTCCACCTGCCTCGTTCCTTCGCAGACCGCTGCGGCCCAGAACATCTAAGAGGCCTGGTCAGTCTATGTATTGACTGCAGGATTTCTCGGGGCATGCTTACTCTCGGAGCCCTTCACATAACTTCCTAGAGTTATGTCAGTGTCTTGTTATTTCGCTGCAAGGAAAGGAACTTACCTATTCCTCAGCATCCGTATCAACCTCCATAATCTCGGGAGATGACTTTCGGATTTCCAATAACTTCTTTGAAGGTGGTGCTTCGATGCGACGGACTTTGTTGTTTGATGCTTCATTGACTTCTGCATCTTCAGCCTTCCTCTTTTTGGTTATCGCTTTAACCCCTTTGGCTGAACTAACAACAGGGTCGGTGGAGAAACATTTCCGCCAAAAGTGACCCGGTTTTCCACATCGTGTGCACTGCGACTCCTTCTTGCGCTTATCGATAAGCGTAGACGGGATATTCTTATGGGCATTAGCATGCTCAGAATTCCCTTGCTTCTGGGATGTACCCGCAGAAGATAAGGAGCGCCTAGGGTTGGGCTTACCCGAACCCTTTTCCTTCCGTTTCGGTTGTTTCCTCGAGGTTGACAACCTCTCCTCGCTCTTGCCCTGGTTATCACTTCGGCTTTTCGTAACTGTCTCGCTGAAAGTGATATTGTCTTGGAGGGCGTGGCCCGTCTTCCGCAGAAGGTCCATGTACTCGGACACATCGGTAGGATGAGGTGTCTTTTGTGCCCAGACATTCCGTAGTTGGGATGTCATTGTCATCCGGATCTTGTCTTTGATCATCGTAGGGTCCGTATAACCCAATTGGACAATCAGATCCATTACCGAGTCTAAGTACTGGTCAACCTGACCAGGCTTCATCTGCAGCTTCGTCCACTCGCTAAGAGCGCGGTCCCGATCAACATGGGCACCGAAACTTGCCATCAGCCGCTTCCTAAATCCTTCCCATGTACGAAACTCATGGTTGGGATCAAACGGCATACCCACCCGGCGTGCACCATCCTCACTGATGTACCGGTGTAGGCCCATGTACCAAGTTTTAGCAGTATCTTGAAGAAGAGGGATAACCAAGCTGATTTTGTCCATATCTTCCGTGATCGACTCTCGGAAGTATTCGAACTTGATTTCCACATCGCTAATGAACCGCTGAGTGTCGGTGGTGTTTCCTTTAAACGGAGTCACATCACCTAACTTCGCGGGCTTTCTTGGCTTTCCCCCTGAAGGAGTGGAGTTACCGGCTGGCTGACTAGCTCCAGCTGCCCCACTCATCTGCAAGAAAGCTCGTAGCAACCTTCGTGCTCCGCGGTCATAGCGTCTCTTCTTTTTCTCGCTCCAGTTTGGCTTCCGCCTCCCCAGAAACTCAGAGAAATCGGGTATGGAGTCGGCATCATCGTCATCACTGCTACTGGAGGAACTGGAATCACCCGGGTTTCCGCCAGCACCAACGTTTCCGCCAGGCGGGAGTTGATCTCCGCCGCCACCGGCATTTCTGCCAGGGCCTCCAGAGGGTCTATCATACCCGTCAAAGGAGTCCTCCCTTTCCCCTTGTCTGTCCTCTTGGGGAATCACCCCCGAACGAGACAAAGGCATGGGAGGTGGGTCAGGTAATGGAATAGCTCCAGAAGCACTCGGAGTTACCCCATACCGACCCTGAACAAACTGCTGGAATTCCAGACAGCTTTCCGGCATTGCCGGAGGTCCCACGTGCAACCGTGAACCACAATAAGAACATTTGGGCTTTTTCATCTTCGAACCTACTTCCTCAGGCTTCCGGTACACTTGACTCGAACGACTGTTAGGACAGTTGAGTGCATGTGTAGCCTTTGGAAAGTGAGGTCCTCCCACGACCGTACAACCAGTGTAACAGAAGGCCGTAACCCCCGGCGACAAAGGCCTTCGGACCCGTTCTTTCTCCGGAGCACCCCACATACCCCATTCACCCCCGGACTTGTTATATTGTCCTTGCCTAAGTCTGTCAAAAAACTCATTTGTATCAGTAGGTTTCCTGGGTGCACCAGGTAACTTAGGTATTGAAGGCATGGGAGGCAGGGGAGCAGGTTCAATGATAACAGGAGCTTGTCCTGGCTTTGGGAGAGGTGTATTCACAGCCGCCTGGTAAGGTCGGTCTGGCACAGGGACATTGGTAGAGGGTGTCGGGGTATCAGTAACTCCTGTCAAGTCTACCTGATCCCGACCAGGTTGCGGAGGTGGAGGAGGGACTCTGGACTTATCCACCCTATGACCACTATCGCCCGGACGAGAGCCTGTAGCAGGGCTAGGAGTCCGTCGGTTTCTCCTTTGAGATACCGGGGCGAGTGCTTCTTCGAGCTGTTCGTGGAAGGGGGAACGACGAGGAGAGACTAGAGCTCGTGGCTGTTGACCCGCTATCTGTACTCCTAATTCAGTCAAGTATGCCTGATATGAGGGATTGGTCAACATAGCGGTTAGGGTCTCCGCAAAGTTGACCGCGGGACGCTTCTCCATCGGAGGTGCCACTGTCATGATCGTATCATTGTCATGATCAATCTGATGCCCTGTACGGGCAGCCTCTTCCAGCGCCGCTATCCTCTTGGCTAGCGCACGTGTATCACTAATTTGCCGTATGAACAACTTCTGTTGTTTCCGCATCCACTCCGTAGCCGCCGTAACCATCTCTATTTTAAACTTAGTCTGCGCCTGCTCATTCCAGTATTGCATCTGGCTTTGAGCTTCCTTCATCTGTTTTGTAACTTCAAGAAGGATGTAGGGTTCCATAACTTCCCTAGTAAAATCCGCAAGACTAAACCCTTGACCTTGCCTTTCTGGCACTACCGGAATCGCAAGCTTCTGCTGTGTAAACGATTCGAATAACCGCGCAGGGTCTTCGACCACAATTTCCTCGGCATCGTCGGGAAGGTCGATATTGGTAGCATTAAGGACAAGTTCAATGGGTTCCCAACCAAGGCCTTTGGCATCGGCAAATGCTTCACGCCGCATATGCCATTGGTGGGCTGCCGCCGCGGCAGGATCGAAGTGACCGGCTTGGTTCGACATAGTAATTTCCACCCGATGCTTCTGGTACCAGACCAGCGACTCGTACTCAAACTATGTCAATTCAAGGAGGTCAATACCAACAATTCTCAAGAGTAGGTAGAGTTAAGCGAGGTCTTCGCTTAACGATATACTGTAACGGGGGCTCCCTCTGGGAAGATGGATCCCGAGGATGCGACCGCACCGAAGTATTCTTTCAGAATTAAAGATAAAGGTAATCAACAGCAGAGCGTTGAAAAAATAAAACGGTAAAACTTAATATCGTTAAGCCGCAGCTTTACTCAATTAAGTCGTTGTCTCGAGAGGTAGTTGATTGCCAGAGTAGAGGAGAACTCGCATATACTTTAAGTAGGTTTGGTATGCTGCCAGTTACTCCCCATCACTACTCTGCGTTCGTGAGCACCCAACTCCCGTGGGCTGTCTAGCCAACCTCTACGGATCGGACCAAAGATCCTCCGTAGCGAACTAGACTACTCCGTGGATTTCTAACATCAACCCGACAGAAGTGTTTTAGCCGCTGCATCTCCATTACAGCCGCAGGAGTAAAAACTCTTCATATCGCGGTCATGTCAGTGGCGAGCTGACATGCCCGAGCGGATGTTATACCAAATATGGAACTCTCTACCCATATACACTTAGTCTTCTACAAGCATTCGCAGCCCCTGAACATCTATCCGGTTCTACTCATTTCTATATCATTCCGGATGATAGCCACGTAGCTCCCCCGATAGACCCCTTCGGAGGTTGACTACCAATAGGCGCTACCCACAGTCAACCCTCCTAGAAGTAAGTCTTATCGTGACCTTAGACTAGTGTCTTAGAGTCCTTAACGATTCTCCAATACTATTACACTTTCGGGGCAACGGACTTCGGTTACCTCGCCTACTGGCCTCCGGTAACCTCACATACTACTTCTTACTTCAAAGTGGTATTACTCCGTCAGTTCTGGTCCGTTTTACACGAAACCACCTGGAGGCCATTCTCCAGGTTCTCCTCTGTCCCCTCATATATCCTGCGGACAGCTTCCGGTCGGACGGACGGCGTGAGCGCATACGGAGTTACGGCAAGATCTCCACTTGGAGACTTTTGCTAGACTTACAGCAACTCTTCAGGCTGTAGCCCATGACGCCAGGGACTTATGACGGGGCCGGAGGGGGGTGTTAGCCACCACACCTCCAAGTTACAGCTTGTTCGGAGCTCAACTGGTTGTGCCGGAGTGATCCGCACAACCTGAGATTCGAACACCCTGTGTAGTTTCGCGTGACAAACAATCTAGTCACTTCCCCCGAAGTCCTGCGTAACAAGTTACTTTCAAGGTAGGGTAACTTGACTCCATAGCAGGGTAACCCGTGGCCCAAGGCAGGGTAACCCTAGTCCGAAGGTAGGGTAACTGTACCCCGAGTTACCCTACAGAGTAGGGTAACTTTACCTGGACTCTCCGTCGAGTAATTCAGGGTAACTCCCAAATTGACTACTTGGGTTACCCTACAGAGTAGGGTAACCCCCACCCATTACTAGGACCTATGTACTTTTGGTATGGCCTAGCATGCCCGACTGAGGTACCTAACCACCGGTACCTCCACCTGGTAGACCTTAGTCTACCGCCAGCCCTACCGCGGTAGTCTCTTGACTCCGGTATGGGTGTAGGTTTGGCTACTTGTAATAGTACTCAGTGGAGTCTCGTTACAGAGGGGGTCTCCCTATAGCGAAACGTTTGGCTGTCTATACAGTCTTGGGGGTCGCGGAGGTGAGGAAGTCGTCCCAGTATGCACGCTTAGCCTGCTTGATAGGTTTAAAATAGGCATTGCGGGTGGAGCGGGCTTCAGCTCGAGAGCTCACATTAGGTTCCTTGTGAGCCCGGCATGTAGAATCATTGAAGAAAATTCTGAGGAAGGAGAGGAGAGGCGACCACCAAAGCTTGTACCGTGTCGACATGCAGTTAAAGGGAGTGTGAAGAAGGAGGGTGGTACGAAGGTGATCAACGTTTCTATCGAACCAGGATAAGGCAGAGGCCAAAGTAGGGAGGGCAGGTGTGGGAGACACAACAAACAACTTCATAGCGTCACCTAGGGCAGGCCAGTTGGTCTTAGCCTAAGCAGGTGTGGGGGCAGGAGAGCGTAACAAAGGAGTGGAAAGAAAACAACAAATGGGAACATGATCAGAGCCAGTTGAAGGGAGCAGAGTAGCCCATTCTGAAACGAGCTGTGCTGCGGCTCCGTTGGCAAAGGACAAGTCAATAACGGAGGGTCTGCCCACTGAGGCAAAAGAAAAGTAAGTAAATACACTTGGGGTGTTAAGAAGAGAAAAACCATTAAGGGAGGCCAGCTGGAAATAAGGAGTCGACGTTCCGAGCTCGGTAGAGGAAAAAACCCTCAACGGATCAGCAAGGAGATGATGGAGGTTGAAATCTCCTACAACAAAAACAGGGAAATCTAAATCAGGAAAATACACTTCAGGAGAAACAATGCGGGTATGGAAAGAAGCGCCTTGAGTGTTGTACAGATTATATACTCTGAGGCGGGTCTGTGAGGAAGAGCAAAAGCTCAAATCGGAGAATAGGTCAACCGCCATCACGTTGGCGGACTGGCCTATCCACACAGGCAAAAGGGATAAAACTTCAAGAAAAGACAAAAGAGCGTAGCAGGTCACACGTGGTTTGCCAAAAGAGGAGGGAGTGGAAAACCATTTGTAACCAGGGAAGAAAGGTAAATGTGCACACTATACAGGGGGATCCTGAATAGCCACGATCGCAGGGAGGGAAGACAAAGCAGAAAACCATTGAAACAAAGAAAGAAAATCATCCCAGCTACCCAAGCTGTTATGTTGGACAAAGGAGAGGTTCAACAGGCCCGGTTCCCTGCAGGAGGGCCCTGGAGGAGGAAAGTGGGAAGAAGGCATTTACCCGGACAAGCCGGAGGGGTTATCGAAGGAATGAGCTGGGTTAGCATGCCTGTGGGTGGGCGGGATACTGGCCCTGGAGGAGGAACGAGTTGCTGCTTGGGGGGTCACGGGCAGGACAGGAGGGCGGGGGCGGTGGGGAGTTGCAAATGGCGGAGCAAGAGTTTGTCTAGGGGTGGAGGGGCCAGCCTCACCGCCGCCACCATCGGGGCCGACGTCTATGCCATCCTCATCTTCACGGTCTAGTGGTCCGGAGGCGGGGGGCTCTTTGGGGGTGGGGGTGGGCTGGTTTGGGCAGTCTCTGTCAGTGGCCGCATGCGGGTCACTACAGCTAGGGCAGGAAGCAGTCGAGGAGGGGCAGCTGTTGAGGACCGCTTTGGTATTGCCCGCCTTGGGGCAGGTGGAGTTCTGGCAGCGATGCGCCGAACGTGTGTGCGAGAGGGAGCAGATTGGACAAACCAGGTGATCCAGCTTACATCTAGGGGCCTGAAGTCCAAACTTCCAGCAGTTCTGGCACTGGGTGAAGCGGTTCGAGGAGAAGGCTTGCTCGACGCGGCGCCTCCGGGAGAATAGGTGGATTGAGGTTCTCATGGTATTAATGTCCTCGGGAGCAATGGTGATGACAATGGAGGTAGCGGACTTGGACATCGTGGACTCAAGGTCGCGGTTGAGGTAGTGGGCGGAGAAGATAGTAATGCCCGTGGCATTGTGGATGGACTCCAGGAGGAGGGAGAGGAGGTCGTCTTGGTCTTCTGGGAGGTAGGCGAGGGGGAGGGAGTGGATGGCGAGTTGGGGCACGTTGGGGGCGGGACGGAAGGGCAGGTAGGCATTGTCGCCTACTGGAGAGAGTTGGTTGAGGCGATAGGCGAGAGCTTGGTAGTATGGGGCGTAGGAAGTGGCGGGAGTGTGGGGGTTGAGAATGGTGAGGGTGACAGAGCCTCTGCCATTGACCCGGGCAGAGAGGGAGAGAGGTAGGGGGCAGTTAGCTTCACGGAGAACTGACGCAGTGATGTTGGATAGGGTCGCAGTAATTCTTTCGGCTTTGGGATGAAGGGCAGGAGAGGAATGAGAGGCGAAGAAACGATGTTGTGCTGCTGGTAGGATAGGAGCCTCTTTAACAGGAGGAGCCAACATGCCTGATGCGACTTGCGCGGCAGAAGGTGGTTTCGGCTTAGGCCCCTTGGTCTTCTTCCGGCTTCCAGCAGCGGCAGCCAGGACGAATGATCGAGGAGGGCGTAGGTAGGTCGGATCCATGTTGCCAGGGGTCCATTCTGAGAGGGCGCAGTATTTGCCATCGTGGAAGGTCCAAGCCTCCCACGAGTTGGGGTATTTGACCGTGTAGGCCACAGGGTTGCTGTAGGTATTACCAGTAACGGCGTCATAGCGGGGGGTGTTAAGGTCGTATCCATCCACAATCGCTCCAACCTAATAAACTGGTGCGCAGGAGGGGGCCTGTTCGGGTTGTGGGACGGCAGGAAGTTGTGCCCTATTGGACTGGGGGGGTCGGGCTGAGGGAGGGACTTCTTTCCCTTTACGGGTAGGGGGCGGAGCTGGTGGTAGCGGGGCTTGCTGACGTGGGGGCGGTGGTTGGGAAAGTCTTTGTGACAGGTCACGTAGAGCTGACTCGATAGGGGCAAGGGAAGAAAGCGATGGGGCCTGAGCGGCAGAGAACTCATCAGCCAGCCTCTGGACTTTAGAGGCGAGGAGGTCGACTCGTTCATTAGTGGTGGCAAGTCTATTGAGGGTAGCTACCAGGAGGGGGATGAGGACTGCCTCGCCATCACTGAGATCGCGAAGGTCTGACGAGATGAGAGGGGGGACGGAGGAGAAAGGATCTCCTCGGACAGGCTGTAGGGACTGTAGAAGGACCGGGATCGCGAAGACCGCTGGGTGGAGGAGCGTAGCAGAGCTTGCCCTGGAGGGGTGGGTGGAACGAGTATTAGACATTGGAACACGAAGCAGAGACGTGAAGCCTAAGCAAGAGGAAGGTAGACGTGCAAAAGTGAGGGGTCACACCAGACGCGATGGTGTTGAGAGTGCGTGAGGAAGTTATGGTCAGGAAAATAGGGGGTGCGGAGCGTGAATTTAGAAATGAACTAACTGGTCTGTATATATACAATAGAGGATATTATAGAACTTTCAAATATTACAAAGGAGTGGAGAAAATGGCAGCCTAGTATCAGATACTTATGAAAGAATTCATCTCATATTCATGCTAACTGACATAATCATAAATAGCTGCTAGTAACACAGATTTAATCCATTGTATTTCTCTTCCTGGTGGGATAAGATTTATAGAGTGTTGGAAAATGTCTTTATAGAAGAAGTACTAATTTTTCACTAAGCTTGATAAAATGCAAAGGGTTGGATGTAAATTATGATCCAGGGCTGAGTCAGAAACAAAAAAAAGATTAAAAAAAATTACTAGACTATAGAGAGGAAAGTTTAATGATGTAGCATAAATTTATAGTCTAATTATTCATGTTGTTATAGTAGTAGTAACCGGTTGTCATAATCAATTCAGTATGGTGGCATTTTTAGTGAGGTCACTTAGTAAGCATTTTACGAACACTTTTGCTGAGTGACTGTGTATTATATTAAAATAAAGTTCTCCTCATTTTATTTTTATTTTTAAAAAGTGATAGGATATAAGGATTAAACAAAATATATCATACATTTGTAATCTAGATAGATAAATATGAATAAAATTTATTCTGATACAGCTAGTATTTATTTATATAAAGATATTATTTGTAATCTAACTTATGAACTAATGCCACTACCCAAAAGTTTTTGTAATCATGTGATAATGCTTATTATATAATATGTCTAATCATGATAGTTACATGGATACTATCATAATATAAAACTTAATAGTTATATTAGTTCTAGATGAAGATTTCCAATAATGTGTATACCACCTCTTTACATCAATAACTGCCTAAACCTAATCAGGTATTAGCCTTCAAGCTTCATAAAAATCTCAGCCAACTATCACTGATACTTCTGAGATCCACCTGAGGTGCTTCCAATATCTGGATACTGTTTATAGAAATATTATTAGTTTGAACTCTAATCAGATATGCTCTGTTAGATTTAAGTCAGCTGAGTAGGAAGAATAATCCTCTAGTACAATATTGTTAGCATTGTACTATTTCTAAATTACAGTAGCTGTATAGATGAGAGAATTGTCTGCTTGGAAAACTAGATTGCTGATAATATCATAAATCCCTTTCAGAACCAGTGTCAGACTAGTTTCTCTAAAATTCATAAATAAAGTCTGTGATTCACATATGGTATAATAAGCAGTACAAAGATACCCTAATTGTGATACCAGAAACAACCTCAAACTATTGAGATAACTCTCTTGACTTTTCCTACATCCTACATACATTCTGACAGCCACCTTCTATCTTAACTTCTGAAAACCTACACTTTTGCTGAAGATCTTACTGATATATCAGTAAAAAAGATTACCTACGTCCTGTACATTCCATGCATCTGCCGGACGGGACATTCAAAATACTAAATGTTAATCAGGACGTGATATTGGTTAGACATCGTATCCTACTTTGCATCACACAATGTCCCAATATTGACCCTTACGTCCCCTACGTTCTCTGAATGACTCATCCTCGGCTGTTACATTCATACCACCAACCTCATTAGCTACTGTTTCACCCTGAGGATTCCTTCTCGCTCTCCTCCATCCTGATTAAGTATCTGGCTTACGTGCTGCACTTGGACATCCCTTCTTTGCTTGCTCATGTCCTGATAACCTCCGCCCCTGCTCTACAGTGTCATGATTCTCCAAAGCTACGAGCCGCCATTTTGGTGTCGCGTGAAGTTTACCCATTTGTCCTGATTCTCTCTGCCTAGTATTCCCGGTATCACGATCCTCGCTCGATATAGCTCTTATCTCCAGATTTTACTTTCACGTAGTCCTCTCGTTCTGCGGGCTCCATCTGATGTCTGAAGATCTGCCGGATCTGATCAGACATAGGACGAAATATTCCCAATTCTGTCCCCAGATTATGCTTCTTCTTTAGGGGTCGCACAGATATTTCCCTGATAGCTGCCTTCTATTCATTATTGTTGTACTCCTATGTTTATCACGTTCATGTCACAATTCATAAAATCTATTGCCAGCTGTAATGCTTATATTTAGATGGTGCTCGTTACTGCTCAATTTCCTGCCCAATTTCCCGCTTCCGAGATCCCATTAGCCTCCTACTCATTAACGTTAGGCTGATGATCACAAATCTCAGCGGGTGATGTGGCGCCTTCCTGAGATTCCTCCAGGCTCAGCGACAGGTAATAAGGGAAATAAAGACTCAAGATGCCAGGTGATACTGGTCCATTGGTCCGCTTCTGCACGTCATGCCGACTGGTAGGTTCTGATTCATGAAACGTCAGACCCTGCACAATCAACATCTGGTTATAATCAAAGAATCTGTCTGTTTCCTGAAAATCGTACCTGTATTCCCCTACTTGCTGCAAGCCTCAGTTACGCACATTAGTCCGTTAGCATGCAGGCTCCGATGGTGGCAGATTAGTGATCCGACTATTGAGTTCTGCGCCCAGTGCCTACCCATCATCATCCTATTCTTTGTGCCGCTCTTGTTGTACTCCGTGTACCTCCTCAACCGTATTCTTTATTTTCCCACATATACTTCCCAGAATCTTCTACTGGATTAGTGGTAGGCAATTAGCCCACGTCTTTCTCTGATATGCGAAAATGTCTTGCATATTCAGTGACAAGTTGGCAGCGTGGTCACAAGTCAAATAGTTGAAGATTAGAAGACTCTTACCTCCAGCCGCCTCTGGCTTGAGGTCTCTTGGCTCCTGATATATTCCTATTTTCCATACTCGTAATGTGTGACAGATTATGGCGCACGTCAAGCAAATCATAGTCCCCTTAATCTTCTCTAAAAAGTCAGGATCAACAATACCGTGCATTTTCTTACCAGCAGAGTACTTACTATAGATCGCATTTAACATCTGCAGCACAACGAATCGTAAGATCAGATTCTGTATTGAGTTTAATCACGATAGTCAGTGGTCACTTTGGAGCAGCTGGGTGTGTCCAACAAATCTCCTACCCTCTCCGGTCATACATGAACCTGGCCTGTTTGAGCAGATAATCTACTCTACATACGATCGCACTGGGATCCTCCAGCAGTTCGTATAACTTTACGATGTTGTTCTTTATATAGTATATGAACTGTGAGTGTACCTAGGAATGCTTTTGTCTTACCTGCTCACGTTGGTACCATATACTGCATCGTGTCGCGTCACGCCCAACTGAGTTGACTTACTAAATTTATGCACTGCTCTGAACGTCCTGCTTGTTCACTATCTACACTCTTCTCCAGAGCAACAGTCCAGACCTTCAGAGCCTAGCCTGTTAACAAAACTGAGTTTGGGAGTGGATCTTTGAAGAGAGTGTACTGCAGTATAAGTGACTTTGTGAATTCCGATATAGCCTTCTCTGCACCTGTTACTAGATTCTGGCAAGAATTTGCTCTAATCCAGCCCTTGCTCGACTGTATGCTTGTATCACCAGCTGGACTAGAGCTCCTGATACCAGATCCAGAAGCACCGCTGCTGCCGTGCAGTGATGAAAACCTTTGTATGCTCGATGACAGGAATGTTGATTGACTATAAGCCCTGTCTCAAATTATTTGGAGATGCGTGGCAGAGATCCGCCGTGCCCGATTATTTGGCTGTAATCTGGAGATGTTGGAAATTTGGACTGTTAAGCGATCATATCGTGGTCGGCTGGTAGCTTGTTGCACACTAGGCCATTGTGATGAATTGATATCTGCAATATCAGTCTCTTCAGGGTTGGGTTCTGTATCTGATTCTCTCTCATCAGATCCACGTGAGTTTTGGTACTTGTCACTGGTAATCTTACTTAGATGAACTTGTTCAGTATCATCTTGTCCTTCCTGTTCTGTCACTTGTACATCATATGCCATAGTCTATATTGTGCTCCACCGTGTACGGTTTGGTGGTCTTCCTTGCTCTATGCTTAAACTTGGTAGCGGAGACAGACTACAGCCTAGGAGCTCAGTGTTCGAAAGTGTCCTTTAGGAACTGACAAACTTGTATTGCTTTGTTGCCAACGTCGATTTCCCTGATCCCATGGTGTCTGATCCAACGTCGTGTTTATACTCATTTGAAATGCCTACTCGGGGGGTTGGCTGACTCCGTGTATTCGTTTGATGTTGCTTATACATCCTGTAACAGGTCAGTGAATGTCAAGTAAGTAAGAATTCCGAACGCAGGTAAGTAGTATGAAGGTCGAGTCTGTTGTAGATGAAGTGTTTGTTTGATTTTATGGTATCAAATACGATGCGTGGAATATTATATTGTACAGACACTAGGCAAAAGTCTTGGTGATGCTAAGTAAGCACTGAGTCAGCCATGTTAAGAAAATGTACCACACCTCCCCAAACACGTGTGAAAGAGTAACACAAGCCAAAATGCCCCCAAAGAAGAAGTCCGCAGCCGCCCACTATAAGCCGAAAGCCAATAGGCATAAGTTGACGGACGTCGAAAAGGGAATGATAATCGCATTATTTTTTGTCTTCTAACAAATTTTGATTGTCGCAACGCTGGTGGGCCGCCCCTGGTCCACTGTTCGAAACTTTCTTTCTCCAGCATGCGACCAGGGGCATGTTGAGAATGCTCCTCAGACAGGCTGGCCGGCTATCCTTTCCCAGTGAGAACGCCATGCCGTCATTCATGCTACTCAGAAGGACCGTATCATGGCACAAATGGAGCTCCACAATCGCCACGCTCCTCATGTGTCAATTCGGACAATCGATCGAGTATGGTGGCAGGCAAACATTAAAAAATGACTTGCGCAGACAAGACCCCAGTGGACAGCAACGCATGCGAGGAAGCGCCTTGCCTGGGCCATGGCAAGGAAAGATTGGTTGGCTGAGGATTTCGAAGGCATTCTGTACAGTGATGAGTACACTGTCCGGAAGTCCACTAACCTAAAGCAGTAGTGGGTATTTCGGACCCCGCAGGAGAAATAGCTTAGCAATTGTATTAAGCCACGGGGAAAAGAGAATGATATTGGACTGATGGTGTGGGGTTGTTTCTGGGGCGGCACCGGGGGCCATTGGTTCCTCTCTTAGAGATTAGAGTTAATCGCTTTGTCTACATCGATCTTTAGGCAGATACACTACTACTGGTACTACAAGACATCGCCAATGATGTTGGAGATCTTGTCTTCATGCAAGACAATTTGAGTGTTCATACTGCCAATGACACACTCCAGTGGTTTGATGAAAACGATATTGATCTTGAAGATCATCCTCCGCTTTTCCCCGACCGTAATCCAAGCGAACATGCCTGAGTTAAACTCAATCACTACCACTACCAACAGTATCCCGACATCCTAGATACACCCGGTGGCCCAGACCGGATCCGTGCGCGCCTTGCTGATATCCTCCCTCTTGTATGGGATACCATTCCCGATACCTTCTTCAAGAAGCTCCGGCAGTCTATGCCTTCCCGTGTGGTAGCGGTGATTGATTCAAAAGGCTGGTACACTCATTACTAGCTATATCGATGGTCCCTGGCTCTGGCTACCTTTCTTATTTTAAATTTTAATATTTAATTTGTAATGTATAGTTAAAATTCATCTGATCTTTCTCAATGGGTAGGCATGGACATTGTGTCAGATTGCACCATCACCAAGACTTTTGTCTAGTGTCTGTAAGACTTACTAGTATGGCTGGTGTTAGTGTCTGTGGAATTATTAACTATCACTTGGTGTTGGGTTGAATGTCTTTCCTGCACCAAGATGCTCAGTGAGTTTTCTACACCACATTCGCGAAAGGGATATTCGGAAATTTCGCGTGAGAGAAGGTTCTGGCTTTTGAGAATTGGAGATAATGAAGAACTCATAGCTGTGGCCACGTCTTCCTATAAAGGAGGTTTGGTTTTCCAATTTGAACGTTAAGGTAGTCTCTTCATGACTTGAATTTATGGATAGATTTATGTTATTCAGCGTTGGGCGTTCAAGGTTCTGGGACCCCATTGCGAATTTTGCGTGAGCCTAACTCCAGTTGTTCCTAAATTAGAGGGCGTGGTAAATTCTAGCTTCAACCAGTGCTCATTAGCGACAAATATTGCTAGCAAGCCACAAGATACACTAAATAATGTGTAGTAGTAGCTAACCTCATTTCCGGGCGTCAAACAATTATAATAGTATGGGCAGAACTACCGAATTGCGTTGTCATCAAGGCAGTACCGAGCCATTTAGAGACTAGGAATATGTGATGAGCTGGTTTGATAAGTGCTAGTACTCGACGCTAATGCAATGGGGACTAAAGCTATTACCACTGTCAAAGTAGGCACGAGAGGTCAAAACAGCTACTATAGGAGTTCGACGTAAGGGTGTCCAACAATAACATTACTACCAGTATTATGAACAGGCTAACATTGCGGAAATGCCAACAACGAAACAATGCGGATTCCAAAGAAAAAAGAAGACAAAAAAAATGATATCTAAGGAGAGATATAATGTAGTACTAGTAGGGAGATCCAGAAAAACTGGATGATAAACAATTGCGAATTTTAAAGTGGGGATGACAGAAAGACATTCAGATACTAGCAAAAAAAGGGAACAAACATGGTTTGCATAGCAAACGCAAAGGGAAAGACATCTAAATGACGGTAAAGAAGGAGAAAATCAGACAAAAAGTAAAAGCAAATGGAAGACTTCTAAACAGTAGAAAAAAAGTGAAGTCAGGTTTTATTGGATACATGTCTGCTGCTATCATGGAGCCTGAGTGACGCGTGAGTGTTTTGTGGGACAGTAGTAGAGGAACTGGGAGATGCTGGTACTACTGAAATACGGGTCATTGGAGTCACAGGATCAGTTACAACAGTTGCAGACACAGGTTCCATTAGAGCCAATAGAACAATCGCCGGCGTGGGAGTGCCAGGAGCAAGAAGAACCGTTCTAGACATAAGAGCTGTAGGAGGCGGCGAAACAATCGCTAGCATAGCGGTTGTGGAAGATGGACAAACACTTGCAGACACAAGGGTTGTGGGTGCAGGGAGGACCGTTGTGGTCAAAGGATCTTGTGCGGTGGGTATTTCAGGACGCTGGATACAATTCACAAGAAAGTCGACCTGGAAGGTAACGTAGGTGCTATCGTGCCCGCGGGTGTATCCAGGTTGGCCTGCAGACAGGATAAGATAGTCGGTAATCCAACAGTATTGTTGGATCAGGTTCAAAAGACTTCAGGGCTTCTCAAGCTTGGACGTGTTAGGGGGGCAGATATGCGAAATGGGAAGCCTGTTCCCATGTCAGTGATGTAGTTAGCCAGTCCTCTGATAAGATCGACCGAAGTCTAGAGAAGTATGTCCTGGCAGACATCAGGTGCTTTTGGTAGATGGAGCACCTGTTGATCAGTCTTGGCTGGGCAGGTAAGAAGCATTTGATGGAGATCTGCATCTCCTTTCTCGCAGTGTGGGCACGGGGTGAGCACCCCCTCCATGTCCGAAGAGCTGTGACCAGCAAAGTAGCTCTTACCAGAATGAATCTGATGTATCCTACCTGCGGTAAATCTCATACCGTATATATTACTACACCTATGATATGTTTCTTACATTATTTCATTAATATTCAGTGATCATGATTAATGATTTATATGTGTGTTATATTCTTTAGCTTATACTATATTTCATTATCTGTACAAATTTTCTTAGACTTTATAGCTGTGATTATTTCCTCAGACTTACTATAATTTCCCTTACACCCTCTTCGATTCACTCATGCTTTATAGGAATTTCTTAGCAGATTCACAAGGTCAAACCCGTTTGCCCTTATATTTCTCCTACTTTTGTTACGGTTTTAAACTGTTGCACTTATGTTTCTCCTTATTTTATTTCTCTATTATACAGGGTTTATGCAGAGGATGCAAACTTGCATCAGTATACACTACTGCTTGCCTCGTTTGTAAGAGAATTAAGTACAAGAATCTCTACTAATCTACCTTCCTACCTTTAACCTCCTCACCAGAAACGTGCCCCTAATATTCTCTTAATATTACACACATATAATATATATTGCTATTAAGATCATACCGTTTACAAATTTAATAAAACCAAGTAAGAAAGTAGGATGTCGTTGAGTTCCTTTGGTCAGGAGATGTTGAGAAGGGAGAGGAAACGTTCAGGGGGCTTTCTAAAGGCAAATCTTTCTGCTGTCGATACATTTTTGGTGGTTTTGTCGTCAAGAAAGTTGGATCATTATTTCTTATTAGATTATCTGATGGTATTGCAGTAGGCATTCTAGGTCACCTTAGCGGTATTCGTTGTACAGTTATGGGGGAAAGCGAGAGTATCCCTAGTGCAGGAATGGTGGATCCTCCCCAGGTGGATGAGGGTGTCAGACCACCAAAGCCGCTAAAGCTTACTGGGTTTGGAGAGTAGGTTGTGGGGTTAGTTTAAAGGTATGAAAAGCTGAGTAAGCTTCTGGTAATACAGTGACAGCCCAGTGGGGTGCTATTCCAGGAGGAGAGATTAGAGGAGAAGATAGTTTAACTGCTATGGGAATGTGGTTAAAGCAAGTAGAGGGAAAGTCTACATCGCAGGACTCCAGGTATGGGAAGAGGTATTAGTTGGCACAAGCCAGAACGATAAAGGAGGAAGCATGTTGTTAGGCTAGAAAAAGCTGGGAAAAAGTGCCTGTCCTGTTTATGAGAGCGAATGACCAATTCAGAGTAAGGTTTGCATATGAAGCAAAGGCTCAGAGGTAGTTGTCTTAGAAAGAGCAGAGTGGGTCCAAGGAAGAATGATGAAGGTAGAAGTCTCCCATGACTAGCAGAGTGTGAGGCAACTTGAAGAGGGAGAAGGCCTCATCCGGAAAGACAGTCTAGTACGTGGAAGAAAAAGTCCAAAGGGAGTAGAGATTCAGGACACGGAACCTGGTATAGTGGATAGAAAACAATCTCCCAGGAGTATAGATATCATGTACAATTATGCTGAGGTTGTCGAATAATACAGGAACCACAAATGTAGAGTCGAGAAAGGAATCCAAAATATAGGTGGCCACCTTCAGCCTCTTGTCTGAAGTGAATGGTAGGGAAAAGTAGTTGCAGCTATTAAACTGAGGTAGTTGGCCTTAGTAGAAAGGCTGATCTTGCAGAGCAACGGTTAAAGGAGGGGATGGCAGAGCTACTAGGCTATTAAGCAGAGGAGAGAAAAGAAATACATTCCAGCTTTTCAAGCAGTTGTGTTGACTGAGGGTAAGTGAGTTAACATTGAGGAAAGTAGTAGGGGAAACTGAAGAAAGCGGGGGAGTATAATGGTGATTATCCATAACTAGGGTTAATCTGACATAGACTTGTGAAAAGGGGGAAGGCGCTCTCTAGGAGGTGGTATGGGATAGTGAAGGGGAGGTCTAGAGCTTGTCTGTTGGCAAGATTATATCCCTGGTCCACAGCAGGAGCAAGGTAGTAGGGCCATACAGGCCCGAAGAAAGGATCCTCTCCTCTGTTGTCATGTTTATCAATCTCTTCTTCAGGTAGCGAGAGGGCATCTGCAGAAAGAGGACGAGGGACCACTCACAAAAGACTGGATTAGTCATAGGCTAGGTGGATGCTCTAGTAGTTGGCGCAGCTGAAGATGGATGCCGGGCACCAGTTGACTACTTGTTCGAGGTTGCCTACATTTGGGCAAGTCGGGTTCTGGTCGTAGTAGGCTGATCTCGTGTGACTGAAGGCACATATCTATCACATTTGGTTGTCAATTTTACAGTCTACTTCTTGGTTACTGAAGCTCTAGCAGTTCTTGCATTGGGTGACTTCAATGGCTGATTATGCTTGCTCAATGCAGTAGTCAGAAGTATAGAGGATGGGCCTACCTACCTTCTTGTCCATGTCCAACTGGGTGACAGTGATGATGTATGATGTGTTTGTCTTAAAGAGGTATAATTACTCGTTACATGCAAGGAAATAAGCAGAGAGGATTGTGACTTCCATGATATTCAGAATAGTCTCCCGTAGTGTTGGAGAAGGGAGGAAGGATTGTTAGGTAGGAAGGAGACAGAAAGAGAGTAAATAGCAAGTTGCTCCTTGATGGGTATGGGTCAGAAGCAGAGGTAGGTGTTCATGCCCACAGGGTAAGCTTTATTTAGTCTTAAGGTAAGGGCTTTGTAGTAGGGTGTCTAGGCAGTAGTGGGAGTAGAGGAGTCAGGAGTCAAAAGGATGACAGCACCTTAGTCACTAACATTCATGGTGAAGGCTTTAGTGAGGGGGCAGTTGGTCTCTTTAAGTGATAGGTGGAGACAACAAGTATAGACTTAGGGTTGTCTAGGCCAATCGAGATTCGTTCTTATAGACGGAGATTTTTCTAGGAAGGCTTGGAAGCAACTTATTTCGTTTATAACTACTAAGAGTGCAAGAAAGTAAAATAAAATCGTAAGAACAATATTATATTGTTAAGGTCTCTTCTCCATTGCTTGATGATGTCTAAAGCTTGGGAGGCATTTCGATATTTATATCCCATATCTGAGTATTCGCAGACTACATCTGTCTATCATACAAAATAAGTACCTCTTCAAATATAACAAGCAACGTCAAGTACTCCATGAAGTTGCGAACACCAGGAGACCGTGAAAACAATCACACCCTCTTTGGTAATTACTATTTTCTTTCTGGAGGGCCTGTTCATCTCAAGTAGTAATTATCCAATCCTCAGAGTCTTTAGACCTGTAGCCAAGTTCTCAAGTCAAACTATGCTGGCTCTAATAATCCTTCCTGTTGTCGAGAAAACCAGTCTCGAGATGAAATTATCATTGCACGTATGCCAGAGTTGAAGACTTCTAGTTGTGATAACTCAACAACTAATAAAGTGATATATACAGATATCCTTCTCCTTCTAAAGGGGAGGGTAGTCTATTGAATATACTTATAATCTCTTGGTTAGCAACTCCTGGTTGTCCTATGCGATGGGGGTAAGTCATAGGGAAGTATTGGTAATAATTCTTGTAACTGTGACACTACTCCTGACATAGTTGCAACATCCCGTAGAATTTATTGCTTCTTTGGATACCATCTTTCAGGGTCTCTAGACTCTCTTAAGATATTGAGAGTAGATGTAACTGTATTGGTTCATTAACTTAGAATCTCTAACATTTAACATCGTAGCCTAGTGTGAAAACGTCTCGCTACTTACGCCTAATACCAAAGATGTTCTATCTTTGAAGCCTAGTAACTTCCTGAGTAGTTGACAGATTAACTTCATCCTACTTCTCAGGTCTTATCAGAGGTCCCCTATTATATATTGTGTGAAAGGCCTTCGGTTGGACAGACGACTGCGACATATACATTGTTATTCTAACACCTTCAATTCTGTGACCATATAGTCACTGGACGTAACTGAGGTTGATGTGTATGATGACGAGCGGGACCTGAAATGGAGCTGGAGGGGGGTCTTGGAGGCAGAGATTTCTGAACTTAGATAATGTTACCTTACCCCGTGTACTTCTACGTTATTGTAATTGGTTACAACTAATATTAAGAACAGACGCTGTAATGTTAGGGAAGGATGCTCCTATATCTCCTCTATGGAGCTTATGGGCAGGGAAGGAGTGCAGGCCAAAGAATCTTCTTTCAGAAGCAGGCAGTGGCCAGGGGGTGGGGGGATTTTCCCTTCCTTGAACTGTTTGTATGACTTGTACTGCAGTGGTAGATGTGCGGCCTGGCTTTTTCCTGCTATGTTGTTTTGAAGTGGAGATAGCAGTAGAGTAGGATGGTTTGGCTTGAGGAGAAGGGGTGCTCACACTGGAGGCTCATGGAAGGAACTCAGAGATATCAGTGTATTTCTCGTCTCTTCACTGCTATACCTTCTATATCCTGGAATACATAGCAACCAAGGCAGCAGGGTTGCTATGGAACTTACCTGTTACAGTGTAGTAAACAGGAATGTCCAGATCATACTCGATAGAATAACTTGATGGGGTTACCAGAGGAGATATGGGGGCTGTTATATTGGTGGCTGGTACCTTACCCCTTCAGGAATGTCGAGGGAGACAGATGGTTGGAGCCAATATGGGGTGCTGGGTAGGTAGAACAGGATTGACCGCAATCCTAGTAGACAAGTCCCTAATTGAGGCTTGGAGGGAGACCACGGTACTTGTTAAAATGTTGGCTCCATTCGCAGGACCAGGCTAAGGGAGGAGAGTGTTGGCAATGTTGGAGTACAGGTCATACACATGAGTATTGAGCTCATTTACAGTACTGAAGAGGGTGGTGAAACCATAGACAAGTGAGTAAACCAACTGGATTAGATTTGTCTCAAATATTGAGAGATCAATGAGGTCTTGCTAGGAGGAAGGTAGGAGATGGTCAGAGGGCCAGTTGAGGAGACCTCGACAGGATGAGATAAGACAGGCTAGGTTTGTCTGGGGAGGGTATAGCTGAATGGTCAATGTGGTACTGGAGGGGAGTTGCGAGAAGGCATCCTACTCAGAAGTAGGAGTGCCAGAGCGTAAGAGCATGGAGAAGTCCATGGCCACGGACTAGGAGGAAAGATTCCAAGATACAAGGTGAGGAGAGTCATGATTGCTAAGAGGTTTTTACCAGATGCTGAAAGTGTTGAGTGTAGAAGTGACGTAAATCACGGGGATCCGGAACAACACCCAGAAGCAGAATAGTATATTGGTACAACGCTGCTTTAGTGAGACATTGTATTTAGTGTATTACCCCGCACAAAAATTTGGCAAAGACAACGAAGACATCTTAACACCAACATCAGAATGCCAAAAATCAAGAGACGTGATAGTACCGGCCGCGAAACACGGATCTCGGCAGCGATCAAGTCTTTAAGTAACGGTAGACAGGAGAGTATTGGAGCAGCAGCGGAGGCGTTTGATATTCCAAAGTCAACATTATACTACCGGTATACTGGAGAAAGAAAGAGCCATCGACTCGCTCAGGTGGAGAATCAACTCATGAGTGTGGCAGAGAAGATGGCAATAGTTAGTTGGTGTAAGTAGCAAGATGACCAAGGATTTCCACCACAATTGGATATGATCAAAGACATGGCTCAGCACCTCTATCATACGAGAACGGGAAACAAACGAATAACTATTGGGAAAAATTGGATATCCAGATTCCTTGATTGTCACCCCGACTTAACAACTAAATTCAGTACAAAACTAGACCGTCAGCGTGCACATGCTGGTTGTCCTAGGCTTTTACGCGACTATTTCTCCAAACTTCTCCGAATCATAAAACAGCATCATCTAAAACCGTTTCAGATTTTCAACATGGACCAAAAAGGCTTTATGATGGGCATGGCATCAAGGGCGAAGGTAGTTTGTCGGCGTGGACAAAAGAATCCACATGTAACCCAGGAAGGAACCAGAGAGATGGTGACAGTAATTGAAACCATTTGTGCCGCTGGAGTTGCCCTTCCTCCGATGGTTATAAATAAAGATGTGGCACAATACAAAGGCTGGTACTCAAATCTAACGGATGAGATGGTCGATTACCGGTTCTCATTTTCTCCAAATGGCTGCACTGATGATGTAGTTGCCCTTCTGTTAGGCATAAAGAAAATGCACAGACCTCTCGGTAGGGTAACTGCACACAGACCCTCATTTATCGAAGCCTAATACCCCCCTCTGGCCCCGCTCTGGGGCCCCCACGTCCTGAGCGAGATTTTGAAGAGTTGCATCCCATGACTATAATGTCATCTCAATGAAGCCCACTTCATAACACCATATACGTCACTGCCGTCCGTCCGACCGGAAGCTGTTCGCAGGATGTATAAGAGGGCACCTCTGGGTATCTCTGAGACACGACCGTCTCCGCTACACCTCCAGTGATTGAAATCTCAACACCAAGGACTTATCACCACTTTTCGCGTCTGGTCCTCCCCCTATGGGGGGGACCAGGCCATCATCTTTTATCATTTTGCAACGGCAAAACTTCTCTCCTGCTTTCTCTCTTGAGGTCTACCCCCATGAGACCCCTCCTTACTCCTTCCTGGCGTCCTCGTCGCTGGGTTTCTCTCCTTCCCCGCTTTTGCTTTCGCCTCGCTTAGCATGAGCACGGTCAGGTTCCTCCTTTTTCCCTTATACAGACGGCTGGGAATACGGTTTGCGGTACGCGATTCCTATGGATTCCTTCACCTTTTCTCTGATCGGTTCGGGTCAGTCCCTCTGCCGGGTCCGGGTCTTGTCCCGCTAGTGGGTACTGGTTAGTCCCATGGTCGGAGGTTGGTGGTTGGTTTCCTCAACAGGCTACGCTCGATTTCGCCTCTCTCCTCCTCTCTGCCCTTGATGGTGGTTTTGACTACTGTGGGCACCGGGAGTTAATGGAGACCACCTAGTTAAGACACGAACACGTTTCGATAGTTGTTTCGGCATCTGGGTCTACCCCTCCCTCTTCCTCCCTCGGTTCGTTCGGCTGGTATCCTTCTACCACCTCTTCCGCTAGCATCCTACTGCTCCCCCAGCTGGCACCTTACTGCCCCCCGGCTGGTACCCTACTACCACCTCTTCGGCTAGCACCCTACTGCTCCCCCAGCTGGCACCATACTGCTACCTCTCTCAGGGGTGCCCCAGCCCTGGCTCCTCTCCCTCTGATTGGTATTGCACTGTCTCCAGTCGGTCGGGATCCATCCTTATCAAGTTTTCCCCCTCGGTGGGGGTTGCGCCATTAATCGGTGCACCTGGTCCTCTTGGGCCCGATCAAGGGTTAGCTTTTCAGCGGCCTGCCGTGCTATGGGCATGGTTAGGTGGGTATGAGTCTGGTTTCTTTTGTGGTGAGATTTCATGGGAGATTTTTCCTTGGGCTTCCTGCTTTTCCTGTTTTGGGTTTCTCTTGGGACTTGGTTCATCTGGGTTGTAAGGGGGGCTTGATTCAGGACGAGATGTGCGGTTGGCTCCATACCAGAGGGGCTTGGGGTTCTTGGTTTTTGCCTCAGACGGAGGAGGGACGCGCGTGTTTACAGGTTTTGTTTTTGCCATACCTAGCGCTGCATGCAGGTTCTTGTACCTTAAACAATGAATATATGATATAAAAAAAAAAAAAAAAAAAAAAGGGTATCTCTGAGACAACGCTCCGCGCCCTCTATTTTCCTGACTATAACTTTCTTACGCATTCTCAACACCATCGCGTCTGGTGTGACTCCTCACTTTTGCACATCTGCCCCCCACCTGCTTACGCTTCAAGTCTCTACTTCGCGCTCCAATGTCCGACATTGGTTCTGCCCACCCCTCTCGGCTGAGCTCTGCTCAGCCCCTCCACCCCGCGGTCTTCGCGATCCTGGCCCTCCTACGGTCCCTACAGCCTGTCCTTGGAGATGCTTTCTCCTTTGTCCCCCCTCTCATCTCGTGAGACCTTCGTGATGTCAGCGAAGGCGAGGCCATCCTCATCCCCCTCCTGGTCGCTACCCTCAACGAGCTCGCCACCACCAACGAACTTATCGACATCCTCGCTGCTAGAGTTCAGGCCCCGTCTGACGGTGTTTCCGTCGCTCAGACCCCCTCGCTTTCATCCCTAGCCCCCATTGAGTGAGCGCTGCGTGACCTCTCACAAAGCCTTTCACAACTACCGCCCCCACGTCAGCAAGCTCCGGCGCCTCCGGCTCCGCCCCCTACCCGTAAAGGGAAAGAGGTCCCTCCCTCAGCCCCACTCCCCCAGACCAACACGGCACAGCTTCCTGCCGTCCCACACCCACAGCAGGCCCACTCCCGGGCACCCCTTTATCACGTTGGGGCCATTGTGGACTGGTATGACCTTGTCACCCCCCGCTATGATACTGCTACGGGCAAGAACTACGGCAACCCCGAAGCTTACGCCCTCGAGTACCCCAACTCGTGGGAGGCCCGGACCTTCCGTGACGGCAAATACCCCCTCCTCTCTGAGTGGACCCCTGGCAACATGGATCCTACCTATCCACGCCCTCCTCGCTCATTCGCCCTGGCAGCCACCGCTGGGGGCCGGAAGAAGTCTAAGGGGCCCAAGCCGAAACCATCTTCTGCTGCGCAAGTCGCATCAGGCACCATGGCTCCTCCCGTTATAGAGGCTCCCATCCTGACAGCAGCACCAAGGGGTTTCTTGGCCCCGCGCACCTGCCCAGCCCTCCATCCCGAAGCTGAAAGAATTTCCGCGACCCTCCCCGACATCGCTGCTTCGGTTCTCCGAGAAGCCAACTGCCCCCTACCTCTCTCCCTGTCTGCCCGGGTCAATGACAGAGGCTCCGTCACCCTCACCGTCCTCGACGCATACACTCCAGCCACCTCCTACGCCCCATACTATCAGGCCCTCGCCAGCCGCCTCAACCAACTCTCCCCGGTAGGTGACAATACCCACCTGCCCTTCCGCCCCGGCCCCAACGAGACTCAACTCGCCATCCACTCCCTCCCCGTCACCTACCTCCCAGAAGACCAAGAAGACCTCCTCTCCCTCCTGCAGGAGTCCATCTGCAACGCCACAGGCGTCACCATCTTCTCAGCCCGCTACCTCAACCGCGACTTGGAGTCCAGGATGTCCAAGTCCGCTACCTCTGTTGTCGTCACCATTGCTCCCGAAGACCGCAATGCCATGGGAACCTCAATCCACCTCTTTACTAGAAGACGCCAAGTTGAACGCGCTTTCTCAGCTAAGCGCTTTACCAAATGCCGCCACTGTGGGAAGTTCGGCCATCAGGCCCCTCGATGTAAGCTGGATCACGCGATATGTCCAATCTGCTCCCTCTCGCACACACGTTCGGCCCACCGCTGCCAGAACCCCACCTGCCCTAAGGCGGGTAACACCATGGCGGTCCTCAACTGCTTCTTGCCCGAATTGTAAGGCACACATGCGGCCACTGACAGAGACTGCCCGGTACGACCCGCCGCGACTCCCGAGACCCACCCACCTCACAACCACTAGATCACGACGATGAGGATGGCATGGATGTCGGACATGATGGTGCCGATCCTGGTGCTGGCCCCTCCACCCCGAGACCAACTCTTACCCCGCCTTTTGCAACTCCCCGCTGCCACCTTCCTCGTGTTCCGCCCGAGACACCCCAAACAGCAACTCGCGCCTCCTCCATGGCCAGTGTCCCCCTTAACCACGGGGACGCTGACCCGGCTCGTTTCTTTGATAACCCCTCCAGCTTGTCCGGGTAAATGCCCTTTCCCGAATCTCCTCTCCCCCGGCCCTCAGGCAGGGATCCTGGCCTTTTAAATCTCTCCTTCGTTCAACATAACAGCTTTGGTAGCGGGAATGTTTTTCTTTCTCTGTTCCAAAGTTTTTCTGCTTTGTCTTCCTTACCTGCGATTGTGGCCATACAGGATCCCCCTATGTGGTGGGCACGCTTGCCTTCCTTTCCCAGTTATAAATGTTTTTCTCCGCCTTCCTCTTTTGGCAAGCCACGTGTGGCTTGCTACGCTCTTTTGTCCTTTCTTGAAGTTGTTTCCCTGTTACCTGTGTGGGTGGGCCAGTCTGCCAGCGTGATGGTGGTCGACCTGTTCTCTAACGTAGGTTTTTGCTCCTCCTCGCAGACTCACCTTCGGGTGTACAATATATACAATATCCAAGGAGTCTCAACCCATACGCGCATCGTTCCTCCTGAGTTATGCTTTCCTGACTTAAGTTTTCCCGTTTTCGTTATGGGAGACTTTAACCTCCACTACCCTCTCTCCGACCTACTGCAGGTCAATTCATCTACTGAACTTAGAACGTCAGTTTCTTATTTTCAACTGGTCTCTTTACGTTGTTTTTCTCTCCTTCATACCCCTAGCGTGTTTACTTATTTTCCCTTTGCCTCTGGGGGCAGTCCCGCCGTTCTTGATCTCTTCTTTGCCAATAGCACGGCAGCGCAACTCTTTACAGAATAGGCTACCCCGCTCCCGTCCACTGGCTCTGACCAAGTTCCAGTTTGCATTTCACTCTCCACTCCTCTATTGCGCCTCCCTGCCCCTACGCCGGCCTGGGCTAAGACCGATTGGTCTACCCTTGGTGATGCCCTTAAGTTGTTTGTTGTTTCTCCACCTCCCGCCCTCCCAACCTTGTCCTCTGCCACGGCCTGGTTCGACAGTAATGTTAACCGCCTCCGCACCACTCTCCTCCTGCACACCCTCCTCAATCGCATGTCGACCCACTCTAAGCCTTGGTGGTCGCCGCTCCTTTCCTCTCTTAGAATCTCCTTCCAAGCCGCTACAGGTCGTGCCCGCAAGGCACCTAGTGTGGTCTCCCAAACCTTAGCGCAGGCGTCCCGAAATGCTTATTGTAAGACCTTCAAGCAGGCTAAGAGAAAGTACTGGGACGACTTCCTCCCCTCTGCAACCCTGGAAACTGTATGGACAGCCAAACGTTTCGCAATGGGACGCCCCCTAGACCGTTTCCATTCTTTCCCGGACGCTGACACCCCGCTTGCTGTCAACACCGCCCTCCTGACCCATTTTTTCCCCCCCAGAGAGTCCTCCTCCCCCCCTACTATCCTGCGCCCCTTCAGGGACCTTGACATCCTCACTGGAGAGGAGATCTCCAAGGCCCTGATATCCAGCACGAGGTCGTCCGCCCCGGGCCCTGACCACATCCTGTCCTCGGTGTGGAAAAGAGTCCACGGCACCAACCCAAAGATCCTCACCTCCCTCCTGAGCCCCCTCCTACTCTACGGATTTCACCCCTCATCCCTCAAGCAGGCTAACGGCATAGTACTTGACAAGCCTGGCAAGGCCCCCTATGATACACCGGCCTCCTTCCGCATCATTGTCCTCCTCCAAACCCTGTCTAAGATCCTGGAGCGTGTGGTAGCTGTAAGGCTAGCAGCAGTTCCTCGGGCACTTGGCCTCGTCCACCATAACCAATGCGGTTCATTATCTGGCATGGGCACTTTTGATGCCCTTGCCACCCTCTCACATGAGGTCCGGCTTTCGCACAACATGAGCCTCTCTTCCTCCACACTCTTCCTTGGCGTTAAAGAAGTCTTTGATAACGTCAACTCGGCCGCCCTGTGCGGCAGACTTCGGCAAAAAGGCGTTCAGCCCTACCTTGTGTCGTGGGTCTGATTCTTCCTGCACGGCCGACAATGCTGCGTCCTATACCAAGGTTCTCCTAAAATCCTCTCGCTGGTCCAAGTCGGCACCACCCAGGGATCACCTGTCTCTCTTCTCCTTTTCCTGATTTCCGTCTCCTCCCTCCATTTTCCGGTCCCCAATGACACTATCCTCTCCTACGTCGATGACTTCGCTATAACCGTGGCCTCGCCCTCCTACAGGCGTAACGTCCAGAAGCTGCAGGCAGTCGCGTCCTCACTCAGGTCGAAAAGAAGGCGCATAGGTGTTGCCTTGTCACTCCCTAAAACAGAACTAATGCACTGGAGGACGCCCCAACAGAGAGGGCCCCCATCCCCCCTCCCCGTCTCAGTGGACTCCGTCCCCTACAAGCCGGCCCAGGTACTTCGGTGGTTGGGCTACTGGCTTGAGCCCGCAACTCCTGCACTGTACTGAGCTACCTCCACCCATTTCACCAGACGCCTCACCCTAGCTGAGGCCGCTCTCGTTACGATAGACCCCCTGTTGCGTCCAGGTAAGTGTCTTGCACTACATCTCTGCCATCGTCTTGCCTCCTCCCTAGTCCATCCCATCCTCCTCTACGTTAGTGACCTGCTCTCCCCCAATTCCAAGATGCTCGACAAGATGAGAGCGTTCTGGTACCGGGTGCAGCGGTGGGTTACAAACTGTTTCGCTTCTACTAATACGGCTATCCTCCCCTGTGAAGGCTACCTCCCTCCAATTGACCTCCTGATCAAGCACCTGCAATGTCTGGCGGCAGTCCGTCTGATCAGCCTGCCACCAGAAATCAATGCGGCTTCCACCTGACTGGACCACTCTGTCCCGACTCCGTCGCCCTTCCGGACACCTTACTCCCTCCGCCTCCCTGGTTCGGTCAGTGGCCGACACCCCTGGGCTGACCCCAACTATATCCCCCTCAGATGGTTCACCAAACCGTCCTCCCCGCCCAACTGACGTCACCTGCCTGTGGATGCAGTCGCCCACCACATTCACTTCATCATTGGCAACCGCAGTGACCCCCTCCCTCGGGCAAACCCTCTCCTCCTGCCTCCCCTACAGGTAGCCCCGCTGGGGGCCCCTACCCTCTACGCTTTGCTCAAGGCCTGATGCCGTGAAGACCTGTTCACCTCGTGGCGCCTCCTCTCACCTCCCCCGCCCTACTATCTCTTCGGCCCCACCCTGCGCCTGCACCCCTTCATGGGCCTGAGGCGTTTCCTTTCCACCCGGCTCCACCAGATGCGCGCCGGCAAGGGCTATCTAGCTGCCCAACCCTCGTGGGACGACATCGACCCCTCTCCCCTGTGCCCCTTGTGCGAGGAAGGGGACAAGACGTTCGAGCATGCCCTCCTGTTTTGTATTGCCAAGTCTGCCGCCCGCCGTCGCCACCTCCAGGGGATCACGGATGTCGGACCTGACTATTCTCTGTGGACCTCGATCCTGATACTCTTGGGCCTCGGTCGATACCTCACCGCCACCAGAACTGGTTTCCCTCCCGACATGTATGCACAATATGCACCCCACCAGCACTCCTTTTCTCCCTCCCCTTCCCTTCCTGCCTCGCCTCGGTTATCGTTGGCTGGGTTGCAAAATGGTCTAAGTGGTGGAAGGTCTCCTGTTTGATTACTTTACCTTAGGATTTTTGATTTGTTTCCGTTATAATGCTAGTTAGTTGGTAGTTTTCCGTTATAAGTCCTGAGTAGGCAATGCGTCGGTTATTGGACGCACATCGGAGGAACTGGTTTCGGTTGTTTTTTTTGTCAGTTGTTTGATTTTGGGTTTTGTTTCTGCCATAGCTAGCGCTGCACGCATGTTCTTGTACCTTAACCAAACAATGAATATATGATATAAAAAAAAAAAAAAAAAAAGAAAAATGGGTACCTCTGAGACACGCTCCACGCCCTCTATTTTCCTGACCATAACTTTCTTACGCATTCTCAACACCATCGCGTCTGGTGTGACTTCTCTCTTTTACACATCTGCCCCCCTCCTGCTTAGGCTTCAAGTCTCTACTTGGCGCTCCAATATCTGAAGTTGGTTCCGCCCACCACTTCAGAGCGAGCTCTGCTCAGCCCCTCCACTCAGCGCTCTTCACGATCCCGGCCCTCCTACAGTCCTTACAGCCTGTCCTTGGAGATACTTTCTCCTCCATCTCCCCGCTCATATCGTCAGACCTTCGCGACCTCAGTGAAGTCGAGGCCGTCCTCATCCCCCTCCTAGTTGCTACCCTCAATGGACTTGCGTCCACCAACGAACGTATCGACCGCCTCGCTGCTAAAGTTCAGGGGCTGTCTGACGGTGTTTCCGCCGCTCAGGTCCCCTTACTTTCTTCCCTGGCCCCTATTGAGTCGGCCCTGCGTGACCTGTCACAAAGGCTTTCCCAACCACCGCCGCCACGTCAGCACGCTCCGGCGCCTCCCGCTCCGCCCCCTACCCGTAAAGGCAAAGAAGTCCCTCCCTCAGCCCCACCTCCCCAGTCCAACACGGTACAACTTCCAGCCGTCCCCCACCCTCAGCACGCCCCCTCACGCACACCTTTGTACCAGGTTGGTGCTATTGTGGATGGGTATGACCTTGACACCCCCCGCTATGACACTATTAGGGGCAAGAACTACGGGAACCCCGAGGCCTACGCGGTCAAATACCCCAACTCGTGGGAGGCCAGGACCTTCCGCGATGGCAAGTACCCATCACTCTCTTAGGGGACCCCTGGCAACATGGATCCAACCTAGCTACGCCCTCCTCGCTCATTCGCCGTGGCTGCCACCGCTGGTGGACGGAAGAAGTCCAAGGGGCCCAAACTGAAACCACCTTCTGCTGCACAAGTCGCATCAGGCACCACAGATCCTCCTGTTAAAGAGTCTCCCATCCTGCCAGCAGCACAACGTCATTTCTTCGTCCCTCGCTCCTCTCCTGCCCTCCATCCCGAAGCTTAAAGGATTTCCGTGACCCTCCCTGACATCGCTGCATCGTATCTCCGACAAGCCAACTGCCCCCTGCCTCTCTCCCTGTCTGCCCGCGTCAACGCCAGAGGCTCCGTCACCCTTACTGTCCTTGACCCCTACACTCCAGCCACCTCCTACGCACCGTACTATCAAGCTCTCGCCAAGCGCCTCAACCAGATCTCTCCGGTGGGCGACAATGCCTACCTACCCTTCCTACCCGCCCCCAACGAGACCCAGCTCGCTATCCACTCCCTCCCCCTCGCCTACCTCCCAGAAGACCAAGAAGACCTCCTCTCCCTCCTCCAGGAGTCCGTCTGTAACGCCACAGGCGTCACCATCTTCTCAGCCCGCTACCTCTACCGAGACCTGGAATCCAGGATGTCCAAGTCCGCTACGTCCGTTGTCGTCACCATTGCTCCCGAGGATATCAATGCCACGGGAACCTCAATCCACCTCTTCTCTCGAAGACGCTGAGTTGAACGCGCCATCTCAGCCAACCGCTTCAACCAATGCCGCAACTGCTGGAAGTTCGGTCATCACGCTCCTCGATGTAAGCTGGATCACCCGATATGTTCAATCTGCTCCCTCTCGCACACACGTTCCGCGCACTGCTGCCAGAACCCCACCTGCCCTAAGGTGGGTAACACCATGGCGGTCCTCATCTGCTGCCCCACCTCAACTGCTTCCTGCCCTAATTGTAAGGAGCCACACGCGGCCACTGATAGAGACTTCCCGGAACGACCCGTCCCGACCCTCAAAGACCTACCCACCTCACAACCACTAGACCGGGATGACGAGGATGGCATGGATGTCAGCCCTGATCGTGCTGACACTGGTGCTGGCCCCTCTACCCCGAGACAAACTCTTGCCCCGCCTTTTGCGACCCCCCGGCGCTCCCGTCCTCGCGTCCCGCCCGAGACCTCCCAGACAGCAACTCGTTCCTCCTCTAGGGCCAGTGTCCCCCCCACCTACTGGGGTACTGACCCAGCTCGTTCCTTTGATAACCCCTCCGGCTTGTCTGGGTAAATGCCTTCTCCTGTCTCTCCTCTCCCCAGGCCCTCTGGCAGGGATCCTGGTCTTTTGAACCTCTCCTTCGCTCAACATAACTGCTTGAGTAGCTGGGATGTTTTTCTTTCTTTGTCTCAAAGTTTTACTGCTTTGTCTTCCTTACCTGCCATTGTGGCCATACAGGATCCCCCTGTGTGGTGGGCACGCTTACCCTCCTTCCCTGGTTATAAATGTTTTTCTCTGCCTTCCTCTTTCTGCAAGCCACGTGTGGCTTGCTACGCTCTTTTATCTTTCCTTGAAGTTGTTTCCCACTTGCCTGTATTGGTGGGCCAGTGTGCCAACGTGATGGCGGTTGACTTGTTCTCCGATGTGGGTTTTTGCTCCTCCTCACAAACCCTCCTTCGGGTGTACAATGTGTACAATACCCAAGGCGTCTCAACCTACACACGCATTGTTCCTCCCGAGTTGTGTTTTCCTGACTTGAGTTTTCCCGTTTTTGTTATGGGAGACTTTAACCTCCATCACCCTCTCTCCGACCCATTGCGGGCCATTTCATCTACCGAACTTAGAACCTTGGTTCCTTATTTTCAACTGGCTTCTTTACATGGTTTTTCCCTCTTTAATACCCCTGTTGTGTTTACTTATTTTCGCTTTGCCTCCCTGGGCAGGCCCTCCGTTCTTGATATCTCCTTTGCCGATAGCACGGCAGCCCAACTCTTTGTAGAGTGGGCCACCCCGCTTCCGTCAACTGGCTCTGACCACGTTTTTATTTACATTTCACTCTCCACTCCTTTATTGCGCCCTCCTGCCCCCACACTGGCCTGGGCTAAGACCGATTGGTCTGCCCTTGGTGATGCTTTTAAGTTATTTGTTGTTGCTCCACCTCCTACCCTCCCGACCCTGTCCTCTGCCACAACCTGGTTCGACAGCAATGTTGACCGCCTCCGCACCATCCTCCTACTGCACACCCCGCTCAACCGCATGTCGAGCTGTTCTAAACCTTGGTGGTCGCCGCTCCTCTCCTCTCTCAGGATCTCCTTTCACACCACTACACGTCGTGCCTGCAAGGCCCCTAATGTGGACTGCGGGGCCAAAGCCCGGACATCCCGCAATACCTATTTCAAAGCCATCAAGCAGGCTAAGCGAAGGTACTGGGACGACTTCCTCACCTCTGCAACCCCGAAGACATTATAGACAGCCCAATGTTTCGCAATGGGACACCCCCCGGACCGATTTTTATCTTACCCAGACCCTGACACCCCGCTTGCTGTCAACACCGCCCTCCTGACCCATTTTTTCCCCACTAGAGAGTCCTCCCCCCCTCCTACTATCCTACGCCCCTTCAGGGATCATGACGTCCTCACTAAGGAAGAGGTCTCTAAGGCCCTAGCATCCAGCTCAAGCTCCTCCACCCCTGGCCCCGACCACATCCCATACTCGGTTTGGAAAAGAGTCCACGGCACCAAACCAAAGATCCTCACCTCCCTCCTGAGCCCCCTCCTGCTTTACGGATTTCACCCGTCGTCCCTAAAGCAAGCCAACGGCATCGTTCTCGACAAGCCTGGCAAGCCCTCCTACAATACACCAGCCTCCTTCCGCATCATAGTCCTCCTCCAAACCCTTTCTAAGATCCTGGAGTGTGTGGTAGCTGTAAGGCTAGCCGCGGTTGCTCGGGCTCTGGGCCTTGTCCATCACAACCAATGCGGCTCACTTTCTAGCATGGGCACTTTCGATGCCCTGGCAACCCTATCTCATGAGGTCTGACTCTCGCACAGCATGGGCCTCTGTTCCTCCACACTCTTCCTTGACGTCAAAGGGGGCTTTGACAATGTCGACTTGGCTGCCCTTTGCGGCAAGCTTCAGGAAAAAGGCGTCCAGCCCTACCTTGTTTGTGGGTCCAATCCTTCCTGCATGGCAGGAAATGCCGCCTCCTATACCAAGGTTCTCCTAAAGTCCTCTCGCCAGTCCAAGTCGGCACCCCCCAGGGATCACCTGTCTCCCCTCTCCCTTTCCTGATCTATGTCTCCTCACTCCACTTTCCAGTCCCCAAAGGCATTATCCTCTCCTACGTCGACGACTTTGCTATAACAGTGGCCTCACCCTCTTACAGGCGTAATGTCAAGAAGTTGCAAGCAGTCGTGTCCTCACTCACATCGAAAGGAAGGTGCATAGGCATTGCCATCTCCCTCCCCAAAACAGAACTAATGCACTGGAGGACGCCCCAGCAGAGAGGGCCCCCGTCCCCCCTCCCCGTCACAGTAGACTCCGTCCCGTACAAACCAGCCCAAGTACTTCGGTGGTTGCGCTACTGGCTGGAACCAGGGACTCCTGCGTTGAATCGTGCCACCTCCTCCCATTTCACGAGGTGCCTCGCCCTGGCTGAAGCCGCTCTCGCTACGATAGACCCCCTGTCGCGGCCAGGCAAGGGTCTTGCACCACATCTATGCCGTCTTCATGCCTCCTGGCTAGTCCGCCCCATCCTTCTCTACGGCAGCGACCTGCTCTCCCCCAACTCCAAGATGCTCGACAAGATGAGAGCTTACTGGCACCGGGTGCAGAGATGGGTTACAAAACTATTTCCCTTCTACTAACACGGCCATTCTCCCCTGTGAGGCCTCCCTCCCTCCAATCGACCTTCAGATCAAGCACCTGTAACGCCTGGTAGCGGTTCGGCTCGTATGCCTGCCACCTGAGATAAACCGAGCATCCGCCCGCCTGGACCACTCTGTCCCGACTATGTCCCCCTTCCGAGAACCCGACTCCCTCCGTCTCCCTGGCTCTGTCCGGGGCCGCCATCCTTTGGCTGGCCCCAACTACATCCCCCTCAGATGGTTCACCAAGCCGCCCTCCTCACCTAACCGGCGTCACCTCCCGGTCGACGCAGTCGCCCACCGCATTCACTTCATCATTGGCAGCCGCAGTGACCCCCTCCCTCCAGCAAACCCTCTCCTCTTAACTCCCCTACAGGTGGCCCCGCTTGGGGCACCTGCCCTCTACGCTTCACTCAAGGCCCGATACCGTGAGGAACTCCTCACCTCATTGCGACTCCTCTCACCTCCCCCATCCTACTACCTCTTCAGCCCCACCCTGCGCCCGCACCCCTTTATGGGCCTGGAGCGTTTCCTTGCAGGCCGGCTCCATCTGATGCGCGTCGGCAAGAGCTACTTAGCTGCCCACCCCTCATAGCACGATACCGACCCCTCTCCCCTCTGCCCTTAGTGCGAGGAACGGGACTAAACTTTTAAGCATGCCCTCCTTTTCTGTTCTACCAAGTCTGCCGCCCGCCATCACCACCTCCAGGGGATAACAGATGTTGGACCTCACTCTTCTCTGTGGACCGCGATCCCGAGGCTTTTGGGCCTGGGCTGCTATCTCACCGCTACCAGAACTGGGTCCCCCCTCGAAATGTATGCACAATATGCCCCCCGCCAGCCCTCCTTCTCCCCCTCCCCTTCCCTTCCTGCCTAGCCTCGGTTATCGTTGGCTGGGTCGCCAAATTGTCTAAGTGGTGGAAGGTCTCCTGTTTGATTTCATTACTTGTTGTTGTTATGATGAGTTTCTTGATTTGTTTCGGTTACGATACTAGTTAGCTAGTAGTTTTCCTTTACAAGTCCTGTGTGGGGATTGCGTCGGTTATTTTGCGCCATCGGAGGAACTGGTTTTGATTTTTCTTTTGTTAGTTGTTTGATTTTGGGTTTTGTTTCTGCCATAGCTAGCGCTGCACGCATGTTCTTGTACCTTAACCAAACAATGAATACATGATAAAAAAAAAAAAAAAAAAAGAATAAAAAATGGGTACCTCTGAGAATTTTCCCTTTGCCTCCGTGGGCAGACACTCCGTTCTTGATCTCTCCTTTGCCAATGGCATGGCAGCCCAACTCTTTGAGGAATGAACTACCCCGCTCCTGTCCACTGGCGCTGACCACATTCCGACTTGTGTTTCACTCTCCACTACTTTATTGCGCCCCCCTCCCCCCACACCAGCCTGGGCTAAGACCGATTGGCCTGTCCTTGATGCTGCCCTTAAGTTGTTTGTTGTTTCTCCACCTCCCACCATCCCGACCTTATCCTCTGCCACAACCTGGTTCGACAGTAATGTTGACCACCTCCGCACCACTCTTCTCCTGCACACCTCCCTAAATCGCATGTCAACACGCTCCAAACCTTGGTGGTCGCCGCTTCTTTCTTCTCTCAGAATCTCGTTTCACGCCGCTACATATCGTGCCCGCAAGGCCCCTAGCGTGGACTCCGGGTCTGAAGCCCAGACATCACGCAACGCTTATTTCAAGGCCATTAAATAGGCTAAGCGAAAGTACTGTGACAACTTCCTCTCCTCTGCAACCCCGAAAACTGTATGGACAGCCAAACGATTAGCGATGGGACGCCCCCCTGACCGGTTTCCATCTTTCCCGGACGCTGACACTCCACTTGCTGTCAACACCGCCCTCCTGACCTAGTTTTCCCCCCCTAGAGAGTCCTCCTCCCCTCTGACTATCTTGCGCCCCTTCAGGGACCTTGATGTCCTCACTAAAGAAGAGATCTCTAAGGCCCTGATGTCCAGCTCAAGCTTGTCTGCCCCTGGCCCCGACCACATCCCATACTCGATTTGGAAGATAGTCCATGGCACCAACCCAAAGATCCTCACCTCCCTCTTGGGCCCTCTCCTACTATACGGTTTTCACCCCTCATTCCTCAAGCAGGCGAACGGCATTGTACTCGACATGCCTGACAAGGCCTCCTATGATACAACAGCCTCCTTCTGCATCATAGTCCTCCTCCAAACCCTATTCAAGATCCTGGAGAGTGTGGTAGCTGTAAGGCTAGCCGCGGTTACTCGGGCCCTTGGCCTCGTCCACCCTAACCAATATGGTTCACTATCAGGTATGGGCACTTTCGACGCCCTTGCTACCCTCTCACATGAGGTCCGACTTTCGCATAGCATGGGCCTCTGTTCCTCCACTCTCTTCCTTGACGTCAAAGGAAGCTTTGATAACGTCAACTCAGCTGCCCTGTAAGGCAAGCTTTGGGAAAAGGGCGTTCAGCCCTACCTTGTTTCATGGGTCCGATCCTTCCTACATGGCCGACAATGCCGCCTCCTATACCAAGGTTCTCCTAAAGTCCTCTAGCAGGTCCAGGTCGGCACCCCCCAGGGATCACTTGTCTCCCCTTTACTCTTCTTGATCTACGTTTCCTCCCTCCACTTCCCAGTCCCCAACAGCATAATCCTCTCATACGTCGACGACTTTACTATAACAGTGGCCTCAACCTCCTACAGGCGCAACGCCCAGAACCTGCAGGCAGTTGCGTCCTCACTCACATCTAAAGGAAGGTGGATAGGTGTTGCCTTCTCACTCTCCAAAACAGAACTAATGCACTGGAGTACACCCCAACAGAGAGGGCCCCCATCCCCCCTCCCCATTTCAGTAGACTCCGTCCCCTACAAACAGGCCCAAGTACTTCGATGGTTGGGCTACTGGCTGGAACCCGCGACTCCTGCGTTGGACCGGGCCACCTCCTCCCATTTCACCAGACGCCTCGTCCTGGCTGAAGCTGCTCTCGCTCCGATAGACCACCTGTCGCGGTCAGGCAAAGGTCTTGCACCACATCTGTGCCATCGTCTTGCCTCCTCCCTAGTCCACTCCATCGTCCTCTACGGCAGTGACCTGCTCTCCCCCAATTCCAAAATGCTTGACAAGATGAGAGCGTTCTGGCACCGGGTACAGAGGCGGGTTACAAACTGTTTCGCTTCTACCAACATGGCCATTCTCCCCTATGAGGCCTCTCTCCCTCCAATCGACCTCCTGATCAAACACCTACAACGTCTGGCAGCTGTCCGTCTTGTCAGCCTGCTACCGGAAATCAACTCAGCCACTGCCCGCCTTGATCACTCTGTCCCAACTACGTCCCCCTTCTGGGCACCTGACTCCCTCCATCTCCCCGGTTCTGTCTGAGGCCACCACCCCTGGGCTGGACCCAACTGCACCCCACACAGGTGGTCCGCCAAACCGCCCTGCGCACTCAACCGACGTCACCTTCCTGTCAATGCAGTCGCCCACCGCATTACCTTCATCATTGGCAACCGTAGTGACCCCCTCCCTCTGGCAAACCCTCTCCTCTTGCCTCCCCTACAGGTAGCTCCGCTTGGGGCCCCTGCCCTCTACGGTTCTCTCAAGGCCCGATGCCGTGAGGAACTCCTCACCTCATAGCGCCTGCTCTCACCTCCCCCGCCCTACTACCTCTTCGCCTCTACCCTACACCCGCACCCCTTTATGGGCCTGGGGCATTTCCTTTCAGGCAGGGTCCATCAGATGCGCGCCGCCAAGAGCTACCTCGCTGCCCAACCCGCAGGGCACGACACCTACCCCTCTCCCCTCTGCCCCTGGTCCGAGAAAGGCGTCGAGACGTTCGAACATGCCCTTCTGTTTTGTTCCGCCAATTCTGCCGCCCGCCGTCGCCACCTCCAAGGGATAACGGATATTGGACCTGACTCTTCTCTTTGGACCTCGATCCCGATACTTTTGGGCCTCGGTCGCTACCTCACCGCTACCAGAACTGGTTTTCCCCCCAACATGTATGCACAATATGCCCCCCGCCAGACCTCCCTTTCCCCCTCCCCTTCACTTCCTGCCTCGGCTCGGTTATTGTTGGCTGGGTTGCCAAATGGTTTAAGTGGTGGAAGGTCTCCTGTTTGATTTCATTGCTTGTTATTATGAGTTTTTGTTTTGTTTCTGCTATAATACTAGTTAGTTAGTAGTTTTCCTTTATGAGTCCTGTGTAGACAATGCGTCGGTTATTAGACGCCATAAGAGGAACTAGTTTTAAATTTTCTTTTGTTAGTTGTTTGTTTTGGGTTTTGTTTCTGCCATAGCTAGCACTGCACTTACGTTCTTGTACCTTAACCAAACAATGAATACATGATATATAAAAAAAAAAAAAAAAAAAAAAAAAGATGGTTACCTCTGAGAAGTAGAACGGAGGAAATCCGTTGCAGGCGCATTGAGTTATTAGGCTTCAAAGTTAGGCATCCTAACTACGGGCCGATAGTGACGGGATGTTTTCAGTTCGAAAATCCGCAACTACTCCTACATTGCCCCAAAGGCCATAGGGGATAGATAAGACACCAATACCTATCTGGAGGCCGCTGTATGTTGGTTGGTCTTGGAAACAGGATCCCTCGAGAGGTGATTCTCTTTGAGGCGAGGGGGACCGAGGAGAAGCTGTTCAGACTCAGAAGACCTAATAGGCGGTAGATATACGGGTGTTAGCGCACTGCTCATGAAGCCTGCATCATGCATAGGTGCCCGACACATAAGCTGTCCACTACGTGAAATTGGAAGAGACTACTGGGACGACAGTCAAGACGAATGCAGTTTCAGACAGAAGTCTATTCGGCTCTATAAATCAAACACCGGTCATTTGAGGATAATAACACATCCTATGTTAAGATAGAAAGGAATTTATGAGGACGAAGATGGTGTGCAAGAATTCACGGTCAAACGGTGTTCGCACTTGTTAAGACTGTGAGACGTAGCGTACGATTTTGGGGAAGCTACTTTGTTATAGGAGGATTAGAAGTCGTCCGCGAACACTCAAACGTGGAATATAAATATCGAAGTACCTCCCAAGCTTTTAGAAAAAGACAAGCAACGGAGAACAGACCTTAACAATATAACATTGTTTTACCTACGAATCTTTATAAAAATATTTCCTCTATCGATTAAGCGAGTTCTTAGTAGTCATAAACGAAAAGAACGACACCGAGCCTTCCTAGACAAATCTCAGTCTATTACGAAAGATTCAGGCCTAAGTCTTCTCGACAAGTATTTAGAGTCGGCTTCCGCCTAACACCTTTGGTGGTTGACTGAAGTGTTTAACCTATGTACTGCCCCATCAGTTGGACAACTACCTCGACTTCTTCTCCTTGAAGGCCATGGCTCCCACATCACTTGGGAGTTTGTTAATTTCTGTAAAGAAAATAAGATTATCTTATTTTGCCTTCCACCACATTCCTCACGTCTTCTTCAGCTGTTGCACGTTGGTATCTTTAGTCCTCTACAGAGGTTCTACGGTGACGAAGTCGATAAATACAGCCGTGAGAGAGATGAAGGAATCAAAAAATCAGTCTTTATACCGCTACTCCACAAAGCCCGCATTGTCGCTATCACAAGACACAATATAGAGCAAGCCTTTACAACGACTGGAATTATACCTTTCAATCCTCGCCGAGTCTACACGAAGCTTCGGCCTACAGATCCGGTTCCAAAACCAGCTCCCGACTCTGACAACCTTGTAACAACTTTTCCTTTCCTCCGGACACCAAAAACCTCACGCGATATCCGCAGTCAACTGCATGCAGCCAATACTATTATAGATACCGGTGCTTCCGTCAGAAAAATAAAGGGAATTTTAAGAACACTAAGTCATGCAGCTTTGGTTTCCATGGCTGAAAAGGAAATCGCAGAGAAGGTTTGCGCTGATTTGAAACAAAAAAAGAACTACAATACTCGAGCTGATCGAAAACAACTCTCGAAAGCGCGTGTTCTTACAGGAAAAGAACTACTTTCCTTAAGACAAGCTCATGAAGAGCTGGATAGCTGGCCAAGAAGGCCACGAGGACAGAAACAAAAAAACACAACGCCGATCACCATTCCTGGTACACCTTTACCAGAAATACAGCACCCAACACCTCCTACCATCTTCGAGTATCTCTCAGGAGATGCTGAAACAGCTTCGTTATCACAAACTATTGGTTACGCAGAGGATTCTTCTCAGAGAAGAAGGGTTGAAGCCTCACCTGATGGCTTGTGGAATCCGCATCAGAATACCTGCTACTGCCGTCGTCGCCGCTCTTCTAATACAACCTCTACTCCTACCATACTTCGAACCCATATGCCTGACCGTCCCCTGCATATGAAGCTCCATTCCAAAAGATAGTTTATATCTGTTTCTGGGGGTTTTTTTTTTTGGTTGATTTATCCTGTTTCCACTACCCTTTCCTCAGCATTTGCTAATTGTTAAAAATTTAATATTGTATCCAGGCTTTTCCTCATTTCTCCTATCTATTCTCCTCATTCTTCTCTCTTTTCTGTGCTTCTCCGATTATTTTTATCATTTTCCTAAGGATTTATTTTATCGCGCGCAGCAAGTGTGTACCTTGAACTCTTTCCTGTTCTGGAGCACGGTGTTGTCCCGGAAACCGGTGGTTTACGTTAGAACATAGGAGGGGAGAAATAAAAGATATAGAGCATGTTTACTACAATTCAGCGTACTTCTGTATATATAGGAGTTCCTACCCACACACTTCAGTTAGAAGAAATTAGGAACAGAACTTCTATCAATCTACCTTCAAACCACACTACTCCTCAAAAAATGTACTTACAATAATCTCTTAATATGACATAGTTTATTCCAGTTAGATATAAGATCATACCTCTTAAGTCACAATTGCAAATATCTGGTAGTTATTTAAATAATATTTGTAAAAATCTAGTTACTGAATCTTAATTTGAATCTTCTTCTATATTCAGTTACTCTATTACTAGAAATGCACATTTTATTTCTTTCAATTAAACTATTATAACTTAGACTCTGTTTGACATGCCATTTTATAGCATAAAAGTAACTTTTATAGCATAAATTTTGGTAACTAAAACTTTTTATACAGGAGTGTGTTCAGCACATACAAAAATATTGCAATGTATTTTATTTCAATATTATATATATAAGTTAAGGGTTAGAAATAAGAGCCCTTTACAATATTATTATAAAATAGTTATATTAGAAATTATTTGTATATAACAAATAATCAATTCAATTTTAATATGAAATTCTTTACTGTCTTTGCCTCACAGACTATTCTCCATGGTTCCTGAGAGGTATTGATATTGTTTGTACTTAAGATTACTTATTTATGTACTGGTATAATATCCTACTGAAATATTAATATGAGCCTCTTTTATTTTAAAACACTATGTCGAACCCTACTTTCACAATAATAATAGGGTTTGAGTTGTCTTGGCATGTATATTTATTTTATATTAATTGTTCAAATAAACACCTAATAGCCAGTTGCTCTCCTATTTCGCTGTCGCTCATAGTCGGGCAAAGCAAGTCTGACACCAATGCAATTGTGACACTCTAGTTTTTTTCATTTTTTTGATTTAATCTCTCTCTATCTCCCCTATCTTTCCATTTCTCTAATATTATTATATTTTGAATAGTTCATTGCATGTCTAGATAGTTAGATGAAATAATAAATTTCAATCCCAGTATATTGATTCATCCCCATTATCTTCTACCTGCTTTAAATAATAACACAATTTTAATATTATGATATATTCATTGAATTTTAATATCAGATTCTATTGAAGTCCCAGTTAGTGAATAGAAGGAGTACTTGAATTGCATAATAGTATCATATAGTAATAGGAGGAGCAAAGTGAGAAGACCATTACTGCAGCACAGATCTTCAATGCTAACGTATCAACTATTCAAACTTAAATTGGAGAAAGTCAAAAGTATAGAACAAATTCTCATTGGAAAATTGAAAAAGAAAGCATCATTACTGTAGATGCAGTAAGACTTTGGAAAATGAAAGGAAAGAAGAAGAAAGAGCAATAGCAATTAAAAGGTACTAGCAGAATATTAAGTTTTCTATTAACAGGAAGAGGAAAGTATTAAATTATTCTGGTATTAATACTTACAAGGTTGCAAAAGAGAGGAAAAAGCAAATTGAGAATATTTGTAGTCAGACTGGAACTATTCTAATGGTGCTGCTAATTCCAATTTCTGATCTGGTGAGAAGCCTTAGTGCAGAAGACTTTAAGTCCCATCACTCACTATCCGATTTATTACAAGTTCTATTGCTACTTAATGCAATACCAAGTTCCGTAATTGGTGTAATAAATATACAATTACAAGTAGTTGGCAATGAAGCTGAAGACAAGAGAATTCATAAGAAAAGAGAAAGGATAGGAGATGTACATATTAGGATATATGGGATAGAACTTGAAGTTGAGAGTAGAGGAGATTCTAATAAGGATTTGATTGGTAAATCAGATTCAGATTCCTCATACCTGTCAGGTGATTCAATTGTAAGTAATCCTGATTTTCTGTCCTTAAGCTAAAATATTGTGAGAGTAGCTATGACAGAAATTGGTGTATGTATTTAATAATAGGTGCTTTGTAGGCCTGTTAGGTAAAACAAAAAAAAAAAAAAACTGGAGCGTCACACTTGCTTTGCCTTACTATGAGCGACAGCGAAATAGGGGGGGAACTGGCTATTATATTTCTCAAATATGCTATAAATTTATTTCAGCATAAATATTATTTTCAACTTTTATTGTGATATATTTTTATTGTAATATTCCAAAGAAGGCCTTAACCAATAAAACTTGTACCTGAGAGTTATTATAACTTAGTCAATAGTACATGTACAGTCGTGTCCGGAAAGTCCTCATACCCTCGCATGGCAATGGCGATACCACCACCCCCAACCATAAGAAATTCAAAAAAAATGTAAAAAACTCAATTGAAAGAATCATGATAGTATAGCTAATAGATAATAAAAAAACATTTTTACCATTTTGTATGACCTCCATCTGCATCCAGTACAGCTTGCATTCTCTCTGGCATCCTATCCACCCATCCATCCAACTTCTCTTGGGGAATTAAATCCCACTCCTCCTTTGCTGCTTCAAACAGTTCAGCAGCACTGTAAGGCCTTCTTTCCAGTCTGGAGAATCTCTTGGTAAGGGCTCTTTTGAGTAGTGCCCAAGTATTCTCAATTGGATTGAGATCTGGTGAGTTGGGTGGCCAAGGGAGTTTTTTGTAACCACACTCTGCCTCCAATTTTCGATTTTCCTCACCAGCATGCCAGGAGGCATTGTCTGCAGCTAGGTAGATGTTTTCAGAGGGTCTATCCAGACCTTCTATAAAAGGGATGAGGTGTGGCTGGTGGATTTCAGTTGCATATTGGTGGGAATTGAGGCCAAGTCTGTCTCTTTTGCTGGTCCTTTCCTCCTCCCCCCTCTTTCTCACAAGAATTAACTCAGTCCTGCCACCCTTCATGATTGCAGCATAGACCCCAATACTAGTCCTCCCAGACTTAAAGCTAGGCTTCAAGTTTTTTTCTTCCAACTCTTCACCAGGTCTAACTCTGACCTTTCTACCAGTTGGATTTGGATCATAATCAATAGTTGCTTCATCCACAAAAACAACCCAATTCCATGCCACTTTCCAGTTCCTCCTCTTCCTAGCAAACTCCTTTCTCTTCTCCTTTTGTCCTTTTCTCCAAAAAGGTTTCTTTCTGGGTATCAGAAGTTTAAAACCAGCCTCTGAGATGATCTTATCCACAGTGGTCTTTCCAAGACCAATATTCGCTTTTTTGATAATGTCGCGTAACGCTAAATGAGGCTCGGCATCGATAATAGACTCCACTATCTTCCTATTTGTGTCGGTAATCTTGGTTAGTCTGCCAGTTCTTTTTGCATCATGGGTGTTTCCACCCCTGGATTTGGCTCTTTTGACCACAGACTGAACAGTTTGCTTGGAGATGCCCAAAGTCTTAGAAATTTTATAATACCCCATATCAGTATGTTTATACAGGGTATAGATTTCTTTATTGAGGTCTTCTCTAGCTCTGAGGGTATGTGGTGGGGTCATGGTGAGGGGGGTTGTTGAGGTGAGGGGGTGGTGATGCGTTGCTATGCAAGGGTATGAAGACTTTCCGGACACGACTGTACTTGTGAGTATTAATACTTTATGTAGTCCCATTTGCCAAAAGAAAATGAAGGAAAAAAAAGTCTTGTATAACACTTGCTTTTGCTTAATACTTGGTTTTTCTGACTATAAGCGAAATGAGTAGGTGAGTAACCAGCTATTAGTGTGCTTACCTATTTTATTATCAATAATATCAGAACTTGAATAGTAAATATAATGAATAGTACTACAGAGATCATGACTGGTTTAATACATACTCTAGGTATTTCAATAACTTGCTAAAAGTTAAATGAATAGCAATTAATTTCTGCTGTAATTCTTGATTGAAGCTGTATATCTTACTTAATTAATACTCTACTAGTGAACTACAGGGCCCTATTTATGATATAGGAGAGCATGCTACAATTATTTATCACTGTTTAAATTTCTTTCCGATGTTACATTTCAATGTATTTAATGATTAACACTGTATTTTCACTCACTTGGTTACATTTCGGTTATTACTTAGACACTGCAGACAATACTACAGCTGTGTCATATTTACATTAATCTCATAGATATTTCATTGAATACGGACCGGAAACTTATGGATTATTTCCTATCTGGTTATGGGATAAAATTGTGTTCTTCTTTATCTTTTAAGTACAGTAATGCATGGTGTTTACATATTAGATTTGTGATATTTTCTTAATATTTCCTACATACCATCTTAGATTCATGTGTACTTTTGAGATTTTTCTTGGCAGGTTTTCAGGATCAAACATGTTTGCACTTACATTTCTCTTTCACCAAATACATATTCTTACATATGTTTTCCCCTATTATATTTCTTTTACTACAAGTTTGTACACTCCTGTATATATAAGGGCTACCGACCACGCACCTCACTTAGAAGAAATAAGTAACAGAACCTCATGCAATCTACCTTCAACCCATACCACTCCTCACAAAACATGCCCGCAATATCCTCTGAATATCATGTAGTTTATTCAAGATAGATATACAATCACACCTCTTAAGTCACAATTTTGAAGAAGTTAGGACCTCGGAGCCCTTCTTTATCTATACAATAAACACTCTCACATTTTACCTTCTACGGCAAAATGAAACAAAAAAGTCTTTGCAAAACAAAGATTCTTTATTAAATTTTCAGAAAATTCTGTGATACAAAGTCTTGGTCAAGGTCTTGGCAAAGAAAAATCTTAGTACTTGGAGGAAAGCTTTAGGAGTACATATTTATCAGGAGCTTCAACCTGCTTTTCCTCTGTCTCCTCTTCTTTCCTCCCAAGCTCCACTCCCGACAAACTCCTCTATTGCTACTTTGTTGAACCAGAACATTTTTTACATCTAACTCCTAGTTTATTCTTCTTTACTTTAAGTAAAGTAGGAATCCTACGTCAAGCAGAATCTAGTGGGTTTAGAGTCACTGTACTGAGGAACTGGTTCGACTAAGTTAGTTGGTAGATTTAAGGGGGTGTGTGGTCTTGTCCAAAATTTGCATTTTGCTGACTTAGATATTATTTCAAATGGCTGTAGCATCTACTGCTGCAAATATCCCATTACTTCCTAATCCTACTCCACAATATACCTACAGAACTAGGCTAGCATTTGTTACAGGGTGGGGTGGGGCTGGTTTTACTTTAGGAGGCCCTGCCATTACCAGGCCTAGGGCCTGTATTTTTTTCTCCTCCCTACCCTGATCAGGCTCTGGAGTCCAACCCTACCACCCTGTACAACCAAAAATTGGCAGAGGCCCACCTAGGACATGAGTGGGCGTGGGGATAGGAGTCAAAAAAGAGAAAAAACTCAACCCTATCCAGGGCTGGGGAGCAGGCCAGGGAAGGATTTTTGGCCTGAGACCTGGGTTTTTCGGGCCCCCAGAGGCCCCATAATGAATACTATACCAGATATAGCTTTGCTTCTGACTAAAAACTCAGCTCTATCCTAAAGCTAATAGGATTGAAGAACTACAGCACTTGACAAGACATTTCTGAATATGTTCTCAACTTCTTCAACTATTGGAGAATTGTTATGGGTAAAGAGGTCACACCAGCACAGGAAATTGGAGATGATAGAACACTTAATAATACAGGAAACATAGAAGAATTTCATGACCGCTATCAACATACTTCGGCATACTTTCTTGAAACAATCAATACACAGTAGCATATCTTTTTGGCTACCTACAAGGCACCCTCAGCCGCCTGGATAGGATTTCAGGATAAATTCAACTGAGAAAACACCTTCTTCTTCTTCGACCAACTCAACGCTGTCTTTGATAGCAAGTATAATACATCTGAACCTAGTGCACACCACATCAATAACTTCTATACTTTAGGGAATTGATTACCATATAGTTATTATAACCCTACGACTGACGATCAATATGCTCTCCCTTTCACTTTCTGGACAATTTCTGAATCACCAGAAGCAAATGTTGCTGTTCTGCTCTTCTTCCTCGCTAAGTTGATGAATACTAATATTATCAATAACCTCCAATCTAAAGAGGACCTTACCTATAAGTATGTGTACAACATGTTATTGGACCTTAAATCCTTGGTCAATCTAAAAGGAGACAAGGTGTATAATATTGGAAATTATGAAAAATATGATCTTAATAGCAATATAGATTATACAGACGTAACATTAAGAGTATATTATAGGCACATTTCTAGCGAAGATGTACGAGCTATGAAGGCAGATTGGTAGAGATTCTTGTCCTTAATATTCTTATAAATGAAGCGAGCGGTAGTGTCTATTTATACAGGTTTGCGTAGACCCCATGTAACAAAGAGATATAATAGGAAGAAACATAAGTGTGACCATGTAAAACCATAACATAAGTAGGAAAAATATAAGGGCGAACGTGTTTGACCCTGAGAATCTGCCAAGATATTCTTGTAAAACATGTGTGAATCCAAAAGGGTGTGAGGGAAATTACAGTATGTCTGAAGAAATAATCACGGCTGTAAAGTCTGAGAAAATATATAAAGATGATGAAATATCCTTTAAACTAAAGAAAGTAATACGTGCGTAAATCCTTAATCGTTATCACCAAATATTAATGAAATAACATAAGAAACATATCCTAACTGTAGTAATGTATGTGGTGTTTAGGTATGCCGAAACACTAACTAAGTGAGAGAAAATTTACCCTATAATCAAGGAAATATAGCTTATGAAACGAATTAAGAAATTTCAACATATAAAACCGCCAATATCAAAGGAAAAGAATCAGAAATACCACCTCAGATATCAGCTGTGTTGGCTATCTCAAAGGAACATACCTATTACAAGAAGCATTACCCCACTGCTGGCTACGATTGACCTCTCTGGAGCAAGTGTCATATGCTTATGGCCAATAACTAAAAGAAGAAGGAAAGACAAATGAGTAACGCCACTAATATCAGAACGGAAGAAATATCTGAACTAGTGAGTACTACTACCTCTCTCTTCTCCACTCAATAAACTCCTCGCCTATAAAACTGCATAATCGATACTAGCACAAGCTAACATATGACAAGCAACTTAGAACTTCTTATTGACTTCAAATGAGAAAATAAAACTGTTAAGTAAGGTGATGTCTCAGTAATAGAGTCTTATGACTGTGGATCAGTTAGGATAATGGCTAAAACATCTAATGGTCCTATCAAACCTGTTATCCTTCCACCTGTTCTTTAGGTTCCTAAGTTGAGTCAAAGTGATTTGCATTCATGACGCGCTATTATTTCTTTGGGGAAAGGTTTTTCTTTATGGAGTACTCGGAAGGATATGTATATTTCTAGGAAAGATAATGAAGAAGTTTTATAGGCAAAACTAAAAGGACAGGATTATATTGTATAAAAATAAAAAGAGAAGGTAAATAAGATGACCTACCAACAATGGTATGAATTCCTCAGTCATCCCTCGTCTCCCTACTTCAAAGGTACTAACTATTCTGATAATCCCATTATACCCCATGTTCCTAAAGACAGGTACTGTGAAACATGCATTACCTCTAAGTCCACCAAATACAAGCCTGCACTTAAAGAAGAATGATGTAATAAACCCTTTGAACTAATCCAGTCAGACCTCAGTGGAAAGTTCTCTAACTAATTCTTCAGCAAATCCTAGTACTATATTACCTTCATCGATAATTTACCAACTATGCTTGGATATACCTTCTCGAAGCAAAGTTCAACAGTCATGGAGTTTACCAAGTTCATCAATAAAAAGTAAACACAGGAGAAAGTAACCATAAAATAATTCAGAACAGATAGTGAAGGTAAATATATCAATAATATAGCCACCCGTCAAAGGTCTTCGTGAGTCACTGACTAAGTGACACCTCAAAAAACATATCGTACTCATGGTCACATAAACCGAACCATATCAACCACGAATCGAATCTATGGCAATGCCTCCCGAACCGAAAACCCAGCGAAGAGAAATGTCTGATGTACTTAAAGGCATGATAGTTGCCTTCTTTTGGTGCTTTCATAATTATTCTTTGGTTGCAAGACTAGTGGAGAGATCAGAGACTACGGTACGGTCATTTTTGAAGAGGGCCTCTGAACGAGGGCATATTCAGAACCTGCCTCGCTCCGGGAGGCCCCCCAAGGTTAGTTGACGACATAAGAGTGCAATTAAGCGTGCATGGAAGAAGGATCGGTTCCAATCAAAAGAAGAGGTTTGTGTTACACTGAGTGAAATTATTCATGTACTATTTGAACCCGGTAGCTTCGGCTTAATGTGTGTCCACATGTGAGCATGTCAACCCTCAATCGCTACCTGCGAAGCCAGAACCTGCGCAAATGGCTAGCTAAACGCCGAGTCAAGCTTACACCAGAGCATGCAGCCAAAAGACTCCAATGGGCAAGAGACCACCGGCATTGGAGTTTAAGTGACTGGTACCGTGTCATCTGGAGTGATGAGTGTACGGTGGAAAAATCTGGTACAGCCAAGCAGCGGTGGGTATTCCGGCACCCATGGGAGAAGTGGCTACCAGAATGTTGTGACCCGAAGCCTAAACATAAAAGTGCTTCATTAATGGTATGGGCCTGTTTCTGTGGATTGGAGCTTGGAAAGCTGCACTGTCTAGATGACAAAAAGACAATGAATGCTGAATATTATATAAAAATGTTATCGAAACGGTTGCTTCCCTTCTGGCAATACCTATTGGGTATTGACTTAGAGCCTTTCTTCATGCAGGATGGTGCCCGAGTCCATACAGCAAAGCTATCCATGTCCTTCCTTCGAGACCACAGTATCAGCCTATACAACCACCCTCCATACTCTCCCGATCTGAACCCAATTGAGCACATATGGGTACACATGAAGCGTACCCTGCATAGGATGTATCCTAATGTGGTGGATTTGCGAGGTTGCCCAGAGACAATCCGACAGCAATTGGCTGAGGTTTTGCCGAAGGTGTGGCAAGAGGTACCGGAGGAATATTTTGAGGCAATGGTGGATTCCATGCCAGACAGGATACAGGCCGTAATTGACGCAAAGGGATGGTACATGAGATACTAGTCATGGCATTTACAGCTTCAGTGGGGTCATTCTGTTTTTCTAATTATGTAATTAGACTTGGCATTGTAGCGGGATAGTGAACACTTTTGACGGGTGGCTGTAACATGATAAAACTTTTCAATAAGTATGGAATTGTACATGACAAAATCTCTCCCTATTATCATGAATCTATTGACATTACCAAACGATTTATATTTCACTTTGCCATTATCACAGCTACAAGTTCGATGCTTAAAGGCTTACTACCACAACTTTGGGCAGAGGCATTCACTACAGTAGTCTCTCTTTGGAACCGACTTACTAACCAATCTATAAATAATTCAATGACCTATAAATCACTCAACAATAAAAAGCTGTTGATAAAACACCTACACTCATATGGGACTCAATGCTTTGTCCACATACCTGAGAAAATACAACTACCTGGAACAAAGTTACAGCTCTGAGCAATCAAAGACTATCTTGTTAGATACACTTATTCCAACAAAATATACCTAATATATTTCCCTTTACAACATAAGATCTCAGAAATGCAACAAATATATTGGAAAACCAAGATGATAAAACCGCTTGAACCAAGGAACTCTTCTCCTCTGGAAACAACATTTGCGACTGTTCATTTACTATTCCTTTCTTTAGCCTTACAATAAGTGGATAAGCCTAAGGAATTAGAACTGGAAAAACCCCTAATACAAATAACAATTAAAGTACATACTCCTCTACCACCTGAAAAACTAGAGACCTACTATTACTTTGCAACACCCTCTCCAATACGGAAACCGCAGGAATCAGAAGTGAAATAACCCGTACCACAACTAATACTGGAAGAGCTACCAGCAATACAAATACAACGTGGAAGAGTGTTAGGAGTACCCAATTCCGATAGCCTAGGAGTACCTTAGGTATAGTAGCTTTACCCGAGGTCAAGAATCTTAGTCTCTAACACACTCCTCCAGCCCGCTGATGGGGCCCGCATGTTATCATACACATCAACCTTAGTTATGTCCTGTGACTATATGGTCACAGAATTGAAGGTGTTAGAATAACAGCATTGATGTCGCTGCTGTCGGTCCAACTGAAAGCTGTTCGCAGGATTTATAAGAGGAGTCCTCTGGCAAGACCTGAGAAGTGGAATGAAGTCAATCTATCAACTTCTAAGGGAGTTACTAGGCTTCACAGATGTGGCATCTTTGACATAGGCCGTATGTACCAGGAGGTTTTCCTACAAGGTAGAGATATGAATGGTAGAAGGTTCGGGACAACACACCAACGCATTCACAACCACCCTCTGATAATTAGAAAGAGTCTAGAGCTCCTGGAAACACTACCAAAGAAGCCAACAAGCTCCAAGAAGTGTTGCAACTATGATATGGGGTGTACCGCAGTTGCGGGATTTATGACCAAAACAATACGGAGGTCAGCCCACTCTATATAGAACAACCAGGAGTTGCTGACAGAGGTATTATGGAAGTATTTGATAGAATGAGCTCTCCTTTACAAAGAAAGAGTCATCGGAATAAATTCAACCGGTTAGTTGTTGAGTTATCACAACTAGAAGTCATCGACTCCAGCCTATATGCAAAAGCAACTTTGTATCAAGACTGATCCTCTTGATGACAAAAAGGACTATTGGAGTGAACATAGTTCAACGTAAGAACTCGGCTACAGTTCTAAGGACTCTGAAGATCGGACAATTAGTACTAGTGATAAGTATGTCTCGAAGATAGGAAATAGTAATTACCGAAGAGGGTGTGATGGTTTTCAGGGTCTCCAGGTGTTCGCACACTTATGGAGAACTTGACGTTGCGTATTAGATTTGAGGAGGTACATATTTTATATGTTAGATAGATGTAGTCCGCGAACACTCAGACGCAGAATATAAATATTGAAGTACCTACCAAGCTTTAGACATCATCAAGCAACGGAGAAGAGACCTTAACAATATAACATTGTTCTTATAATTCTATTCTACTTTCTTACACTTTGAGTTGTCATAAACGAAATGAGTTGCTTCCGAGCCTTCCTAGACAAATCTCCGTCTATACGAAAGAATCCTGATTGACCTAGACAACCTTAAGTCTATACCGGTTGTCTCTGCCTAACAGTATATTGTTAGATCTACTTGTTACCAAGGCTCTCTACCTACAAGTGAACTGGCGTTCACATTACCTCCTGACCACACAATACGGCAAGACACTAAGTGTCTAGCCTTCTACCTTTACAGCTATTGCCTCGGACAATGAGAATTGGTTAGCTGGGCTCAGAGCAAACAATCTTCTGAAAAAGAAGATGTCGCAGCCTCCAAAGTAGATCGGTCCAGGGGAGCCGATGGATACCTCAGGGGACAACAGTCCTAGTGCATTCAGTAATCCCACCTCTCTTGGTCCAGCAGTTCGAGGTCCAAGAAGAGGAGGAAGAACCCCTATTATTGCGCCGTCATCAAGAGCAACATCTCCTCATTCCAGATCCGCTACACTTGACCGAACACCAATGCGGTTGATCTCACAAGACTGGCGGCCCGGTTAGGAGTGGTTATCGTGCAGATTCGTCAAGACATTACCACCAGCATCGACACCTTCAATATTGCGTTTGAAACACTCTTTGCAGATTCTCAAGAAAATGCAAGAGAGTTGATTAAAATCCAACAGCAATTATTAGAAGGCCAAGGTCTGCATGATAACGACATGTCGGTCATATTACAGCAGTGTGTATTGGTGGACGCCAATATTCGGGATATCGAAATCCAATGACGAAGGAGATTGCTGCTAAATTGGCGCAGCAAGATGCTAGACATGAGCATCATGACGGAGTAACTTCTCAATTGCAACTAGAAGCCCTAGAAAGAGAGCTCACCCTAGAACGTGATTTCCAGGCATTCAATGATAACCAATTCCAACAAAACTTAGCACTTCGAGCCATGATATCGAACCATGCTGAAAGACACGAACGCGAGACTAAGAGCTATGGTGACTTCATCCAAACAATACAGCAAGACCAAACTCGTATCTTAGATACTTTAGGATTGCCAAGAGATCGCATAACTGAACTCTCACAGAATCGACCAACTGGTCCACAGGTAGCATTGGAATCAGTTCCTAAAAGCTGGGCGGAAGCAAGAGAGGAGACTATCCCTCCAGAGGGGCCTTCCCGAGATAAAGGAAGGCAAAGAGAGGGAGAAGCTCCCATCCCTATGGCACCAGGTAGTGACCCAGATGACGATGGGAGTAATGACGAAGGAGGAAATGGAGGAAGACGTGGCGGATAGTCATCCAGATGTAGTCACGGATTGATATCAGAACTGTGTGGAACAGCGGATGTATTGGCAGAAGTGTTTTCATTAACCACCAAATGACCGGCTAATGCACCCACATTCTTGGAACCAAAGCCTGCTTAATGTGTCCGCTATTTGCTACTACAATGTGTAGACTACTTTAAAACAAATCCTAGAACTTGGGAATGTGACCGAGAAAGGGTCATCTTTACTCTAGGAAGAATCAAAGAGGAATTAGTCAACCCAGTAGCGATGTGGTACCGAAGGGCTATGGAAGGCTTCATTGGGGTAGAACAGGATACAGGCCTGGCCACTTAGAGACTCTTCAACCACGAGTTTACAGAACGATTCGCTTCGATCAAAGATGGACGAAAGGTGGTCCGTGATATAGAAAAAGTTCAATATAATGACAATATTCAAAACTACGTCCAAATCATGACCAACCTTAATACCAAGGCCTAAATAACTGGCCCAGCATGGCGTCTAGCGATGGAAAAACAGTTACCAGCCAGTATACACCTACGCCTGTCCCTCAAAACCTTGGATACCAATGCAGAATGGGAAGTAGCACTCCGGAAAGCAGTCTAGGAAGAGGAGGAGTTAAAGGAGCTAGAGGAGGTATTACGGTATAGACCAAAACCCGTAAAAGTTTCCTTTAACGATAGGAAACCTGATAAACCGAGGTTTAAAAAAGAGAAGCCTTAAATTAAAGGCAGTTGTCCCTTCAAAAAATGGAGATGGGAACCGGAGCCCGATAAACCGGCAAAATGACCTGGCGGAGTCAATAAACAAATGTATATCAACTTTAAAAAGGCCATGAAGGAATTCCCAGTCAGTCATTGACGAACAAAATAAAGAAGGCATATGTACTCGATGTGGAAAAAGGAACCACGATTACAAAACATACTAAGGCAAATCAAGGTGTCTACTAATAGGGCAGAGCGTCGCATTGCCCAGATTAGACACAGGCCTTGGAAGGTAGCTACTGTACAACGTCCTTGTAACATCTCTGCCGCCTAAACATCTAGAGGAAATAAACTTTGGGAACTAGGCGAGGATGAGCAGATGACTTAGGTCATCCCATTTGGCACCAATGGCGACGGCATTTGGGTAGTCAGGGTTCGTTCAGATACGAGACCGGAATCGAAATTGTGAACCCCCCAGGGTGAGAATGAAGTTAGTGAACAGAACCAAGCGCCTACGGCATTATCACCTGGGTAGTCCATTAGGGTCAGTGGGAATCAAAATACAACTTGAGCAGGTATTCCTTCCATACTGGCATTAGCAGGCACATTAAGTAGGCTTGTGGGCAAGAGACCTACAGCCAGAAGGGTGCTGAATTCATGACGATGAAATCACCCTGAAAGGCAGCGCAGATCCACACTTTCGAACCTATCAGACCAGAAGCTGAGTTATGTTGGAAAGAGGTGATGGTCTAAGTGCCCGGACAAGAGTAGCGAATAAGCTAGTTAGTCTCTTAAGTACGCTTTTTATTCCGCATGCCTTACCCACAAGCGTGTCCACTCCCAGTTATCTATTACGGTTCCTGAAGGATGATATGGACGATCATATCACGTAACGAGATCTTAAACCCAGAAGACATAGGCAGAATTGTGGAACACATATCTGGAAGGTTGTACCAGCTGGACAGCACCGCAGATACCTCTATGTTGCATATGCAGCTCTTTCTGGTTGAAAGATCAAACCAATTCTTAAGGGAAAGGAATTGAAGAGGGGCAATAAACTTGCGAAAGCAGACCTCGTTACCACCAAGGCCCTAATCATGAGAGAAAAGAGAGACATCCAGCCTGCGAACTGGTCGCGCACTATTTAGTGTATTGGTGAAACACCAAGTAGGCATTTAGGATTTTCTTTATTAATAGGAAACTAGTTTTTCTGAGGAGACCTGAATGGTCTATACTGCATGCACGCAGTAACAAACATCCTAGTTGTTATCAAACCTCAGATATATCGTAATGAAAAGACAACGGTTTGACTCCTCATCCAAAGAGAGGCGCATTCGATGTGACAAATCCTATACGATATGACTGTCCCGAGGGATATGCTGATATGCATGTCTTAAACCCAAACAGATAAAGATACAGAATCCGTGTTCTATTAGATCTGGGATCCAATGTGTTCCTAATTAACAAAGACCTCGTTAAGGAATTTCAAATTCAGTTCACAAAGTGACCGAATCCGGTCACTATTCAAGGCTCAGATGGAGTACCATCTCCATCAGGAGGAATATCTTACATGCTTCCATTATGGCTTGAGACTATACGACATAAACACCTGTCCGAAGTTGCTTGTGAAATCGCATCAGCAGGACACTACGAGATGATTATCCCATTTAGGTGGTGGCATTCAGAACACCCCCTATGGAACATTGGGGCCGCCGATAATTGGGGATTGAAAGACTCCAAGTGTAAAACTACTTGTGTGGAAGAAGAAGATGAAGGAATTGCAGATATGTTCGAATACGATAAATCAGTAGCCTGGGATGAGAATGCGATTCAGATTGGAAGAATCGGAACTATCGAGGATCCAAACGAAGTTAACTTCGACTCTCTTCCCAAATACTAATGGGAATTCAAATAACTCTTCCTACCACAAACTGTGGCAAAGCTAGTACTAAGAAGAACGTTCGATCGTGAAATCAAATTCGTTGATAGAGTGAAACCATCTTGGGGGCCTATATATCCCCTATCTGAGAAGCCACTTAAACTTTTACGTGAATATTTTAATGATATAATCCAACAAGGAAAAATTACATAAAGTCAATCGCTATTTAGTACACCAATTCTTTTCACACCAAAGCTGATCGGCGACTACATCTGATAGTGGATTACCAAAACTTACATAAGATTACTATATTAAACAAGTCCCCTCTACCACTAATATCAGAACTACGCAATTGAGTGGCAGGCTCAACGATCTTCTCAAAAATTGATTTGAAAGATGGTTATAGCCTCATTCGCATAAAAGAAGGAGATGAATGGAAAACAGCCTTCCGAACAAGATACAGGCACTATGAATATAAGATAATACCATTTAGACTAGCCGATGCTCTGGCAAAATTTCAAGTTATGATGAACGAAGTTCTCCGAGAGCATGTTAACCAAGGAGTAGTCTGCTACCTCGACGATATTCTCATCTACTCCAAGATTGAGAAAGAACATATTGAGTTGGTAAAAAGAGTTCTGCAAAAATTAGCAGATTTCCAACTTGCGATTTCAATAAAGAAATCTTTCTTCCACATGAAAGAGGTGGAAGTTTTAGGCTACATAGTAGCTGTCAATGGAGTGTTTATGAGTACGCAAAAGGTGGACTCCGTGTTAGATTGGAAGCCACCCAAGTCTGTTACGGAAGTCCAAATATTCCAAGGATTTGCGAATTTTACCAAGGCTTTATAGAAAACTTCTCTAAAATCTGTACTCCAATCACTGAAACATTGAAGGGCGATCCAGAAAAGTTCTGATAGGGCCCAGAACAAGAGGCAGCCTTTCAGGAACGTAAGAGAAGGTTTACTTCTGCCACTATTCTACACTATTTCTTTCCCGAAAGAGAAACGGTAGTAGAAACAGACGCTAGCGAATTCGCTTTAGGTTTTGTCTTATCCCAGATTGTGGAAAAATGACTGCATGTGGTAGCGTTCCACTTCCACAAACTGAATTTGGCAGAGCGAAACTATGAGATCCACAGGAAAGAACTATTGGCAATACTAGAAGCATTCAAGGAATGGAGCCAATACTTGGTTGGAACCGAAAAGCCGGTTACTGTCTATACTGATTACCAAAACCTCAAATATTACCTTACTTCAAAGGTCTGGAGCGGTCGTCAAATCCTGTGGGCACAGAAACTAGCAGACTATTATTTCAAAATTTTTACCGCTCAGGCACCAGAGGTGGAAAACCGGATACACACAGTCGACGGCCAGAGTACCGTCCTGAGGAGGGAGCTGCACATCGCGAACAAGGGATCTTGAAGCCTGAACATTTCCAGATCAGTTCAGTTATGAGAACTAAGATGGGGGAAATTCAACTCTGCTAAGTTGCAGGAACCCCTGAAGGCAATATATGTGCCGATGACAACTAATAGAAACCCAATTAGAATGATCCCAATTCCGTTATTCGGGTCAAAAGGTTAGACACAAGAGCAAGGCTACCAACCAAAGATTCAAAAATAGCAGCAGGCCATGATCTCTACGCCGTACAGGAGGACATATTCCGGGCAATGGGACAGATAATAGTCGGAAGCAGTATTGCGGTCATATTACGAGTTGGAACATATGGAAGCATTGCTCCCAGAAGAGGGTTAGCCGTTGAAGCGGGATTTCAACAGGTGCTGGGGTAGTCGATCCGGATTACAATGGAGAACTCAAAGTTCTACTATTCAAGCACCGAGACACGGACTATCACATCAAAGAAGGTGATCGTATCGTCCAACTAGTGATCGAAAAGATTAATACCGTTGATATAATGGAAATAAATACCCTAGACGAAGCCGAAAGTGGAACGGCGGGATTCTGTAGCACAGATATTGCCATGAGAGCAATGACTATTCAAGAAATTGAACCAGTATTCAGCCAGCTCCATGCATCAAAGGATCAGAATAAACAATTGTATGACGCAACCAAAACACCCGAACGAACCCTAATGACTAGTACTATACTAGCCCACAAATAATTGAAGAAATTTAATCACGAATGTCTACAGCGATCAAAAGGCCATTGCAGGCAATAATAAGTAGCTTAAGCGAAGAGAAGAATTGGAGAAACTCTGAGACAATAACAAACCTTTCCTAAAGGTTTAGACCCTGACCGATAATTTGCTTTACTATGAGCAAAGACTATTTGTACCTAAGGACCAGACGCTTTATACGACAATAACCGAAGGTTCTCATGAAGTGAAGATTGCAGGACATTTCGGACAAGAAAAAACTCTTGAGATCATCATGCGAGATTTTTATTAGAATGGCCTGGCTAATTGGGTAAACGATTATGTGTGGTCAGGTGATGATTGTCAATACAACAAGTCACTACGCTACGCAAAGTATGGTCTACTTCAACCGCTATCAATACCATACACGGCCTGGGCATCAATTTCTGTAAATTTCATAACACAGCTACCGCAGAGCCAAGGATGCACCCAGAAAATGGTAGTAGGTAATAGATTCACCAAGATGGCTTACATCATCGGATTAGAAGAAACCGCTATGGCGAAAGATGTCGCTACTTCCTTGACGAAGTAAATATGGAAGCTACATGGCTTACCATCAGAAATTGTCTCAGATATGGATTCGAAGTTTGCAGGAAATTGTGGGAGTCGTTGGGTAAAGCATTGGATATATAAAGGAGGATATCAACAGCATATCACCCACAGAGCGATGGACAAACGGAACGTACCAACCAAGTGCTGGAAGGTTACTTACAAAGTTTTGTCAATTACGATCAGGATGACTGGTATCAACTCCTACCTTTAGCCAAAAATGCCTACAATAACTCACCTACCAACGGACATGGAAAGTCCCCATTCTATGCAAGCTATAAATTTCATCCTCAAACGGAATGGATGAAGGAGCGCAAGGCACATAATCCAGGAGCAACCCTTTATACAAACTGGATAAAATCAATCCATGAGCAAACACGGCAATCACTAGAACAGACACGATAAGCTATGGCCAAATATTACGACAGAAAGGCTAAGCAACAACCAGACTTCAAACCCGGCGATAAAGTAATGTTAAACGCAAAAAATATTCGCGCCAGCCAGAAGACTAAAAAGATAAGTCCAAACCTTTATGGACCCTTCGTGATCTTGGAAAAACAAGGAAGCCACGCATTTAAACTCAACATATCGCATCGTTGGAATATATAATCAGTATTCCATGTTTCCCTGTTAGAACCTTACAGGACATCAGTACTGGTAAATCGACAACAACCTCTCAGGGAACCTGAAGATATCAAGGGCGACCAACAATAAGAGATAGAAAAAATTATAAGAAGCGAGATACGCTATTACAGGAGAAGAATCCGTGGCCGTTATCAGCTGTTACGCGAGCTGTAGTACTTCTTCAAATGGCAAGGTTGTTCCAAAGATGAGAATACTTGGAAACCTGTAGCAGAAATGGATAATGTGATGGAATTGGTGGAAGAATTTCATCATGATAATCCGGAAATGCCATGACAGGCAGAGGAAGGACCGTAAAGATAAGGTTTTCCTGCTGTGGCCAAGCAAACGTGGAAGGTTTTTTAACCTGCTTTCATCGGGTCCTTAAATGATTAATATTTAAAAGTTTAATACTTAATATTTAAAGATTTAAGGTTTAATTTTTATTTTATAGCGAAGGAGCATTCGAGGCGAAGCCCTAGAGGAGGGAGCTCATGTTAGGAGTACCCGATTCCGATAGCCTAGGAGTACCCTAGGTAGGGTAGCTTTACCCGAGTTTGAGAATCTTAGTCTCCAACAGCCTCCTCCGGCCCACTAACTGGGCCCGCGCGTCATCATATACATCAAGCTTTGTTGCGTCCTGTGACTATATGGTCACAGAATTGAAGGTTTCAGAATAACACCGTATATGTCGCTGCCGTCCATCTCACCGAAGGCTGTTCGCAGGATATATAAGTAGGAAGCTCTGACAAAACCTGAGAAGTGGAACGAAGTCAATCCGTCAACTGCTGTGGGAGCTACTAGACTTCTAAGATATGGCATCTTTGATATAGGCCGTAAGTAACGGGACGTTTTGGTACAAGGTCGAGATATGAATGTTAGGAGGTTCAGGACAAAGAAGCAATGCATTCACACCCACCCTTCGATAATTAGAAAGGGTTGAGAGATCCTGGAAACACTACCAACGAAGCCAACGAGCGCCAACAAGTGTTGAAACTATGATATGGGGTGTACGGCAGTTGCGGGATTTATGACCAACACAACCCAAAGGTCCGCCCCCTCTACATAGAAATACCAGGAGTTGGCGACCGAGGGATTGAGAGTATTCAATAGAATGACCTCTCCTCGACGAAGCAAGAGTCATTGGAATGAATTCCATTGGTTAGTTGTTAAGTTATCACAACTAGAAGTCATCGACTCCGGCATATACAGTGCTTGCCGTGGGCCGGGCCAGGCCGGGCCGCCCAAAGCCCAGCCTGGCCCATGGGGCCCCATGGGCCAGAGCTAATTCAAGAAAAGACCTAATAATAACAATTTTTCTCAAACCCTAATATGATATAACATAATCCAGACTATCCAGTTGTGAAGTTAGTATACCTTATCACTATTATATAACTAACTCTGTGAGAAAAAGCAATATACATTCTGTGATGTTTGGATCTTCAAGTTCTGAAATAAATGTTTGAAATATGAAGAACCAAGCTTCACAAACTTGTTTATGGAGATTTTAATTTTATTCTCAACATTTCAGGCTACTACAGAGGAAGATAATAATTCACAACATTAAGTACATTGTTCTCCAGTTTCCCTTTCTTCCAAAGTATCATTCTCACCAACCACTAATGCATCTAGTAGATCCCTTAGCATCTGAAGTTCTGGATGTGTTATTTGAATAAAGTGGTTCTTTATCCAGGACTTAGTACACTCAAGTTTAGACAATGCATCATCCCCCATACTACAGCGTGTGTCAGATAAAGTAATTTTTGCCCCACTAAATACTCTTTCAGGTTCTGCAGACATTGCTGGAATGCTCAAGATTTCAATAGCCATATGAGATAGATCCCTCATTCCAAGTACGGTAGTCATCTTAGACCAATAGTCAATAAGAGGCATGTCGATATCTTGAGATGTAGGTTCAAGGAGATACTGAGCGAGCTTGTCCAGGCCTTCTGACTCCATCAATAGCTGGCGCTTACGTTGAAAGCTGGTTTGAAAAGAAGTACCAGATTTTCTAGAAGTCCGATGGTGACAATCAATTTCTTCTTCTCGCGATATTCCAGTAGATGATATTGCTGCTGCTGGATATTTCCCTTTATAGGTATCTGTCCACATATCATTTAAGGTATTCTTTACATGATTAATAGCATCTTGCCGTCCATCCCACTGGACATCAAAATATTCCAGCTTCATTCCTGGGTTTAATGCAACTGCTACCACATATGCAGGACAAACCTCAGTCTTGCGATAATATCTCCGCAGAATTCGTAACCCATTTGAAATCATCGTGGTAATGTGTCGTGTCTGGTATTGGTGCTAATTTCTGGCATTTTCCAGTACCTCCATCAGCTCATCCATAACTGGCAAGATACTCGCTATGCAGCCATTGCTGTATTTAATCTGTAACCTCTTGCTCCATTCTGCAAATGGCTCCAATATCTCCATAATTTGAACCAAGGTCATCCAGTCATTATCAGATAGATCATCATTAATGAGGGCTCCTTCATTTGCAGCTCTTTCACCATTCCTGTTTGCACCGATTGCCGTTGCAATGAAGCTTGTAATTGCAGTCTTGATGCGCAAAGCACGCTTCAGGGACTCATAGTCACTAGACCATCTTGTAATGTTTCCCAGGATAGGTAAAACAATCGCTTCCTCCGGATCGGTTTGTTGAAGAACAGCTGTAAATTGGTCTAAACGTTGTGGTGTGCGTCGAATGTACTTTATAATATTTCGTAGTTTACCGATTGGACCCTTTTGGCGCCACTCCTTCAGCTGTGCAAGCTCATCCTCTGCAGAATGATTGCTATCATCCCCTTCACTACTCATAGATGTTCTATCCTCATCCCATTGAAACCCTTTCACAACCAGGTTAATCACATGGCCAAGGCACCGGAGTCTATCTTCCACCAGATCGATAGGAGTAATATCTTCCCTCCTCATGCACTCTGCAATCTCTTGTAATGCAGTATCGTTGTTTTGTGCATTATCCAGATTAAACTTGCCAATCTTTCTCTCCACTCCATATCTCTTAACTGTCTGCCAAAAGTAAGATGCCTGATTCTGGCCATTGTGGGGACCAATAAACCGATGTAGAGCCAATAATACTGCATGCAACTTATAGTCTTGATCTACCCGATGACCAACAATTGCCATAAATGAACGCTGAATAGGACTACTCCAAAGATCAAAGCTGAAGTGGATTCGACAAATAGCACTCTGCAGTGACTTCTTTATGATACTGAACATTGTTCCATGGAAGTCATCTAACTACCGGCGCAGGATATGACCAGACTTCAGAATCACAGCAATTATTGCTTTCAGATTTGGTTGACAGGAGCCCAGATAGGCTTAGAGCATACGAAAATCCGGATGATTGCAGACTGAGAATGGTACACTGGCTGCTGTGATCCAGTGAATCAGCATACTGCGGAATATATCTGCATTAAATTCAATCTTTGGTTTTGTATTTCCAAATGCAGCCTTGATAGATTTTTGCTGCTTTTGTGCAATAGGGATTAGTTGACCTTCGGGGCCAATTTGATGGTACCGCCGGAGGTGATCAATAGCATTTCTGGTCGAGGATACAGCAAAGGTGGTTGGAGTTGAGCGGTTTGTACAGCGGTTGCACTGCCATCGAGGCTTTCCATTCACCATAATTGTTTCTCCATTTTCTTTTTCATAGATATGACTTTTCCGAACTTTAGACTTGAGTTGTAGGAAGGAATTCATCAATGGTGGGTTTTCAGTTATACTGGCTACTCCACCCATGCTGCCTTCAAGTTCGTCTGGACCTGCATTAACTTCTTCTAAATATTTAGTTTATTATTTACTAAAGTAAATGCCTTGGTAACTTGGAAATCAAACAGGTTCTGGAGGAAGGATAATTGTAATTCAATAGAGAGCATACCTGAAGAAAAACAGATACCAGTAGTAAGGTCACTGCGGCCAACGCTGGAGATAGAATCTTCTGGTTGAGGATCTTGAGAGTCATTATCAGAGAGGGAGGGGATGCTGAAACTATTGTCTCCTGTATTTTCCAGGTCATTTGGGTCTCCTAATATTGACATTTCATGCGTGAGGTTTGCTGGTCGCAAGGTTGATATTGCTGAAGGCCGAGGAAGATAGAAATCTCCTGGATCTACAACTGGTGCCTTTCTTGGATTTAAGTTGCTCATGGTACGGCTTGAGAGACTTAGAACATGAGGAGTTTGTGAAGGATGAAAATGTATGGTTGCTTGAGTGGGAAGGCCTGAGTATGTAAAGAATAGTAGAGAAGACTGATGGTACTGAATTGAACGTTTTGAAGGCGAAGTTGGGGAAAGAGAAAAAGAAAAAAGGGAGGGGGGCCTGGGGGGGTGGGGGGTGGGGGGTAGCAGCCCAGCAAAAAAATAAAAAATAAAAAAAAAGATAAAAAGCCCATGGGTCCCGTGGGCCAAGGCAAAGCCCACAGGCTTTTCAGAACCAAGGCCCATACAGGCCCAGCCTGCGGGCCATTAAAAGCCCACGGGCCGGCCCGGCTCATGGCAAGTACTGGGCATATATGTAAAAGTAACAGCGTATCAAGACTGATCCTCTTGATGATGATAAGGACTATTGGAGCTAACATAGTTCGACTTGAGAACTCGGCTACAGGTCTAAGGACTCTGATGATCAGATAATTACTACTAGTAACAAGTATGTCTTTCAAATAGGAAATAGTAGTTACCAAAGAGGTTGTGATGGTTTTCAGGGTCTTCCAGTGTTCGCACCCTTCTGGAGAACTCGACATTGTGTATTAGATTTGAAGATATACATATTTTGTATGTTAGATAGATGTAGTCCGCGAACACTCAGACGCGGAATATAAATATTGAAGTGTCTCCCAAGGTTTAGACATCATCAAGTAACAGAAAAGAGACCTTAACAATATAATATGGTTCTTACAATTTTATTCTACTTTCTTGCACTCTTAGTAGTCATAAATGAAACGAATTGCTTCCGAGCCTTCCTAGACAAATCTCCATCTATATGAAAGAATCCCGATTGGCCTAGACAACCTTAAGTCTATACTGGTTGTCTCCGCCTAACAAAGAGTCTACTACCCACCTGTATGTTTCAGCTTCCACACTACAGAAATGCCCGTTAAAGATCCAACAACCTATAACTAAGGCCCTGTTCAGTAAACCACTGTAAAAAAATACTATAGTATTTCCTAAAAATAGCTTATAAGCTAAAATAAAAATACTGTAGTATTTCTAAAAATATTAGTGTTCTGCAACACACTTTTACTATAGTATTTTTCTTAATAAGCAAATATTATCTGATATTTGTAACACAGTTTGTACATTGTAAGTATGGTTTTTTTTTTTTTTTACCCATGTAGTATATAAGCAAATTACAACTTAGTTTCCTCCATACAATAAAACATTTCTTCTTTGTTCCAATTACCTCTCTTATATTTATTAATAATGCAAGCTGTTTATACAATAATCCTGTGGTGAAAATACGGAGTTTCAATACTCTCGAATCTCATATTAGGCTCTAGTTATATCAATAATAGCTGTAGCAATATTCTAAAAGATAGAACTATTTAGTTGAAGGAAAAAATCATGATTGTAAGAGTTGGCCAGATCTATATTGTCTTCTCTGAATTAGCAAGAAATATAATATTGTTGATTGAAAGAATATGATTCTGTACTGCTGAAATTAAAAAGATCTTTTTTAATAGGAAATTCACAATACTGATATTGTATGAAATAATGGAGTAAAAAGATGTGTATGTGAAGAATAGAAAAATAATCCACAATCTCACACAATATTACTAAAAGAAAACTTGAATTTATTTATCAAACGTTTTTTTTTATAAAAATACTATAGTAAAAAAGTCAAACAAAAATACTATAGTATTTATGGCATGCCGAACACTAGGCCAAACTAAAATAAAAATACTGCAAAAAATACGCCATAAAAGTGGAAATACTATGGTATTTTTGGCGTGCCGAACAGGGCCTAAGCTATATAAAGCCTGTTTAGAGACCACTGGATCACAGCTAAAGACAAAGAAATCAAGGTACTAGAATGGAAGAATACATTCAATGCTGTCAACAAACTAATAGTAAGAAAACTGATTAATAGTAAGTAGGTTTATAGGATTAAAAAGAACACTGATAGTACTTTAGAAAGATATTGAGCAAGAGCTATTGCCAAAGGATTCTCTCAAATTCCTGGCTTCAACTTCAAAGACACCTTCACTTCCGTCATATGTTACAAATCCCTCTACTTCGTCCATGCAATCAATGCTAACAACGAATGGCAACTACGACAATTTGATGTTAAATCACCATTCCTATATGGTAAGTTGAAAGAAGAGGTTTACATGTATCCATTACCTACATACAGTGGTGGAGACAAAGTATGTATACTCAAGTGATATCTCTATGGACTTAAGCAATTAGTGAACAAATGATATGCTCTCTTCGCAAAAATCTTCACCTCCCAAGACTTTACAACATCTGCTCTAAACCTATGCATGTTTGTTCATGGAAAACCCTATTGAATTTATAGACAATACCATCTTAATACCAGTATAGATTATACAGGCACAATAAGAAGAGAATATTACGGGGACGTTTCAAGTGAAGAGGTAAAAGGCATGAAGGCAGATTGGATGAAATTTATGTCCTTAACTCTCTTACAAATAAAGTAAGCGGTAGTATAAATTTATACAGGTTTACAACCTTCGCGTAAACCTATTATAACAGAGAAATATAATTGGAAGAAACATAAGTGCGATAGTGTAAAACGGTAACGTAAGTAGGAAAAACATAAGAGCTAATGTGTTTGATTCTGAGAATCTGCCAAGATGTTTCCATAAAGTATACATGAATCATAGAGGATATGAGGGAAATTACAGTAAGTCTCAAGAAATAATCACAGCTGTAAAGTCCAAGAAAATATGTAAAGATGATGAAATATCCCATAAGCCAAAGAAAGTAACACATGCATACATCCTTAATCGTTATTACTAAATATTAATGAAATAATATAAGAAACATTGTCTAGCTGCAGTAATGTATACGGTGTTTGAGTTTGCAAAAACACTATCTAAGTATGAGAAAATAAATGCTATTATCAAGGAAATCTAGTTATGAAACGAATCAAGAAATTTCAACAAACACGACATCTATATTTCAATTTATATTGGCGACCTCGTTATATATATATACACTCAGCTGAGAACCCAAAGCTGCCTCTCTCATAGAAGACCTGAAAACAGCATTTGATATTACCAATCTAGGGGAAGCTATCTTCCTACTTAGCCTACTCATCACCTATATACCAGATAGAATCCATCTTACCCAAGAGCAATACATCAAGTCAGTCCTCAAGAAGTATGGTATGGAGGAATCACGTTCTGTATCCATACCTTTAATAAAATGCATTCAACTTATAAAATGTACTACTGAAACAACATAAATACTGAATACCAACTTATACCCATTTATCATAGGATAACTTATGTATTTGACGACTGCCACAAGATCTGACCTAGCACATACTATTTCTTCTCTCTCCCAATACTCTTTATATCCTATCAAACAATATCATAAAGCCGCTAAACATATCTTACGATTAGTATGCATTACAGGTCAGAACAGGGCGGGTTTTGCTCTCATAGACCCCACTGTTACTGGGCCCAGGGCATGGGCGGGGGTGGTGGTGGGAATGGGGGTCAAAAAAGAGAAAAAGCCATGCATCACGCTGGACCAGGAAGCATACTGGAGTAGGGTTTTTGGCCGAGTACCTGGCTTTTTCAGGCCTTGTAAGGCCCGGTAACCAATACTACTTACGATACATTCACAGAACTCAAAACATTTGGTTGTTCTACCCACACACTACCACTAATACTATCAATACCTCTGTTGATACAGACTACACTACCTGTTTGGATACTCGCCAATTCTTTAGCAAATACATTGTTTTATATAACAAGGCATAAATCTCCTGACTATCCAAACCTACCATCTCCACTACACCTCTGGTGATTGAAATTTATTACCTCTTAGGAACGACTCAATACCAGAAACTTCTCACCACTTTTCGTGTCAGGTCCTCCCCCTAGAGGGGGGACCAACCTATCACCCGTCATCTTTCCGCCATGGTGGAACTCCTCTCCTGCCTTCTCTCTCGAGGTCTACCCTCTTGAGATCCTCCTTCCTCCCTCTCGGCATCTCAGGATGTTGGTTTTCACCCCTTCCCCGCTTTTGCTGTAGCCTCACTTAGCATCAGCATGGTTAGACTGCTCCTTTTTCCTACAACAGACGGCTGAGAATACAGTTTGCAGTACGCAATTACGATGGATTCCCCCTGCTTTCTCTGGTCAGTTTGGGTTAGTTCCTCTACTGGGTCCAGGTTTAGTCCCGCCTGTGGGTACGGGTCAGTCCCACAGTTAGGAGTTTGTAGTTGGTCTTCCCAACAGGGTATGGTCGATTTCACCACTCTCCTCCTCTCCGCCCTCTATGGGTGCTTTGGCACTCTTGATTGTTGGGGGTTATAGGAGGCCAGCTAGTTAGGACATCAACACATTTCCGATAGTTGCTTTGGCATTTGGGTCTACCCCTCCCTCTTCCTCTCCTCAGTTCGGTCGGCTGGTACCATACTACCTCCCTTTCGGCTAGCACCCTACTGCTCCTATCTTAAGCTGGTAACTTACTACCCCCTCAGTCAGCACCTTACTGCCACTCCTCTCCTCGTGGGGCCCCAGCCCTGACACCGCTCCTCTGGTCAGTATTGCACTGACTTGGGCCGGTTGGAACCTATCCTCTTTCCTACGCCTACCGCAGCTTAGTGGGGGCGCTCTGTTAACAGAGTTCCTTGCCCTGGAGCGCCAAGCTCCTTCATTTATTAGGAGCTCTTTTTGGGTTTGCCTTCGGGCGGCTAGGTCTGCTATGGGCGTTCCTGGTGGGTATTGTTTGCGGTTTTCTTTTGTGCCTTTGGGCCGGGATTTCCTGGGGGATTTTTCCTTGTGGCTTCCTGCTTGTCTTAGATTGTGTTTGTTTTGGGCTTGGCTCAGGGCGATATGTGCGGTTAGCTCCATACCAGAGGGGCTTGGGGCTCTAGATTTTTGCCTCAGACGGAGGTGGGACGCGTGCTTTTCGGTTCTGTTTTTGCCATAGCTAGCGCTGCATGCAGGTTCCTGTACCGTAAATAATCAATATATCGTATGTTGACAAAATTAACCGCGTTTCAACCATTGGCGGCAATGCACCCCTCTTCATCACCCCTCATTTTCAACACCACCCAAAAAACCTACCCCAAGTCAACCAAAAAGAAACCATTCTACTTAATTCTTTTTTTCAATAAACTATGCCTCCTATTCTTCGCAGTCATGCCAAAATGCCTATTCCCTCCACACACCTCTCTGAGTTTACCAGGGGAAGAATTCTTGGGTTACACGAGCCTCAAATGAGATATCAGCAAATTTCCCACTACCTTAATATACCCTACACTACTGTCAGAAACACAATTGCAAAGGGATATCAAGAGGGCAAGGAGAATGAGGGTAGAGGAAGACATCCTAAGACTACCAAGTCTCAGGATGATGCTATGGTGGAGGAAGCTCAAAAAAATCGCCATACTACCTATTCTGAGATTGCTGAATAAGTTGCTCCCAATGTTTCTGGCAAGACAGTAAGGAGAAGACTTGAAAAAATGCATCTTAGAAAGTGGATGGCACAAGAGAGGGTCCATTTGGATGAGGATCTAGCTCAAGAGAGATTGGAATGGGCATTAGCCCATAGGCATTGGACAAAGGAGATGTGGAGAAGGAAGGCAATGTGGGGGGATGAGGTAGCAGTGGAGAGAGGAGGAGGGAAGAGGAGAAAATGGATATTCAGGTACCCAAATGAGAAGTGGAATAAAGATTGTGTTGAACCTAGTGCTAGGAGAGGAGAGAAAGGGATTAGCCAGATGACGACTGGTTTTTTTTATGGTCAAACTCATGGTCTCTTTTTGCCGGTTTTTCCTGATCCATCTTCTGCTAGAGGTGGAGTGACTGGAAAGTCAATTATTGATGTTTATGATCATTATGACTTTCTAGGGATATGGGAGGATATCAGAGAAAAGGTTAGGGAGGAAGAGGTATTTTTTATCATTGACAATGCTAAGACTCACTTGCCCTTCAGGAGATGGCTCAGAGGGCAGGGAATTACACTACTGGAAATTCCTGCCTATTCACCAGATCTCAATCCAATTGAAAATGTTTGGTCTCAGGTGAAAGGTAAGCTTCACAAGCACTACCCTGAGCTGTATCTTATGAAGGGTGATGTCAATGTGGTTAAGAAGGCAATAGTGGAGGCCATTACTCATTGTTGGGAACTTCTTGACCCAAAGGTTTTTGATACTTTGGCTGGATCAATGGTGGATAGAGTAGAGGCAATTATTAAGGCTGATGGATGGTATACTAAATATTAATTTCTATTATGTATTTACATTTTTTTTTGTTTTCTTTTTTAATTTTGATGATAGTAGGTTGGTGGGGGAGGGTGGTTGTCGTCGCCGAAGTTTTTCTCTGTTGAATCGCGGTTAATTTTGTCAACGTACAATATCATATAAAAAAAAAAAGAAAAAAAGTCTCCTGCCTATCCAAGAAATAATACTCAGTTTCTATATCAACAACCAAAGCAGAATATGTTACAATACTCTTAATGACACAACATATCCAATGGTTCCAGAAAGATTTTCACGTTCATCAGCAAAAAAATTTCTCCCTCATGTATTACATACATATACACCTGTATCTTCTAGTAATTCCACCTCCTCCAGTCCCTCCTGCCCCTCATACATTTACCGCCTTTTCTATAGCCCCAAGTGACCTTCTTAAGGCCCACTACCTACCTCCGGCACCCTTCATCCTTGCCTTAGGTCTGCGGCCCCAGGCTTGCCCCACTTGGGAAGGTGTCTCGCCTAGGAGACCCATGTTTTTTTTCCCTTTTCCATTCTTGTCATTTTGGCCGTTGTACTCGGGTGTAAGGGTATTTCGCGTTCTGTTACACAAGTATTCTCTTGCTTATTAAGGATCCCCTATTTATTCCCAAGTAAGCAGACAATAGCATATCACAACCCCATATCGCACCTGTCCTACCCCAAAAGCCGAATACAAACAGTGAAAATCATGCAGCTTAAAGGAACACGTGAACAGAATCCACAAGGTGTTCGTCACCGTGAAACCACACGAGATGAGCGTCTGAAGGTAATTACCCTTCGCGATGATGCTGGGTGGAATTGGACCCGAATAGGTCAACATTTGAACATGAATCGACAGACCTGCCAACGCGTAAGCTTTTTTTTTTTTTTTTTGTTTGAAGTATATGACTTGAAGTTAACAGAGCTGTTTTCAGATTTACAAACGGGCAAAGGAAAGTGGTACCCCATCAAATGCGCATCGTTCTGGCCGTCCGCCAATATTTGACGATACCGAAAGGCGGCGACTAGAGGTTTTCGTAACACGCGATTCCAGGACACGACGGCTTAGTTGGGACGAGATATGCCTGGAGATGGGCTATGCATGCAGTCCACGTACCGTAAAATGTGTGATGGAATCTCTGGGATATCACCGGCGAGTACCCCGACGAAAGTTTGCAATTCGCCCTGCGAACCGTCCTCTGCGCGTGGCATGGTGCCGCGCGCGTTTGGACTGGAATTACGAAGACTGGCTACGTGTTTTGTGGACCGATGAGTCTACCTTTTCTACAGCTGGATTTGGGAATCGCCCTTGGGTCACAAGGAAGGCTAGCGAGGAGTTCCATGATGATTGTATTGACGAGACCTTTGAGTCCGGTCGTCAATCAAAAATGGTTTGGGGTGGTTTTTGCGGGACCCTGAGGTCTAAACTAGTATTTATTTCGAACAAGGCAAAGGTTGACTCGGCTGAATATGTCAAGCAAGTCATGTACCCGCAGCTGGTACCCTTCTGGCATCACTGCTGTGAGGCATATGGATGGGTAACCGTCGTGGAAGACGGCGCGCCAGGACATAAGGGTTTTGCCAAACACTACAGGAATCTCAACCAAGTTGAGACTACACAGTGGCCGGCTCAATCACCGGATTTGAACCTTATTGAAGCACTCTGGCTGGATCTCGAAAATGAATTGGGTGAAACCTGGGGGAGGATCGGTGATATACCAACATTGGAGGCTGCTCTTAATGCAGTTTGGAACGCAATTCCTAACGAGCGGTTTGAGGGGCTAATAAGAAGCATGCCACAGCGCCTACAGGCTGTTATTGAGGCCAATGGGGGACCAACCAGATATTGAGTTTTGTAATTTAGTTCGCATAAGCTTTTTTTCTTTACCGATCGTGCTCACAAGATATCACTCGTAGGACTTCCATTTCAAGAAGTGAACCCGACTATTTGCCGACACCAAAAAATCCTCACTTGCTATCACTCGAATTTCCTAAACTGGTTTAGTCCACATATACATGCCACATCTTCTTTCGGAAGTGAACCCGACTTTTGTCAACCCCCTAGTACGTCCTATTTCTACCTGTACACGTCTGGAATAACCCCCTGCCAGTCCGGGTGCCATGTCACACTTGGCACGTTCTCTTCCCCCTGATTTCTCTGTTATGGACTCCGTCCCCTGGGACCCTTTCTTCAGGTCATCCCATACACGCTCTGCCCCTGTGCCTTTCCCAGACACCTTGGTTTCGTCGCCCTTCTTTCACCCAAGCTCGTATACTTTGTACTTTCTATCATCCTTTTCGAGACCTCATGCTTCGCTTAACCTTTTCTTGTGTCATTTGATATATTACTCCTATTTGTCCTCGGCTAGATCACTCTCTGTATTTTCAGGCGTCCTTTTTGCACCGCTCCGCGTTTTGTTTGCACGATGCTTTGCTATCTCTGAATGAATTACTGATTCTTTCTACTGTGCGGTATTCAATATATTCTATTAAATGTTTCTAAATCAATCCTATTATTTACATACCAGCGTTTGTTATCACTCTCCGCAGTCTCTGGTACTAAATGCACCATGCCCATGATCCGTTTGATACCAACAACCCTCTCGGTTGTTGCCTTTAACCCCTTCGCCGTACCCAAACAGACGGTTACAAGTCCCGTAATGTCGCTGATCTTTCCCGAATTCTCAACATATAGTCTATCTACTAATACGAGCCTATCTACTGAACCCATTGACAACTCTCGCACTTTTATTATCAATACCACGCGAGCCTGATAAATGCGTTTTAATGACCCATAAATACTTCTATTGACCGAATCCACCCATACCCAATCATTCCTACTCTGCCCAGTTGACCTCCAAAGCCGAGTTCCCGTACAGTCGTGTCCGGAAAGTCTTCGCACCCCTGGCCAATTCAACCAAGCGAACATAATGAACCAAATGTCCACAATAAATCAATGAATTAATTCTATTTAAATACATAGTAAAATATAAACTATAAGGAGTATTTTTAGAAATTATTGTAAAATTTTATCATCAAATACAGTTTACTGACTAGTATGTTTGGGTACTAACTAAAATGTACTTACTATAAATAAGCCTTATAAAATATTTTTTATCTTTATAACCTACTAAGATAATAATTTCATATTAAATATATGTAATATCTAGGTAATTGTGAATTAGGATATAATACATGTATAAAGATCTGATCAAAAATAATTTATTTAGTTAAGAGTTTTCTATACAAGCATTTTACTCAAAAAACCCCAAATCTAGTTTCTCTATTTTTAGATAAGAATATGAATTAATTGGAAATAAAACATAAATAATAGCTTTTTGGAATATACAAGAACGTAACACATAGATCTTATAGGGATTTGGGTCATTGTCTGTTTCTGGAAATTAAAATTGATAATATTAGGATGAATATTGATACATCTTTCTTAGAGTGAAATACTACTATGTTTTACTTCTTTTAAATATATGTTTATACTATCAAAGTAATTACCCCCTAACTATAGATCAAGTCCAGAGTATAATATATTTTTTGATCAATCTTCCATCCTGTTATTGTAGTCTGTAAATGGCAACTTTGATAACTATTTCTAACTATTATAAAGGATATTTCAGTTGCAGTCTTTGGGCATCTAACAGTGCTAGATAATCTCAAAAATGATTTATTATAATCTTTAGGAAGTATTACTTCCTACATGAGCAATTTTAGAGCTGCAAATAGAAATTCTTCTAGATTTAGTAGCTTATTTAAAATACTTCAGTCAATGGAGATAAATTCATACATTTATGATCACCTTGACATTTATATAACACATTATTTGATCTAACATAATCTCTAATATCTTAAGTATTAATATCTATCTTTTTGTCTCTTAGATCTTTCATTCATAGCTTTGAGCCCAAGGTATATAATAGATAGTTTTTGTTGAAATTTTCTACCAAAATTCACAGATTCTAGCATCAACTTATAGTAGCACAAACCAAACATATTTTAATTTTATTCTTATGTAAAATTTTACTCAGGATATTTCTCAATCTAAAAGTAAATTTTATTATTTTATTTACATACTTTCTGATTTATTGGAAAAAGTTGGAAGTTGGGGTATCATGTAGGATCGGTTGCCATGGAGGGGTGTGAAGACTTTCCGGACAGGACTGTACACCGAGGAAGGTGCCAAGTGACCTCTCGCGTGTCCTGGAAGTTCTCTATCGGGACTCATAAAAGCTGATATATCTCGATTGGAAACTGCTTAATCGAATCCAGCTCAAGCTGTGAACTTGCGGACGATTTCGGCGATAATAATCGATTAAAAGGTATGGCAAATTTCTCGAAGTATGATTGGATCGTGAAAGTGTTTTGATGGTTGGTGTGAAACCCTTTGGTTGCCTAGTGACTGATCCTACCTGCCGTTTGTGATGTTTGACGCGTAATTCGTCCTCAATCAGACGCGATAGATCTGCTTAGATATTGATCTCATGAATTTTGAAGCTATTAAGTCTGGCATATATCCGTAGTATTTGATGGCTCACATCATTTTTATTCGAGTGCCGATAACCCTCGTTGATCATTATTTTGTGACTTATCTCTCCCGACTTGGTAGAATACATTTGAATGTTCCCAAAGCGCCGTATATGGTTCCCGAAGTGACTTAACAGGTGTATCTTAACAAAGTTAAAGTCTAGATCCTCATCATATATATGTGCGACAGTTCCATCTAAATCGCGACGTTGCTCGTCCGCTATGCGACGTCATTTGGCTGCCGTAGCCCCCGAAAGAAGGTGGTGATCAAGTACTTAGTTATGCTCACCCTGAATTCTGGCTGTGACCTCTCTCACCTTCCTGGTATTGGACTTATCCTTTCGGTACTCCTTAAAAACATCTTTGTGATCATGAAAGGCTTTTAGGAACTGTTCGAGGTATTGAATCGTCTCATCGGTATGGCTTGTATATTGTGATATTAGGGTAAAGTCAACAATCGATCGGACACAGGTCAGAGCTTTGGTGAATACGGGACATTCTGCAGCACCTGGACAACGTAATGAAGCTGCAAAGCACGGTAGTATAACTTTAACCAGATTCCTCATCTCTTTTCCGGTCCACTGAGAGATCCGACTGTATTCTTTCTTCGGTGCGGAATAGCCTGGATAAACAGCTAAACTCTTCCAGATAGGATCGAATGTTTCTAGTCACTTGTACTTCTTTAGAAATCCAATTATCCATTTCATGAGGTGTGTTTCGAATATTCCCAGGTACACAACATGGAGAATATCTGGTTTGGGCAAATCGGATTGTTGAATGTTTGGAAGCCCCCAAAAGACGCTTGGAACTAATTTGAAACCACAATCTGTGAGTTCTTTCCCAGCTTGCTGATCATTATTAGCATATTTGTTGAACAGATGTTCGTATTTTCTATAATCTCGTTTGGCCGTGGAACGTCGCAAATCGGACCCTAACTGTTCCGGTCGTACCTCGCAAACAGCGCACTGATTTTGTTGAATACCATGTAAAGTGACATTTTCCAAGTGATCCGCAATCCAAGCGGCAAGACGTGGAAAACATATGCGGACCTTTCCATCAGCGCATTCAACCTTGAGCCCAGAGTTTCCTAGTGCAATCATTGGCGCAAAGATCTCTTCCATCAAATCACAAAGAATCTCATTGTTGACCTGCCTTTGCTGTGCATCTCTTGCTCCTACTCCCAGTATCTTCGGGGGGACGTGCAAAAGCGCCAAAAAGATAGTTGCATGTTTTGAGTCCTTATTCCGTGTACTCGATAGGAGATTCCCAATTGTCATATAGATCGCCCAGGCTTTCTTATCTCCCGAGAAATTAGTTACAAAAGAGACGTCTGAGGCACATATGATTGGTACGAGTGTTGCTCCATCCGGTAATTCATTCTTTGCTGGCTGTCAATTTGTGTCCTAATAAGCGGTATGGAAGCACTGTGGAAAGTCGCATTTGAACCTACCTGTATTTCCTACCACCAATCAGCTGTGCGCATTTCTGAATAAACTCCCTGAGGTGGTTCTTCACTATTCCATTCCTTCATTGGGACGTAAACTAAATCTTGAGCAAAACACCTTTGATCAAGTAGGTATTTCACACAATCAATCGGATTGCGGACAAAGAATTTCTGTGTTATCGAAGCTTCGCCTGGCTCTTCTCCGTCCAGAATTGCCGATTTTCATCATTATGGGACGTTCTGAGAATAGATTTACTTACAGCTTCGCTAAACGACACGAACACCTCTTCCCAGCTCTTCATTCCCAGACCTGACTCCAGCTCATCAACAACCTCAAGGAGCCGGTAAGCAGATTTAATATTACTGTCCTCAGGTCCTAAGCCCTTCTTGAAGTATCTATCCATTTGATCCTTTGGTACCTTTGCTTCAATAAACCACCGTGCAAGCTCAAAGTCAGTCTTGCTTCTGAATGTTGACCACATCTCGACTTCAGATCTTTGGGGCCGTACAATGTCCCGTAGTGATCTTCCAGTAGTGGGGTGTGTCATTGGTATTGGTAGTCCAACCAATGGTGTGCTTTCCTCAGTGTCTGAATAATCGAGACTTCCATGTCCGAATCGTTAATGTTTACGTCGATCTCGGGCTCATTTTTGGCAATATTCATCTCAATTGTACCGAATTCTTTGCTATAAAGATTGGTGGTGAGGCTAGAGTCAGCTGCCGGCTGCATAGTGTCTTGAGGATCCTCCGCGGCGCAAATAGGACGTTTTAGCATTATCTGAGGCTGTACAAAGCCAGAATGTGCTGTTCCCTTATGTTTCCTGTACCATGTACTTGACTTGTATTTTTTTCCACAGTACGGGCATTGAGACTCTTGTACCATTCTACAAGGAATTAAAATCGATTAGCAACAGCACATACAGGACGTGAAAAAATAAAACTTACTCACTCTACTTGAACACGTGTGGTAATTGAATAACTAGTTTCTTGACCAGAACCGTACTATAGATAAGATTGTATACGAAAAGGTGCAAATAGGATGAGGTTCGTCAAACCGTCTTCAGTAAATTCGAGATATTCCAAGGGATAGAAAAAAAGTTGAGAACTTGAAAAACTTTCAACGTGTGTTGTGTGGCCTGTTTGTAATTCAAAGGCGGCCAAATGCTCGGGTCGGTCGCACCTTCCCCTGAGCGAGATTGTACTAGTACTTGTATGACTTTCTGCGGCTCAAAACCCCTGTATCACATTCGCTTTCAGACTAAATCTAGGGCATTTTATCCACAGAACTTCTCTATTTGCTTTTTTGTATTTATTGAGGAGCGTTGGAGGTCCTGCGGGCATGAACATCAGAACATGAACGGCGGCTCAGGGCCACGACAGACTCCTACAAGTCCCGAGAAGACCTTATTTAACACCTATATATACAATTACTTTTTAAAAAATCATATAATAGTATAAGCAATATTAATTGTACCCCTTAATCCCGGTGTGCTTTATTCGGAGTATTGCAGACTTTGAGAGGGCCAAACCTGATGTGAAGTGCTCATATACCATACCCTAATATTCCTTATCAGAACCCACATCAAGAAAGCAGGGGTAGTCACGAGCCTCCCTATCACATCCTCGTACTTTAACGTTCTCTTGAAAAGCTTGTTCATGTTCATTTAACCTACCTTTTAAAGTGTAGAAGCTCACCTTGTTACATGTTTGCCTCACAATCACTGTACATCTGTACTCTTTTGTACAGGTACAGAAGGACGTTCAAAGTTCAAGTTGGAACGTTTAACAGTCTCTTTCAAAGTGGTCTGACTTGTTAGAACTCTTGATACTATGACAAACAGCTTTGAATAGTACGCTCTTCCTTCTTATATATAAACTCCTCGCTACCGCGGTCTTTTCCTTTCCTTCAACTTCTTCATTCACCTTCTAATCAATTTACAGCCTCTCATCCTCCTTCTTAGACCTCTAAACACAACTTTTCCCTTCACAACCGATAATTGTTTTCCGCGATCATCCAGTCTCACTCACATTTCACACCAACTATACCGGTAAGTTTGTGCCAAGATTCGTCCCTTTCCTTTCCTTCCTCGCCCTCTTAGAAAAAACAAACCTCCGAGGCCCTGCCTTTCTCACTTCCTTCTGGGGCAAAGTGAAGCACTGTGTAAGTTCTTGAAACAACTTGTGCACAGCTCGTATGAGCTCTTCTAAAGCCTTTTCTCAATATGTAATGATAGCTGACCACGATTCTTCAGATACCATACCTTAGTGGCTCCCCGTTTTCGGTTGCCATCCCCCACTACAGTTAGTCTCTTGTTTGTCTCATTTGCACCTTTCCCAGGATGGAATGATTACTGATCACTATATGCTAGATTTCTTTGGGATTTCCCGTCTTATTCTGCACGCCAAGAATGTCCCCGCCTAATTCAGGTTAGCCTTCTGCGCGTCCCATTTCGTCTTTTTTACAGGGAATCTGATTGGTTAAAATAGTATGCCTCCTATTTGTACTCGTACCACCACTGCCATCTTCCAGACTGAGCTCAACCTCACCGGTGATGGACAAACTACGGCTGGGAGGAGATACCACACTGTTCAAGGATTCATTCTCCAGAAGTGCAACGAGAGGAATATCACCTCTCGCAGGCAGGCAGGCCACACTTTGTGGAACCAAGTTAGGACGGACGTCATCGCACACAGTACCCACAGAGGCGTCCAAGCCAAATTCAACACCCCCCGGGACAGCCAATATCGGGCTTTCCACACTGCTCTGGATTCCATTATCATGGATGTTCTGAAGAAGGCAGCTAAGTCTCGCAGGAATGCCAGACTTAATTCCAATGCCGAGGAAGAGGGGGAAGGTGAGGGCGGTGCATCTGGATCTGGATCGAGAGATGAAAGGGCCGTTGCTCGTCCCCAGCTGACCGTTCACGAGGAGAAACCGGTGCGAATAATATTCATTTCGACCACAGCTGCCGCGGCTGGTGGGGCTCGCCAGCTCCCATGGATAATCCGTGGTAATGATGCTATGCCACACAAGAGTTGGCTGGCAGTTCTCAGGCACTACACATTACACAGGCTCGGCGAAGCTGCCTGTCCGTACGCTGAGGACGGCGAGCACCCCTGGCAGTTCATTGGAATTCTCTGGGACATTCAAGGCCTGAATGTCACTCCCGATACTGCTGACCAGATCGAATTGATCGACGACGATCAGGTCAATGCCTGGCTGCGTCTCTCCCAGTGCTCCACGCTCACTGTTGCCAGCTTCCACCACCAAGCAGCTGTTGTCCCTCCTGGTGGTGGGGACCCTGTTCGTCCCCATACACCTCTTGTTAGGCACCGCCAGAACTATCTCGCCCCTGGCCAATTCGACGTTGCCGAGTTCTACAGTGAGCCAGAATCTGACTCTGATGAGGAGAACGATATCGGGCGCCCGGCAAAGCGCAGAATGGCCTTTCCCAGGTCCCACAATGGCTGGCAGAAGAGAATTCTGAGCAATGATCGTAAGGTCATTAGGTTCCAGACCCACTCTCGGGAACTGATTTCGCGTGCTCGGGTGAGGCAGGGGCCGGCGTATATGAGCTGATATGTAGAACAAGATGTCCCACTTGTGGCTCTTCCACCGGGGATCCCACCTCCCGGCTGTGAGGTATCAGTATATGACGATGTAGAGGAAAGCGACGATGACAACGATGGCGACGATGAGAGCGATGGGGGCAATGGGGGCAATGCGTAGGGTTTGTTTGCACCGGGCAGAGTCTTCTTTGGACTTTGGGGTGGTTTTTCTTTTGTTTCACGGCCTTTCTTAGTTTTTGCTTTCATTGCTATCCATTGGTTGGGCGCCGGAGGGGGGTTTAGGGCTTGTTTGTACCAGGTAGCGTCTTCTTGGGCTTTGGGGTGGGTTTTCTTTTGTTTCACAGGTTTTTCTTACTTGTTTTACTCTTGTTTCTATCCATTTGTGGGGTTTTCGGGGACTTGTTTTTGTGCCGGGCTGTGTCTTCTTTGAGCTTTTGGGTAGTTGTTCTTTTGTTTCACGGGCTTTCTCCTTTGCTTCTTTGTTTCTGCTTTGCTTCTATCTGTTAATCGTTTTCTTAATCCTGTTTGCGCTGTTATACGGCTTTCCTATATTTTACCCTATAGTCTTAGATTTTAATATTTTTAGTTGTCTTTTTTATTTTTAGAATTCGTCGGGTACAGTAGAAAGCTTTTCTGGGACGCTAAATGTCCTTTTTATCTATGATCCGATCCTAGTATGTATAATCTAATCTTTGGAAATGATAAGTTATCTTCATCCAAGTCCCTCATATCAAATCCTGTCCCAGCAATACAAAATAGACAGTCTCTACCCGGCCCAGAGCTATCCGTGTACGTAGCCTTTGAGCCTTGCATAGTCCGAGTCCATGCCAAAGGTTCACACTGACCTTGGGTCATAACTAGAGTCTGTGTACTGACATAAAGCTCGTTCATCCCCAATACGATGCTGTGAGTTCAAAAATCCTGTTGGAGAGCTTTCATCTATACATCTAATTCCTTAATGCCTCTCTAGATATTTCAATCATGAATTGAAATTTGAGCAGAGGTGAGTCAAGCCTCTTGGAAGCCAACACAAGCTCCCCCAAAACTTAAATATCCATTTTGACCACGGCAGTAATCCACCAGGTATCATCGTCGAGACCATCAGTAGCCTTCGTGGATATTGAAACGCCAGCAGCAGAAACACAACGACGAGTCAATCCATTTATTGTAGAAGCGGAGCCTACGGATATTGACGATGATGACATTCATCCTAGACGTCGCCGATGGGACAAACGACGTCCTGCTGAACCACTTCCGCAGCCGCCGCCCCGCAGAGTCAGGAGCCGATTGAGATATGTAAGTGAATCGAATAACTTTTAAAATGACATGCTAATTAGGAAGAGTATGGAGGACACCGCAATGCTGGCTCTGAATGGCCCTTCTCAGGGGATTGCATCACCAGAGCAGGCGGGACAGTTATATTCAGGCCATCTCAGACACCAATCATCACACTTCTCACCATATATTCCTGATATTGGCGAAGAGGAGCAAAATGTGCCGTCCAATTCGGGACGCAGTATAGCTACTCTGCACCTTTCAGCGTCTGATATTGAGATCCCTGTCATGATATCAACAAAAAGCAATACATTGCATGGTGAGGAGAGGATAGTCTTTGAGAACGCTGCAAATATGATCTGGTATCACACATGGTTTATTAATCCCTTTGTAAAGCCTGCCGAAAACGACACCCTTCTTGAGAGCTATTGGGTAAAGGCAGCTACCAAGCTAGGTTGGAGGGATATAGAGATGAGAAGGACAGCGATGACTTTTGTAAGTTTTCTAATTGACAAAGAACGTGCTATTTGAGACCAATTACAGCTAATTAGATGATACATTTAGTTGAAATCGAGGCAGTCAAGTGCCAGGTCACACCTGGTTTCTGAGACCAAGAACACAATTGAGGACCTTTACGTCTTCTTGCATAAAATACCAACAGAAATAAAGGCACGAGTGGCCTATTTGCTTGAGAACAATCGGTTTTCGTGCCATCCAAGTAAACAAGTGGTTAGTGAACGTAGATCGTCTCCGATCAGACGAGTAAAGACTTACCCGGACAGGAATGTAGTTGGCGCTTTCCTGCTCCAGAGATAGCAAAACTATTGTTTTATAAGTGGTACCGGGGTGCGAGAATGCAGGGAAGGACCGATAAAACTTTTCTCAATCGTACTAACGACGTCCTGATATGCCTTACCACGGCATATATGCATCATGCTCTGAAAGCTTGGAGTTCCGGATCATTTGTTCAACATTCAGATTTCTCGGCTGTAACAGCACAAAGTTAGTTACGCATTTCAAAGATCCAAATCTACCGTTCTGAAGCCTATCATACTAACCGGCATACTAACCGGCAAAATTTAGATATATATCTTTGACAGCGCGCTACCTGGCAAGGACTGCCATCACAAGTGAGAGTAAAGCTCGTTGATGACACGAAAAGACATATTAAGAAGATGTTAAGGGAGAGTGGATTTATTCAAGACCAGGAGTCTCGCGCCCCACGGGAGGACAAAGAAGCCGCAGGATATATGGATTTGGAGGTTTCGGGGGATGAGGAAAGCGAGGTGGAGGACGATAATTCAGATCCTGAAGCTGGTGATGCAGTTGAGGCTCTGGAAGAGGGGTGTGATCAAGCTGATTAACATCCTATTTGCGACAAGATATACTATTTTGAATAAATAAAATAAAATAAGAAAAATAAATAAATAAAAGTATTTATATATGATTAACATACCACTTAGAGTTAGACTTCAACCTAGTTTGGGAGACAAAATGTCTGGAGAAAGTCACGAATGGCTAAGCGACCGTCCAGAAGAGCCTGGAGGAAAGGAGGGGAGCACAGTAGAGAGGTAGGGTAATTGATATGAACACGGATCATCCCCTAATAGACCGTGCACAGCGCAAACTGGACGAATATCGTCGCATAGGTATTTTATACGCAAGGAAAGTGTTAGGGTGGAATGAGATCAAGGGGTAATCATGAGGAAGAAGGAGAGAAATAAGCGAGGATAAAAGCGGAGGGGAACTACGAGAAAGGGTGGGTTTGGGCAGTTGGGAAGCGTGATTGAGCCATGGGGCAGAAATCTAGAACGGAACAATTCCGGCGTGAGAGATGGAGGCCAGATAAACTGTAGAAGAAGAGTCAAAGCTAGGATGGACCATACAATGGCGTGTTTGGGCTGTTGGGAAGCATGATTGAGCCGTGGGGCGGAACTCCACAACGGAACAATTCCTGGAGCAGGAGGGAAGGCCGGATAAAATACAGAAGAAGGGTCAAAGCTAGAAAGGACCCTACAACAGCGTGTTTGGGCTATTAGGAAGCGTGATTGAGCCCTGGAGCGGAAATCCACAACGGAACAATTCCTGGCGTGAGAGGAAAGGCCGGATAAAATACAGAAAAAGGGTCAAAGCTGAATGGACTTTGCAACGGCGCAAATCGGACGTACAATGTCCGGAAGAGGCAGTAAAGCAACGAAATGGGGGGAATGAAAAACAAAACACTGTTGCCCGGGATGAAATTCTGAATTATTTGGGTATAACCGAGACTACAGTAAGTCAAGTTTTATAATTTGGCCCCATATCCCTCACATGTCTCATGAGGCATAGGGGGGAAATGTGTATTTTTGCTGATGTTTCTTATTGAAACACGCTAATCACTATGTATACAGACAACACTGGCATAAATATTCTGGCATCAAAACATCTACTTAGTGACCGAATCAAACACATCAATATTTCATTCTACAAATTTTGAGAAGAATTGGAATGGAGTTTATTCAAACTGTTTTCAGGTCAGCTCTTTGGAAAACCTCACTGATATCTGTACCAAAATACTTACAAAGCCTCCACATGAGTACATCATAAAACTTTTTAGCTATAGGTAATGAGGGGAAGTATTGAAATTTCTTTCCTTTGTTACGTTTCAATATATTTAATAATAAACACTGTATTTTCACTCGGAAGTTATGTTTCAGTTAATACCTGTACACTGTAGACATTACTAGAGCCGGATTACATTTTTGTTAATCTTATAGATATTTTATTGAATACGGGCAGAAAATTTATGCGTTATTTTCTTATCTGATCACGGGATAAAATTGGGTTTTTCTTTATCTTTTATGCATAGTTATACATGGTGATTACATATTAGATTTGTTTTATTTCCATAATATTTCCTTCATACCATCTTCGATTCATGTACACTTTTGGGATTTTTCTTGGCGGGTTTTCAGGGTCAACCATATTCTTACTTATATTTTTCCTGATTCTATTTCTTTTACTACGAGTCAGCACACTCTTATATATATAGGGGCTACTGCCCACACACCCCACTTAGAAGAAATAAGGAACAGAATCTCTACCAATCCCACTTCAAACGATATCACTCCTCACAAAAGGTATTCGCGATATCCTCTTAATATCACATAGTTTATTCAAGATAGCTATACTATCACGCCTCTTAAGTTACAATTGCAAACAATAACATGTACTTAACACAGGAGAAAAGGAAAAACAAGCAACAACAGTACAACATAGCCAAGTAGTTAAGAGAACAGAAATACAAGCAAGATAATTAAACTACTACGGAGGTACAGGGCTTAAGTTTTGTAGGTTCCACAAGCAAGGGTGTCGGCTACTAGCAGGGGAGCAAGGACAGATTGGGTAAGGTTGCTTGGCGGTTCTGAACGGTGAAATTTTTTTCACGATATTTTCAGTTTGGCGAAGGTCCGGTCAAGTGATCTTCATATCCAGACATTACCGATTATCGCAGAAATTCTTATTCTGCTTCTGGCCCGGCAAGCAATATGTCAGCTCCTCCTCCGGCAATACATCCAAGAACCGTTCACCTCACACGCGATCAGCGCCGTGACTGTCAGCTACTCCACTCGATTGGCTGGAAGTATGCGCAAATCCAGGAAAAGACCGGCTTTTCTTTGCGACAGATCGGTTATGTGTGCTCTCCTGCTCGAGCTTGCCCAGCAACGCCAACCAAGCGCCTCGGTCGCCCACCTATCCTCACTCAAGCACAGATCGAGGACCTTGTTGCATATGTCTGCATGTCCGCCCGCAATCGGCGCCTCTCATTTCAGCAACTAGCTGAGGAGTTGGATTTTGGTGTAGGGAAAAAAGCCATCCGGGCAGCTTTACTGAGGGAGGGGTTCCACCGGCGCCTGGCAATGAAGAAGCCACCAATCTCAGAGAGAAACCAAGCAATTCGCCTTCAATGGGCGCTGGAGCATGCAGCCTGGACACAGGAGCAGTTGAATTCTATCCTCTGGACTGATGAGACATGGATTACTGGTGGAAGGCATACCAGAACTTGGGTTACCAGAAGAGCTGGTGAAGAATGGGATGCTACTTGTATAGTAGAAAAACATCAGAGAAAGAGGGGTTGATTGTTTTGGGGCTGTTTTCATGGTGATATGCAAGGTCCAGGCATATTTTGGGAAAAGGATTGGGGGTCTATCAATGCAGAGAGCTACTGTGCACATACAGTTCCCATAATTCATGGGTATATTGAGCTATGCAGGCGCAATGGGGTTTTTCTGAAGCTTATGCAGGATGGGGCACCTGGACATGCTGCTGGAGATACAAGAACTGAGCTTCAAGAAAGAGGTATTGAGGTTATCTTCTGGCCTCCTTTTTCACCTGACTTAAACCCTATTGAAAGAGTATGGCATATAATGAAAAATTATCTACAGGATAATTTTCCAGAATATATGTCATATGATAGGTTGAGGGAAGCAGTCAAGGAGGCTTGGGGTGCTGTGGGAGAGCATGAATTCAGGGAGTTAGTTCAAAGCATGCCAGCAAGATGTCAAGCTGTCATTGATGCCAATGGCCTTTTTACAAAATATTAGATATGCAAATATATCATACATGTCAAATAGATCGTGAAGTTGAATACAAAATCTTTCCCGGCGCACGCGCGCGTGCAAGTCTACCAGTGCTCCGTACTTCGTTGGTCGTTGCACCCTTTGCCGGTTGCAACGGACTCTGAGCCACTATACCTGATTTAACCCCCGCCAGTCGTATACCCCTGCTTGTGGAACCTACAAAACTTAAGCCCTGTACCTCCGTATTACAACAGAGTTTTTGAGGAAACTCTTTCGTAGTTAACCATGTAATAAGCTCAATCACATAATGAACCCGTATCAAAAGATTCTGTTGTAGTCAATAACAAAACCAATGCATATTTGGAAGTCATATTATTAGAACCATTTCAGATTACTTCGAAGCGAGTGACCACCTGTGACCATCGCGAAATGATGTTCCTATCATGCACGTGATCTCAAGGCTGACACCAAAACCTCTGCTCTACCCGCGTACCCACAACTCAAGCGTACACAACCCCCACCCACTGACACCTCTGGGGAACGGACAAGAAAACCACCATGTCACTCCTCAATCTCCCAAACGAGATAATCCTGCAAATCGCCCAAGACCAAACCATTCACGATCTACACTCCCTCCTAATAACAAACCGCCGCCTCTCGCGCCTTCTCCACAAATCACTTATCGACGCAGTCTTCCGCGACCGCTCCGCCATCCACGGCAAATGCCTACTCCTCCAAACGGCGAGAACCGGGAACGTCACCGCCGTTGCGAAACTACTCAGTAGACAAATCCTCCGATTCACCGGCGATGATGCGCTTCTCAACAACGCTGTGGTAACCGAGCCAGACCTTGCTGTGCGCACGCTCATAGAAGCGGGGATAAGCATCAACTCAAAGGAGAAGACCGGCGACACACCGCTGATGCGCGCAATCTGGAATGGCAACGAGAACATGGTGCGCATGCTCCTGAAGTACCCCCTTGTCGACGTCAATTGCTGGAACAACAATCGGGAAGCGGCCTTCCACCTTGCTTGTGTCCATGGCAGCGAGGGCATGGTCAAGGCGTTTCTAGAGAGGGAAGAACTCGAAGTTAATGTCGAGAATAAGTTCTCCTGGAGGCCAATTCACGTGGTTGTTGGCAGAGGTCAGGTTGGCATGGTCAAGGCGCTCCTAGCGGATCCCAGGCTTGAACTCAACGTGATCGGTCACGATCGCTGGACCCCGCTGCATTGTGCCGTGCGCCGTGGAGTTGATGAGATTGTTAAGCTCTTGCTAGATGATGGCAGGCTCGACATTAACGCTACGTGCGCTTCAGGGGATAAGAATGCTTTGATCATTGCCATCTACGAAGGCCATGCGAGCATTGTCGAGATGCTGCTTGATGACAAGAGGATTGAACCGAAGCTTTCTCCCAGGGCGGAGGAGTGGAGGATCAGTACAGGCCGGAAAGTTGAGTGTGTGCTTCGGAGCCGTGGCCTGCTCAAACCAAAGCGCAAGAAAGCCTTGCCAAAACCCAGGGATGAATCGCCAGCGTCAGAGGGGAAACGCCTGAAGTCTGGGGAGGAGCCGACATCTTCGGGAGAACCTTAAAATCCAAGTCCATAAGCGTCCTTTTCCGCCCGCATCCGGTTCGTGATTTAACACAGCTGCTACTGTATCAATGTTTCGGGTGGGACAGTGCTTTATCTGAGGGATTTGATCTAGTACTTTATTTCGCTAATGGATACCAGACCCCGGGGGTGTAGATAGTGAGTCATTGGAGCCGAGAATGGATGGATTGTATCTTCACGGTGCAGATCTTAAACCTGATATTCATGTCCTACGAACGTGCTATATCATGACCGCAATCTCGGAGAGGAGACCTCCTATTATTTAGGGGAAAAATGAGTCTTGACTTGTGTGAATGAGAAGGGACCTACACATTTGTTCTCTTGAATCCAGATCCCCATTCCCCTGTGCCTTAATGGAGGAGCCACCTGTTAATTTTAAGAGACACTAAAGCGAAAATAGACAAAGTAGATGATATGCCCAGTACCACCCATCGCAGAACAGATTTCAATGCCCATATTTAGCTCACAACTCTCAAATTAATGCCTTGGCAGCTATGTATAAACAGTGGTGTCATGTGTATCCTCTACTTGGCGATAGCAAAACATCACGAATTTTAGCTAGGAATAGCGTAACTTCGCTCACCGGTGGCCTTGGCTGCGTTTGTCATACTGGCCTTTTGCAGCCGGTTGGATATTATTTGCAGCACCTAAGTGGCCTCATTTGCTCTTGTGCTCTCACCTAAAATCTTTAAAACTCCGAGTAGCTTCTATGATCCTAAGCTCCTATGATACTCCTAGTACAAGTGCTAGGGCTAAAGTTTTCTCCAGGTTAACCCGCAGAATAATCCCTGTCTTGTACTCGAGTACAAGGATATCTGCCCTATGCCTTGCATGACCCCATCGCTGTGTACGGTATAATACTGGTATCATACTTGAGTGCAGCGACCACTACAGAGCCAAGGCACCGCAATTGGGATCACTGAGGTTTTCCGGGTTAGTATTGTGTCACTAAGTCATATCTAAATAGGTATTGATCAAGTTTATTGCCTATGTGTTGATACCGGTATTCCGTGGTGATGATAGCCACAGACATATGATACCCCGCACAGTTGTGGGTGCCGTGGGATACTCGAGTATCATATACTCGTGCCAAGGTTGTGACATGTCGTCACAACCCCCGCTGCTAGTTTTTTCACAAAAAGGGGCACTCATACTAGAGGGTTTGGGCATAGAGACCTAGGTGCCAGTTAAATCTATTAACATATGTTATGTTAAAAGTCTTGGACACCTGGTGACAATAGGCACCTGGTCAAGATTCAAAACATAGCTTTAGACAACTGGAGAATTCTGTAGGGTAACTCACTAAAAATAGTAAAAAAGAAATAAGTAGTTTAGGAAAAGTGTAAAAGGACAACAGAAAAGTGTAATCCAATCTGAGCATTGTTCTAACAGTGCAAATTTCTCACCAGCCCACATCCCAAAGCCAGTCATAGAAGGAAGAGCCCCAATTGCACACGCTATACCAGAAGTCGAACAAGCAGTTGATAAAACAAGTCAAGCGGCAGAGGAGCTGAGGGAGATTGCATGCAGTGAGCTACTGGAAGTGGAGGAGGAAGGGCCGAAAAATGTTGGTGGAGTGAACAGATTGTGCCCTGGTTCAACAAGTTTTTGCAACTGATCCGCTCAATTGTGGACAGGGTAGGACAACTGCAAAATGCATCAGCCAAAAAAATATCTCCATCTGATGTGCCATTTCCGCGTCTGGACATCTCACTATTACTCATTATGGCCCATACATCCTGTATGTCCTGACCCCAGTTCACCTTAGTCGACACATCCTGTGCATCATGCACTTCTTGCTGTTTCTCCTCCTCATCCTGTACATCAGCCAACCTTCAATGACATCTGGGCCACGCCCTATGTGCTTCTGACCACCAGACTTGCTTCTGATATGTCGGCTTACGCCTTACGTCTGTGCTATGTCCTGACGTTTTCTGTGCGTCCCATTCCTCTGCGCGGTGTCTGACGCCGATATCCATGACTTTACTTCCTTACTTGTAGGCTCATATTTATCACTTCCAAGTCCATTTTATGAATATCCTGTCTCTGTCCGTGATGCCGTCTGCTATGCTTCGAATACTATTCATATTGCCAGCCGGACATCCTGCTCCATCCTATAATTATTATGGCTATCACTGGTTTGTCAGATGAAGTAATCACTTTCCATTATTTTAATATTCAATTTCTACTAGTAATATAGTTTCTATAAGCTCTCAATGCTCAGACTGTGTTGCTGTCACATTTATCATTGCCTCAGCTCCTTTCTTAAAGTACTCGCCATTTTGCACGGGCCCCATAGTACTTTAATCAAAAACTAGGAGATTTGGTCCAGCTCCATGACTCGACGTTAGAGCAGTAGCCTTAGGCCAAATCTCCATTTTTTTCGACACGTGAAACATCTCTGTAGCTTCAAGACGGCCTTTCACAGTAGAGTTTGTCGAGGGGTCCTCATTCAATTTGACATCAAGTCAATAAATCTCATTGAACGCTATCAAATTGATCCAACCATTAACTACTTGAAGCCGCTGCCCGTCAACTTCTGGGATTAGGTGGGCTATTCCCATGATTGTGGCAATCTGTTAGGAGTACCCGATTCCGATAGCCTAGGAGTACCTTAGGTAGGGTAACTTTACCTGAGTTCAAGAATCTTAGTCTCCAACACCCTCCTCCGGTCCCCTTACGGGGCCCACGCGTCATCATACACATCAACCTGAGTTGCGTCCTGTGACTATTTGGTCACAGAATTGAAGGTGTCAGAATAACAATATATACGTCGCTGCCGTCCATCCGTCTGAATGCTGTTCGATGGATATATTGGAGGGGACCTCTGGCAAAACCTGAGAAGTGGAATGAAGTCAATCCGTCAACTAGTCAGGGAGTTACTAGGATTCAAAGATATGACGTCTTTGCTATAGATCGTAAGTGACGTGACGTTTTCGCACAAGGACGTGATTTGAATGGTGGGAGGTTCGAGGCAAAGAACCAACCCATTCACATCCACCCTTCAATAATCAGAAGGAGTCTAGAACTCCTAGAAGTTACTACAAAATGAGCCGATGACATCCAAGGAGTGTTCCAACTATGATATGGGGTGTACCACAATTGCAGGAATTATGACCAACACAACGAGAAGGTCCAGCACCTCTACATAGAATACCCAAGAGTTGCCGACAGAGGAATTATGAGACTATTCAATAGAATGAACTCTCCTCTATTAAGAGAAAGTTATCCGAACGCATTCTATCGGTTAGTTGTTGAGTTATCACAACTAGAACTCATCGACTCCAGCATATATGCAAAGGCAACTCCTTATCAAGACTGATCCTCTTGATAACGGAAAGGACTATTGGAGCCAACATTGTTCGACTTGAAAACTCGGCTACAGGTCTAATGACTCTGAGGATCGGACAATTACTACTGGTGACAAGTATCTCTTCCAGATAAGAAATAGTAATTACTGAAGAGATTGTGATGGTTTTCAGGTTCTCCCAGTGTTCGCAACTTTAAGGAGTGCTCGACATTGTGAGCTAAAATTGAAGAGGTACATGTTTTTTCTGTTAGATAGATGTAGTCTGCGAACACTCAGACGCGGGATATAAATATCGAAGCGCCTCCCAAGCTTTAGACATCATCAAGCAACAGAGAAGAGACCTTAACAATATAATATTGTTCTTACGATTCTATTCTACTTTCTTGCACTCTTAGTAGTCATAAATAAAATGAGTTGCTTCTGGCCTTCCTTTCTAGACAGATCTCCGTCAATACAAAAGAATCTCGATTGGCCAGACAATCTTAAGTCTATACCGGTTATCTCCGCCTAACAGTATATTGTTAGATCTCCTTGTTACCAAGGCTCTCTTCCTACGAGTGAACCACCATTCACATTACCTACTTACCGCACGATAAGGCAAGATACCAAGTGACTAGCCTTTTATCCTTACAACCATTGCCTCAGGCAACGAAAATTGGTTAGCTCGACTCAAAGCGAATAATCCCCTGAAGAAGAGGTCGCAACCTCTAAAACAGATTGCTCCCGGGGAACCAATGGATGCATCAGATGACGATAGTCCCAGTGCCATCAGTAATCCCCCCTTTCTTGGTCCCGCTCTTCGAGATCCCAGAAGAGGAGGAAGAACCCCTATTGTTGCGCCGTCATCAAGAGCAACATCGCCTCATTCCAGATCTGCTACACTTGACTGAACACCCATGCGGTTGATCTCGCAAGACTCGTGGCCCAGTTAGGAGTGGTTATCGTGCATATTCGTCAAGACATTACCACCAGCATCGACACCTCCAATATTGCGTTTGAAACTCTCTCTGCAGATTCTCAAGAAATTGCAAGAGAATTCATTAAAGTCCAACTACAATTATTGGAAGGCCAAGATCTGCGTGATAATGACATGTCAGTCGTATTACAGCAGTGTGTCCTGGTGGAAGCCAATATTCGGGATATTCAAACCCAGTTGACGAAGGAAATTGCTGCTAAATTGGTGCAGCAAGATGCTTGACATGAGCACCACCAGGGAGTAACCTCTCAATTGCAACGAGAAGCCCTCGAGTGTGACCTGACCTTGCAACGAGATTTCCAGGTATTCAAGGACAATTATTTCTAACAAAATTTGGCGCTGCGAGCCATGATATCCAACCTTGCTGAAAGATAAGAACGGGAGGCTAAGAGCTACAGAGACTTTACCTGAACAATACAGTAAGAACAAACTCGTATCTTAGATACTCTAGGATTGCTAAAAGATCGGATACCTGAGCTCTCACAGAATCGGCAAACTAGTCAACAGGTAGCATTAGAATCAGTCCCTAAAAGCTGGGAGGAAGCAAGAGACGAGACTATCCCTCCAGAGGGGCCTTCCCGAGATAAAGAGAAGCAAAGAGAGGAAGAACCTCTCATCCCTGCGGAACTAGGGGGTGACCCTGATGACGATGGGAGTGAGGACGAAGGAGGATATGGAGGAAAACGTTGCGGAGGCCCATCCAGATTTAGCCGCGGATTGACACGCGAACATCGTGGAACAGCCAATGTATTGACAAAAGCCTATACATTAACCACCAAACGACTGGCTGACCCACTCCTACTTTTCGAAGTAAAACCTTCTCAATGTGTCCGCTATTGGTTACTAAAATCTGTAAACTACTTCAAAAGTGTTGAAATTTCTTGATTCGTTTCATAAGTTATATTTCCTTGATAATGGCGTATATTTTCTCTTACATAGTTAGTGTTTCGGCATACTTAAACACCGCATACATTACTACAGTCAGGATATGTTTCTTACATTATTTCATTAATATTTGGTGATAACGATTGGGGACTTACACATGTGTTACTTTCTTTGGTTTACGGGATATCTCAACATCTTTACTTATTTTCTCGGACTTTACAGCCGTGATTATTTCTTTAGACTTATTGTAATTTCCCTCATACCCGCTTGGATTCACACATGTTTTACGGGAATATCTTGGCAGATTCTCAGGGTCAAACACGTTCGCCCTTATGTTTTTCCTACTTATGTTACAATTTTACATAGTCACACTTATGTTTCTCCCTATAATATTTCTCTGTTACACACTCCGAGTTAGCTATTAGGGTTGGTGAAGGATGATATGGATGACCATATCATGTGACGAGATCTTTGACCCAGAAAACATAGGTGGAGTTCTAGGACACGTATCCGGGAGGTTGTACCAGCTGGACAGCACTGGGGATACCTCTATGTTGCACACACAGCTGTTTCGGGTTGAAAGATTGAAGCAATTCTTAAGGGAAATAAATTGGAGATGGACAATAGGCCTTATTAAAAGGCAACCTTGTTACCACCAAGGCCCTAAGTATGAGAGAAGGGAGAGGTATCCAGTCTGAGAACTGGTCGTGTACTATTTAGTGTATCGGTGAAATGCCGAGTAGGAATTTAGGATTTTCTTTATTAATAGGAAACCAGTTTGTCTGAGGAAACCAGAATGGTCGAAGCTGCGCGGGCGCAGTAACAAATATCCTAGTTGTTATCAAACCTCAGACATGTTGAAACGAAAAGTTGACAGTTCGACCCCCTATCTAAAAAGACGGACATTTGACCAGCCAAAACCTACAAGATATGACTGTCCCGAGGGATACGCTCATATCTATGTCTTAAATCCAAACTGACAAAGATTTAATATCCATGTTCTATTAGACTTAGGATCCAATGTGTTCCTAATGAACAAAGACCTCGTTAAGGAATTAAACATTCAGTTCACAGAGAGACCGAATCCGCTCACTATTCAAGGCTTCGATGGAGTACCATCTCCATCGTGAGGAAGATTTTATACTCGTCTATTATGGCTTGAGATCGGACGCAATAAACACTTGTCTGAAGTTGCATCCGAAATCGCAGCAGCAGGGGACTATGGGATGATTATCCCACTTAGGCGATAGCGTTCGGAACACCCCCCATCGAACATTGGAGACCCACGTAACTGTGAATTCAAAGACCCCAAGTGTAAAAATACTTGTGTAGAAGAAGAAGATGAAGGAATTTCAGATTTGTTCAAATATGACGAATCAGTAGCTTAGAATGAGAACAGGATTCAAATTGGAAGAATCGGAACCATCGAAGACCCAAATGAAGTTAACTTCGACTCTCTCCCCAAACACTACTGGGAATTCAAGAAGCTCTTCCGACTGCAAACTGCGGCAAATCTAGCACTGAGAAGAACGTGCGATCAAGAGATCAAATTCGTTGACAGAGGACAACCCTCATGGGGACCCATATATCCCCTATCCGAAAAGCAACTTAAACCCCTACGCAAATATCTTACTGATATTTTTCAACAAGGAAAAATTACACGAATTCAATTGCCATTCGGTGCGGCAATTCTTTGCACACCGAAAGCCGGTGGTCGACTACGTTTGGTGGTGGATTACCAAACTTAACCAAGATCACTATCTTAAACAAGTACCCACTACAGCTAATGGCGGAACTACACGATCGAGTAGCAGGGGCAACCATCTTTTCAAAGATTGATCTGAAAGACAGTTATAACCTGATTCAGATAAAAGAACAGGATGAATGGAAAATGGCCTTCCGAACAAGATACGGGCACTACGAATATAAGCTAATGCCATTCTGACTAGTCAACGTTCCGGCAACATTTCAAGATATAATGAACGAAGTTCTCTGGGAACATCTTGACCAAGGAGTTGTTTACTACCTTGACGATATTCTCATCTATTCAAAGACTGAGAAAGAACATATTGAGTTGGTAAAAATGGTTCTGCAAAAACTAGCAGATATCCAACTCACAATTTCAATAAAGAAATCTTTCTTCCATGTGAAAGAGGTAGTATTTTTAGGCTATATAGTAGCGGTTAACGGGGTGTCTATGAGCACCCGAAAGGTGGACTCAGTATTTGATTGGAAACCATCTAAGTCGGTTAAGGAAGTCCAAATATTTCTAGGATTTGTGAATTTTTACTGACGCTTTATAGAGAACTTCTCTAAAATCTGAGCTCTGATCACAGAAACATTGAAGGGCAATCCAAAGAAGTTCTGGTGGAGCCCAGAGAAAGAGGCGGCCTTTCAAGAACTTAAAAGAAGATTTACTTCGGCCCCTATTTTATACCATTTCTTTCCGGAAAGAGAAATAGTAGTGGAAACAGACGCTAGCAACTTCGGTTTAAGTTGAGTCTTGTCCAAGCTTGTGGAAAATCAGCTTTATCCGGTAGTGTTTCACTTCCACAAACTGAATTTGGCAGAGCGAAACTATGAGATCCACAATATGGAACTATTGGCGATACTAGAAGCATTCAAGGAATGGCGCCAATACTTGGCTGGAACTGAAAAACCGGTTACTGTCTATACCATCACCAAATCCTCCAATATTTCCTAATCTCAAAAGTCTGGACCGGTCGCCAGATTCGCCAGGCACAGAAGCTCGCGGACTATAATTCTAAAATTGTTTACCGCCCAGAAACCAGAGGACGAAAGCCGGATGCACTTAGTCGATGGCCGGAGTACCGGCCTCAGGAGGGATCTGCACATGGGGAACCAGCGATCTTGGAGCCTGAACATTTTCAAATCAATTCAATCATGAGAACTAAGATGGAGGAAATTCAAGTCTGCTTAGTTGCAGGAAACCATGAAGGTGACATCTCCACCGATGATATCCAAGAGGTACCGAAATGGAACAATCATAATTCCATTATTTGGGTCAAAAGGTTAGACACAAGAGCAAGGCTACCAACCAAAGGTACAAGAATGGCAGCTGGCCATGATCTCTCCGCTCTATAAGAAGCTATAGTCCCTGCAAGGGAACAGTTAATAGTCAGAACTGGTATCACAGTAGGATTACCGGTTGGAACATAGGGAAGAATTGGTCCCAGAAGTGGGTTAGCCGATAAAAGCGGCATTTTAACAGGTGCCAGAGTAATCAATGCAGATTATACCGGAGAACTCAAAGATCTACATCAGCAAAAGTTTTAGGTTGCGTCCTGTGTGTTTTGTGCGTCTGACGCACAGGATATCCAAAATGCAAATCGTTAACTAGGACATAGTAGCACGTGACAATCAATGTCAGGATGCAACGGGCCACACCTGTAAAACTCAGGACGCAACGGGACGTACCTGCCAAACTGAGGACGCAATGGGACGTACCTGCCAAACTCCGGACTCAACAGAAGACAGGAACACACGTCAGAATATGTCTCCTAGAATTCAGAATTCACCAGATACAGCCAATACAAAGTATAACTTATGCCTAAGTGTTTCTAAAATAAACTATATTTTTACAGTAAATAAGATTTATTTTTATAGATACACAGGCCTGGACTAGGTTAGAAAAAGTAAGTGAGAATACACAAGTAATACAGAGTCTAACAGATCATGTTATAACTCCACCAATATTAATGTCGAGAAGACGTCCTTTGTACAGTTGGAAAGCTGGGGTCGAGTACGTCTAGGACATCAAACGTCAGTTTGAGTGTCAGAGTACTGAGGACAGAATCTGGCATCAAAGTCAGCACTTCGCCAGGACACAAAATAGGCTGTACCTCCACGGATATTGGTGCCAGGAAGACCCACTTTATACCGTTGGAATGCGGGCGTCGAGTAGGTCTAGGACACGAAACGTCAGCTTGGGTGTCAGAGTATTGAGGACAGAATCTGGCATCAAAGTCAGCACTTCGCCAGGACACAAAATAGGCTGTACCTCCACGGATATTGGTGCCAGAAAGACCCACTTTATACCGTTGGAATGCGGGCGTCGAGTAGGTCTAGGACACGAAACGTCAGCTTGGGTGTCGGAGTATTGAGGACAGAATCTGGCATCAAAGTCAGCACTTCGCCAGGACACAAAATAGGCTGTACCTCCACGGATATTGGTGCCAGAAAGACCCACTTTATACCGTTGGAATGCGGGCGTCGAGTAGGTCTAGGACACGAAACGTCAGCTTGGGTGTCGGAGTATTGAGGACAGAATCTGGCATCAAAGTCAGCACTTCGCCAGGACACAAAATAGGCTGTACCTGCACGGATATTGGTGCCAGAAAGACCCACTTTATACCGTTGGAATGCGGGCGTCGAGTAGGTCTAGGACAAGAAACGTCAGCTTGGGTGTCAGAGTATTGAGGACAGAATCTGGCATCAAAGTCAGCACTTCGCCAGGACACAAAATAGGCTGTACCTCCACGGATATTGGTGCCAGAAAGACCCACTTTATACCGTTGGAATGCGGGCGTCGAGTAGGTCTAGGACACGAAACATCAGCTTGGGTGTCAGAGTATTGAGGACAGAATCTGGCATCAAAGTCAGCACTTCGCCAGGACACAAAATAGGCTGTAACTCTACAGCTATTGGTGCCGAAAAGACGTCCCTTATACCATTGGAAGGCTGGCATCGAGTAGGTCTAGGACACGAAACGTCAGCTTGGGTGTCAGAGTATTGAGGACAGAATCTGGCATCAAAGTCAGCACTTCACCAGGACACAAAATAGGCTGTAACACCACGGATATTGGTGCTGGAAAGACGCCCTTTATACCATTGGGAGGCTGGCGTCGAGTAGGTCTCGGACGCCAAATGTCAGCGTGGGCATCCGAGTATTGAGGACAAAATCTGGCGTCACAGTCAGCAATTCGCCAGGGTAAACATCAACTCAATAATAGATTCTATCTCCACTGATACTGATGCTAAGTAGACGTTCTTTACACCGTTAGAATGCTGGCGTCAAGTAGACTATCACTGTTAAGTATCGAGTACTGCGCCGCAAGGGTCGTTGAGCGATCTGGCGTCAGATTCAGTACATTACCAGGATACAAAATAGGCTGTAACTAGCTGGATATTGGTATAGAGAAGACATTCATTACACCATTCGAAAGTAGGCGTCGAGTGCATGTAGGACACCAAACTTCAGCCTGGGCAACAGAGTATTAAGGACTGATTTTGTCATCAAAATCAGCACTTTGCCAGGACAAGGAATAAGCAATAACCCCACAGATATTGGTACTGAGAAGGTATCCTTTACACAGTTGGAAAGCCGATATTGAGTACGTCTAGGACACCAAATGTCAGCCTGGGTGTCAAAGTATTGAGGACAGAATCTGGCATCAAAGTCAGCACGGGGCCAGGATACAAAATAGGCTGTAACTCCATGGGTATTGGTGCAAGGAAGCCATCCTTTACACGGTTGGAAAGCTGGTATCGAGTATATCTAGGACACCAAATATCAGCCTGGGCGTCAGAGTATTGAGGACAGAACCTGGTGTCAGAATCAGCACTTCACCAGGGTAAATATCACCTCCATAATAGACTATATCTCCACCAATATTGATGCTGAGTAGACGTTCTTTATACCGTTAGAAAGTCAGCATCGAGTAGAACGTTACTGTAAAGTTTGACATACTGCAAACAATGGATGGCTGGAAAATCTGGCGTCAAATTCAGCACTTTACTAGAACACAAAATAGGCTATATCTCCACCAATATTGATGCCAAGTAGATGTTCTTTAAACAGTTGGAAAGTGGGCCTTGAGTTGAACATTGCTGTAAAGCATCGAGTACTGCGCCTAATTGATGTCCATAGAATCTGGCGTCATGGTCAGCCCTTCGGTAGAACACAAAATAGGCTGTATCTCCACCAATATTGATGCCGGGTAGATGTTCTTTATACTGTTGGAAGGCTGGCATTGAGTAGAATGTTGCCATAAATTATCGAGTACTGCTCCAAAAGGATGGCTGAGGAATCTGGTATCAAAGTCAGTACTTTGCTAGGATAAACATTATGTCCATAATAGGCTGTATCTCCACCAATACTGATGCCGAGTAGATGTTCTTTATACTGTTAGACGGCAGGTATCGAGTTGAACATTGCTGTAAAGTATCGAGTACTGCGCCCAAAGGATGGCAGGGGAATATGGCGCTAAAGTCAGCACTTTTCTAGAACACAAAACTGGCTGTATCTTCACTATTATTAATGCCGGGTAGACATTCTTTACACCGTTGAAAAGCGGGCCTCAAGTAGAACGTGGTCGTAAAGTATCCGGTACTGCGCCAAAATGATGGCTGAGGAATCTGGTGTCAAAGTCACCAATTCGCCAGGGTAAATATAACCTCCATAATAGGGTGTATCTCCACCAGTATTGATGTTGAGTAGATGTTGTTTATACTGCTAGAGAGCCCGTGTTGAGTAGAATGTTGCTGCAAAGTATGAAGTACTACGCTCAAAGGATTGCTGGGGAATCTGATGTCAAAGTCAGTTCATTGCCAGGACACAAAATTAGCTATAACATCTTGTAAACTCCCAGTAGGCAGATGTTCTATAGTGTAATGGAAAGCTGAAATCGAGTAGAATGTTGTCCTAAATTATTAGCTTTGATGGAATAGGAACTGAGGAGTAATGGTAGTTGACAGACCTGTTGTTAATGTACTGACCATGATGTTATGTAGTTGTTCAAGTATTACTCAACGCGTCACAGTCTGAGTAAAACTTAACAAAACACCCAAGTTACCTTGTACTCTTACAATTACAATTATAATTTACTTTTACATTCTACCGGTAGGCCATTTTGGCTGCCAGATCCTTCAAGAGACTAAAATAGAATTTGGTACATCTCATCTCCTATTTCTGTAGATATTTTTAGATTTGGTCATAATGTCTGAGCCTGTTGGTGTTAGATAGACCGATAGCTGGTATTTGGCTTGGTATCATGATTAAGACTCTCTCCAGTCTTGTATCTAGACATCAGCAAGGATTGAGACTCTCTGCTGTCTTGTATTAGGATATCAACAAGGATTAAGGTCAATCTAGCCAAATTAGGACTTGAAATTTATTGCATGCTTGCTCTGGATAAACTGAGGGTGGATTAGACCCTACTGGATACTTAGGATGTCCTGGATGCCGCCAGACAATTCAGGACATCCAGGACGCATAGAACGCCAGTAACTGCACATTTGCGTCAGGATATACGGCTAAGGCATCTGATATAGGATTTTTTTTTGCTGATGATGGGAACGATATTGACGGGCCGGGGTGGGAAGTAGTGAGGTTCACAGGTTGAGTGCCTTATACTCTAGTCCGGGTGTACAGTCAAGGAGCCTGAGGGGGTTGCACGCCAGGAACGCCAGATATTGCTGCCTATCTAACTAGATGTTGGTGAGTTTTAGAGAGAGTGTATTACACATTGAGAGATATCCTCAGACCACTAGATTTTTAGAGTACAGGTAGAGATAGTATAATTGTGAACATATTATGATATCCATATTGGCTCAAATCATTTTTATGTTAAAGCATATGAAATAAAGTTTTAAGCCACATTCTAGATTAGGCGCCAAGAGACATGCCCTAGCGTCTTCAAATAAGAATAAAGATATGTCTCTTGGCATCAAGGCTCGTGTGCAGCTTAAAAACTGTTTTACCTACCCCTGATCATTGTGATCACTCTTTATTGGAATTTGTGAACGGTACGATCTTAATAGTAATATAGATTATATGGACATAATATTAAGAGTATAATATAGGCACGTTTCTAGTGAAGAGGTAAAAGGTATGAAGGCAGATTGGTAGCATCAGAAAAAATAATTACTTGCGTCCTGTGCGTCCTGTGCATCAGATGCACGGGATGTCCTAAACGTAAATGGCTAACCAGGACGGGACGTAGGATCGGACGTCGCGTCCTGATTTCCGTTGTGCGTTGTCCCGCATCACAACGGCATCCAGACACGGACCCCTGCGCCATGTGGGTCCTGGCAGCGTTCGATTCTTTGCCGTGATGCCCCAACGCCGTCTGATCATTCCCCCGGACGTCTAGACGATGTCTCCTTTTCTACACCGACGTCCAGTCGACACCAGATCTTTTACCTGGACGTCTGGACGCTATCTAACCGTCAGCTGATGCATCCTGAGATCCTTGTGCGTGTTTCCTCATGTCTCGATGGTAACAACTTTCGCCCGGTCTCATCAGAATACCATGTTGGCTACGCATCTTGCTTGGGCGTCTTGTGATGCCAAACTGTTATGTTCTGAGCCATACTAGTGCTGCACGCCATATCTGGATATTTGCCTACTCTATCCTGGCTTCACCTCACATGTATCGTCATATCCTGATTTTACTCTCTGACGTCTGGACATCATTCGGACGCCATCGTGCACGTGCATTGTTCCAGACCTTTCATTTATTACACTATTGTCGTCCTGACCCACCTATGACTTCCTCTTCTTTCCCCCCAAGGTCCATATCTTTACAATTCCTCTGCAAATGCACTACCGCACTACTAGTTATACTGATACTGATACTGTTGACCGTTGGCCGTCATGATTTTTTGCTCACTCATAGCTCCGTTCCACCCAATTAATCTATTGTTATCTTTGACACGTCCGCAATCGCCTTTGATCCCCCGTGCCATGACTCCCGTTGGGCTCCCACTACTCAATTTCTGGCTGACGATCACCAATCCCCGCCTGGGGTACCTGGGCATCCTTTGACTCTTCAAGGCTAAGTGAGAGGCAATCAGATAGAGAAGGGCTGAGCAGTAGGACTGGTATCGGTCGTACACTGCACGGTCCGGGATGATCCAAACTTACTTGATCTGAATCTAGAACCCCCAGTGCCCATGCGAGGGACGTCTGGCTCACGTCTAATGACGTGTCTGTTTCCTGTGACTCACTCAGCCCATCCTAATGTTGCTCCAACGGCCTAGTCCCAGCGTTGGTTGGTCGAACCATAGGCCTTGCTGATGTCACGCTTGATTCCCGACCAGCTAGTTCTTCCAGCACTGCCTCCCAATCATCGTCTTATCCTTCCCAGCGCTCCCGCTGTATCCCATGGACTTGCTCCGCCTTCCTCCAGATTGTCTTGCGGATGTTGTAAAGAATCATGTCCTGGACCGCATGTGGGCACTTGGCCCATGTTTATTTCTGCCGTTGGAAAAGTTCTTCCGCGTCCGGTAACATGTTAGCGGTTTGGCCAACAGTATGCTACAAGATTTGAAAACTCTTACTTCCCACCTCCTCAGGTTTAAAGTCCTTTGGATCCTGGTATATTCCCGATTGCCATGCGCGCAGTGTATGGCAGATAATGGTGCATGTTAAGCAGATCATTGTTCCGTTGATCTGCCCCAGAAACTCGGGATCAGTTATGCACCTCATTTTCTTTCCTGCGAAATACTTCCCATAAACTGCTTCTAGAATCTGTGGGGAAAGGAAGCGGTACCTCCAGTTCTGCGTCGAGTATCGCAATCAGTAGTACTCACTATGCGGTAGCTCTCAGTGTAAAGGAACAGACCACATACCCTTTCGGGTGGCAGATGAACCTGTCGCCTTCGAGCAGATAGTCCACAGGACGCGCCCTAGCCGTCGGATCATCCGGTAGATCGTATAACTGTGCAACGTTATTCTTCACATGGTACACGAATTGTGATCGCACTCCCGAGTGTTTTTGGTGAATCTTCTGTTGTTAGTAGAGTAGATTGCGTGGTGTCACACCGGGCAGAGTCCACTTACTAAAGATATGGACTGCTTGGACGGTCCGATGGATTCAGTATCGGATTTCCTCTCTACCGTGGCATCCCACACTTTCAGCACCTGGCCAGTCAATGCAACAATGTTTGGGAGCGGATCTTCGAACAGAGTATACTGCGTAATGAGTGACTTTGCGAACTCTATAATGGCCTCCTCTGCACCTGTCGCTAGGTTCTGTCGCAACTTACTCACTAACGAGTGGTCAGAGAGTGGGGTACTTAGGCAGCCAGCAGGGCTAGAGCACTTAATACCCAATGCTGAAGCACCGAGGCTCTCATGAGGCGACGAAAATCGCTGTATGCTGGACGACGGGAATACGGGTAGACAAGAGGGCTGGTGGTAAGTTATTCGCCCATGACCCGCAGTCGTTTGTACCACAGGATCAGCCGGCTGTGACCCGGAGCGGGTTAAACTCCTAACTGTAGTCACGCGACAGGCCTACTGTTGCGCCGCGGCTTGAGAGTCATCAGTCCGTCATGGTATGGGCCTATTGACAATATCGATGTCCTCCGGATCAGGCTCGGTCTCTGATTCCGTTTCCCCCGATCCTGGTGAGTTTTGGTACTCATCGCTACTGTCGTCACTAACATGGACAGCGTCTGTATCCTCCTGCCTTTCAGGTCCCGGTTCGGTATATGCCGTAGTCTGTATGGTGTTCATCCGGAGGAGCTTCGGGGGTCTTCCTAGTTGTGAGCTTGTAATTGGGGGTGGAGACGAATTTGGACGCAACGGCTGCTGCGTTAGTATTGTGCTCTGAGAGCTAGCATGTGTCTTTTGTAGTGTTGCCGATATTGGATTTCTCGTGCCTATAGTGCCTGGTCCCACGTCACGTTTACACCTGCCATACATATTGCCTACACGGTTAGATGGCTGGCTGGATGTATCGGGCCGATGTTGGTTATTCATCCTGCAATGAGTCAGTCAATGTCAGGTTCAGATTCAGGGTGTAGGCCTACACAATGAGTCTCACGAGTGCTGTAGATGAGGAGTTTGTGTAGTTCTCTGGTGTTAAATAAAACACGTCGGGTCTTATACGCTAGGACTTACTAGTGTGCCCGGAGTTAGTGTCTGTAAGATCACAGACTATCACTCAGTATCGAACAAAAAATTCTTTTCATGTGCAAGGTCTTTCAGCGGGTTTGGGTGCTTAATATTAAACCCCCGATATGTATTCTTGCGATCAATATCAGGCGAAAGTTCCGGCATAAGGGAACTAGACTGAATGAACGTGTTACTGGAGTGAAAAGCTCGTAGAAACGTAAGAATATAAGGCATCGTGCTTTTTGATAACTTGAACAGTATGTTCGTTTTGAAAAACATACCTCTTTGCGTTTGAGCATTAGGTCGCTCAAGATTCCGGGTCTCTAGAATGAAGGAAATTAAGCTGCAGCAAGGAGCAAAGACTTAGTTCGATCTAACTACAAGCGGTGCCGACTAGCGACTCTATTTCTCACGAGACACCCCTCATACCTAAAAAGGACTAGGAATGTGGTCATGTCCCGCGACTTCGAAGAGCTCATCTATGAGATGTGTTCAAGTATTGCCAGCTAGTCAATTGAGTGACAAGGCTGGACGACGTCGGGCCAGCTAGGGACGGGGAATGTAACATCCAGTGAATCCATAAAAACAAAAGGAGCTAATGTACTGTAAGGGACGTACGGTCAATGCAACTACTGGAGTACTGTATACTAGTATATTCTGCGTAATAGAGGTTGAACTAGCTAAGAATGTGAGAAGCTGATGCTAGGCCGTCCAATTGTATCATTACTATGGTGGACTACAAAGTACTAACTAAGTCTGAAGAAAAACTCTAACCCCTAAACCACGAAAAAACATTGCGCAAAGAACAGCAAAAAAAAGAAAAGGAAAAGAACAAAACCACCAAGGAAGAATCATTTTTGGAGTTCCGACGTCAGCAGCTATGGCGGAGACCCGTGCGCCTCGGAGTCGTTGGAGCGTTGGTAGAGGGGGAGGTTGGCGACCTAGGCAGAACTGAAGCACGGGCCACAGGCGAGGTCGTGGGAGCAGGTGGACTGGTCGTAGAAAGGGAAATCGGAGTTGCAGGGGACGGCGGAACAGCGGCCTCGTGGGTCGCAGCTTCAGGAGGGGCAGCAGCGGGAGTCGCAGAGGATGGAGTGATCTGAGCGCCGGAAGACACAGAAGACAGCTGAGTGATCAAAGCTCCTGAAGACGCAGAAGAGGGCAGAGTGATCGCAGCGCCGGAAGACGCAGAAGACGGCAGATTGATCACAGCGCCGGAAGTGGCAGAAGACGGCAGAGTGATCGTAGCGGTGTTAGACTCAGAAAACGGCAGAGTGATCGCAGCGCTGGGAGATGCAGAGGACGGCAGAGTGATTGGAGTACGGGGAGACGCAGAGGGCGGCAGAGCGATTGGAGCACTGGGAGACGCAGAGGACGGGGAAGCGATCGGAGCGCCTGAAGACGCAGAAGACGGGGGAGAGACCGGAGAACCGGAAGACGCAGGAGACAGGGGAGCGACCGGAGCACCGGAAGACGCAGAATACGGGAGAGCGATTGGAGCGCCGGAAGACGCAGAAGACTGCGGAGCGATTGGAGCGCCGGAAGAGGCAGAAGACGGCAGAGCGATCGAAGCACCGAGAGATGCAGAAGACGGCAGAGCGATAGGAGCACGGAGAATCGCAGAGGACATGGGAGCGATCGGAGCGCTGGAAGACTCAGAAGACGGGGGAGGGATTGGAGCACCGAGAGTCGCAGAGGACGGGGGAGCGATCGGAGGGCTGAAAGACGCAGAGGATGGGGGAGCGATCGGAGGGCTGAAAGACTCAGAAGATGGGAGAGCGATTGGAGTGGCGGGAGATGCAGAAGACGGCGGAAAAGAGGGAATAAGGGGGGTGGTGGAGGTTTGGGAGGTGTCTTCTGCCCCACCGTATCCACGATGCTGCCCGGCCCTCGGCCTGGGATTTCGCTCGACTGGCGAAGCACTTTCGAAGTACTCTGCCATCCAGGACCTCTCCCGGATCATCTCCTCTATCGCGCTGAGCCTTTCCTGCTCGGTTGGCAGCGAAGGAGTGAAGTGCGGGTGGGAGGTCTGACCGGGTTTTGACGAGCGAGGTTCAAAGGGGTCATTATGCTATGTGTGATTAGCTTCAGATTTTGGTTCGTAATGTTAGTTGAGAGAATGTTGGGTTCAGAAACTTACGGTTGAAGCCACCGGAGTTGTGGCATCCGGGCGGGTGGAGTGCTGGGGTGGTGGGGGGGGTGGGAGTGTCGGATTCCTCATCCTATTCGTTTGGTTAGCTAGGAACGTTCTTTCGTGATATTGGGTCGGTGTAGCTCGGATCAGGAACGCGTAGCCGAGCTCAGCGAACCTGGGGCATCTGTGCGCGCGGAGCGCTGGTGTGGGGGGGGATGTTAGCGTGTCGTTTTCATCGTCCTAGCCTATGATTAGCTACGCACTTTCCTGATAATGGGCAACAGCAAATTTTGTCAGGGGACTTACCTCATCGATGACGACGGGATCCGGAGCGGCGGATACCAGAGAATCGTACGATTCCAATTCCGGCTCCTGTCCCTCCGCCTCCAACCACTCCCCGTCATCATCCTCCTCCTCCTCATCCCTTTCCTCCTCTTGCATGCCCCTCCTGATATCTCTCCCGTGGCAACTTCGATCCCAGCCCTTGCGGTCGAAAAACGGGTATCTTCCATTGGCAGGCTCGGGGGTCGAGCCACGGACGTCTCCCTGATGCGGCTCAAGGACCATGAGGTGCAGGAGATCTTGGCAATTGTTGGCAAGGATCCACGCACGAACGTTATCATCTTTATTTAGAAAGATGAGCTCCTTGAGCAGGAGAGGCGTCGAGGGCGCCCGTCGCCCCGATGAGGTACCGGGGGCACCCGATCGCCTCCTCCACATCTGGCCCCTTGACTACCCCGAGCACACTTTTTTATGCTCAGTGATTCCAAGACCCCCCAGGCGATTTCCCAGTTGGAGTCTATGGAACACCAGGGGTAGTTAAGAAACTGATGGCCCCGTGAGGCCCCCGTCTGGCGAATGATGTGGATCCGTACCGGCCGTGGGTAGTACGGGGAGGTCCAATCGGGTTGAGCCACTAACCAAGTATGTTAGCATAAGTCCTGGGGAACAGGGATGAACATGAACTTACTCGGTGGTCCCTCGACCTCTGCCAACATAGCCCACTCCACGAGTTGTCGCTCAACTACCATCTTAAGTTTCTTGGCCGTATCACTGACCAAGAGCTTCAAATAGCGATTGACTTCCCCGACGTCATAGTCCCTGTGCTCTTTTCTAATGAGCGCGATACGGGCCGCGACGGGGGGAAGGGAGCAGGCCAATTCCATGACTGACTCCAATCTGGAGCCGGTCAGGCGGTGGAGGTCCAAGGAGCGCTCAGTCAGGTGGGCCCTGATCCCCTCACACCACGCTCTGTATAGAGCAGTACTGGCGCCAGGGTTCTGGAACCCACATCAACTTTTTGCGTAGGCGATATCGCCATAGCGCCCCCTGGTAGAACTACACATGTTAGTATATCAAAGTCTGACCACAGAGTATAGCTCAAGGGTTTCACTTACAAGGAGTCTTCCACCGCCGGCTCGAATGGGGGATTCTCCGGTGTAGTTGCACTCGGAATTCTGTTCAAATAAACGGTTAGCTCTAACTCTAGGGGTGGGAATGTTGATTAGGGATAATCTCTTACTCTTCATCCGGGGAGCTTTCAGGGGGAGTTCTCCAGGGAACGGCACCGCGTTTGCGACGTAGGTCGGACTCATAGGGCAGGGCGGCTGCACGCTTGCATCTCCTGACCTCCTTTTCTTCAGGTCGGGCGTCGGAGTCACGGTGCGGGACAGTGGGATGTCTGCTTCTCCTGACCTTGCTTTCATCACGTTCGGCGGTGGAGTCTCAGCGCCGGACAGCGGCACGCCTGCCTCTTCTCACCTCGCTGTCTTCAGGTCGAACAGCAGGCAATCTGTGTAATGAGAACACGTTAATATGCTTGGTTATGAAAGATTCGATGGGCCATACCTTAACATTTGCGCTGGCCGTCTTCGAGACATTTCAGGTGTCTTTTCTCGCGGGGGGGGGAGGGGAGGGGGGGGGGGTGGAAACAGGGGAAACAAAGTGGGAGAGGGGAAACAAGTTGGGAGACACTGGAGGTGCAGGGGAAACAATTAGGAGGCACCAGAGGTCCTGGTTGGGGGAGGGGTGTTTTATTTCCGCACACGCTGTACGCAAATGGAAAGAAATGGGGGCAAAAAGAGGTACAAATAGGAGGTAGGGGATGAGGGAGAGATGGCACGCTTCGTCGCTCCTATTTTCCTGCCACATAGTTTGACAACACCACGGTCGGCTATCGTGGCCCACCCCCTCTCCCCTCTGCCCCCTTGATGGTTCCTGCCTAGGGGTACGGTTAACTCCTCCAGCCTCTCCCGCCTTTACTTCGCTTATCTCTTGTTCGCTTGATGGGGGAGTTATCTGGGCTCGCCCAGTAGTCCCGTCTCGCTTAGGGGTTCGCTTGGTTTTGGCACGGTCGGCTTCCTCTCTTCGTTTCCGGTCGGCGTTGGCAGTGGTGGACGTCTTTCTCCCCACTTGCACGATCCCTGAGGGGGAACGCCTCGGCTAGTAACTTCGGGGTCTGTCTCCTGGTGAGATTCGGCCATACCCTCCTAGTCGCTCGGTTCGAGACATGGTCGCCTTCCTCCCCTCGCCCTTCCGCCTCCTTACCGCCGGTGGGATCCCTTCCACTAAGTGACGCTATCTCTCGGAGAACAAGGGACTACATGAGAGACGCGGTAAAACGGCAACGGTTTGGTTTTCACGGTCGGGTTTTCTTCTGGGGCCTCGGGCCCTCCCTCCACTTTCCACTTCGATTGCGTCGGCTCGCACCCTACTGCCTCCCCTCCCTGACTGGTACCCTACTACCCCCCTTCATTAGCTGGCACCTCACTGCTGGGCGGCATCCCCTCTGCCAAACATCCACTCCTTGGGTCCAGCACCGAGACCCTCCGTTTTCGGCTGGCGGGTCATGGTATTGCACTACATCCGTGGCTCAGCTGGTTGGGGGCATCAGCCTTCGGGCTTTTTGCCGGCCGCTCACTTCGGGGGCGGTTTTATATTCGGCACTTTGGCGGTTCGGTGGGCGGGAGTTTATTTTCTTTTGTGGTCGCTGCAGTTTACGGGTGGAGTTTTTCCCTATGCTTTCCTGCCTAGCTTGTTTGGCTTCCTTTCTGTTGGCTACGTGTAGTTAGTGGGAGGGGTATCTTTCGAGGGAGGAATCTTCTTGGGCATTTGGCTGGCTTCTAGGCGAGACCCCTTCGCGTTCAAGTCGTGAGGCCTGCGGGCCAGGCACCTGAGTTGGTCGTCCTTGGAGTGTGTGCGGTTAGGCCCATACCAGAGGGTCCTGGGGGTACGGGTTTTCTCCTGGTCCGGGGTGGATACAAAGGGGTTTTGTTTACGCCATAGCTAGCGCTGCATGCGATTATTCTTGTACCTTAAACAACGAATTAAATGACGATAAAAAAAAAAAAAAAAAAAAAAAAAAAAAAAAAAGATGAGGGAGAGATGGGTTCATGGCAGGGCGTATCGTTCATGGCAGGGCGTATCGTTCATGGCAGGGCGTATCCATCAGATGAGATCAGGAAAAAGCTACCTGGCAGCACACGTTTCTTGGAAGGATCCCAACGCCCCTACCACTTGCCCCTATTGTGAGGAGGAGCCCGAGACGTTCCACCACGCCATCCTTAACTGCTCGGCCAAACTCGAAGCCAGGAACTCCCACCTCCAGGGAGTAGATGGCCTACGGGAGGACGACCCACTCTGGCACTCGCCGGCCCTGCTTCACGGCCTGGCAAAATACATCTCGACCACTGCTACTGGTTTTCCCCCTGAGATGCCCGCCCTTCGGGGTTCCCCCTCTCCTTCCCCCCCACCATCCCCTCGCCACCCCGTGTCTTGAACGTTTCGGTATCTGTTCGGGGGCTTTCCTTGGTTATGTTTAAACGGCATGATAGTTAGTTTTGAATGTTTCCCTATATTTATGCTTTAAGGCTGCTTTGCGATATGGGTTGTTCGCGTTTTCGGAGGCACTGGTTTGGTTTCCTTTGTTAAAGTTTGTTTTGGGATTAAGGTTTTGTTTACGCCATAGCTAGCGCTGCATGCGAGTTCTTGTACCTAAACAAAGAATTCATGACTATAAAAAAAAAAAAAAAAAAAAAAAAAAAAAAAAGATGAGGGAGAGATGGGTAGTGATGTCGGTGATATGGGGGATGGGTGAGTATGTCCTCGTCAGGGACGTTGATTCGGCTGATCTTGCGCCAGGGTGGAGAAGGATGGGAACGATATTGACGAGACGGGATGGGAAGTGATGAGGTCAGCAGGTTGAGTGCCATATACTCTAGTCGGGGTGTACAATCAAAAAGCCCTAGGGGGTTACAAGCCAGGAACGCCAGACGTTGCCGCACATCTAACCAGACGTTGGCGAGTTTATAGACTGAGTGTGTTACACATTGAGAAATGTCCTCAGACCACCAGATTTTTAGCGTACAGGTAGAGATAGTACAATTATGAACGTATCGTGATATCTATATTGGCTCAAATCGTTTTTGTGTTAACACACGTGAAATGAAGTTTTAAGCCGTATTCTAGATCGGGCGCTAAGAGACGTGCCCTAGTGACTCCAAAAGAGAATTAGGGTACATCTCTTGCCGTCAAGGCTGGCGTGCAGCTTAAAACGTTTTACCTAGCGCTGATTCTAGCGATCGCTCTCCACCGTACTCACAATGTGGCGTTGATTCCACGTAAAAATCGAACATCAGAGGGATATGTTTAGAAGCAACGTGCAAAAGAATCATGGACTCAGATACATCTGAGGGGAATACGGAAAGACAGTTTGGCTCCATTTTCACAGTGCATTGCTTAAGCGATCGGCTAACGGATTCGATCTAAATTATGAGAAAGAGTCGTTGTTCTGACCGTCTTGAGTCTCCACATGAGGCTCAATTGTCCTGGTATATAATTGACGCGCGCTGGGATCTGATTCGCCGCCAATTTGAGGAACTTAGTCTTCTCCGATATACGGGAGCCCTCTCAGTGGTGGTGTTTGCGCCCTCGTATCGCCTTCATCACAGTAACAATAGACCAAGAGATCCAGAGGATCCTCCTGCACCTGATTGGAGAGTAGCCAGGCGTGCATGGATTCACTTCCGTCAATGAAGATGAAGTTGAACTGTGATAGCGGTTCAGTGAGACGCTTGCGGATCAACCTACGTCCTGCACCAGTTGCGCCCAGGATAATGCGAACTTGTCGGATAGGAACCCATGTCAAAATCATCGGGTACAGGTTGCGAAGATTTGTGCAATCTCACTCGCCAAATCTTATTTCGTGGATGTGCGGGGGCCTCCATTAAACAAATTGATAGTTGGGTGGCGCTTCTGCCAACCTCCTCTCATTGCCGCGCAGACCTCTACCACGAAATGATGGCAGGACCCAAACAATACTCACAGCACGGGGGCGCCTGAGTAAATCGTTCCTTTCTATATTTTCAGTCAGTAAGTGAAAACTCAAATCTAATCGTTTGTAGTGAAAAGAACTAACCAGTTCGAAAATTCCTGGCTGCTACTTGGGGCGGATCACGGGGGTCGCCAGTATCTTGGTCACCTGCAGCATCCCTGACTTCTTCTACTGGTGCGTCTTGACGACATCGTTTCAGTGTATCCGGATGTTAACCACTTCTGGCCACCTCGCCACCTTCTATCGAGGCTGCCTGTCAATGCTCTTTCGTTGTAGGTGGATCATGGAGATCCCCGCCATCAGAAAGTTGGTCACCTTCCACTGGGGCATGTTGAACCGGGGCATCTTCACGATGTTGTTTCGGCATATCCGGATGTTGGCCACCTCTGGCCACCTCAACACCTTCTATTGGGGCTGCCTGTTGACCACCTTTCGTTGTAGGTGGATTATAGAGATCCCCGTCATCATTAAGTTGGTCAGCTTCTACCAGGGCAACTTGACGACGTTGTTTGGGTGTATCCGGATAGTGGTCACCTCTGGCCACCTCGACACCTTCTATCAGGACTGCCTGTTGACGTCCTTTCATTGTAGGTGGATCATAGAGATCCCCGTCATCTTCAAGTTGGTCACCTTCCACTGGGGCTTTTTGACGATGTGTTTTGGGCATAGTCGGTTCTTGGTCAACTCCGGCTATCCCGACCCCGTCCGCTGGGGCTTGAGCTTATTGTGCATTAGGATCTTGTTGTAGATCCGCACCCTATTGAGCCAGAGCCCCTACTGGTAGCAGTATATGGTCAACAAGGACTTCGGCTGGGATGATTACTGGTACGCCTGGTACCGACTTGGGTACTGGCTTTTTCGCAAGAGTGTCTGTTAACTTCTGGCCACAGTCCTTAATGAGCGCAATCATGGCTTCTTGAATCTGTCCTCTCCGGAGCACATTTTTGGCCCCCGCCCTCACGAGACAATCGCAAGCGGGACGTAATCTCCTCATCCCATGGAAAATCGTGCTGAAACCAGCGTCCAGGAATGTGGCGCTATTCTTAAAGTTCCTTGCTAACATCTGGGCTTTGACGGTATTGCGCCACACCGTGTAGAGCACTTTTCCGTCACTGTCCTCATGAAAGGTAAGACGTGTCTTATACAGGCCGATCAATTGACTGCCGGCCCTCGCAGGGGTAATCGCTCCAAGGATAGCAATGGCTGGAAGCCGGTAGACATGCCCTGGCGGAGCTATCGGTCTCTTTGGAATAGTAGGTATGTGGACGTACTACCTGTGGTCATTGTTTTGGGCCATGTCTTCAGGATTGTTCGGAGTGTTGTCAGGGCTGTGGAACTTGCGAATACTGCGTATTCCAGTGTCGTGAATATTCTCCTTGGTATGACCTTTCGGCTGTGATTAATTGACATTAACTATCACACCCTCCGATGTTCTGGGCATCATGAAAAAATTTCCAGATGATTTAGGAATTCTGTTTCAGACATTCAAGGTATGTAGGGCCTTTCTGCATTGCCTTTCGAAAACGTAGAACCTGAATCTGAGTCACTTGATATCCGAGTCCTCATATCATGTGCTAAACTGAATTGACCATTAGCTGCGTCTCAGATTGACAGAACTTAGCTCCGGCTGCCATCCCAGACCACGTACACAATGGTAAGCATTCCCCTTCTTGCAGCATTTCATAATACATGAACTTAAAGACTCCCGAAAGTCACAGAACTAAGTCGCACAATGCCTATGAAATGTTCATTTTGTCGGCGCAAATACGCTAGTGCTGGTCCCTTTTGCAAACACATCCAAACAGAACATGTGGATCTCATCGATCTTCTTGCATCAGACGTACAGTATGCTCTCCCCGCGCAGGGTATCATGGACACAGAAACGCACAGATTGTCGCACGAGGCTCCGATCGACGAGAATCATCGGCAGGATTCCGACTACGAATCAGCCGTCGATCTCAGTAATAGCCCTTCTGATACATATAGCAACGGGGCTGTATATGTCTCCGACATGGAACGGCACCTTATAGTCGATGCGTCTCCCGCCCCTGTCGAACAGGAGTATTATCCTTGTGCAGGGGCATCTATTGGATATGTGAAGGGATTCGCGGAGGAACACCAAAATCTCTGTGAGGACCCATGGGCACCATTCGCTAGCATGCACAATTTCAAACTTGCTTCTTGGTTCATACAAAGTAAGGTATCTAAGGCGCGGGTAAATGAATATTTTTCAAATGGCCTTGGTAATTCAGCAGATGTTGCCAACAGCTTGATGCATACACTTGAGAACCATCTCCACTCATTGGATCCATCCAGCCCATATCTACAACGGTTCGAAGCTCAAGTCGAAGACAGTGTGAGGACTTTACCTTTCTTCTACTGTAACGTTCTAGACAGTGTCCGACATCTTCTTCAGCAGATAGCTTACCAAGATGAGTTGGTTTACAACCCACGGCGGGAACACGATCCAAATGGACAGAGAGTATATATGGAAATGCATATGGGAGACTGGTGGTGGGACGTACAAGTACTGTGCCACAGCTTATCCATCCTACTCTCCCAAAAGTACGAGCAAATTGACTGCAGGAAACACTACCATCTGGCGCGACCGTGATTCCTATCATTGGAAGTCGGATCTGACACATCTCAGCAACTTCTCTGGAGACAAAAAGGCATGGCCAGTATATATAACAAATGGAAATCTTCCGTCGGCCAAGCGTAACAGACCTGGAACGACGGCGGTCCTCCTTCTTGCCCTCTTGCCGGTCCCGTCCAAGTTCCAATAGTCCTCTTCCGCAAACGAACACCAGAGGCAAATCAATGCCGACACACTACAAGGTGTATTCGAGCTCCTATCCTATTTGAGCCCTTACAAGACACCTCACTTGATGGTGTTCCAATTGATTACGTGGACGCGAATGTTCGGAGGTGCTTCCTGATCTTGGTGGCGTGGATTGCTGACCATATAGAAAACATTGCGCTACATGGAAAAATCGAATGCCTGTCCTAAATGTGAGATACCTCCGGAAATGTTAGGGTCCAACAATTGGGAGAGGTATCCTGCTAGAGATTATACAAGATACGAGCACCTGGAGCAAGAAATTTTAGATAGCTCAGAGGAGTCCACCCCCGGCGACGTCCACAGCACATTTGACGCTCTCAGTATCAAGATCGGACGAAACGTTTTTTATCAACTTCCTCGTGTTTTCGCTGCTGATCTGTACCAACCTGATTTACTCCATACTGTCTATCTTGGACTGTTCAAGCATATGATGGATTGGGTTCAAGGGTTTCTTAAGAAGCATGGACGGCTGGAAGCGTTTGATGACGTGTTGAAAGCTTTACTACCACACCCCGGATTCTTTGTGCCCAAGAAAGCCTACCGCGAGGTTACGCAGTGGCGAGGGAAGGAGATGAGGAACTTGGGACGTTGTTTTTTATGTGTCCTTGCTGTTACGTTGACAGGACCCGAGAGTACCCAAAGTCAACCTTTCAAGTTTGCGCTCACCTGCGTCCGGCTGCTAGTCGATTTTAGTCTGATGGTGCAATACCGAAGCCATATGCGTGAGACCCTAGATTATATGGATCAATATCTCAATCAGTTTCACTCGACGAAGGATATATTCTTGGAGTTTAGAATGTCTAAACGCACGCGGACGAAATTGAGGACCAGCGTACCGAGCTACGAAATCGAAAGATGTCCCTCAACCAATCTGTCATCCAATCCACATGGCGCCGGGTGCATGAGCACCAACGAGCGGAAGAGGATGACCAGCGTATGGAATTGATATATGCCGAATCTCGTTTTAACTTTATCAAGCTACATCTACTCAGTCACTTCCGCGATCATGTTTACCAGTTTGGTAATATTCCCCAGTATTCTACTGAGTTCAGCGAGCTAGCTCACAAGGAACAAATCAAATATGGATGGCGAAGTTCAAATAAAAATGACGCTGCACGGCAGATCCTTCACAACTAAAGGGTGACACCATGCGATCCGGATGAGACTTCTGAACCTGGCTTCCTTGCGATGTCGTGGAGTGGATCTTACACCTAATATCGTGAATCTTTTGAACAAAACAAATCCAGATTCTCCTACGCCTACATGTCGTAGGGTCCTAAAGGGACGTCAGGATGAGGTTGCCAACCTCGAGAGTTTATGCAATTTTTTCTCCGTCTCCAGCGAGGCTATGTATTTCGAATTGGTTCAATATAGCCAGTGGAGCCTAATGATTCAGTCCCACCTTCCTGATGATTATGGAATACTTCGACGCCTTCCTGTTGAACTTCTAACGCAGCTTGAGTTTCTGGTTCTAGCGTTCCAGGAAATAGACATTTAGGACATCCACCAGGCACGATGTACTGGCCCTGACCTATTCCGAAAAAATGCAAGTTGCAACGATTGCAAACCCGTGTGATCAATAATAATTGTAGGATAGAGTGGAATGTCCGGCTGGCAACATGAATAGCGTTCGAAGCATAGCAGACGGCGTCAGGGACAGGCATGATACTATCCATATAACGGACTTGGAAGTGACAAATATGAGCATACGATCTAGGACATAAAGTCATGGATATCGGCGTCAGACACCGCTCGGAGGGGATGGGATGTGCGGCAAACGTCAGGACATAGGACAGACGTAAGGAATATACCAATGTGTCAGAAGCAAGTCTGGTGGTCGGAAGCACACGGGGCGTGGCCCAGACATCGTTGAATATCGGCTGATGTTCAGGACGAGGTGAAGAAACAGCAAGAAGTACATGACGCACAGGACACACAGGGTGTAATGAGTAACGGTGAAACATCCGGACGCGGCAACGACACGTCAGATGAGGGTATTTTTTTTGCTGATGAGAGATTCTTGTACTTAATTCTCTTATAAACAAAGCGAGCAGTAGCCTCTATTTATACAGGTTTATATCCTCCAAGTAAATCTCATGTAACAGAGAAGTATAATAGGAAAAAAAATAAGTGCGACTGTGTAAACTGTAACATAAGTAGGAAAAATATAAGGGCGAATGTGTTTGACCCTGAGAATCTGCCAAGATATTCCCGTAAAACATGTATGAATCCAAGCGGGTATGAGAGAAATTACAATAAGTCTAAAGAAATAATCACGGCTGTAAAGTCCGAGAAAATACATAAAGATGATGAAATATCCCATAAACTAAAGAAAGTAACACATGTGTAAATCCTTAATCATTATCATGGAATATTAATGAAATAATGTAAGAAACATATCCTAATTGTAGTAATGTATGCGGTGTTTAGGTATGCCGAAACACTAACTAAGTATGAGAGAATATACACTATTATCAAGGAATTATAGCTTTATGAAAGGAATCAAGAAATTTCAACACTCTCTATCATACTCACAATATCACTTTGATTTTACATGAATATTGAACATCAGAGGGATGTGTTTATAAGCAACATGTAAAAGAATTAGGGACTTGGATATATCTGAAGAGAAGATAAAAAGATGACTTGACTCTATTTTCACAGTCTATTGCTCACATAACTAGCTAATGGAATCGATTTAAATTATAGGACAGAGTCATTATTCTGACCGTCTTGAGTCTTCACCTGAGGCACAATTGTCCTAGTATACAATTGACACGTACTGGGATCTGGTTTGCCACCAATTTGAGAAACCTAGTCTTCTCCAATATACGGGAGCCAACTCACTGTTAGTGTTTGCACTATTGTATCGCCTTCATTGCTGTAACGATACACCAAGAAATTCAGAGGATCCTCCCGCTCTGATTGGAGAGTAGCCAGGTGCGTGTTAATTTACCTCCATTGATGAAGATGAAGTTGAACTATGATAGCGGTTCTGTGGAACACGGGGGGATCAACCTGCGTCCTTCACCGGTTGTGTCCAGGATATAGTGAACCTGTTTGATAGTAACCTATCTCAATGTCATTGTATACAGGCCATGAAGATTTGTAGAATCTAAGTTGCCAAATCTTATTCCATGGATGTGCAGGGACCTCCAATAAACTAATTAACAGTTGGGTAATACGTTTGCCAATCTCCTCCTATCACCATGCAGACATGTTCCCCAAAATGATGGCTGGACTCAAACAATACTAACCACACAGGGGAGCCTGAGTAAAGTGTTCCATTGTATATTTTCAGTCAGTAAGTAGAAACTCAAATCTAATTGTTTGTAGGGACAAGAACTAACTAGTGTGTAAATTCCTGACTGCTACTTGGGGTAGATCATGGGGGTCGCCGGTATCTTGGTTACTTGCAGCGACTTTGAGTCCTTCTACTGGGACATCTTGACAGCGTCATTTGGCTGTATCTGGATGTTGACCACCTCCGGCCACCTTGACACTTTCTATTGAGGCTGCCTGTTGACGCTTTTTCTTTATAGGTGGATCATAGAGATCCCCGTTATTATAAAGTCAGTTACCTTCCACCGGGGTATCTTGATGATGTCGTTTTGGTGTATCCAGATGTTGGCCACCTCTGGCCACCTCAACACCTTCTATTGGGGCTGCCTGTTGACGACCTTTAGTTGTAGGTGGATCATAGAGATTCGTGTCATCTTCAAGTTGGTCACCTTTTGCTGGAGCACCTTGATGACCTCGTTTGGATATATCTGGATAGTGGTTACCTTCAGATACCTCAACACCTTCTATTGGGACTGCCTGTTGACGTTCTTTCATTGTAGGTGGATCATAGAGATCCCCGTCATCTGCAAGTTGGTCACCTTATACGGGGACTTTTTGGTGACATGTTTTAGGCATAATCAGTTCTTGGTCACCTCAGGCTATCCCAACCCCTTCCGCCCTGGCTTGAGCTTGTGGTGCATCAGGAGATTGAGCTTGTTGTACATCTGCATTCCATTAAGCTGGAGCTCCTACTGGTAGCAATATTTGATTAGGAAGGACTTCCGCTGGGATGATTACTGGTATGCCTGGTACTGACTTGGGTACTGGCTTTTTCGCAAGAGTGTCTGTTAACTTCTTACTACAGTACTTAATATGTGCAATCATGGCTTCTATCTGTCATTGCTGGAGTATATCATTGGCTTCCACCCTCACAAGACAATAGCAAGTAGGACACAATCTCCTCATCCTATGGAAAATCGTGCTGAAATCAGTGTCCGAGAATGTGGCACTATTCTTCAAGTTCCTTGCTAACATCTGGGCTTTGACAATATTGCACCATGCCCTGTAAAGCTCTTTTCCATCACCGACCTCATGAAAGGTAAGTTGTGTCTTACACAGGCTGATCAATTGACGACCAGCTCTCGCAGGTATAATCGCTTCAAGGATAGAGATGGCTAGAAGCCTGTAGACGAGCCCCGGCAGAGCTATCTGTCCCTTTAAACTAGTAGGCATGTGGAGGTACTGCCTGTGGCTATTGTTTTGAAATATGTCTTTGGAATTGTTCGGAGTGTTGTCGTTAGCGCTGCGGAACTTGTAAATACTGCATATACCAGTGTCATGAATATTCTCCTTGGTATAACCTTTGGGCTATGATTAATTTAATAAAAATAATAACTTTACCGGAGCAGTAAATTTAATGATCACCATTATGGAGAGGGTAGGTCCGCCGTCAGAAACTATCACTTAGTGGAAGTAAAGTGCCAAGGATTTCAGGCCGGAGTCAAAAGAGGGGTAAGAAAAAATTTTCTCGTCAATTCGCTTTCTCCCAAACAACACGCTCATCAACTCGCTTTTGCTTTACAACTCTCTAACAAAACTAACTGGAAAAGAAAGGAGTATAAATAAACGACAAAGATCATTGATCCTACTACCCTTCCTGCCCTCTCTAAGTTCCTCACACCCCCATCTCCCTGTTCCCCATCTCCTTTGCTCGCTCTTCATGCTAACAAAAGAAAGAACAAACAATAGACACCTAAAGACCCCCCAGTTATCCTCCCGTGCTCCCACTGCTTTTCAGCAACACTCCGCCCCCATTTCCTTCCATTCCCTAGCCCCTTTCACACCCGTACTGTCTGTTAGGCATAAAGATACTGCACAGACCGCTCGGTAGGGTAACTGCGCACAGACCCTCATTTATCGAAGCCTAACAACAACCTCCGGCCCCACTCTGGGGCCCGCACGTCCTTAGCGAGATTTCTAAGAGTTACGTCCCATGACTATAATGTCATGTCAATGAAGCCCGCTTCATAATACCATATACGTCGCTGCCGTCCGTCCGACCGGAAGCTGTTCGCAGAATATATAAGAGGGCACCTCTGGGTACCTCTGAGAACAACGACCGTCTCCGCTACACCTCCGGTGATTGAAATCTCAACACCAAGGAATTATCACCACTTTTTCGCGTCTGGTCCTCCCCCTATGGGGGGGACTAGGCCGTCATCTTTTGTCTTTTTACAACGGCGAAATTTCTTTCCTGCTTTCTCTCTTGAGGTCTACCCTCATGAGACCCGTCCTCACTCCCTCCTGGCGTCCTCGTCGCTGGGTCTCTCTCCTTCCCCGCTTTTACTTTAGTCTCGCTTAGTATCAGCACGGTCGGGTTTCTCCTTTTTCCCTACAACAGATGGCTGGGAATACGGTTTGCGGTACGCGATTCCTATGGATTCCTTCTCCTTCTTCTGCTCGGTTCGGGTCAGTCCCTCTGCTAGGTCTGGGTCTTGTCCCGCTGGTGGGTACGGGTTAGTCCCACGGTCGGGGGTTGGTGGTTGGTTTTCTCAACAGGCTACGGTCGATTTCGCCTCTCTCCTCCTCTCTGCCCTTTACGGTGGTTTTATCTACTGTGGGCAGCGGGGTTTCATGGAGACCGCCTAGTCAAGACACGAACACGTTTCCGATAGTTGTTTCGGCATCTGGGTCTACCCCTCCCTCTTCCTCCCTCGGCTCGTTCGGCTGGTATCCTACTGCCACCCCTTCGGCTAGCACCCTACTGCTCTCCCAGCTGGCACCTTACTGCCACCTCTCTCTGGGGGGTCCCAGCCCTGGCTCCTCTCCCTCCGGTTGGTATTGTACTGTCTCCGGTCGGTCGGGATCTCTCCTCGTCAAGCTTTCCCCCCTGGTCGGGGTCGCGCCATAAATCGGTGCACCTGGTCCTCTTGGGCCCGATCGAGGGTTAGCTTTTAAGCGGCCGGCCGTGCTATGGGCATGGTTTGGTGGGTATGAGTTTGGTTTTCTTTGTGGTGAGATTTCCGGGGGGATTTTTCCTTGGGCTTCCTGCTTTTCCTGTTTTGGGTTTCTCTTGGCGCTTGGTTCGTCCGCGTTGTAGGGGGGGCTTGATTCGGGGCGAGATGTGCAGTTGGCTCCATACCAGAGGGGCTTGGGGTTCTTGGTTTTTGCCTCAGACGGAGGAGGGACGCGCGTGTTTACGGTTTTGTTTTTGCCATAGCTAGCGCTGCATGCAAGTTCTTGTACATTAACACCGAGTATATGATATATAAAAAAAAAAAAAAAAAAAAAAATGGGTGCCTCTGAGAACATGCTCCACGCCCTCTATTTTCCTGACCATAGCTTTCTTACGCTTTCTCAACACCATCGCATCTGGTGTGACTGCTCACTTTTGCCTGACTGCCCCCCTCTTGCTTAGGCTTCAAGTCTCTGCTTCGCGATCAAAGGTCCGACATTGGTTCCACCCACCCCTCTAGGGCGAGCTCTGCTCAGCCCCTCCACCCCGCGGTCTTCACGATCCCGGCCCTCCTACAGTCCTTACAGCCTCTTCTCGGGGATGCTTTCTCCTCAGTTCCTCCTCTCATCTCATCTGACCTTCGCGACCTCAGTGAGGGCGAAGTCGTCCTCATCCTCCTCCTAGTTGCCACCCTTAATGGGCTCGCCACTACCATTGAGCGTATCGACCTACTCGCTACTAGAGTTCAAGGGTTATCTGACGGTGTCTCTGCCGCCCAGACCCCCTCACTCTCGTCCCTCGTCCCCATTGAGTCAGCTCTGCATGACCTGTCACAAAGGCTGTCCGAACCACCGCCCCCACGTCAGCAAGTCCTGGCGCCTCCGGCTCCGCCGCCTACCCGTAAAGGGAAAGAAGTCCCTCCCCCAGCCCCACCACCCCAGTCCAACACGGCACAACCACCTGCCGCCCCACACCCTCAGCAGGCTCCCTCCCGCACCCCCCTTTACCAGGTTGGAGCGATTGTGGATGGCTATGACCTCGACACCCCCCGCTATGACACCGTCACCGGCAAGAACTACGGCAACCCCGAGGCCTACGCGGTCAAATACCCCAACTCGTGGGAGGCCAGGGCCTTGCGGGATGGCAAATACCCCCCCCTTTCTGAATGGACCCCTGGCAACATGGATCCAACCTACCTTCGCCCTCCTCGCACGTTCGCCCTGGCTGCCGTGGCTGGGGGCCGGAAGAAGCCCAAGGGGTCGTAACCGAAACCACCTTCCGCTGCGCAAGTCACATCAGGCGCGATGGCCCCTCCTGTTAAAGAGGCCCGGTCCTGCCAGCAGCCCAACGTCGTTGCTTTGCCCCTCGCTCCTCTCCTGCCCTCCACCCTGAAGCCGAAAGGATTTCCGCGACCCTCCCCGACATAGCTGCCTCGGTCCTCCGTGAAGCCAACTGCCCCCTGCCCCTTTCCCTGTCTGCCCGAGTCAACGACTGGGGCTCTGTCACCCTCACCGTCCTCGACTCCTACACTCCTACCACGGCCTACGCCCCATACGATCAAGCCCTCACTAACGGCCTCAACCAAGTTTCTCCGGTGGGTGATAATGCCTACCTGCCCTTCCGACCCGCCCCTAACGAGACCCAACTCGCCATCCACTCCCTCCCACTCGCCTATCTCGCCGAAGATCAGGACGACCTCCTCTCCCTCCACCAGGAGTCCGTCAGGAACGCCACGGGAGTAACCATCTTCTCAGCCCACTACCTCAACCGTGACCTGGAATCCAGGATGTCCAAGTCCGCTACCTCAGTCGTCGTCACCATCGCCCCCGAGGATGTTAATGCCATGGGAACCTCAATCCACCTCTTTTCCAGAAGACGTCGTGTCGAACGCGCCTTCTCTGCCAACCGCTTCACCCAGTGTCGCAACTGCTGGAAGTTTGGCCATCAGGCCCCTCGATGTAAGCTGGATTACCCGATATGTCCAATCTGCTCCCGCTCGCTCACACGTGCGGCGTACCACTGCCAGAATCCCACCTGTCCTAAGGCGGGTAACACCAAGGCGGTCGTTAACTGCTGCCCCTCCTCGACTGCTTCCTGCCCTAACTGTAAGGAGCCCCACGCGGCCACTGACAGAGACTGCCCGGGGCGACCCAGCCCGACCCCCAAAGACCCCCCCACCTCGCAGCATTTAGGTCATGACGACGAAGATGGCATGGACGTCGGCCCCGATGGCGTCGACCCCGGTGCTGGCCCCTCCACTCCGTGACAAACTCTTGCCCCGCCTTTTGCAACTCCCCGCCGCCCCCGTCCTCGAGTCCCACCCAAGACACCCCAGACAGCCACTCGTTCCTCCTCCAGGGTTAGTATCCCCTCCACCCAGGGGGACTATGACCCAGCCCGTACCGCAGAAAACCCCTCCGGCTTGTCCAGGTAAATGCCTTCTCCCGTCTCTCTTCTCCCCAGGCCCTCTGGAAGGGATCCTGGCCTGTTAAACCTCTCCTTCGTTCAGCATAACAGCTTGGGTAGCTGGGATGTTTTTCTTTCTTTGTTTCAAAGTTTTTCTGCTTTGTCTTCCTTGCCTGCAATTGTGGCCACACAGGATCCCCCTGCGTGGCGAGCGCGTTTGCCTTCCTTTCCTGGTTACAAATGTTTTTCTCCGCCCTCCTCCTTTGGCAAGCCGCGAGTGGCCTGCTACGCTCTTTTGTCATTTGTTGAAGTTGTTTCCCTTTTGCCTGTGTGGGTGGGCCAGTCTGCCAATGTGATCGCGGTCGACCTGTTCTCCTATGTGGGCTTTTGCTCCTCCTCTCAAACTCGCCTTCGGGTGTACAATGTGTACAACACCCAAGGCGCCTCAACCCATACACGTATTGTTCCACCTGAGTTATGTTTTCCCGATTTGATTTTTCCCGTTTTTGTTATGGGGGACTTTAACCTCCACCACCCACTCTTAGACCCGCTGCGGGTCACCTCCTCCGCACAGCTTAGAACATCAGTTCCTTACTTTCAGCTGGCTTCGTTGCATGGTTTTTCCCTCCGTAATACTCTCGGTGTGTTCACTTATTTTCCCTTTGCTTCAGTGGGCAGGCCCTCCATTTTGGATCTTTCCTTTGCCAACGGTGCGGCGGTCCAACTCTTTGCAGAGTGGGCTACACCGCTCCCGTCCACTGGCTCTGACCATATCCCAATTCATGTTTTACTCTCCACTCCGCTTGTGCGCCCCCCTGCCCCCACCCCGGCCTGGGCTAAGACCGACTGGTCCGCCCTTGGCGATGCCCTTAAGTTTTTTGTTGTTTCTCCACCACCTGCCCTCCCGACCTTGTCCTCGGCCACGACCTGGTTCGACTGCAATGTCGACCGCCTCCGCACTACCCTCCTCCTGCACACTCTCCTCAATCGCATGTCGGCCCGCTCTAAGCCCTAGTGGTCGCCGCTTCTCTCCTCTCTCAGAATCGCCTATCACGCCACTGCACGTCGTGCCCGTAAGAGCCCTAGCATGGCCTCCCAGGCCGAGGCCCGGATGTCCCGTAACGCCTACTTTAAGGCCATCAAGCAGGCTAAGCGAAAGCACTGGGACGACTTCCTCTCCTCCGCAACCCCAAGGACTGTCTGGACAGGCAAACGTTTCGCAATGGGACACCCCCCGGACCGCTTCCCATCTTTTCCGGAAGCTGACACGCCGCTTGCTGTCAACACCGCCCTCCTGACCCACTTTTTCCCCCCCAAGGAGTCCTCCTCCCCCCCTACTATCCTACGCCCCTTCAGGGATCTGGACGTCCTCACCAATGAAGAGATCTCCAAAGCCCTGGCCTCCAGCTCTAGCTCGTCCGCCCCTGGCCCCGACCACGTCCCGTACTCGGTCTGGAAAAGAGTACACGGTACGAACCCAAAGATCCTCACCTCCCTCCTGAGCCCCCTCCTGCTATATGGATTCCACCCCTCATCCCTCAAACAGGCCAACGGCATCGTGCTTGATAAACCTGCCAAGGCCTCCTATGACACACCAGCCTCCTTCCGGATCATTGTCCTCCTCCAGACCCTCTCCAAGATCCTGGAGCGTGTGGTAGCTGTAAGGCTAGCTGCAGTTGCTCGGGCCCTTGGCCTCGTCCATTCAAACCAGTGTGGCTCACTATCTGGCATGGGTACTTTTGACGCCCTTGCTACCCTCTCACATGAGGTCCGGCTGTCTCACAGCATGGGCCTCTGTTCCTCAACACTTTTCCTTGATATAAAAGGATACTTTGACAATGTCGATTCCGCTGCCCTGTGCGGCAGGCTTAGGGAAAGAGGCGTTCAGCCCTACCTTGTTTCGTGGGTTCGGTCCTTCCTGCACGGCCGTCAATGCCGCCTCCTTTTCCAAGGTTCTCCTAAGGTCCTCTCGCTGGTCCAGGTCGGCACCCCTCAGGGTTCACCATTCTCCCCTCTTCTTTTTCTGATTTACATTTCCTCCCTCTATTTCCCAGTCCCCAACGGCATAATCCTCTCCTACGGCGATGACTTCGCAATAACAGTGACCTCACCCTCCTAGAGGCGCAATGTCCAGAAGCTACAGAAGATCGCGCGCTTGCTTACATCGAAGGGAAGGCGCATAGGTGTGGCCTTCTCCCTCCCCAAAACAGAACTAATGCACTGGAGGACGCCTCAACAGAAAGGACCCCCCTCCCCCCACCCCGTCTCGGTGGACTCTGTTCCCTACAAGCCGGCCCAGGTACTTCGGTGGCTGGGCTACTGGCTCGAGCCCGCAACCCCCGCGTTGAACAGGGCAACCTCCTCCCATTTCTCCAGACGCCTCGCACTAGCTGAGGCTGTCCTCTCCACGATAGACCGCCTGTCGCGGCCGGGCAAGGGCCTCGCACCACACCTATGCCACCTCCTTGCCTCCTCCCTGGTTCGCCTGATTCTCCTCTACGGCAGTGACCTGTTCTCCCCCAGCTCCAGAATGCTCGACAAGATGAGGACATTCTGGCACCGGGTACAGAGGCGGGTTACTAACTGCTTCGCTTCCACCAACACGGCCGTTCTCCCCTGTGAGGCCTCCCTCCCCCCGATTGACCTCCTGATCAAGCACCTTCAGCGTCTGGCTGTAGTCCACCTTGTATGCCTGCCACCTGAGATCAACCCAGCGACCGCTCACTTAGACCACTCTGTCCCGACTACGTCCGCCTTCAGGGCACCCAACTCCCTTCGCCTCCCTGAGTCTGTCAAAGGCCAGCACCCTTGGGCGGGCCCCAACTACCGCCCCCTCAGGTGGTTCACCAAACCGCCCTCCCCGCCCAACAGACGTCACCTCCCAGTCGACGCAGTCGCCCATCGTATTCACTTCATCATCGGCAACCGCCGTGACCCCCTCCCTCCAGCAAACCCTCTCCTCCTTCCTCCCCTACAGGTAGCCCCGCTTGGGGCCCGATGCCATGAGGAGCTCCTCACCTCGTGGCGCCTCCTCTCACCCCCCCCGCCCTATTACCTCTACGGCCCCACCCTGCGCCCGCACCCCTGTATGGGCCTGGGGCGTTTCCTTTCAGGCCGGCTCCATTAGATGCGCGCCGGCAAAAGCTACTTGGCTGCCCAGCCCTCATGGCACGACACCGACCCCTCTCTCCTCTGCCCCTGGTGTGAGGAGGAAAACGAGACGTTCGAACATGCCCTCCTTTCCTGCCCCGTCAAGTCTGCCGCCTGCCGTCGCCACCTCCAGGGGATAACGGATATTGGACCTGACTCTTCTCTATGGACCTCGATCCCGATGCTTCTGGGCCTCAGTCGCTACCTTACCGCTACCAAGACTGGTTTTCCCCCCGACATGTATGCATAATATGCCCCCCGCCAGCCCTCTCTTTCCCCCTCCCCTTCCCTTCCTAGCTCGCCTCGGTTGCCATTGGCTGGGTCGCCAGATGGTCTAAGTGGTGGAAGTTTTCCTGTTTGATTTCGTTGCTTGTTGTTATTATGAGTTTTGATTTGTTTCCGCTATGATGCTAAGTTAGCTAGTAGTTTTCCTATATGAGTCCTGTGTAGGCATTGCGTCGGTTATTGGACACCATCGGGGGAACTGGTTGTGTTTTTTCTTTTGTTAGTTGATTGATTTTGGGTTTTGTTTCTGCCATAGCTAGCGCTGCACGCACGTTCTTGTACCTTAACCAAACAATGAATATATGATATAAAAAAAAAAAAAAAAAAAAAATGGGTACCTCTGAGAAGTGGAACGAAGGAAATCCGTTGCAGGTGCATTGTGTTATTAGGCTTTGAAGTTAGGCATCCTAACTATGGGCCAAAAGTGACAGGACGTTTTCGGTTCGAAAACCCGCAACGACTCCTACAGCGCCCCCGCGGCCATCGGGGATAGATATGACACCAATACCTATCTGAAGGCCGCTGTATGTTGGTTGGTCCTAGAAACGGGATCCCTCAAAGAGCTGATTCTCTTTAAGGCGAGGCGGACCGAGGGGAAGCTGCTCAGACTCAGAAGACCTAATAGGCGGTAGATATACGGGTGTTGGCGCACTGTCTACGAAGCCTGCATCATGCATAGGTACCCGACACATACGCTGGCCACTATGTGAAATCGGAAGAGACTACTGGGACGATAGCCAAGACGACTGCAGTTTCAGACAGAAGTCTATTCGGCTCTATAAATCGAAGACCGGTCATTTGAGGATAATAACACCTCCTACGATAAGACGGAAAAAAATTTATAAGCACGAAGATGGTGTGAAAGAATTCAGGGTCAAATGGTGTTCGCACTTGTTAAGACTATGAGACATAGGGTACGATTTTGGGGAAGGTACTTAGTTATAGGAGGATTAGAAGTAGTTCACGAACACTCAGAAGCGGGATATAAATATCGAAGTTCCTCCCAAGCTTTTAGACAACGACAAGCAACGGAGAAGAGACCTTAACAATATAACCCTGTTTTACCTACGAATCTTTATAAAATATTTCCTCTATCGATTAAGCTGGTTCTTAGTAGTCATAAACGAAAAGAAAGACACCGAGCCTTCCTAGACAAATCTCCGTCTATTACGAAAGATTCAGGCCTAAGTCTTCTCGACAAATATTTAGAGTCGGCTTCCGTCTAACATTGTCTCCCTTGCTAACAAAAGAAATACAGGAAACAAACGCTCCCAACAAACAATAACCTCCTCCCTCCCCTGGTCGCTTGTATCCTTCCCCGTCGGATGCGCTTCTCCAAAGCGCACAACAAGAACATCCACCCTAGCCAGATGCACTTCTCTAAAACGCAGAACGAGAGCGTCCGCCACAACAAACCAAGTGGCAAGAAGGAACAAACGGGCTGGAATGAATGAATTGGCGGGAATGAACGAACGAATGAGCGAGAACGAACGAATGAGTGAGAATGAACAAATGAACAGATGGATGCGAAATCAACGGACGGACGAATCAACGGATGCAGGAATGGTAGTGTAAATGATATGTCGAGTATGCTAAGAACATGTCGTACATGTTAGAAACATGTCAGACAGGTTCTGAGCATGTTGGGTAATAGTCGATAGTGGTTGGTGGTGATCGGTGGTCAGGAGCATGGCGAGCAGTTATTTTCAACATAATTGAAATTAAAATATCACTCCCCCCGATGTTCTGGGCATCATGAAAAAATTTCCAAATGATTTAAGAATTCTGTTTTGGACATTCAAGGTATGTAAGGCCTTTCTATATTGCCTGTTGAAAACATAGAACCAGAATCTGAGTTACTTGATATCTGAGTCCTCATACCTTCTGCTAAACCTAATTAATTTTTAGCTGGGTCTCGGATTGACAGAACTTAGCTCTAGCTGCCATCCCTGACCAGGTACATAATGGTAAACTTTCCCTTCTTGCAGCATTTCATAATACATCAAATTGAAGACTCCAGAAAGTCACAGAGCTAACTTGCGCAATGCCTATGAAATATTCATTTTATTAGTTCAAATATACTAGTGCCTGTCCCTTTCGGAAATACCTCCAAAAAGAATTTTCGAATCTCATCAATCTTCTTACGGTGGACCTAGTGTATGCTCCTCCTGCACAGGGTATGATGGATGTAGAAACATACAGATTTCCGTATGAGGTCCTGACTGAGGAGAATTATCAGCTGGGTTCTGACTTCGAATCAGATGTCGATCTCAGCAACAGCCCTCCTGGTTCATATAGTAATAAGGCTGCGTATGTCTCCAATGTGGAACCACAACTTATAGTCGATGCAACTCCTGTCCCAGTCAAACGAGAGTACTATTCTTACACATAGGGATTTATTGGATATGTGAAGGGATTCGCTGAGGAACACCAAAATCTGTATAAGTACCCATGGGTACTATTTACTAGTACGTACAATTTCAAACTTACTTCTTGGTTTATACAAAGTGAGGTATCTAAGGCGCTGGAATAGGAATATTTTTCAAATGGCCTTGATAATTCAGCAGATGTTGCCTACAGCTCAATGCATACACTTAAGAACCATTTCTACTTATTGGATCTGTACAGCTTATATCTACAATGGTTCGAAGCTTAAGTTGTAGACAGTATGAGGATATTACCTTTCTTCTAATGTTATGTTCTATACTATATCCGAAATCTTCTTCAATAGTTAGATTACCAAGATGAGTTAGTTATCGTCCTGCGGCGGAAACATGATCCGAATGGACTAAGAGTATATACAAAAATGCATAGGGGAAACTGGTGGTAGGACATTCAAGTACTGTGCCAAAGCTTATCTATCTCATTCCCCCCAAAGTACATGCTAACTGACCACAGGAAATACTCCCATCTGGCGTGACCGTGATTCCTATCATTGAAATATCAGATCAGACACAACTCAGCAACTTCTCTGGGGACAAAATGACATGACCAGTATATATGACAATTGGAAATCATCTGTCGGCCAAGTGTAACAGATCTGGAATGATGGCAGTCCTCCTTCTTACCTTCTTGCTGGTCGCGTCCAAGTTCCAATCATCTATTTCCGCAAATGGACACTAGAGACAAATCAATGCCGATACACTACGAGATGTATTCAAGCTCCTATTTGAACCTTTACAAGATGCTATGTGTTTAGAATTAGTTTGATATAGCTGGTGGAGCCTAACAATTCAGTTGCGACTTCTGGATGATTATGAAATACCTCGATATCTGCCTGTTGAATTTCTAACACAACTTGAGATTACGGTTCCAGCATGCCAGGAAACAGACATTTATGACATCCACACGGCACAATATATGGACCCAGAGCTATTCGAAAAGAGTACAAGTCGTAACGATTAGGTTTGAGTACGAACTGGTATAGATGAAATGTATGGTACGCTACGAGGCCATCTTCCTGGGAAACTGATCGTCCTATTCAATCTCCTAGACTTTTGTTACCAAGATAGAGTCTACTGAATGGCAAGTGTAGAGATCCTGAGTGTACATAACTCTGAACGTCCATCAAAGTTACACGGTCTTGTCACGGTCAAGTGGTCTGGAAGGCTAGATAATAGAAACTTTATAATTGTAGAGATTGTATTAGGCAGAGACAACAGGTATAGACTTAAGGTCGTCTAGGCCATTCAAGATTCTTTCGTATAGACGGAGATATTTCTAGGAAGGCTCGGAAGCAACTCGTTTCGTTTATGACTACTAAGAGCACAAGAAAGTAGAATAGAATCGTAAGAACAATATTATATTGTTAAGGTCTCTTCTCCGTTCCTTGATGATGTCGAAAGCTTGGGAGGCACTTCAATATTTATATCCTGCATCTGAGTGTTCGTGGACTCTATCTAACATACAAAACATGTACCTCTTCAATTTTAGCTCGCAACATCGAGTACTCCTTAAAGGGGCGAACACTGGGAGACACTGAAAACCATCACACCCTCTTCGGTAATTACTATTTGTTATCCGGAAGACATACTTGTCACTATTAGTAATTGTCCGATCCTCAACGTCATTAGACCTGTAGCCGAGTTTTCAAGTTGAACTATGTTGGCTCCAAGAGTCTTTTCTGTTGTCAAGAGGATCAGTCTTGATACAGAGTTGCCTTTGCATATATGGCGCAGTCGATGACTTCTAGTTGTGATAACTTAATGACTAACCGATGAAATTTGTTCCGATAATTCTCTCTTCATAGAGGAGAGGTCATTCTATTGAATAGTCTCATAGTTCCTTGGTTGGCAACTCCTGGGTGTTCTATGTAGAGGGAGTGGACCTTCGCATTGTATTGGTCATAATTCCTGCAATTGCGGTATACCCCATATCATGGTTGCAACACTCCTTGGAGGTTATTGGCTCCTTTGGTAGCTTCTTCTCGGAGTTCTAGACTGTTTCTGATTATTGAAGGGTGGATGTGAATGCGTTAGTTCTTGCCATGAACCACCCAGCATTCAAATCACGTCCTTGTACAAAAACGTCCTGTTACTTACGGCCTATGCCAAAGATGTCCTATCCTTGAAGCCTAGTAACCCCCTGACAAGTTGACGGATTGACTTCATTCTACTTCTCTGGTCTTGCCAGAGGTCCCCTCCTACATATCCTTCAAACAGCCTTTGGTCAGACAGACGGCAGTAACGTATACAGTGTTATTCTAACACCTTCAGTTCAGTGACCATATAGTCACAGGACGCAACTAAGGTTGACAAGTATGATGATGACGTGCGGGCCCCGTAAGGGGGCCAGAGGAGCGTGTTGGAGACTAAGATTCTCAAACTCGGGTAAAGTTACCCTACCTAAGGTTCTCCTTGGCTATCAGAATCGGGTACTCCTATTATCAGCTCCCTCCTCTTGGGCTTTGCCTCGTATGCCCCTTCGGTACAAAAATAAAAATTAAACATTAAATTTTAAATATTAAATAATAGCTCTTAAACGTTAATCATTTAAGGACCCGATGAAAGCAGGGTAAAAAACCTTCCGCATTTGCTTAGCCACGGCAGGAAAATCTTTTCTTCATTGTCCTTCCTCTGCCCACCGTGGCATTTCCAGATAATCACGATGAAATTCTTCAACTAATTCCCGCGCATTATCCATTCCTATTACAGGCTTCCAAGTGTTCTCGTCTTCAGAACATCCTTGCTATTTGACGAAGTACCACAGCTCGCATATCTGTTGATAGCAGCCATGTATTCTTTTCCTGTAAGGCCTTATCTCATTTCTTACAATTTTTTCTATCTCCTATTGTAGGTCGCTTTCAATATCTTCAGGTTCCCTAGGTGGCTGCTGTCGGTCTGCTCTTACCGACTTCCTGTAAGGTTCCAACAGGGAAACGTGGAGCACTGGGTGTATATTCTATTGATCCAATATGTTGAGTTTAAATTTGCGGCTTCCTCATTTCTGCATGATCAGGAAAAGTCTATAAAGTTTTGGACTTAGCTTTTTGGACTTCCGGCGGGTGGGAATGTTTTTACGTTTAACATAACTTTATCGCCTGGTTTGAAGTCTAGTTGTTGCTTGGCCTTTCTATCATAATATTTGGCCATAGCCTCTCGCGTCTGTTCTAGTAATTACGGCGCTTGCTCATCGATTGATTTTATCCAGTTTGCGTAAAGCGTTGCTCCTGGATTATGCGCCTCGCACTCCTTTATCCGTTCCGATTGATCATGGAATCTATAGTTTACATAGAATGGGGTCATCCCGTGTTCATTGGTAGCCGAGCCATTGTAGGCATGTTCGGCTAAAGGTAGGAGTTGATACCAGTCATCCTGATCGTAATGGATAAAACTTCATAAATAACCTTCCAGGACTTGGTTGGTACGTTCCGTTTGTCCATTGGTCTGTGGGTGGTATGCTGTTGCATCCTCCTTTTTATATCCAATGCTTTACACAATGACTCACAGAATTCTCCTGCAAACTTTGAATCCATATCCTGGACAATTTCTGATGGTAAGCCATGTAGCTTCCATATCTCATTTGTGAAGGCGGTAGCAACATCTATGGTGGTCGCTGTTTCCTCTAATACGATGAAGTGAGCCATCTTGGTGAACTGATCAACCACTAACATTATCTGGGTACATCCTTGACTTTGGGGTAGTTGCTTTGTAAAGTCTACGAATATAGATGTCCAGGCCAGGTATGGTATTAATAGCGGCTGAAGTAGACCATACTTTGCATGGCGTGGTGACTTGTTGTATTGACAATCGTCACATGACCACACATAATCGTTTACCCAATTAGCTAGGCCCCTCCAATACAAATCTCCCATGATGATTTCGAGAGTTTTTTCTTGTCCGAAATGTCCGGCAATCTTCACATAGTGACAACCTTCGACTATTGTAGTCTAAAGGCTCTGGTCATTAGATAAGAATAGTCTTTGCTTGTACTTAAGTAAATCATCAGTTAGGATCCAATCCTTTGGGAAAGGTTTGTTATTGTCTCAGAGTTTCTCCAATTCTTTTCTTCGCTTAAGCTACTCCTTATCGCCTGGAATGGCCTTTTGAATCTGCTCCAGAAATTTAGGATTGAATTTCTTCAATTCTTCGCGGGCTAGTATAGTACTAGTCATGAGGGTTCATTCGGGTATTTCGGTTACATTATATAAGTGTTTATTCTGATCCTTTGACGCATGGAGCTGGCTGACTACTGGTTCAATTTCTTGACTAGTCATAGCTCTCATGGCAATATCTGTTCTACCGAAACCTGCCATTCCTCTTTGGGTTTCGTCCAGGTTATCTATTTCCATTATATCAGCGGTATTAATCTTTTCTATCACTAGTTGGGCGATAGGATCCCCTTCTTTAATGTGACAGTCCGCATCGCGTTGGTTGAATAGTACATCAGCAAAAAAACAGCCTGCGGCAGATGTGTCAGCTGTAAGTCCTGACGCAAAGGTACAGTTATCAGTGTCGCATGAGTCCTGGACGTCCTGAAGTGTCCAGGGGTCTCTGGTAGCGTTCTGGATGTCCTGAAGTATCCGGTGGCATCCGGGATGTTCTGAAGTATCCGGTAGCATCTGGGATGTCCTGAGTTCATCCCAAGTGAGGATGCAGTAATTTTCAACTCCTATTTTGGCTAGGTTGATCTTGATCCTTGCTAATGTCCTAATACAAGACGGCAGAGAGTCTTAATCCTTGCTGACATTCAGACACGAGATAACAGAGAGTCTTAATCATAATACCAAGCCAAATACCAGCCATCGGTACATTTACCGCTAGCGGACTCGGACACTATGACCAAATCTAAAAATATCTACAGAAATAGGAGATCAGACGTACTAAATTCTATTTTAGTCGCTTAAAAAATCTGGGAGCTAAAATGGCCCACTGGTGGAATGTAAAAGTGAGTAATAGTTGTGATCGTAGGAGTACCTGGTAACTTGGGTGTTTTGTTAAGATTTCTTAACACTGCAACGCATTGAATAACAACACTTGGACAACTACACAACATCACGGTCAGTAAATCAACAACAGGTCTGTCAACTACCATTGCTCCACAGTTCCTGTACCATCAAAGCTAATAATTTAGGGCAACATTCTACTCGATTTCAGCTTTCCATTGCACCAAAGAACATCTGCCTCATTTGAGTTTACAAGAAGTTATAATGTATTTTGTATCCTGGCAAAGTACTGAGTTTGACATCAGATTCCCCAGCAATCCTTTGAGCATAGTACTTCATACTTGGCAGCAACATTCTACTCAATGCGGGCTCTCTAGCAGTATAAACAACATCTACTCAACATCAATACTGGTGGAGATACACCCTATTATGGAGGTTATATTTACCCTGGTGAATTGGTGACTTTGACACCAGATTCCTTAGCCATCCTTTTGGCGCAGTACCGGATACTTTACGACCACATTCTACTTGAGGCCCGCTTTTCAACGGTGTAAAGAATGTCTACCCGGCATTAATAATGGTGGAGATACAGCCAGTTTTGTGTTCTAGAAAAGTGCTGACTTTAGCGCCAGATTCCCCTGCCATCCTTTGGGCGCAGTACTCGATACTTTACAGCAATGTTCAACTCGATACCTGCCGTCTAACAGTATAAAGAACATCTACTCGGCATCAGTATTGGTAGAGATATAGCCTATTATGGACATAATGTTTATCCTAGCAAAGTACTGACTTTGATACCAGATTCCTCAGCCATCCTTTTAGAGCAGTACTCGATAATTTATGGTAACATTCTACTCAACGCCAGCCTTCCAACAGGATAAAGAACATCTACCTGGCATCAATATTGGTGGAGATACAGCCTATTTTGTGTTCTACCGAAGTGCTGACCATGAAGCCAGATTCTATGGACATCAATTAGGCGCAGTACTCGATGCTTTGCAGCAATGTTCAAATCAAGGCCCACTTTCCAACCGTTTAAAGAACATCTACTTGGCATCAATATTGGTGGAGATATAGCCTATTTTGTGTTCTAGTAAAGTGCTGAATTTGACGCCAGATTTTCCAGCCATCCATTGTGTGCAGTATGTCAAACTTTACAGTAACATTCTACTCGATGCTGGCTTTCTAACGGTATAAAGAACTTTCTTTTTTTTTTTTTTTTTTTTATATCATATATTCATTGTTTTAAGGTACAAGAACCTGCATGCAGCGCTAGCTATGGCAAAAACAAAACCTGTAAACAAGCGCATCCCTCCTCCGTCTGAGGCAAAAACCAAGAACCCCAAGCTCCTCTGGTATGGAGCCAACCGCACATCTCGTCCCGAATCAAGTCCCCCTTACAACCCAGACGAACCAAGCCCCAAGAGAAACCCAAAACAGGAAAAGCAGGAAGCCCAAGGAAAAATCCCCCTGGAAATCTCACTACAAAAGAAACCAAACTCATACCCACCAAACCATGCCCATAGCACGGCAGGCTGCTGAAAAGCTAACCCTTGATCAGGCCCAAGAGGACCAGGTGCACCGACTCATGGCGCGACCCCCACCGAGGGGGAAAACTTGATATGGATGGATCCCGACTGACCGGAGACAGTCCAATACCAATCAGAGGGAGAGGAGCCAGGGCTGGGGCCCCCCAGAGAGAGGTAGCAGTAAGGTGCCAGCTTGGGGAGCAGTAGGGTCCTAGCCGAAGAGGTGGTAGTAGGGTACCAGCTGGGGAGCAGTAAGGTGCCAGCTGGGGAAGCAGTAGGGTGCTAGCCGAAGAGGTGGTAGTAGGATACCAGACGAACAAGCCAAGGGAGGAAGAGAGAGGGGTAGACCCAGATGCCGAAACAACTATCGGAAACGTGTTCGTGTCGTAACTAGGGAGCCTCCATTAACCCCCGGTGCCCACAGTAGACCAAACCACCATAAAGGACCGAGAGGAGGAGAGAGGCGAAATCGATCGTAGCCTGTTGAGAAAACCAACCACCAACCTCCGACCGTGGGACTAACCCGTACCCACCAGCGGGACAAGACCCGGACCCAGCAGAGGGACTGTAATGGTATAAAGAACGTCTACTCAGCATCAATATTGGTGGAGATATAGTCTATTATGGAGGTGATATTTACCCTGGTGAAGTGCTGATTCTGACACCAGGTTCTGTCCTCAATACTCTGACGCCCAGGCTGATATTTGGTGTCCTAGATATTCTCGATACCAGCTTTCCAACCGTGTAAAGAATGGCTTCCTTGCACCAATACCCATGGAGTTACAGCCTATTTTGTATCCTGGCCACGTGCTGACTTTGATGCCAGATTCTGTCCTCAATACTTTGACACCCAGGCTGACATTTGGTGTCCTAGACGTACTCAATGTCGGCTTTCCAACTGTGTAAAGGACACCTTCTCAGTACCAATATCTGTGGGGTTATTGCTTATTCCTTGTCCTGGCGAAGTGTTGATTTTGATGACAAAATCAGTCCTTAATACTCTGATGCCCAGGCTGAAGTTTGGTGTCCTACATGCACTCGACGCCTACTTTCGAATGGTGTAATGAATGTCTTCTCTGTACCAATATCCAGGTAGTTAAAGCCTATTTTGTATCCTGGTGATGTACTGAATCTGACGCCAGATCCCTCATCGACCCTTGCGGCCCAGTACTTCATACTTTTCAGCAATATTCTACTCGATAACAGCTTTTTAACGGTATAAAGAATGTCTACTCGGCATTAATATTGGTGGAGTTATAACTTGTTTTAGCCATTAGACTATGTATTATACATGTATCCTCACTTACCTTTTGTAACCTAGCTCAGGTCTGTGTATGTATAAAAATAAATCTTGTTTACTGTAAAAATATAGTTCATTTTAGAATAACCTAGGCATAAGTTATACTTTGTATTAACTGTATCTGGTAAATTCTGAATTTTAAGAGACGTATTCTGATGTCTGTTCCTGTATGCAGTTACATCCAGAGTTTTAGGTGAGTATTCTGTTGCATCCTGAGTTTGGCAGGTATGTCCTGTTGCATCATGAGTTTGGTAAGTACATCACATTATGGTCTGAGTTTGGCAGATACATCATGTTGCGTCCTGAGTTTGGCAGGTATGGCCCGCTGCGTCCTGAGTTTGACAGATACGTCCTGTTACCTCCTTAGTTTAGCAGGTATGGCCCCTTGCATCCTGACATTGGTTGCTACATCCCTGTACATCCTGTACGTCTGACGTAAAGAACGTACAGAATACAACCTACAATCTTTACTAAAATCCATCTTCACACCAGTACAAGATCAGCCGAATCAATGTCCCTGATAGGAACATACTCACACCCTCCCGTATCCCCGATATCACACCTCTCCCTCATCCTCTACATCCTATTTGCGCAACTTTTTCCCAGCATTTCTTGAACTCCACCTCTCACCGTGTACAAAAATAAAACACCCTTCCCCTAATGCTCACCTCTGGTTCCTCCCCATTGTTTCCCCAGCAACTCTATTGTCTCCCAATTTGTTTCCCCTATCCCACTTTATTTCCCCTATTTTCACCCACCCTCCTCCCCAGAAACAAGACAACCAAAATGTCTTGAAAATGGCCAACGCAAATCTCAAAGTATGGCCCATTGAACCTTTGATAAACAACCATATTAATGTGTCCTCTTTACACAGATTGCCTGCTGTTCGACTCGAAGACAGGAGGTGAGGAGAGGCAGGCATCCCGCCGCCCCGTGCCGAGACTCCACTACCCTATCTAATGAAAGTGAGATCAGGAGAGACAGACATCCCACTATTCTGCCCCGAGACTCCAACCCCCAACCTGAAAAATTCGAGGTCAGGAGATACAAGTGTACCACCATCCTGCCTCATGAGTCTGATGTGTATTGCAAATGCGGTGCTATTCTCTGGAGACTCCCCCCTGAAAGCTCTCCAGATGAAGAGTAAAAAATTATCCCTAATCAGTATTCCGCCCCTAGAGTTAGAGCTAACCATTTATGTCAGCAGAATTCTGAGTTCATGTACACCAGAAAACCCTCCTGCCAGCACTGCCACGTGCAGAGTGTAGTATGAGGAAATCAGTTCTCACCTCACTGAATGCTACTTGGAACTCCGCCGCCTGACCAGCTTCAGATTGGAGTTAGTAATGGAATTGGCCTGCTTTCTTCACCCTGTTGCGGTCTGTATTGCACTTATTAGAAAAGAGCACTGGGACAATGACTTCAGGGAAGTCAATCGCCATTTGAGGCTCTTGGTCTGTAATACGGCTAAGAAACTTCAGACAACAGTTAAGTGACAATTCGTAGAGTAGGCCATGTTGGCAGAGGTCAAGGAACCTCCAAGTTCATGTCCATTCCTGTTCCCCTAAACTTATGCTAACATACTTCGCAAGTACCCTAACTCAATCAAACCCCCCTGGACTGCCCAGAGATCGTATGGATCCATATGATTCGCCAGAAGGGTGCCCCTGATACCTCATCAGGGTGATAAGTAAGGGCGCATAGTCACTTGACTGGGTACCCTCGACATCTCTCCTGCTCAAAGAGCTCATATTTCTTTATAAAGATAATAACATTTATGCGTAAATCCTTGCTAACACTGGCAAAGTTTCCCTGGTCCTCGGAGTCTTTAAGCTGCATCAGGAAGACCTCTGCGTAATAACCCCCGAGCCTGCCAATAGAAGTTACCTGTTTTTCAACCACTAGGTCTGGGATAGATGTTGACAAAGCAGAGATATCAGGTGGGCCATGTAGAAGAAGGAAAGTGATATAGAAGAGTAGAATGATGAGAGGGAGTGGTTGGAGGTGGAGGGACAGGAGCCGGAATCAGAGGATTCTCTGGTATCGGCCACTCCGGATCCCATCGTCATCAATGAGGTAAGTCTCCTGACAAAATTTGCTGTTACATAATATCATAAAAGTGCATAGCTAATCACATGCATAGGAAGATGAAAACAATACTCTAACCCCCTCACACTAGTGCTCCATGTACACAGATAGTACTACTTCACTGACCTTAGCTGTAAGTTCCCAATCTGGGCTGCACCTATCCAATATCATGAATGAAACTTCCTAGCTAACCAAATGAATAGAATCTAACATCCGACACTCCCACCCCCCCACACCCTCGCACTCTACGCATATGGATGCCACAACTCAGGTGGCTTCAACCGTAAGTTCTTGAACTTAACACTCTCTTAACTAACATTACAAGCTAAAAGCAGAAGCTAATCACACATAGGATGATGACCTCTTTGAATCTCAACCATTACCACCAGGTCACACCTCCTACCCAGACTTCATTCCTTCACTGCTGACCACACAGGAAAGGCTCAGCACGATCGAGAAGATGATCCAGGGGAGGCCCTGAATGGCAGAAAACTTTCAAAGTACTTTACTGCCAGTCACGCGAGATCACAGGCTGTGGACCACACGGTATCCGAAACACAATGGAGCAGAAGACACTCCTCAAACCTCTACTATCCCCCTTAGTCTCTCTGTTCAGCCGTCTTCTGCATTTACCAGCACCCCAATCGCTCTCCTGTCTTCTGTATCTTCCAGCACTCCGATCACTCTCCCATTCTCTGTGACTCCATGCTCTCCAATTACTCTCTCATCTTCTGCATCTTCCAGCACTCCAATCACTCCCCCATTCTCTGTGACTCTCTGAGCTCCAATAGCTCTCCCATCTTCTTCGTCTTCTGGCACTCCGATCACTCTCTCGTCTTCTGCGATATTGGAGAAGGTTGAATAAGGAAGGAACTTTATTCTCATTTATCATGTAGAGCCCACTAGCTAAATACAAATCTCAGCATTTTTGCGTCCCCCGTTGAACCCTCATCCATCTATACATACCCTAAAAACCTCCATTGACAATCTAGGTAGTTGCCCATATACAACACCACTCAACACTCCCCCTATGGGCACCATCCTATAGCACTAAATTATCTAACTACTGAGATAAAAGAATCTAGCTAATGTGATTGAAAACAAAGAAATCTAACTAAACTAAACTCAACTAAACTAAGATGAACTAAACCAAACCACACATTCAAACAAACTCAACATGCTTGCCAACTACAAGGAGTTTGGTCAATCTATCTGCTGCCATGTTATCTGTCTGACAGTACTCCATAATCACTTCGTTGCCATCCTCTATCAACTCCCTGATCTTGTGAATCGAAACTCCAATGTGGTTGCTATGAGGTTTGCATGTTTTGTTTTTGAATGTAGAGAGTGAGGCTTGGTTGTCATTAAACAGTATGGAGAAGGACAGATTGGTTCTCATGATCTCCAAAACTAGTTTACGATACTATACAAGCTCTTGAATTACCAATGCACTGGTAATATACTCAGCATCCACGGTACTTGTTGTAGTAATTGACAGATGTTTAGAGTGTCAGAGAATGATACTTGAACCGAGAAAGAAAAGGAATCCAGTCATCGACTTGAGCGAGTTTGCATCACAGATGATGTCTGTATCGACAAATCCAGCAAGTGAAATCTCATACTGCCTTTCTCACCCCAGACAAAGCTTTAGTCTGAGACACTTTGTGCCTCCAAGATAGTAGAGCATACACTTTGCACACACCCAGTACCATAAAGTAGGATATGTATTAAATCGTCCAAAGTAGGAGACTGCGAAGGTGATATCAGACCTAGTCTCCATAGCAATCCATCCCAAACTTCCAATTAACCGTAAATAGAGGGTTTTATCACATTCCTTGTTACCCTCGATCTGAATGCCTAGTTTGTCCTTTTCCATAGGCGTTTTTACTGGCTTGCAATCAGTTATACAAAACTTTCCAAGGACTCGTTCAACATAGCCCTCTTGCATTAGGTAAATTGCACTGCTTGCACATTTCCGTGATATAACCATATCCAAAATATGGTTAACGGGGCCGAGATCAAGTATCTCAAATTTGGCTTTCAGCTTATCGCAAAGCACAGTGACGTTTTCCATTGTCTTAGCAATAAGTATATCATCTACATTTATTGCAAGGATAGTGCCATTATCGTGAGTGTAAACAGTGTAATTGAACCTCCTCCCAAGAAAACCTAACCGTAAGATTAAGAATGAGTCAATCGTCATATGCCCACAATGGGGTAATTGCATTAAACGTTAAAGACTTCAATTGAAACAAGCAAGTTGCTGACCAAACACACCATTCAGCAGTGAGACATAAACCTCCTGGTTCAATCTACTACCCAAGAATGCTGTCCCAACATTCATCTGGCATACCTCAAAACCACACCCCGCTGCAATAGATAACACCACATGCACATTTGCCAGACTTGCTACTGGTGTGAAGGAATCCGTAAAATCTAAACCTTCCACGTGACAAAAGCCATGAGCTACCAACCTTACTTTGTAGCGTTTGGTCTCACCATTGGGGTTGAGCTTTCTCTGCAGTATAAGTTTCGTTGGAATGGATTTCTTTGTTGCAAGTAGTGCCAGAATGATAGTGAGAACCTTGTTCTTTTCTAGCGAAGCACATTCCGAATTGATAGCCTGTCTCCATTCGTCTACCTTGTCAGATTCCATGGCTGATCAGTAGCTGCTTGGTCCTGCCTCAGACATATACACAGCTGATACCATAGCCTCACATGATCCACCAGAGCAATCCTGTCACCAGCACAAGTTTCGGCCTTCTCGTATCTCTGGATGCTCACCCTTCTGCACACCCTAGAACGAGCTTTCCCCGTCTACTTCCAGCTCTCTTAGCATCCTCTGAACCTTCTTGCTTCCACTTCCATACAAGTTCACAGGAGTATCCTCTCTTGTCTCCACTACCTCTTCATACTCATCATCAGCATCATCAGCACTTCTTCTTACTTGCAGTTGTTTTTGTGGCTTCATGAGTTTGACTGAGTTGTCCACCTCAACATCTTCATCAAACTCATCTTCCCAAGCCAGTCTCTCTTCCCATAGCTCAATTGAGAGGGCATAGTAGCACTACAGATTGCCTTCCTCAGCTGTTGGGAAGCTGTAATATGATGTAGATTCCGCAAATTGAACGTTACATGAAACTGTAAACTGCTTGTGAGGAGGATCGTAGAGTTGGGAGGTCGTTTCCATATATCCAATAAAGATGTGTTTTCTGGCGGTCTCATTGAGCTTCTTCCTGGTTTCTTGTAGAACTTGTATGTAGCAAACACAGTCCCAGACTCATACATCAGCCAAGATTCTAGGTTGCGTCCTGTGCGTCCTGTGCGTCCTGTACGTCCTATGTGTCCTGTGCATCAGACGCACAGGATGTCCAGAACGCAAATCGTTAACTAGGACGTCAAGAGACATGGCAACCAAGGTCAGGACGCAATGGGCCATACCTGCAAAACTCAGGACGTAACAGAACACTCACCTAAAACTCTAGGCGCAACTGCATCCAGGAACAGACGTCGGAATACGTCTCTTAAAATTCAGAATTCACTAGATACAGCCACTACAAAGCATACCTTATACCTAGGTTATTCTAAAATAAACTATACTTTTACAATAAACAAGATTTAATTTTATAGATAGACAGGCCCGGGCTAGGTTCAAGTTACAAAAAGTAAGCAAGAATAAACAAGTAATCCAGTGTCTAATAGCTAAAGCTAGTTATAACTCCACCAATATTAGTGCCGAGTAGACGTTCTTTATACTGTTGGAAAGCTGGCATCGAGTATAATACTGCTGTAAAGTCTGGAGTACTGGACTGCAAGGATGGTTGGGGAATCTGACGTCAAAATCAGCACCTCGCCAGGACGCAAAATAGGTTGTAGGTCCACGGATATTGGTGCAGAAAAGACGTCCTTTACACCGTAAGAAAGCTGGCGTCGAGTACGTCTAGGACACCAAACATCAGCCTAGGCGTCAGAGTATTGAGGACATAATCTTGCATCAAAGTCAGAACTTTACCAGGACAGAAAATAAGCTGTAACTCCACGGATATGGATGCAGGGAAGACGTCCTTTACACTGTTAGAAAGCTGGCGTCAAGTTGAACATTGCCGAAAGGTATCGACTACGGGGCCCAAAGGATGGCTGAGGAATCTGGCATCACAGTCAGCACTTCGTCAGGGTAAATATCACCTCCATAATAGGCTGTATCTCCACCGATATTGATGCTGAGTAGACGTTCTTTATACCGTTGCATGCTCCGCGCCCCCTATTTTCCTGACCATAACTTTCCTACGCACTCTCAACACCATCGCATCTGGTGTGACCCCTCACTCTTGCACACTTTTCCCCCTCTTGCTTAGGCTTCAAGTCTCTGCTTCGCGATCCAATATCCGACGTTGGTTCCGCCAACCATTCTAGGGCGAGCTCTGCTCAGCCCATCCACCCCGCGGTCTTCGCGATCCCGGCCCTCCTACAGTCTTTACAGCCAGTCCTTGGTGATGCTTTCTCCTCTGTCCCCCCTCTCATCTCGTCGGACCTTCGCGAACTCAGTGAAGGCGAGGCCATCCTCATCCCCCTCCTAGTTGCTACCCTCAACGGGCTCGCCACTACCAACGAACGAATCGACCTCCTCGCTGCCAGAGTTCAAGGGCTGGCTGACGGTGTTGCCGTCGCTCAGGCCCCCTCGCTCTCGTCCCTAGCCCCCATCGAGTCAGCCCTTCGCGACCTGTTACAAAGGCTTTCCCAACCACCGCCCCCACGTCAGCAAGTCCCGGCGCCTCCGGCTCCGCCCCCTACTCGGAAGGGGAAAGAACTCCCTCCCTCAGCTCAGCCCCCCCAGACCAACACGGCACAACTTCCTGCCGCCCCACACCCCCAACAGGCCCCCTCCCTCACCCCCTTTACCAGGTTGGAGCGATTGTGAATGGTTTCGACCTCGACACCCCCAGATACGACACCGCTTCAGGCAAGAACTACGGCAACCCCGAGGCCTACGCGATCAAGTACCCCAACTCATGGGAAGCCCGAACCTTCCGTGACGGCAAATACCCCCCCCTCTCTGAGTGGACCCCTGGCAACATTGATCCTACCTACCTGCGCCCTCCTCGCTCATTCGCCCTGGCTGCCGCCGCCGGGGGCAAGAAGAAGTCCAAGGGGCCTAAGTCGAAGCCACCCTCTGCTGCGCAAGTCGCATCCGGCACCACGGCGTCTCCTATTAAGTAGGCTCCTGTCCTGCCAGCAGCACAACGTCGTTTCTTCGCCCCTCGCTCCTCTCCTGCTCCCCACCCCGAAGCTGATAGGATCTCCGCGACCCTCCCTGACATCGCTGCCTCTGTTCTCCGTGAGGCCAACTGCTCCCTACCGCTTTCCCTTTCTGCCCGAGTCAACGACAGAGGCTCTGTCACTCTCACCGTCCTCGACCCCTACGCTCCCGCCACCTGCTACGCCCCATACTATCAGGCCCTCACCAACCACCTCAACCAAGTTTCCCCGGTAGGTGACAATGCCTACCTGCCCTTCAGACCCGCCCCCAACGAAGTCCAACTCGCCATCCACTCCCTCCCCCTCACCTACCTCCCAGAAGACCAAGAGGACCTCCTCTCCCTCCTCCAGGAGTCCGTCCGCAACGCCGCGGGCGTCACCATCTTCTCGGCCCGCTACCTCAATCGAGCCCTGGACTCCAGGATGTCCAAGTGCGCTACCTCTGTTTTCGTCACCATCGCTCCCGAGGACATCAATGCCATGGGAACCTCAATCCACCTCTTCTCTAGAAGACGTCGTGTCGAACGCGCCTTCTCCTCCAACCCCTTTACCCAATGCCGCAACTGCTGGAAGTTCAGCCATCAGGCCCCTCGATGTAAGCTGGATCACCCGATATGTCCAATCTGCTCCCTCACGCACACACGTTCGGCGTACCGCTGCCAGAATCCCACCTGCCCTAAGGCGGGTAACACCAAGGCGGTCCTCAACTGCTGCCCCTCCTCAATTGCTTCCTGCCCCAACTGTAAGGAGCCGCACGCGGCTACTGACAGGGACTGCCTGGAACGACCCGCCCCAACCCCCAAAGACCCCTCCGCCTCACAACCACTAGACCAAGGTGATGAGGATGGCATGGATGTCGGCCTTGATGGTGCCGACGCTGATGATGGCCCCTCCACCCCGAGACAGACTCTTGCCCCGCCTTTTGCAACCCCCCGCCACCCCCGTCCTCGCGTCCCGCCCGAGACTCCACAGACAGCAACTCGCTCCTCCTCCAGGGCCAACGTCCCCCCCGCCCACGGGGACCGTGACCCAGCCCGCACCACAGAAAATCCCTCCGGCTTGTCCGGGTAGATGTCTTTTCCCGTCCCTCCTCTGCCCAGACCCTCTGGCAGGGATCCTGGCCTTTTGAACCTTTCCTTCGTTCAACATAACAGCTTGGGTAGCTGGGATGTTTTTCTTTCTTTATTTCAGAGTTTTGCTGCTTTGCCTTCCTTACCAGCGATTGTGGCCATACAGGATCCCCCTGTGTGGCGGGCACGCTTACCTTCCTTCCCTGGCTATAAATGTTTTTCCCCACCCTCCGCTTTTGGCAAGCCTCGCGTGGCTTGCTACGCCCGTTTGTCTTTTCTTGAAGTTGTTTCTCTCTTGCCCGTATGGGTGGACCAGTCTTCCAACGTGATGGCGGTTGACTTGTTCTCCGACTTGTGCTTTTGCTCCTTCTCACAGACTCGCCTTAGGGTGTACAATGTGTACAACACCAAGGGCACTTCAACCCACACTCGCATCGTTCCTCCCGAGTTGTGTTTTCCTGACTTAAGTTTTCCTGTTTTTGTTTTGGGGGACTTTAACCTCCACCACCCTCTTTCCGACCCACTGAGGGCCATTTCATCCACCGAACTTAGGACGTCAGTTCCTTACTTTCAGTTGGCTTCTTTACATGGTTTTTCCCTTCTTAACTCCCCTGGTGTGTTTACTTATTTCTTCTTTACCCCCCAGGACAGGCCCTCTGTCCTTGATCTCTCCTTTGCCAATAGCGAGGCGGCCCAGCTCTTTGCTGAGTGGGCCACCCCGCTCCCGTCCACTGGCTCTGACCACATCCCAATTTGCATCTTGCTATCGACTCCTTTATTGCACCCCCCTGCCCCCACACCAGCCTGGGCCAAGACGGACTGGTCTGCCCTTGGCGATGCCCTTAAGTTTTTTGTTGTTTCTCCACCTCCCGCCCTCCCGACCTTGTCCTCTGCCACGGCCTGGTTCGACAGCAATGTAAACCGCCTCCGAACTACCCTCCTCCTGCACACCCCCCTCAACCGTATGTCGACTCATTCCAAACCTTGGTGGTCGCCCCTCCTCTCCTCCCTCAGAATCTCGTTTCACGCCGCTACTCGTCGTGCCCGCGGGACCCCTTATGTGAACTCCCTGGCTGAGGCCCGGAGGTCCCGCAACGCCAACTTCAAGGCCATCAAATAGGCCAAGCGAAGGTACTGGGACGATTTCCTCTCCTCTGCGAACCCTAAGACTGTTTGGACAGCCAAACGCTTCGCGATAGGTTGCCCCCCAGACCGGTTCCCGTCCTTCCCAGAGGCCGACACCCCGCTTGCTGTCAACACTGCCCTCCTAACCCACTTTTTTCCCCCTAGGGAGTCCTCCTCCCCCCTTACTATCCTACGCCCGTTCCGAGACCTTGACGTCCTCACAAAAGAGGAGATCTCTAAGGCTCTGGCATCCAGCTCAAGCTCGTCCGCCCCCGGCCCTGACCATATCCTGTACTCAGTCTGGAAAAGAGTCCACGGCACCAACCCAAAAATTCTCACTTCCCTCCTGGGCCCCCTCCTACTTTACGGTTTTCACCCTTCCTCCCTCAAACAAGCCAATGGTATTGTCCTCGACAAGCCCAGCAAGGCCTCCTACGACACCCCGGCCTCCCTCCGCATCATCGTCCTCCTCGAAACCCTGTCCAAGATCCTGGAGCGTCTGGTAGCTGTAAGGCTAGCCGCAGTTGCTCGGGCCCTTGGCCTAGTCCACCCCAACCAATGTGGCTCGCTTTCGAGCATGGGTACTTTTGACGCCCTTGCCACTCTCTCGCATGAGGTCCGCCTTTCCCACTGCATGGGCCTCTGCTCCTCCACACTCTTCCTTGACATCAAAGGAGGTTTTGACAATGTCGACTCCGCTGCCATGTGCGGCAAACTTTGGGAAAGGGGCATTCAACCCTACCTTGTCTCGTGGGTCCGATCCTTCCTGCACGGCAGACACTGCCGCCTCCTATACCAGGGTTCCCCTAAAGTCCTTTCGCCGGTCCAGGTCGGCACCCCCCAAGGTTTCCCTGTCTCCCCCCTTCTTTTCCTGATCTACGTTTCCTCCCTCCACTTCCCAGTCCCCAACGGCATAATCCTCTCTTATGTTGACCACTTCGCTATAACTGTCTCCTCGCCCTCCTATAGGCGTAACGTCCAAAAGTTGCAAGAAGTCGCTTCCTCACTCACATTGAAGGGAAGGCGCATAGGCGTTGCTTTCTCCCTCCCCAAAACAGAACTGATGCATTGGAGGACGCCCCAACAGAGAGGGCCCCCATGCCTCCTCCCCGTCTCCGTGGACTCCGTCCCCTACAAACCGGCCCAAGTACTACAGTGGTTGGGCTACTGGCTAGAACCCGCCACTCCTTCGTTGGACCGAGCCACCACCCCTCATTTCACCAGGCGCCTCGCCCTGGCTGAAGTTGCCCTCTCTACAATAGACCAGCTGTCTCGGCCGGGCAAGGGTCTTGCACCACACCTCTGTCATCGTCTCGCCTCCTCCTTGGTCCCCCCCATCCTTCTCTACGGTAGCGACCTTCTCTCCCCCAATTCCAGGATGCTTGACAAGATGAGGGCGTTCTGGCACCGGGTACAGAAATGGGTTACGAACTGCTTCGCCTCTACCAACACGGCCATCCTTCCTTGTGAAGCATCACTCCCACCCATTGAACTACTGATCAAACACCTTCAGCGCCTGGCGGCGGTCCGCCTTGTCTGCCTGCCACCCGAAATCAACCCGGCAACTGCCCGCTTGGACCACTCGGTCCCGACTACGTCCCCCTTTAGGGCCCCCGACTCCCTCCGCCTTCCTGGCTCTGTCAGAGGCCGCCACCTATGGGCTGGCCCCAACTACCGCCCCCTCAGATGGTTCACCAAACCACCCTCCCCACCCAACCAGCGTCACCTCCCGGTCGATGCGGTCGCCCACCGCATTCACTCCATCATCGGCAGCCGCAGCGACCCCCTTCCTCCGGCGAATCCCCTCCTCTTGCCTCCACTGCAGGTAGCCCCGCTGGGAGCTCCCGCCCTCTACGCTTCGCTCAAGGCCCGATGCCGTGAGGAACTCCTCACCTCCTGGCGCCTCCTCTCGCCTCCCCCGCCTTACTACCTCTTTGGCCCCACCCTGCGCCCGCACCCCTTCATGGGCCTGGGGCGCTTCCTCTCGGGCCGGCTCCACCAGATGCGTGCTGGCAAGAACTACCTAGCCGCCCACCCCTCATGGCACGACACCGACCCCTCTCCCCTCTGCCCCTGGTGTGAGGAGGGGGACGAGACGTTCGAACATGCCCTCCTTTTCTGTCCTGCCAAGTCTGCAGCCCGCGGTCGCCACCTCCAGGGGATCACGAATGTTGGACCTGACTCTTCTCTGTGGACCTCGGTTCCGATGCTTTTGGGCCTCGGTCGTTATCTCACCGCTACCAAGACTGGTTTCCCCCCCGACATGTACGCACAATATGCCCCCTGCCAGCCCTCTCTCTCCCCCTTCCCTTCCCTTTCTGCCTCGCCTCGGTTGTCGTTGGCTGGGTCGCCAAGTGGTCTAAGTGGTGGAAGGTTTCCTGTTTGATTTCACTACTTGTTGTTTTTATGAGTTTTTGATTTGTTCCCGTTACGATGCTAGGTAGTTAGTAGTTTTCCTTTATGAGTCCTGTGTAGGCAATGCGTCGGTTATTGGACGCCTTAGGAGGATCTGGTTTTGGTTTTTCGTTTGTTTGTTGGTTGATTTTGGGTTTTGTTTCTGCCATAGCTAGCGCTGCATGCACGTTCTTGTACCTTAACCAAACAATGAATATATGATATAAAAAAAAAGAAAAAAAAAGAAGTTCTTTATACCGTTGGAAAGCTGGCTTCGGGTTGAACGTCGCTGTAAAGTGTCGAGTACTGCGCCCAAAGGATGGCTGTGGTATCTGGTGTTAAAGTCAGCACTTCGCGAAAGCACAAAATAGGCTATATCTCTACCGGTATTGATGCTGGATAGGTGTTCTTAATGCCGTTGGAAAGCTGGCGCCGTGTAGGACGTTGTTGTAATGTGTCAAGTCCTGTGCCAAAAGGACAGCTGTGGAATCTGGTGTCAAAGTCAGCACTTCACCAGGGTAAACATCACCTCTATAATAGGCTGTATCTCCACTAGTATTGATGCCGGGTGGACGTTCTATACACCATTGGAAATCTGGCGTCCAGTAGAACGTCGCTGTAAAGTATGAAGTACTGCACTCAAAGGATGGCTGGGGAATCGGGCGTCAAAGTCAGCACTTTGCCAGGACACAAAATAGGCTATAACGTCTTGTAAATACACAGTAGGCAGATGTTCTTTAGTGCAATAGAAAGCTGAAATCGAGTAGAATGTTGCCCTAAATTATTAGCTTTGATGGTAAAGGGGCTGAGGAGGAATGGGAGTTGACAGACCGGTTGTTGATGTACTGACCGTGATGTTGTGTGGTTGTCCAAATGTTACTCAACACGTCACAGTCTGAGAAAAACTTAAAAAACACCCATGTTACTATGTACTCCCACAATCACAACTATAACTCACTTTTACGTTCTACCAGTTGGCCATTTTAGCTGCCAGATCCTACAAGAGACTAAAATAGAATTTACTACATCTCATGTCCTATTTCTGTGGATATTTTTAGATTTGGTCATAGTGTCCAAGTCCGCCAGGGGTAAATATTCAGATGGCTGGTATTTAGCTTGGTATCATGATTAAGACTCTCTGCCATCTTGTATCTGAACGCAGTAAGGATTGAGACTCTCTCCTGTCTTGTGTCAGGACATCAGCAAGGATCAAGGTCAACCTAGCCAAATTAGGAGTTGAAAATTATTGCATCCTCGCTTAGGATGAACTCAGGACGTCCTGGATACTACCTAACACTACAGAAGATCCCAGACGCCACCAGACACTTCAGGACGTCCAGGACGCATGGGACGCCAGTAACTGTACATGTACATCAGGATGTAGAGCTAACGCATCTGATGCAGGGTTTGTTTTTGCTGATGTAGATGGTCATATCCAGATCTCGTGCCATGCTATAGCCCATTGGGGGTGGCACTAGTCTAAATCGCCCGTATGAGTATGCTGTTCTGAACATATGTGAATGTGATTGCCGCCTCTGCCCACTATTTCTTGAGTGCATTGACTGCTTAAAGTAGGGCTCTAGTCCTAGCAATCACAAAATGATTTATTCTCTCACTGACGCCATTAGATTGAGGGGGGTATAGAGCAATTCTCTGCATCTCTATCCCTTCCTGCTGAAGTTATGGCAGAACTCATTCGGAGTATACTTGCCATCTCCATCGGTGCGTCGCTTGCCAATAGGATTTCCTTGCTGTTTCTCAACGAATGCCTTGTATTCCTTGAAGCAGGCGAAAGCCTCTGACTTTTCTTTAGTAGGTAACACACTTTGTATCACGTAAAGTCGTCCATAAACATCAGTAGGTAAAGTGATCCACCTAAAGACTTGGGATCAATAGGTCCTGCAATGTTACTATGAACTAGTTCTAAAGGTTCTGTTGCTTAAGAAGTTGATGGCACAGATGGAAATCGTTTCTATGTCATTTTTCCGTCAACACATCCAGCACAAATACATCGTACCACTTGATGGAGTATAGGTATATCGATATCTTCTATTGAGATATTCCTAACTGCATCTACTCCTAGATGACCCAATCTAAAGTGCCAAAGTATGGCTTCCTTCACAGACATCTCATCTACTGTGAGAGTGAAGTCATCACCAACCAACATTGTACCAACGCCTGAGTTGTGCGGAGCTGTCTCAAGAATATATAGACCACCCAATTCTACTACCTCAATCAAGTTCCCATTACTCGTATATAGAGTGGCTCACCGCTTTCGTAGGAAATCCGCATAAACTCCTGCGCATCAGAGCTGTAAGACGGAGAGAAGGCTATTTCTTCTGCATGCTGGTATGTGTAGTACTCTGGTAACAAGGAGTGCAACTTTCTCTTTCTTATTCCTGTCCCAAACCAAGAGCTCTAGGTTACCTCTTCCAAGGGTATCGATCTCTACATTATTCACTACCCGGATCCGATACTCACCAACAGGAATTGGAGAATAGTTTAAAATGCTCGTTCATGCACCTGTGACATGGATACTACAACTGCTATCGAGGAGCCATCAATGCATGCCTACCGGGGAGCTTACAGCACTGTAGGTGGCAAAGGGTAAGTTGCTTGGTATCTTTGTAGATGCAGCCTGCGCTGCTGTCATAACTTGGTCTTGTTGAATTCCTTTTACCATGTCTAACCTATGCTTATGACACTCACTCTTCTTGTGACCCCTCTTCTAAAGATAGTAGCATGCGAGTAACTATTCTCATGTCACAGATGGTCTCCCTCTATTCGCAGAAGCATTTGAATCTAGTCCTGGCCTGCCGCCATAACCCTTGCCTTTTGCTACCAGAACTGTGTCACCGCCTGAATCTTCCATCTTATCATAAAGTATAGTATCTTCCTTTGCTTTAATCACAGCAATCAGGTCTTCGGGAGTTTCTGGCTTGATGATAGTAGCCTGAAGATCTCACTACACTCTCTAGGACAGGAGCAGTCTATTCAGCACGTAAAAGGTCTTTTCTGGAGTTGCGATAGTTTGCTCAGCCTCGCTTAAACACTCTATAAGATGCTCAATCTTATGGACTTAATTTGCAGCAGTACCGTAAGTCTCGTAGCTGCAGTCAAACAAGGAGCAACAAAAATAGTACAGCTCTAAACCTAGAGCTTTGCAATAGCCTTCTATCAGTTTGTCCTATAATAACTTAGAATATTCGTCATAGGAATCTGTGGTGAAATGAGCCCAAATGTGAGTCTCCATTACATTGCAAATCTTCACAACGGTTCGATAGTACCTGTGTAGATACTTATTGTAAGTTGTTATCACTGCAGGATTAGCCAGGATATCATCTTTCTGAGATTCTAGCTTGGGCAGAGCAATCTCTTTTTCCGAAACAATCCACTAAAGATCCAATTCTTTCAACTGGTCTGATATCATCCGTCTCCACAGCCGAAAGTTTGTGTCTCCCAAGAGTAGGAAAGCATGATGACTTGTCGGAACAGAATCAATGATTTCCAATATTGTATCGCACGAAAAAAATATAGAAATTCGAATGTAGACCTATAACTGCAAATAGGTTGTAAATGCGTCACGAAAACGATATGAAACAAGCTCAGTATTGTGAACTGCTTCTAGAACAGGCAATTTCTGACAGGCTGAGTGGACAATGCAAAGGCTCATAACCTGTTGGAGAAGGTTGAATGAGGAAGGAAGTTCATTGTCATTTCTCATGTGGAGCCTGCTAGCTAAATACAAATCTCAGCATTTATGCATCCCCCGTTGAACCCTCATCCATATATGAGTACCCTAAAAACCTCCATTGACAACCTAGGTAGTTGCCCATATACAACACCACTCAACATGCGACTTCCGACGCTACAATCGCTCCCTTGCCTTTTACGTCTTCCAGCTCTCCAATTGCTCTGCCGTCTTCTGCATCTTCCAGCCCCCCAATCAGTCCCCCATCCTCTGCTTCTCCTGGCACTCCGATCACTCTGCCATCTTAGGCATCTTCCAGTACTCCAATTGCTCCCCTGTCCTCTACGTCTCCGAAAGCTGTAATCACTCTGCTGTCTTCTGCAACTTCTGGTCCTCCAATTGCTCCCCTGTCCTCAGCATCTCCCAGCACTATGATCACTCTGCCATATTCTGTATCTTCTTGCTCTTCAATCACTTTACCGTCTTCTGTATCTCTCCGCGCTGCGATCACTCTGCCATCTTCTGCGTTTTCTAGTACTGTGATCACTCTGCTATCTTCTGCATCTCCCAGCACTCAGATGGCTCCACCTGTCCTCTACAACTGCCAGCACTACCTCTCTTAAAGCTACAACCTATGAGGCCACTATTCCACCATCTCCTGCGATACCCATCTCACTTTCTATGACGGATCTACCTACTCCGACAATCTGGCCTGCAGCCCGTGCTTCAGTTCTGCCTGTGTCGCCAACTTCTCCCTCTGCAGACACTCTAATGACTCTGAGGCATTCAGGTCTCTACCATAGTAGCTAACATCAGAACTCCAACTAATGATTCTTCCTCAGTGGTTTTCTTCTTTTCATCATTTTTTTTTTACTGTTCTTTCCGCAATGTTTCATGGTTTAGGGGTTAGGGTTTTTCTTCAAACATAGTTAGTACTTTGCAGTCCACCACAGTAATGATACAATTGGACACCCTCACATCAGCTTCTCACATTCCTAACTAGTTCAAACTCTCTTGCGCAGAATATACCAGTATATAGTACTCAAGTAGTTAAGTTAACCGTATACCCTATACAGTGAATTAGTCTCTTTTGACTTCATAGATTCACTGTGTGTCACATTCTCCATCCCTAGCTGCCCTGATATCGTCCAGTCATGTCACTCAATTAACTAGTTGGCACTTCTTGAACACAGCTCATAGATGAGCTCTTCAACATCGTGGGACACGACCACAATCCTAGTCCTTGGTAGGTGTGAGGTGTTTCTCATGAGAAATAGTGTCACTAGTCAGTACCGCTTGTAGTTAAATCAAACTAAATCTTTACTACTTGCCACAACTTACTTTTCTTTACCGAGTGACCCGCTGTTCAAATACTAACAAGTATGTTTTTCAAAATGAACATACTGTTTAAGTTATCAACAAGCACAACGCCTTATATTCTTACACTTTTACGAGCTTTTCACTCTAGTGATATGTTTATTTAGTCTAATTCTCTTATGTCGGAACTCTGGCCTGATATTGATCGCAAGAATACATATCGGAAATTTAATATTAGGCATCTAAACCTACAGAAAGACCTTGCACATCAAAAGATTTTTTGTTCAATACTGAGTGATAGTCTGTGATCCTACAGACACTAACTCTGGTCATACTAGTAAGTTCTAGCGTATAAGATCCAACCTATTTTATGTAACGCCAGAGAACTACACAAACTCCTCATCTACAGCACTCATGAGACTCATTCAGCAGACTTACATCCTGAATCTGAACTCTTCATTGACTGACTCATTGCAGGATAAATAACCAACATCGGCCGAATACATCCAGCCAGCCAACTAAGCATGTAGGCAATTTATATGGCCGATGTACACGCGACCTGGGACCAAGCACTATAGGTACGAGAAATCCAATATTGGCAACATAACAAAATGCCTGTGCTAGCTCTCAGAGCACCCTACCAATACAGTAGCCGTTGCGTTCAAATTCGTCCCCACCCCCAATTGCTTGCTCACAACTAAGAAGACCCCTGAAGAGCTTCATAAAGAACACTATACAGACTATAGCATATACTGAACCAGCACCTGAAAGGCAGAAGAATATGGAAGTTCTCCATATTAGCAATGACAGTAGTGATAAGCACCAAAACTCATGACAATCAGGGAAAACAGAATCAGATACTAAGCTTGATCTGGAGGACATCAATATTGCCAATAGGCCTATACCATAATAGACTGATAGTGTTGAAATTTCTTAATTCGTTTCATAAGCTAGATTTCCTTGATAATAGCGTATATTTTCTCTTACATAGTTAGTGTTTCGGCATACTTAAACACCGCATACATTACTACAGTTAGGATATGTTTCTTACGTTATTTCATTAATATTTGGTGATAATGATTGGGGCTTTACGCATGTGTTACTTTCTTTGGTTTACGGGATATTTCATCATCTTTACGTATTTTCTCAGACTTTACAGCCGTGATTATTTCTTCAGACTTACTGTAATTTCCCTCACACCCTCTTGAATTCACACATGTTTTACAGGAATATCCTGGCAGATTCTCAAGGTCAAACATGTTCGCTCTTATGTTTTTCCTACTTATGTTATGGTTTTATACGGTCACACTTATGTTTCTCCCTATTATATTTCTCTGTTACACGGGGTTTACACGGAGGATGCGAACCTGTATAAATAGACGCTACCACTTGCTTTGTTTATAAGAGAATAAAGGACAAGAATCTCTACCAATCTGCCTTCATACCTCTTACCTCTTCGCTAGAAACGTGCCTGTAATATCCTCTTAATATTATGTACGTATAATCTATATTGCTATTAAGATCGTACCGTTGACAAATTCTAATAGATAGCTCTCAAGCAGTAGCGCAACAGCGGGTCCGTCATGCAGCAACATAGGATTTCGACCATCTCCCAATCACAACCAGCAGATCCAGTAGTACAAACGCCTACAGGTTGTTGGCAAATAACTTACCACCAGCATAATAGTCTATCCTTATTCCCGTCGTCTAGCATACAGCAATCTTCATTACCTCCTGAGAGCCTCTTTGCTTCAGCATCAGGTATTAGAAGCTCTAGCTCTGCTGGCCACTCAAGTACACCACTTCCTGACCACTTATTAATAAGTAAGTTACGACAGAACGTAGCAACAAGTGCAGAGGAGGCCATTATAGAGTTGGCAAAGTCATTCATTACACGGTATACTCTGTTTGAAGATCTACTCCCCAACGTTGTTGCATTGACTAGCCAGGTGCTCAAAGTGTGGGATGTTGCAGTAGAGAGCAGAGCCAATACTGCATCAATCAGACTGTCTGAGCAGTCCATATCTTTAGTAAGTCAACTCTGCCAGGTGTGACACCACGCAATCTACTCTACTAACAAGGGAAGATTCACCAAAAACACTCGAGAGTGCAATCACAATTCTTGTACCATGTGAAGAATAACATTGCAAAATTATATAATCTACCAGAGGATCGAACAGCTAGGGCGTGTCGTGTGCACTACCTGCTGGTAGGTGACAGTTTCATCTGCAACCTGAAAGGGTATGATATCTGTTCCTTCACACTGAAAGCTACTGCATAGTGGGTACTACTGATTACAATACTCCACGCAGAACTGGAGGTACCACTTCCTTGTCCCACAGATTCCGGAAGTAATTTATGAGAAGTATTTCGTAGGAAAGAAAACGAGAGGCACAGCCAATCCCAAAGTTCTAGTACAAATCAACATCACAATGATCTGCTTGATATGCACCATTATCTGCCATATACTGTGCGTATGGCAATAGGGAATATACCAAGATCCAGAGGACTTTAAACCTAAGGAAGTGGAAAGTAAGAGTTTCAAAATCTTGTAGCATACTATTGGTGGCCAAACCACTAACAAGTTACCGGACGTGGAAGAACTTTTCCAATGGCAGAAAGAAACTTGGGCCAATTGCCTACATATGGTCCAGGACATGATTCTTCGCAACATCCACAATACAATCTGGAAGAAGACGGAGCACATCCATAGAATACAGTAGGAGCACTGCAAAGAATATGATGATTATTGAGAGGCAGTACAGGGAAAACTAGCTAGTCAGAAATCAAACATGGTGACAGCAAGGCCTATGGTTCAATGAACTAACACTGAGACTAGGTCATTGGAACAACATTGGGGTGGGCTGAGTAAGTAACAGGAAACAGATACGTCATTAGACATGAGCCAGATGCTACTCTTACAAGCGCTAGGGATTCTAGATTCAGATCAAGCAAGCTTGGATCATGCTGGACTGTAAAATGTAAGACCAATACCCAGCCTACTGCTCAGCCCTTCTCTATCCGATTGCCTCTTACTTAGCCTTAAAGAGTCCCAGGATGCTCAGGTACTCCAGGTGGAGATTTGTGATTATTAGTCAGATATTGAGTAGTGGGAGCCCAACAGGAATTGTGGCACAGTGTATCAAAGGCAATTGCAGACGTGTCAAAGATACCGAATTAATTGGACAGAATGGAGTTATGAGTTGGCGAGCAAAAAAGCATGATGGCGAACCGCTAACAGTATTAGTATCAGTATAACTAGTAGTGTATTAGTGTGTTTGTGGAGAAATTGTATAGATATAGACCTTGTGGAGAAAGAAGAGGAAGTCATAGGGGAATCAGGACGACTATAGTATAATAAATGAAAGGTCCGGAACAATGCACATGGTGTATGAATGTATCCGAGTTATATCCAGACGTTGAATAGTGAAATCAGGTTGTGATAATACATGTGGGATAGCACCAGGATAGAGTATGCAAATATCCAGATATGGCGTAGAGTACTAGTATGGCTCAGGACGTAACAGTTTAGCATCACCAGACACCCGAACAAAATGCGTACCCAACTTGGTGTCCTGATGAGACAGGACAAAAGTTGTTACCATCTCAACCTGAAGAAACACATACAAGAATCTCGAGATGGAACAGTTGACAGTTAAATAGAGTCCAGATATCTGGGTTGAAGTTCAGATAACAACTAGACGTCGGTGTAGAAAAGTAGACGTTGTCTAAACATTTGGGTAGATGATCAGATGGTATTGGGTATAACAGCAGAGAATCGAACGCTGCTAGGACACACTGAATGTAGGAGTCCATGTCTTGATGCCATTGTGATATAGTTATTATTTTACGTTTAGAATGTCTCATGTATCGGATGCACAGGATACACAGGACACAAGTAATTTTTTTGCTGATGTGAGCAGAGCTGGCAGATGTTCTTCAAAGATTAGAGCCACAGCCTATTCATCGAAGTCAAGAATCTTGCCACCAATCAGTCCAAAAACTTGTTGACTGTAACGAGACTCCACTGAGTACTATTACAAGTAGCCAAACCTATACCCATACTGGTATCAAGAGACTACTGTGGTAGGGATAGCGGTAGACTTAGGTCTACCAAGTGGATGTGCCGGTGATTAGGTACCTCAGCCAGATATACTAGACCATACCAAAGGTACATAGGTACTAGTAAAGGTTGGGGGTTACCCTGCTCTGTAGGATAACCCAAGTAGTCATTTTGGAAGTTACTCTGAATTACTCAACGGAGAGTCCAGGTAGAGTTACCCTACCTTTGGACTCGGGTTACCCTGCCTTGGGCTATAGGTTACCCTGCTATGGAGTCAAGTTACCCTATCTTAAAAGTAACTTGTTACGCAGGACTTCAGGGGAAGTTACTAGATTCTTTGCCACACGAAACTACATAGGATGTTCGAATCCTAGGTTGTGCGGATCACTCCCGCACAACCAGTTGAGCTCTGAACAAGCTGTAACTTGGAGGTATAGTTGCTAACACCCCCCTCCGGCCCCGTTATAAGTCCCTAGCGTCATGGGCTACAGCCTGGAGAATTGCTGTAAGTCTAGCAAAAGTCTCCAAGTGGAAATATTGCCGTAACTCTGTATGCACTCACGCCGTCCGTCCGACTGGACGCTTTCTGCAGGATAAATGAGGGGGAAGAGGAGAACCTGGAGAATAGCCTCCAGGTGGTCTCTTGTAAAACAGACCAAAACTGACAGAGTAATACTGCTTTGAAGTCAGGAGTAGTATGTGACGTTACCAGAGGCCTGTAGGCGAGGTAACCGAAGTCAGTTGCCCCAAAAGAGTAATGGTATTGGAGAATCATTAAGGACTCTGAGACACTAGTCTAAGGTCACGATAAGACTCACTTCTAGGAGGGTTGACTGTGGGTAGCACCTATTGGTAGTCAACCTCCGAAGGGGTCTATCGGGGGAGCTACGTGGCTATCATCCGGAATGATATAGAAATGAGTAGAACCGGATAGATGTTCAGGGGCTGCGAATGCTTGTAGAAGACTAAGTGTATATGGGTAGAGAGTTCCATATTTGGTATAACATCCGCTCGGGCATGTCAGCTCGCCACTGACATGACCGCGATATGAAGAGCTTTTACTCCTGCGGTTGCATTGGAGATGCAGCAGCTAAAACACTTCTATCGGGCAGATGTTAGAACACCACCAAGTGGTCTAGCTCGCTACGGGGGACCTTTTGTCTGACCCGTAGAGGTTGGCTAGACAGCTCACGGGAGTTGGGTGCTCACGAACGCAGGGTAGTGATGGGGAGTAACTGGCAGCATACCAAACCTACTTAAGTATATGCGAGTTCTCCTCTACTCTGGCAATCAACTACCTCTCGAGATCAGGACTTAATTGAGTAAAGCTGCGGCTTAACGATATTAAGTTTTACCATTTTATTTTTTCAACGCTCTGCTGTTGATTATCTTTATCTTTATTTCTGAAAGAATACTTCGGTGCGGTCGCATCCTCAGGATCCATCTTCCCAGAGGGAGCCCCCGTTACATTGACCTATATATAATTAGTCAAGCTAGCCTATCATTATAAGGTAAATTTTGAATACTTACAATTTATTATAACAGAAAAGGAAACTCCACTCTCTTCAGAAGAGTAGAATCAACAAAGATTTCTGGAAGTTTGAGCTCAACATGGTGGAGCTCACAAATTACTGAGATCAAAGCAGGATCGCTCCTACTACTTAAAGGTTAACATATAAAAAAGCAGCACGCCTAGAGAGGGATGGCTGCCGGGTGAGTGAGGATTCAATGCAAACGACCCTCTCCGCTACACCTCCGGTGATTGAAATCTCAACACCAAGGAATTCTCACCACTTTTCGCCTCTGGTCCTCCCCCTACGGGGGGGACTAGGCCATCATCTTTTATCTTTTTGCAACGGCAAAACTTCTCTCCTGCTTTCTCTCATGAGGTCTACCCTCATGGGGCCCCTCCTTACTCCTTCCTGGCGTCCTCGTCACTGGGCCTCTCTCCTTCCCCGCTTTTGCTTTAGCCTCGCTTAGCATCAGCACGGTCGGGTTCCTCCTTTTCCCCTCCAACAGACGGCTGGGAATATGGTTTGCAGTACGCGATTACATTGGATTCCTTCTCCTTTCCTCTGGTCGGTTCGGGTCAGTCCCTCTGCTGGGTCCGGGTTTTGTCCCGCTGGTGGGTACGGGTTAGTCCCACAGTCGGGGGTTGGTGGTTGGTCTTCTCAACAGGCTACAGTCGAATTCGCCTCTCTCTTCCTCTCTGCCCTTTATGGTGGCTTTGTCTACTATGGGCACCGGGGATTAATGGAGACCGCCTAGTTAAGACACGAACACGTTTCCGATAGTTGTTTCAGCATCTGGGTCTACCCCTCCCTCTTCCTCCCTCGCTTCGTTCGGCTGGTATCCTACTGCCACCTTTCTCGGCTAGCACCCTACTACTCCCCCAGCTGGCACCTTACTGCCACCTCTCTCTGGGGGGCCCCAGCCCAGGCCTCCTTCCCTCCGATTGGAATTGCACTGTCTCCGGTCGGTCGGGATCCATACTCGTCAAGTTTCCCCCTCGGTGGGGGTCGCGCCGTTAATCGGTGCACCTGGTTCTTTCTTGGGCCCGATCTAGGGTTAGCTTTTTAGCGGCCAGCCGTGCTATGGGCATGGTTTGGTGGGTATGAGTTTGGCTTTCCTTTGTGCCTTCGGGCTGAGATTTCCGGGGGGATTTTTCCTTGGGCTTCCTGCTTTTCCTGCTTTGGGTTTCTCTTGGGGCTTAGTTCATCTGGGTTGTAAGGGGGGCTTGATTCGGGGCGAGATGTGCGGTTGGCTCCATACCAGAGCGGCTTGGGGTTCTTGGTTTTTGCCTCAGACGGAGGAGGGACGCGCGCGTTTACAGGTTTTGTTTTTGCCATAGCTAGCACTGCATGCAGGTTCTTGTACCTTAAACAATGAATATATGATATAAAAAAAAAAAAAAAAAAAAAACAGTGAGGATTCAATGCGATGATTAGTGAAGAGGCGAGAAGAAGGGGAAGGATAGTATAGAAGGTACAGTTGGCGGTGCCCCAGTACCGCCAACCAAAAAGCCAAAAAATACAGTAATGAAAGCAGTTGAAAAGGTGTTGGAGGAGTTTACAACTAGGATGAGGGAAGATAAAGAAGAAATGAAACAGTTAGAAGTAAAGCATGATCTGAAACATGAGGATCTCATGCGAGGAATTCTAGGACTTACAAATAAATTCACAAACAGTGTGAGCGGAGATCCCATGATGCCTATCTTGAGCATGAAGGATGGGAAGGTTGAACTTGTACTAATTTTAGAAGCATTACACTGTGATAGTGAAATCTAACTTGAATCAATTTGTATATAGTTAAACAATATGTACATAAAATTAGAAATCTTTCTTATTTCTTCTCTCTTTATATAAGCTGTTTATCAATATATATATTGGAGTAAAACAAAAAGAGACTATACAGGCAAGTAGAATCTATAAGTAGAAGTAGAAATCAAGATTTAGTTATGAAAATACTTGGACAATAAGGGTGGTTCCAAAAGCTCATTTTCCGACACCTTTTCAACAATATTTACATTTTCAATATTAAAGTATCAAGTAACTTGGGGTTTGTGTAAACAAACATGAGTATTATAAAGGAGAATAGCAACTCAAAATTGTACTCCTACAGGTTGCAGCAAATGTTTTTGACTTTTTTTATAAAGTCCAAAAAGTTAAAAGTATTAATAATTGCCTTAAAGGCCTATTTAGCAACAATCATAAGCCTGAATATAAACTAATTCCATTGCTTTTGATTATTGGTAAGCCTGGCTTCTTGATATGTTGATAAAATAAAACTATCAATACCGTAAGTAGGATCTCCATATACCTGGATGGGGGTTCCATCTAGTGTATGGGCATTCTACTCCAAAATATTTGGGAGGTTGGATTCCTGATAAAGAAAGGCATCATTTTGCTGTCCATCAACCAGACCAAACAAATGGCTGATTAGCTCATCCGGAGTTACAATACTGTGGTATTTGAGGCAGGTATTCCTCTTCTAACCATTGTAGCAAGTATGCCGATGATAGGTAGGACGAGCATTTCCACAAATTGTCCCATCAATAAAACCCCAGACGGTTCCTATGATGCCCCCTTCTGCTAAATAGCATGTGTATATTTTGCCAATCTGTTGAGAGTTAACCTTGCTACATCCCAGCAAAGTAAGTACCACCATTAATCGTGAATGATAACTTGAGTTTCTGTGTTAATAATTATGAGATACTCACTCAATAGACCAACAAAACTTCATGACAAGGTCACATAAATGATTTAGATTTGCCAGACTGGCTAATAGTATACAAAGAGCGGTACGACTATCTTCAGTGATTCTATTATCGGCTCAAATTAGATTTGGGAGTTAAAAAACCTCTACTAGTTCTTCAACTTCACTTTGCTTAAATCTTTTACTAGTAAGTACACCTTTTATCTTCTGCTTTACTTTTTTCTCCTTAGAGTTACTATAATATTATACAAAGTAATTTTTAGGTTTACATACTGGAATTGATTTCTCCACTCCTCTTCAGTCAAACTGTCCAATTCCAATCTGCCTCCATCCCTCAAAGGCCCTCTCTTGCAACTATTATCATGTGTAAGCATCAGGCAAAGGTGTTGAAGTAAGATCAACCTTCTCTTACTTTGCTTGTAGAGGAATTGTCGGGCAAGCATTGTTGGAAAAACTAGGTATTTGAGGTATATTGTTTATTGCAGTACTGATTGGCTTTGATATTACTCTATCAATATACTAAATATATTACTCTACTATCATCAAAAGTAATCTAGCGGTCATATCACCTGGATTCTCTGCGCAATTTCTTTCCACCATCTAGGTTGATTTTCTCCTAACTACTACCTAGGTTCCCCAGTGTAAACCCTCTACTGAGTGCCTGACTGTTCAGCATAAGTGGACAGTTCAACATTAGCCTGTAACTCAGCATAGGAAAATTGAATCTTGGCTTACAACAGAGTTAGTTAGACACAATCTGCTGCAGTCTAAGCACTATAATAAGTAAGTTATATATATTTATTAATATTGTACGTTGACAAAATTAACCGCGATTCAACCATCGGCGGCAACGCACTCCTCTTCATCACCCCTCATTTTCAACACCACCCAAAAAACCTACCCCAAGTCAACCAAAAAGAAACCATTCTACTTAATTCTTTTTTTCAATAAACTATGCCTCCTATTCTTCGCAGTCATGCCAAAAAGCCTATTCCCTCTACACACCTCTCTGAGTTTACCAGGGGAAGAATTCTTGGGTTACACGAGCCTCAAATGAGATATCAGCAAATTTCTCACTACCTTAATATCTCCTACACTACTGTCAGAAACACAATTGCAAAGGGATATCAAGAGGGCAAGGAGAATGAGGGTAGAGGAAGACATCCTAAGACTACTAAGTCACAGGATGATGCTATGGTGGAGGAAGCTCTAAAAAATCGCCATACTACCTATTCTGAGATTGCTGAGCAAGTTGCTCCCAATGTTTCTGGCAGGACAGTGAGGAGAAGACTTGAAAAAAAGCATCTTAAAAAGTGGATGGCACAAGAGAGGGTCCATTTGGATGAGGATCTAGCTCAAGAGAGATTGAAATGGGCATTAGCCCATAGGCATTGGACAAAGGAGATGTGGAGAAGGAAGGCAATGTGGGGGGATGAGGTAGCAGTGGAGAGAGGAGGAGGGAAGAGGAGAAAATGGGTATTTAGATACCCAAATGAGAAGTGGAATAAAGATTATGTTGAACCTGTTGCTAGGAGAGGAGAGAAAGGGATTAGCCAGATGATGACTGGTTTTTTTTATGGTCAAACTCATGGTCTTTTTTTGCCAGTTTTTCCTGATCCCTCTTCTACTAGAGGTGGAGTGACTGGAAAGTCAATTATTGATGTTTATGATCATTATGACTTTCTAGGGATATGGGAGGATATCAGAGAAAAGGTTGGAGAGGAAGAGGTATTTTTTATCATTGACAATGCTAAGACTCACTTGCCCTTCAGGAGATGGCTCAGAGGGCTGGGAATTGCACTACTGGAAATTCCTGCCTATTCACAAGATCTCAATCCAATTGAAAATGTTTGGTCTCTGGTGAAAGGTAAGCTTCACAAGCACTACCCTGAGCTGTATCTTATGAAGGGTGATGTCAATATGGTCAAGAAGGCAATAGTGGAGGCTATTACTCATTGTTGGGAACTTCTTGACCCAAAGGTTTTTGATACTTTGGCTGGATCAATGGTGGATAGAATAGAGGCAATTATTAAGGCTGATGGATGGTATACTAAATATTAATTTCTACTATGTATTTACTTTTTTTTTTTTTTTTTTTGATTTTGATGATAGTAGGTTGGTGGGGGAGGGTGGTTGTCATCGCCGAAGTTTTTCTCTGTTGAATCGCGGTTAATTTTGTCAACGTACAATATGTACCTAGTGCATCATTAGCTATAGCATCTTAGCTATTCACTTCTTCCAGAGGGTACTTGGTTGATAGCTGTTTATTACATGTTGTATCAAGTGAAGGTTCCTGACCACAAGCCACAAACCATTGAGCCACAAACTCCAAAATTCCCACTCCAACACAAACCCTAACCCCAGCCCACCAACCAAACCAGGAGATGCACAACACCATCGATCCATATTACGTAACTTCACCCCTTCACTTTCTCTAAGAGTATGATATGATATTCGACACACACGATGCCACCCCTCCCCATCCCCCGCCCCAGTGGGGCACTCCGAACCCTAGCTACAGCAATCGCATCCCCAAACCCAGCCTACCAAGTCTTCAACCGCCGAACAAAATGTCTCCAGCGCAGCCGATCCACCCAGAACCCAGCGCACAGTCGTGCAACCGACTACCTAAAATCGGAGATCTCCCTTCGCCTGATCGACCGCGTCCAGGACATCCAGCGACCACTCCCGCACATACTAGACCTGGGTGCGGGTGCCTGCCACATCGCGCGGCAGCTCCCGCTGGGGATAAGCAGTCGGCTGGAGAAACTGACGTGCGTGGACATGAGCCGTGAGTTGCTGTACCGGGATGCGGAGCTGGAATTCAATGATAATCTGCCGATAGAACGGGTGGTAGTGGATGAGGAGGTACCGCCGTTCGCGGAGAATACCTTCGACGCGGTGATTTCTAGCTTGTCGATGCATTGGATAAACGACCTTCCATATACGCTTTCCAGTATTAATCGGATACTAAAACCTGATGCGCCGTTTATTGCCGCGATGCTGGGAGGGGACACTCTGTTTGAATTGCGGACGTCGCTGCAGTTGGCGGAGTTAGAGCGGCGGGGCGGTGTGTCGCCGAGGGTCTCGCCGCTGGCGGATGTTCGTGATGTTGGTGGCTTGATGCAGAGGGCAGGGTTTAAGCTGCTGACGATAGATGTTGATGATGTTGTTGTGGAGTTCCCGGATGTGTTTGCGCTCATGGCCGACCTGAATGCCATGGGAGAGGGTAACGCGGTTTCAGCTAGAGAGGTGGGGCCGATTGGGAGGGATGTGTTGATGGCTGCGGAGGGGGTGTATAGGGAGTTACACGGTGGCGAGGAGGGGAGGCTGCCAGCCACTTTTAGAGTTATTTATATGGTGAGTTGGGCCTTCTTCATTGGTGAGTCGTTGGCAGGATGGTGGGTTGATTGGGAGACAGATTGGCTGGAAGGAGGGTGAAAACCAGCCAAAGCCTTTACCGAGGGGCAGCGGGGAGATTCCTCTAAAGGATATCTTGGAGGGTGAGAAGGAATGATTTGTGGTAAGTGAACTTGCAGCTCCCTCCATTCTTCCTCCTCACAGGAGTAAGATACCATGCAGAAGCCGACGCCAAACGGCTTCAGTAATATCCGGCACTTACAAGACTACGATTAGTCGCCGGGAAAGAGAAACTCTAGAGACTTAGCATATTTATCTTATGATATCTACATATACAGTCCGGGCCCTCCTGACCTGTATAGGAGCAGGGTACCCGAGGAAAAACATAGCGCTTGGCTACATAATTAGAAACACAAAGATACACCAGTGAAGAAAAAAACAATGAAAAAACAATGAAAAAACAAACAAATAAAAGACGCATTAATAACTAAAAAGCGCTTTGTCTACCCTTCCGTAACCACCATCAACAGCAAAACCATTAACCACAGCAGGCAAACAAAATTAGACACCCGGAACTCAAAGAGTGCTCCAGATAGTGGGGTACGACCTTAGTGCCCACACATATAACATTGCGGCGATCCAGCCAGTTATCTGATCACCAAGATAACATTAGTACCCCAGCACCATGTAAAGGCATTCCCAATGCCGGTAATAAAAGGATAACTAACCTTCTCTAGCCATGTGTGGAAATATATGCCCGTCATCAACAGCATCCACCACCACATTACCAGTAGTGCCAAAACCCCTGCGCTTTCCCACCCAGCAACTCCCGAGTGGTTCAACTCGCTCCACAAAAACAAGCTAGCATGAGTAAGCAGAAATACATGACCACTAAGATCGTGACCACCGTTCCACTTCCCACCCGCAACCTTACAGGCGGCGCTGCTGAAGACCATCTGAACAGGGCCCATCTCCTCCTTCGTACGCATGGGGTCGGTGTCAACCAGCTGACATTCACCCCCCGTGAACCAAAACAGTAGATCCATTATCGGTGGCCCGAAAAACCACTGGGTAACTAAAATCCACCAAATAGTTGCAAAAGCATATCGTAATAGCGCTTTTACTCTTAGCGAAGACCGAAGGCGGCTGATATGCATTAGAAAGACCAGAGTAGTCCACAGCCATCCATACTTGACGAAGAAGACGTTGAGGGGGTTGCGTTTGTGGGAGAAGTGGAAGTTTGTCGATGCTGACGGAGGCGAGAACACCGAGACGGCTGACCCAGCTGTGAGGGTTAAAGGATATATGGACGCTATGAAAATTTCTCTCGGTGAAAGTACCAGGCCAGGACTTGGCGGGGTCGGTGATAGGGATGGAGGCTGATGGACATCGTCGTCGTCGAGTTTTTCGGCTTGGTAGGCAGACGGTTTTGGTGAAGCCATTGCTGGAGCATCAAATGAAGAGCGTATCTGTCTTTCTGTTTTGCTCTGCTTTGTCGTAAGAGAAAATCAGGTGCAGAGTTCGTGAAGATAATTGTGAAAAGGAGGTTGAAAGGGTCTACCGTAGGAGGTTCAAGGTCAGGGACTGGTGAGGCTGACGAGACGTTACGTCAAGGATGCGTTTCCCCAAAATTTAATGACCATAATAATATTATTATGAACAAGTACGAGTACATGTGGCTTAAGAAGGTTGGATGAGCCGAGGTGTGGCCGTGCGACATCCTGGCCTAAGGCGTGACCTTTTTCGTGGTATCATAATATTATTATCATAATAATACTATTATGTAGCTACCCTGCGTGACAATCATTGACTGTGATACAGTACCGTACCAACGGTCACCGGTCACATTCCACCAGTCTATATTAGGGAAGAAAGCTTTGAGGCATAAGGTACAATAGCACCTCCTTCAAAGACATTTTGGTGGTGGTACAGGGTACTGTGCAGTGCTTGAGTACTCGAGTGCCCTTATCCTTCAAAGGTCCTCCCTTTGAACTAGACCATCTCAGTTGTCACGCATCACACAGCGCATAAAAATTTGGTTTGCCACAATCAGTTACCGTCTATCGCATTCAAAATTTAACGTATGAGACCGTACTCGAGTAAATTCTAGGTAAAACTCGACCCACCACCCCCCCTCCATATAGCAGCTACCATTCCCAGAAAATTGCATTTGCCACAGGATTAGGCCTTAAGATAACTAGTGATTATCTCAAGAAGTATAGTGGCGGGCTGAGTTTTCCCAGGACCCACGATATGGTGTACTCGAGTACAAATATAATCTAGCTCCATCCCAGTGACTGCATGTCATCTCGATTCCATGAACCTGGCTTAAAATTTTCGAGCAGTGACATTTCCTCATTTCTTGGCATCATACCGGTACTACTGTAACTCTGCAGAGGTAATTTGCAGGCACGCCAAACAATAGGGAGGTTTTGCTAAGTCAGCTCGCTATTGAACAGTCCCTAATTTTAATCCTAAGCAAAGTAGGGTCGGTGGCGCTCTAAAGACAATACCGTAGACTACAACTGCACTGAGCCATCACCAATGCCAGACCTTAAATGACTATTAGTTGATGGGTGGGTGTGTGGGCGCAACAAAAGATACGCATGCAGAAAATAAAAGATGGTGTAAACAACCCTAGTTAAGACCGTTCAAACTATGAACTATTCATGACACTGTGCACAGTTGAGCCACTTAATGCTTTACTGCGAGGGGAAAGGATAGCGCTGTTGCTGTGTTATCCTATCAACAACAATCAATACTAAACCTTGTTGTGGTGATAGGATAGGTTCGATAACGAATTGACTTAGCAAAACCTCCCTAATGTACTCGAGTACTGTATTTGTACTGGTATTTACCTAACTATCATACTGTAACTTTGAGATTCTTGAATCATAGGAGTTTTTGGGGCAATACCATATCATATCACAACTCATTCTAGACCCTAAACTGTGCCAAGGTTCCCGCCGATTGTGGAACACCAGGCAGTCGCAGCACGTCTCCAACATGCCCTCTCAGCTCAACACACCAGCTCAATGCAAGGTTTAGATTTACCCCTCTACGCAAATTTGTATCTCCGGTTACCCATACCAAAAAGCTCCATCTATGTCCAAAAATTATACTTGCAGAGATGTTGAGCCTAGGATTAGAGATTCTTGTGAGAAGTTATTTGAAACCGATAAGCCAAATATTGCAGCTATGGCACAGGAGTTTCGGATATCATACTGAGGAACTGTTTGAGAGCAAGGTGGAATGGACAGTCAAGAAGGTGCAACAGGCAAAGCAACTGTTAGAAATATTGGAAAAAGAGGGACTTTGAGACCGATCAGTTCGTCAAGAAGAAAATACTTGATTTAAACAATTGAAAGAAGGTGTGTGTGGTGGTGTTAACTTACGGTAGTCTTTAACAGTATATAGCTTGAAGTCTTACGTTGGGCCGGCATGTCGGAGCCGTGCCTCAAGATTTGAAACTGCCCGCGCCGTTCCACAATCGACAGGAACCTTGGCACTGTTACTGGTGTTCCACCGATACAAGTACCGGTACAGTACGAGTACGGTACTGTACTCGTACTCGAGTAATTCCTGATGGGGAAACCTGCTGAAGTATGATACGGTATCATACCGGTACCATACAGAAGGGAGGGTTAAAAATGCAGAATGGTCCACCCCCCCACCACATAGCTGTCTTTGATACTCGAGTATCCACGCATTTGATAGTAATCATTTACTGGAAGACTGCAGGTGCCCCTTAGATTAAAAGACTCCGTACTCCCCGCTGCTGCGCAGCATCGATATTCTCAAGTACAAGACCTCGTCATGACATCTTTACTATGATTTCAGTTACCGTACTATGCTTGTTCGTATTTCCTCTACCGCACCAGAATCTCCCTACTTAAAATAAATAAATCTACCAGTAAGGTACCATACACCATCACCGCCACAGATATTCTTGACCCAGGGGAGGAACTATCCAATTCTTCTGCCCTTCAGGCCCTGGTTGCTGATCCCCAAGTCCAAGCGCAAATTTTATCAGAGCCCCTTTAATTTAGAGTCTGTACTCGTACTCATTCTCTGGGTGGACGCTTTTAACGACCTTCATCCCCGTGTTTCAACCCCCCCCCCCCCAAACTCAGCTTAAGAGAGGAGGCAGGAGCGAAAAGCATCAATCGGTATCCTCTTGTTGATTGAAATTCTTTTCCATCGGTTTTGCTATTTTTGTTTACCTTTCGAGCATGACGATGATTATACCCCGTTCTTTCCAGCGGACTTGTCGCTCCTCACTTTTCAGCACCAAGAGCCCGCGGCATGGGTTGTTTCTCCCTTGTATCTTGCAACAGAAGCGCTGGAGCACAAATCAACCCAACAGTGTTGGAGGTGGCAACGACTACCAATTTGGTCCCAGCACCGACCTGCAGCCCCAACCGAGCACACAGAAATGGGGATTCATTGAGGATATGGCAGCACTGGGGGGTGACCAGACGGGAGGAACCCGCGGGGGTGGAACGCACCACGGATCGCCCAGGGCCGACGATGGCAATAGAGGGAGCAGACGAAGAGGAGGGGGGAAACCTCCTGGGGGAGAGGATGATACGAAACAAAAATTAAAAGGGACTGCATGGAAAATATTTGAATCTGCAGCCACAACTGGAGCATCTCTCGCGATATTAGGGTATGGAAACGGTCTCCGATGTCGACTGTTATGGTGATCCCGATAACTAATATTTTGGAAATTTTACCTCTAGATTAGCCGGATACACTTATCACAAGTACTACAAAAGACTCGTCTTACAGAAAATCGATAATGCGTTCAACCAGGGGGATCCGGCATTGAACATGGCTACGGCTTGCTATAGCGATAATGAGGAGCCATGGTACCCCGAACCTCTCGACTCTTTCACAAAACATCCCACTCGCTTTCTTCCGTAACCCAATCCTCTCAAGTGTTTCTGCGATCTGAAGCTTTTTGAAATTTCTCGCATGCTGCCCCCCGATGTCCCGTTTAGGGATATTTACCACCAAGTCTATTGCTTCTTTGGTCTTCACTTGCCCATTGTTGATACTTAAAGTTCTGAAATCCGTGGCGCCTCCAGGAACTAATATTTGTGCTCCTAGGGTAATGTTAGATGCACAAGACAAGATCGATAGCATTGTAAGCGGAGAGCAGCAAGGGCACTATTATCTACTTATTGGAGAAAAGGTGATAATCTCCCTATGAATGTAATTTGTGACGCCCAACGCTGAACTCTTCAAAGGGAACCGGAAAAACATCGATGCTGCTTGCGTAAGTACATAATCTTTCATCTAGTCTTGTAGACACCCAGGCTAACATCTGCTAAGTGCGATGCACAAAATTAAAGGCGAAGCTTGTTCTATGATGGAGGCCCATGCAGACCCTGAAATCTTCCGAATCCGACTTGGCAAAGCTCTTGATTTTGAATTTGTACCTTCGCCCCACCAATCAACCTCAGCACTTTGATACTGAGATCCATAAAAGCATGAAGATTATATCGGCTCCCTGTTTTCTATCCGTGGACCTCGGGATACAACGGCCCTCCTTGACATCGAACGCGCACTGAACAAACTCGAAAAGGTAGCACTAATACGCAGAAAGGCGACCGGTAAACCTCTCATCATGATTGTCAACAGCATGCATTTATTACGCAATGACGATGATGGGAAAGATCTGCTGGAACTACTACAACAGAAAGCAGAATCTTGGGCTGCTAGTGGATTGGTTACTTTGATTTTCAATAGTGATGATTATTGGTGCGTTTCCCCTAATCACTCGGCTTGTTCTGCGGCAGCGCCAATATAATGGGATAGGGTTTACGAGCGTCTAAAGCAATATGGGTCAAGAATGGAGCTCATATCTGTTAAGGATCTCTCCAAGGAAAAGGCTATCACGGCATTGAAAAATTACAGGGCAAAATACAAACATGAAATGGCAAGCATGGACGTTTTAGAACGGGTGTACGAACTGGTGGGCGGAAGACTTGCCTTCTTGAACAAAGTCGCTCGGGAAGAGGATATGATTGCCAAGTGCAAGGAAATCTGCGAAATTGAGAAGACTTGGTTATTGGTTTGGCCGTCGCTTTCCTGCTATCACATTGGCCATTGCTGACCGGATTTATGTATTAGAACAAATGCGGCCTTCTTGGTTCTGAGATGGATGACGACGTCATGGACCAACAGAAGTTTGCATCTTCTGCCATGGTTCTCGTCAAGCATCTAGTAGACATGGAGCAGGCGGATGCTGGTGGATACAACCGTTACAATCCCGAGATTGGCCACGAATTGCCTGAGGTACCTTTATACCGGGCCAGACAGATCATGACCCGGGCAGAATTCATTGAGGAGTTTGACCACATCAACATTTTTACCATTGATTCCAAGGCACGTGTTAGAGCCGATTCTGTGCCCATGCAGAATGCTTTCCGGGAAGTTTGCGGGGAACCTGGCTTTGCTCAGTACTTGGAAGATACTCTTGAGAGAATTAGTGACATTGAGAGCTTGGGCAGAACAAAGGAATTGACCATCAAGGTAAATATTTCGAAAACTCCTCTACAGATATTGGTTTGCAGTAAATGCTGATTTAGCGAACAGGATCTTTGGCATGGCGGGAAATACAATATGACAGTTAAAAACTACAGGGGCAATATTGAAAAATCCATACATTTCGATGTTACTCGTGGCGAAAAGGTGAAAGAGGAAGGGGAAGATGATTCTTAAGGTGGGCAATTCCCCCAAATACATGATAAATTCCATACCCACTACTATTCACAGATTTGACACTTGTTGGATGTCACCACTGCCTGCACGTACACCATCAGTAGCAAGCCTACACCCCATACCTACAGTCATTCTAGATGAGCCCGGGTGCGGACCCACGTCCATTTGCTTTCTTAGTCAGAGAAGCACATTTTCTTGCGATATATTTCCTTCCCCCGCCCTCTTGCTCTTTTTCTCCTCTAGCCTTTCCTTTCCTATCAATATATATACATATATATACCATGCTGTCCTTGTTTTGTAGCACAGACTCGTGACCGGCGTTTTGTTTTCCCTTTAGTTGCCTTGATTCGTTTCGGCATTGCGATGGAGATGGTGGATGTCCTGTTCATATAGAGGTCCGGGAATCGGATGTTGAAGGTTACAGATAAATAGGGTTGACGAAATTCGGCGATAAGTTAATCAATAGTCACGCTTGCTTGCTTGGCAAGTGGAGAAAGGTGTGCATTTGGGAGAAGCTGAAATTTCCGGCGAATTGAGACTTCCCGGACGGGATCAACAGCGGTGAACAGGGACAATCGAGGGTCAATCATTTCGACAAACGGTAGATGAAATCTACCTTGAGAGTCAGTGGTCGTGACCTTATTTCTGATCACCATGCCAATACTTACATGACTTGCGCTTGAGTACAGTACTCGAGTGCCGCTTGTACACAGATAATTGTCACTCGTGATTCACTGAATGTTTTCTCTTCTGCACCGCTAACTTATCCCTTTCGTCCCAAAAAGAATTTACCGAAAAACCGCCGGAGAGAAATTTGTGCGGAGGGTTAAAGGTTCCACCGGTCTATTTTCGCCCTGGATTTTTTTGTGGGGGCGTGAGGGTTCCTGGTAGAAGACAAGGAAGACTAGAAAAGGAAAGTGGTGGCAGCACTAAAGAGCAGTGACATTGGAGTGGGCACAAAAAAAATATTCGAACCCTTTTTTTCTCACTTCTTTCCCTCCTTCATTGACCCTTCGAGGAAGAGGATAAAATCTACCCTTCCACTTCCCTTCTCATCCTTTTTTTCTTCTCCTTCCTGTGTTCCCCCCTTGAATAAGAAAAGAGGAAGGTTCGTATATCCCCGCGACATCTGTGCCGAAAGGATTGCGGAGTCGGACCCGTGATTTTCATTTCATTATTCAACATTTTTCTTCGTCTCACCCTCTTTTCAACCCACTCAATCATTATGGCAAACATATCTGAGAAAATCCGTACTGGAGATGAGGCTCTCGATGCAAGTGGGTATTCCTCCATTGCACTATTTCTTTTTACTCAATCGCTCGGTTTCCAATTTTTCACTTCCGACCCAGTCTACTTGCGGGGGTGAAAAACCTGGGAGTTGTTACTACCCAGAAAACATTTGAACTGACGAAGGAACTCTGTCACCAATAGACACTAGCAAAGTTACTTCTCAACCTATCACTGAAAGAAGTGAGAGGGAAGAGATTTTTCAGGACGGGGCTGGCGCTCCCCAGCTTCATGATCGTGAGTTGTCGACCCATATATGAGACACGCGGGGTATATTGCTATGGCGGGGTGGCTTTTTTCTTCTCCAGTTGAAATAGCGCCGACGCACTCGAGCGAGATAATAGAACGGACTAACTCTATGAATTTAATAGTTTTCCAACTGACCGTCAAACTCCCGCACCACCCAAATAGCATGCAAATAATGGTGCGTCCTGCAGCGTAGACAGATTGCAACAAACATTTCTTTCTCTTTCCCCCCCCTCTTCTCATTTCGTTTCCTTCTCTTTAACAAATCTAACAAAGATCTTGTATAGGTATCAACCTCGGAACAAGTACAGGATATCCGTCAGTCAGTCATTGAGTTACCAGACACTTTCCAATACACATGCTTTCACCTTGAGCACAACGGTACTCGGATTAGCGACTTTGTTGAGCTATCGGACGTTCCGGGAATCACACCCGACTCTGAACTGATTTTGGTGGAGGACCCATATACAGAGAAGGATGCTAGATTGCATTTATTACGAGTACGGGAGTTGATTGGTGCTGCCGGGCCTCGTATAGATCTTGTCAATGGAATCAGTGCTGGTCTGTGTTTGTTCGACGGAATTGGGGTCGAGAACAGAGATGATTCTAAGAAGCCAAGCACAGAGGAACTACAACCTATGGCTGGCTTTGATTTTAACGCACCGGCTTCGCTGGATCAATTCCTTCCAAAATTTCCGGTTACTCCAGCGCCAAAGTGTGTCAAAAGCATCGCGCTATCACCCTGGAACCCCCCACCGCACCACCTCCGTCAGAGAGGACACTTGATTTATATTCAGGTTACTACACTTGAGGGCGAACAATTCCACATCACTTCACATGTATCTGGGTTCTACGTCAACCGGTCTAGCAGTAACAAATTTGACCCTGCGCCTAAACTCGCGCCCAAGGATTTCTCTGCACACTCGCTAATCGCCCTCTTGGGATTAATTTCCCCATCCTTCAATAAGGAATTCCATGCGTTGCAAGAATGGAATGCTAAGAAAGAAGCTTTGGTCACTTTTGCGCCCACAAATGCTATTCCGGCAGCACCCTGGTTGGTTCCAGGGCCAGATACTAAATATTATAATCACCAGTCTGACGTGGCCCGCCCTCAAGAAACCTATTTGATCGCTGGAACAGAAAATGTTGATTCTCTCCGCGATTTCAATGAGGAGTTTCAATCTACCCGGGAACTTCCGAGGGAGACTGTACAGGAGCGTGTGTTCCGCGAGAGACTTCTATCCAAGCTGTTCGCCGATTACACTGACGCTGCCGTTCGTGGGGTTGTTCTGATTGCTAAGGGTGAAGTAGCTCCGCTAAATCCTACTGAAGGAAGAGATGCGCAGATTTATGTCTACAATAACATTTTCTTCTCGTATGGCGCAGATGGTGTCGGAACATTTGCTAGCGAGGGTGGCGACGAGGCTGCTCGAGTGGCTACTGGAAAGGATGTTATGGGTGTCAAGTATGTTAACGGATTGGATATTCCGGGGCTGTCCACACCCGGAACTGTCGTTGTAGATTACCTCGGAAGAAGGTTGGTGGCTCAGAGTATCGTGCCGGGAATATTCAGGCCACGAGAAGAGGGCCAGAGTCAGATTGATTATGGTGGTGTCGAAGGCAAGGACGTTGTTGCTACCACTGAATCGTTTGCTCCGCTCTTTGAGATAATGAGCCGAGCCATGAGGGTTAAGAAGCATAACGTCTGGGACAAGGAGGGAAAGAAGCATGAACTCGTAGCCTCTGTGGAAACTAAAGGTTTGCTTGGAACTGATGGGAGGAAGTACGTTTTGGACCTATACAGAACTACGCCGTTGGATGTGGACTTTTTGGAGAAACATTGGAAGGGGACTGAAGGTGAGGAGTCGGAGAAGGGGTATCCTCATAGGATGGCTGTTCTTAGGCCAGAACTTGTAGAGAGTTTTTGGAAGACCAAGATGCGGGAATATGTTTCTGCCGAAATGGAAAAGCGAAAGGTGGCCAAGGTGGAGGAGCAGAAGAAGTCTGATGAGGCGAAGGTCTATGCTGGGGAGGAGGGCGAGGCCAAGGGTGAAGCTACTGCAAAGGTTGTTTCCACAAAAACCACTGAAACAAATTTAATGCTAACACTTTAGAAACGAAGTTTGAGGAAGATGTCCAAGAGAAGAAGCTTGAGGAACCAGTCAACAGTATTGACATTTCTAGCTTTGAATTCTCACTGAACCCTGATGTTCTCTCCGGTCAAAAACCGGAAACAGAGGAGGAAAAGGCGCAAATGGAGAAAGACGAGAAAGATGTCAGAGATGCTTGCAATTTCCTGTTAACAACGGCAATACCAAGATTGGTAAATCTTTCTCGGTCCCCCGAAGAAAAAGAAAAGAAAATTACCCAGCTAACGCATTGTCAGATTTCTGATTTAGCCGAAGGCGAGGTCGGATCACCCATGGACGGCCATTCTCTCTCCTGTCTCATGCACAAGCGAGGTGTCAATGTTCGCTATCTTGGAGTAATTGCCTCTTTGGCAGATGAGGAAGGGACCAAATTAGGCTCCATCAAGACCCTTGCAATTCAAGAGATGGTTTCTAGGGCGTGTAAGCATATTTTGAATGCCATGCTCCGTGGTCTCCCCGGCCCGTTGGTCCCTTTCTGTGTTTCACATTTCCTTAACTGCCTCCTGGGAGCTGAGCATAACCCTAACCCAAAGGTTATTCCTGATGAAGGTCTCTGGAAGCTGTATCATGATGCCGACTTTGGCTTCGAGAAATTAACCATTGAGGGTCTCCGGGCGAGTATTGAAAAGGAGGTCAGCAAGAGGTATCGGTACAGCCTTCAAGAAAATTGGATTAGCGACATCAAACATCTTCAACTGCTTCGAGAGATTGCTCTTAAGTTTGGTCTCCAAATGAAAATCAAGAATTATGAATTTGGCGCTCCCAAACCCACATCAGTGGCTGCAAAGGTCAATAGTGAGGCATCGCCATCTACTAATGGAAATTCAAAGGGCAGGTCGAGCAGCAAGAAGAAGTCGCCCGTGACATCGATACATGAGGCGCCTATTCCCAAGCGCCCCTCGATAACATTCGATCCCGAGGATATTATGAACGTGGTACCAGTTGTCAAGGATTCATCTTCTAAGGTACTCTAATTTATTGTGGCGGTTTTACATTAATTGACTAGCCACTTACTAATGCGATAATGCTGCAGAGTCTGTTGGCTGAGGAGGCACTCGAGGCTGGCCGGATGTCGCTCATTCAAGATCATAAGGAAATGGGGCAAGAACTCCTTCTCGAATCTCTTTCGCTGCACGAGCAAATCTACGGTGTCTTGCATCCCGAAGTAGCTCGCGTTTACAATACGCTTTCCATGCTGTATTACCAACTAGAGGAGAAGACTGCTGCCGTAGAATTAGCCAGAAAAGCGGTAATTGTATCGGAGAGGACATTGGGAATTGATTCTGCCGAGACGCTACTCAACTACCTCAACTTGGGACTCTTTGAGCACGCGAACGGAAATACCAAGACAGCACTAGCTTACATCAAGCATGCACTCGGTTTCTGGAGGATTATATACGGCCAGGCACACCCAGATTCGGTCACGACAATGAACAACGTTGCCGTAATGCTTCAAGCACTGAAGCATTACACCGACTCCCGGAAGTGGTTTGAGGCATCCTTGGCGGTTTGCGAATCCATTTTCGGGAAGCAATCTCCGCATACGGCCACTCTCTACTTTCAGCTTGCGCAGGCTCTTGCCCTCGACCATGATTCCAAGGGAGCTGTCAATAGGATGCGCGATGCCTACAACGTCTTCCACGCCAAGCTCGGGCCGAACGACCGCAACACTAAAGAAGCCGAGAGCTGGCTCGATCAGCTCACTCAGAACGCCGTGATCCTTGCGAAGCAGGCAAAGGACATCCAGGAGCGTAAGAAACGGGGATTCCCCATGACACCACACGTAACTATGTCAACTCGTCCGCAGCCCCAGGTTGGTCAAGGATCTGTCGCTCCCCACGGAGTAGCTGGATCGGCGACCTCCGCGTCTGGGTTGGGGAGAATGGACCCTCGGAGCATCGACGAGCTCATAAAATTCATCGAAGGCAGCAGCGAACCGGTAGCCCCGAAGAAGAAACCTACAAGAACTAACCCCAAGAGGCGCGGAGGTGCTGCTGGCCCCGGGCCCAAGAAATAGAAAAGCTGGTGCAAAATCGTTGAATGCTGTGTTAGGGGATTACAGCACCGGTAGAGGATGAAAGTTTGTTTCATTAAATGTGGGTTCTGAATTCTTTCCAGTAAAGTTTTTTTTGCGCCTCACTGTTGATCCAATAATTCTTATTTATTACTATCCGCTTGCTTTGTCCATTCCCATCTTAGTTTCGTTCGGCGATGTTCCAGCGATCAGCAGCCGGCAACAAAAAAAGCATTTTCTCTCTCTCACTCCTGTTTTTCGTTGTGTGTGGGTGCTGTGTATAGGCTTTTCCTTATTTTATCCTCGGCATGACGGGAAGGTTGGCTAAGACAGACCGGAACATTGTTGGTGAATTGAGTTGGGCCTGATAAAAGAAAAAAGAGGGGAGGGGGGAGGGGGTGAAGGTTTACACAAAAGTTCACTCGATTTGGGTCTGTTTGTTTCGTGATATTTGTATTTTTTTTTCCTCTGGGTTATCATTCTTTCAGTCTTCCTTTGGGCCCTTTCTTTCGGCGGTCTCTCCTCGTAGTTTACTGTAAATATTATCTTCCTTCCTCCTCATTTCCCTTGGACTGTACAGTACTTTAGTGAGGATCATCTCTTCTCCGTCTTTAAACTCGAGGATACATTGTCCCTTGTGCTATCTGTCTGTCTGCCTGGTCTGGCCAAGTCCTCTCCACGAAACGCAGCCCACGACATCGCGCCGTACCGCATTTCATGCACGAAAATAGGGGCGGTGGCCTCATCTACTCGTGCCGGTATGATACGGTAGTGCACCCACCGTACCCGAGGGTTCCACAGTACCGGTATCGCTCGCTCGCCAACCTCGTGCCTCTTCGCAAGGATAAACCACCTTCTACAACATGCTACGCTACAAGTACTCGTACAAGAGCCCACCATATCAGTCAATCAATCCCTGGAACGCGGGCTCATACCTCGTCCATTCATCCATTATTCATACCCTACAACATCACACCGGTACCGGTACAGTACGAGTATATACTGCGCACGGCGTCAACATTTTCAAAAGCACTGTACCACACATACCCGTGTTTTCGACAGCATGTTGCCATTGTCGTTGTGGAAGAGATTGTTGGTCCCTGTATGAGTGCTGGCATGGGAATAACTGTGAACATTGGAATGTTGTGAATGTCAGCTTGCCATTGATAGCGGGAATTGTAGGAATGGGAAACGGAATGGAGCGTACTGTGCTAGTACTCGTACAAGTAGGATGATCGCAATCAGGGAGGCTGCACTGGGCTAGGAAATTTGCATCATGCTGTATTGTAATCATTGATTGACGCTGTCGCTTTAGGTGTTGGTTGATGGGATGCTTGAGGGTTCACTTCGGTCTCCAATCCGCAGAATAAGGTTTTCGAGTGATACGGATGGCACGGCATAGCATGGCGCACTGTGTCCTACCCACCACCCACACACTTACTCGAGTGCAAGTAACTTACGGCACTTGTACTGTACGGGCACTTTCAACTTTCAAGTGGTGAATAGGAGGGCACAAAAAACGGATGGAAAAGAGTGTACTCGTACGGTGCTCGAGTAATAAAAAAGGAAAAGGAAAGGAAAGGAGGTCTGGTCTTGCCCTTGCGTCGATTGTTGTGGGAGTTTTTGTGGATCCTCCTTTTTTTAATATGAGAGGGGGTGGGGACGGGAAGTGCGTGCGTGCGTGCGTTGCGAAATGGACGGGAGGTCCATGTTTGAATTCATGTTGACTTGGTGACTTTACTTGGCAAGGCTGGGGAGTGTGTGAGGGAGATGCCGGTGGTGTGGAAGATAGCTGATAGGGTGTGGCGGTCTTTGGTGATCCCTTGGTTGTAAAATTGCACATCATAGCGCAAACACGAAGAGAAATTGTGCGGGAAGTTCCCCTGCTTCTTGCGTTTGTGGGTACAAGTACTAGTACAGTACATGATCATCATCTTCACTGCGGTGACCATGGGTCTGTTCAAGCTTGTTACGAGTATTGGTACTTGTTGAAGTGACTGTACAAGTATGTAAGTAAGTATGTATGTATGGTAGCTAACTGTACTCGTACTGTACTGTACTGTACTGTACTGAGCATTCGAGTGGGCAATTTGGAGAATTGACCGCTCCCTCCATCCCTTCCTCGCCACCCGTGCTTGTACGTGTACAAGTAGCAGCAGAGGGCGGAAATTAGGATCGTCCAGAAGGATCCCCCCCAATTCCTCCTTCTCTTTTCCTCTCCTTCCTCCACCCGTCCATGACTTTCCTATCCTGCTGGCTGGTGAAACGAAGCGGACGATTCCGCTCCTTTGCCCTTTTCCTCTCAACTCGATTGGTGGAGTTAGATTCCTTGGCGGTGTGGGTATTTGCTCTCATTCAGTTGGAATGGGAAGGTCTTGGCGGTAAGGGGAAGGCAGTGGGGGAGATCAGGTACCGTCGCCAGCGGAATTTGGTTGTTTTTTTTTTGCACTTTTTGCACTTTTTGTCGATTGGTTGTTGACTTGTTCGAAGGGCAGCTTTAGCTGGTTCGGCGGGAGGGAATAGTTAAACGGTTTTCCCGTCACCCTGGAGCGGTGATGAAGGATGATTTGCCACTTTTGGCTTTCTCCTGGTCGGGTTTGGGGGGGGGCACTGGACTGGATCGGGTGTGTGTGTGCTCGTCACTGGGATTTGGTGCAGGGATGGGAAATTGAGGGTGATTGGCTTTGCAGATTGTGGATTGTGGCCCGAGATTGAGAGGAAAAGAGGAGAGGAGAGAAAAGCCCTTTCTCTCTCTCTCTGTCTCTTCTCATTTTTACCCTTTTTGCCCTTGTTCACACTCAATCTTCCTCTTCCTTTCTCCTTCTCTTTCCCTCTCCCCTACCGTAGCCTAAGCCAATCTTGGATCCCCTGCCCCCTATCCCAATTCCCCACTCTCAATGCCTATAAGGATGGCCTCGAGTCCCCCCATCTTCAAATCCTCTTTCTTTCCTTCCTTCCTCACTACTCACAGTCTACCGCGTCCAATCCACTTCACCAGTCGCTCTTTTTTTTTTAGCAAACCCCCCACACTCTTTTAAAAACCCCTTTTCCTCTTAATTCCCACTACCTTCACTGTTATCCTTTAGGGATTTATACAAAAAAGTCTTTATATAAAGAAATAACTTCAACAAACAAACAAGCAAAATGCGTTTCTCCACCATTGCCGTTTCTGCCGCTGTCTTCGGTGCCACCGCCATGGCTCTGCCAGGATCTGTTGTCTACCAGACCGAGATGGTCACCATCACCTCTTGCGCGCCTGAGAAGACTGACTGTCCCGCCAAGTCTACTTCCGCCCCGGTTGTCAGCACTCCTCCTCCTGTCGTGACTCCTGTCTGCCCAGGATATCCTAATGTATGCTTATCCCCTCAAGCCTATTGATACGAAACCTGGAGCAATTTGCTAATATGGATTCAATTAGTGCTACCCGCCTCATCCAACTCCTAGCTCTGGTTACAGTCTCCCTGTCCACCCCAACAGCTCGTATGTTCAACCTGTTCCTTCCACCAGCAAGCCTGTCTGTCCAGGTGCACCTCACTGCCCTCCCGTTGCCACCGTCGCTCCGGTCTGTCCAGGAGGCCCTAATGTTAGTTGTCCCGTTGTTAAAGCCTGTTCGGTGGAATGGTTTGCTAATTATGATGTTTAGTGTCCACCTGTCAGCATGACCTCTAAACCGGTTGCTTCTGTCATCCCTGGAACTGGTCTCCCATACATTCCTTCTGGAACTGGTGTTCCTTACCCTACCAAGAACACATCCGTCCCGGTTCCAACTACTCCACCAACCTACACTGGTTCCGCTTCCATCCAGAGCTTTTCTATCTTGGCTGTTGGTGTTGCTGTCGCCGCTTTCTTCTTGTAAGCACCGAGCGCTCCATCGACCTCTATGATGATGGATGACTTTTTTTAATCTCACGCTTTTGCTGGGAAAACATTCAAATGGGATGAAGTGATTTTCAATTCTGTCGGTTTGGTTGACTTGGTGCTGGCAAATGTGATGTTAACCTATTACATAAGGGCTGGTTCGCGTTTTCGTGTAATTTCTAGTTGTGAATTATTTGGGTTCTCCCTCTTTTTCTTCATATTCTTTTCTTATAGATTCTTGGTCTTGAAGGTCGTGAGTTGAGTTGGATCAGTAGTGGATTTTGAAAGCTGGTCAGGGGAGCAAAAATAAGCCTTTTTCTGAGGAACAGAATCGTTTCTCTTTTTGTGTTTTACGATATCATAATTAAGCTGTGCTTTTTATATATATATATATATAAATATATATTCCCTTATGTTGGGTCGACTTGTCCTGATGCGTCGGTAATCTGGACCGTGATCTGGTCCGTACGAGAATAGCAGGGTGTCTGGCATGTTACACTGTGCTCCTCATTTTCTTCGATTGTCTTAGATTTCCGTCATCCTTGCTCGATCGCCGCGATGCACCCCCTTCTCATGTCCGCGCGAAGAAGTTTGTGTCACAGGTCGACCTGGAGTATGAGCCGTTTTTTTGCACTTTTTTTTCCTCCGTCGCGTGCTCCTGTATTACCTACCTACCCCTAGCACCCGAGCAGGGTAAGAGGTGAGAAGGTGAGAAGTTGTGATGTGAAGTTCCGAAGAGGGGAAAGGTCGAGTAAGTGGGCTTGCCGGGCTACTGTATTTGTTTTGTCTTGTTTTTCTAGTGTAAGAAGGGTAGGGGGATTGGCTCGAATTACGGCGATGTGTGATTATTCTGACCTTGCTCGGGGGGGAATCCGTAGGGGGGGTTCTGTTGCCTGTAATCTACTATGTGCAGTAAGTACCCCAGGGGCCAGTAGGGGATCCAATTTGGTTTACTTTGTTTCGTGTAGACTGTACACGCGGAAAACTGCTGACTTGTCATTACTTTATGGCACTTTGCGATACTATTTTTTCCGGGTCGAGGGGTCCGTAACAGGCAGGCAGGCAAACGGAATTCCAGCTGAACCCTGACTTTTTGAGCGGAGTATACCCAGGGTGGACGGGGGGAACTCGGGGGAAAGGACGGAGAAATGGTAAGAAGTGTGATATTATGATGGATTGCTGTAGAGCTCGCGTCATACATTAGGGACGGTCAGCTGTCAGCATGTATCATGTCCCATTCCATCAAAATGGCTTTTTCTTTTGTCAGCGTCAGCAAGGCATTTTCCCAACGTTTGCGTGCGTGCGTGGTAAAATAAAACATGTCAGCTTTTCACAAGGCTACAGGAATCGTGTGGAATAAATTTAATTTTTTTTCTTCTCCTTATGCTCTCAAGAGGGGTACCGTAATAGTCACTGTGGAGGAAATAAATCAAAAATTTTTTCTTCCGGCTCTGAGTATCATACTCGTTCACCACCAGTGAGTGATATTTTACTTCTCACCCCTTTGATTACATAAGCTTATGAGGTTGGAGCGTTTGTCAGCGAGTTTCAACCTCTCGACCGGGTCGTCACGTGCCTAGTATGATAGGCGTTTGGACAACCAGTTATGATACTCGAAGGTCGAACAGGTAATTTCTTCCGTTCAATCACCTTCCCACAGCCACGGATAGCGGAAGTATACTGCTCATCCGGGTTCACTTTCACTTCGGGGGGCGGGGCGAGTTTGGCACGGCGGAGTTCGTGTAGCTCCTGTATTAGGTTGATCACTCAGTTATCGTCTATCTCGCCCCTCTATCTCGCCCCGTTACTGTACCGTACAACTAGGGAAGCGTAGCGTGGTGGGATATGTGATACCGCGATAGGTGGAAATACTGTGTGAGTGATGATTGAAGGAAAATTTCACGGGGTGGGGAAAGAGGTGGGGAGAAATTGACCTAAATTTGTCTATTGGGAAGGAGTTTGGTTGATGAGGGGGAGTGGGGTGGTATATTTGCGTGATAGATTCATAGATGCATCACTCGGTGTATCTAGCGCTGAGCCAGCCGACAGCTGGGTATGATATCCACAATGTTACTCCTTTTCGACAGCTTTCCATCAATGAAATTCGGAAGCGGAACTCATGGCTAGAGTTTGTGAAAGCAATAACAATGCTCGATATTAATATTAAACTGACACTATTAGGAGCCAATGATCAACTCCCCCCTCACCCTACATTTACACCCACCATCTCATACCCAATCCCTTCAATACCAATCCCCCCAATAATAATCCTACACAAACACTAAAGAGCTCTTAGTTACCCGTGAAGGCAACACAGTCAATGTTAGAATTGCCAAGGCCGTTCTAAAAGCATTGATTAGCCACGATCTACTCCCCCCCCAAAAAAAAATCATCGGTAAATAACATACCTGCTTGGAAGAGCTAGAACAGCAAGCAGCCTTGGCACTACACTGGCTAAGGTTGGAGACCCCATCAACTTTTCTCTTCATTAGCTTTTCCCACACCAACATTTAGAAGAAGCTACTAACCACTCTGGACATTGGAGATCCCACTGTTGCACTTGACCTTAATGTTGTCCAACACGGAAGTGTAGGTACCGACGTTCCCGATTTTGTCGGCGTCGTCACAGCAGTAGAGCTTCTGGTTCTGCCCCGGGCAGGTCTTGCTGGAGTCATTGACTTTGACGTTGTGACCGTCATGGTGCTCGTTGCCAGCGAGGGGAGCAGCGGTAACGGCGGCGGCGAAGAGGAGAACAGCGAGGGACTTGATCGAAACCATTTCGATCGATTGGGAAAGGGTTTGTCGAAACTGAAGGTTAAAGAATAAAGGGTAGAGTGGATTGGTAGTGGTGGTAATATGAAGGAGTGAGTTGATGAGGATGGTGGTGATGGAAAGAAGAGACTTGTGGAGAAGGAGGAGGAGGTCTTTATACATGATATCCTGACTCGGACATCTTCTCTTTTCACTCAGGAAGCGGGACACCAGTCCTCGTGCAAACCCTCTACGACATCACGACCGAATCCAAAGCTCGCCGACTCACCCACTACACTCCAGAAGTCACGGTCGATCACTCAGGGACATCAGTAACAACAACAACGGCGATCACTACCGGATCAGTAGAGCTAACCTCATCTGATCTCATCTCAGCTGAACCGCGCACCGTGCAAGAAGGTAAGGTACAGTACTGGTACGGTACCTGAATGGTGTCTTTGTAGTGACTGGCTCGCCCGCCGCGCCGATCCCGTTTAACTACCGTACCGTACGGTTGTCCACTATTCCTTACAAATTGTGTTTCGCCGGGCCGTCCGCCCTCTCGGGGTTGGGCTGAGACACGAAAATTGGGAAAGACTGAACCGGACCGTGTCTCAGTCCCATCGGCGGTCAAGTGCAGAGCCGGGTTAGCGCTAGCGCTACGTGTCTGAATAATCCGTTTTTACGTGATGACTCTGATGAGGTTGCGATGGGGGTCGTTGTGTCTTGCGGTCAATGATGTCCGTGATCTTCCGGGGAGGGGCTTTTTTTTAGTGGGGGGAAAGGGAATTTTTTTTTTTTAAAAAAAAACTTTTTTTACTGATGGGATTGGATTGGGTGTAACCTCTCCCCTTCCCCTTTTCACGGGTTTTGGATCATCTATGCAAGCATCTCTTGAGATTTCCAAATCGCACCTCTCCGCCCTGTTCCACTCTTTGCTCCGGCTTCAACCCCGGAAATCGATCCAAAATAGCTTTAGTCGAGTCCCTCGCCATTCTCCTCTTCGCGGCTGCCGTCGCTACGGTCCCTGTACTCGAGTAGCTGGCGACGCACATCACTATGTAGGCAATTCTGGCGGCATCAGAGGCTCTAGCACGATGTGCGAAGCCCGGAGCAGACGTTCTTCTATTCTAATACAACAATGCTGGAAGCTCTCGGGTAATCGGTTCCTTCTCCGGGGGTCTGGATAACAGAATCGTCAAGTTCTATTCTGGTTGGTGGATTGGATTGGTATGTAGGCTAACTTAGTTGATGCTCGCGGGCCGGTCTCTTCAAAATTGTTACTAATTTTGTTGCCTTCGCGGGTGCCAACTAACCATGGTACAAAATTACGAATGAGTGATGGGTGGTGAGTGGGATTGGGGGATCTAATAATTGTCTTTTATATCTTAAATTATCAAGTTGACCTCTCTCTCTACACCGTAGAAACCTGGATAATTGGACGGTATGCTTGTCTTTGGGCTTTCCTCTCTCTCCAAATGGTTACAGTGATAAATTTTTCTTTTTTCTGTCTCGGAAGAGGGAAAGGGGCTGTGTTTTTGCTGTGCCTTGAGCCTCCCTTCCAAAGAAGGAAATTTTGGACTACATAGCACACCGTTCAATTATTCAAGTATCATATTCACAGCACTACATCCTATCGGACTTGAGCCTTTGTAAAACAAAATCAGGTCAAATCAAATCAAACCAAATCATCAATTGCGTAAGTTAGGCTCAGGGAGTGTAGAGTTAGGGGTGATTTTGCAAGCTAGGAAGGTGTCCATCTGGACTTCGTTCATTGCAGAGGTTTTCCAGAAACCTGTAGGGAGTTGCTTCACCCAGCCGAAATCCAAGATACATTCCCTATATTTGCTGATCCCAAGAGCACATGACCCGGTCCACCGGGAGCTAAAATTTAATTGAAGATTAACCTAGAGGATGATGACCTTAACCATTGGCTTCGAGAATCTCGTGCTGCACAAGGAGCATTCGAATTGTGTCTTCTTCTTGATGCCATAGTTATCACAAGTTTCATCCCAAAGTCCAGTGATACCGGAGCTGAATTGAGGGCGCGCTGGGAAGCGGTTGTGAGGGGTTTGAAGAGAGTTGAGCTGCGCCGGTCTACAAAAATGGCTTCGTTTCTTTCCGATTAGGTTCCTCAATCGGGCTGTAAACTTAGCTTATGGGAATACGATCCCATCAACTAGTACCCACTGCTTACCACTTACTGATGGAATGATCCGCAAGGGGAAAGGTAGCGTGGCTGGGGCTGTGCCTCACCCGTGGGGGGATCTAGCTGTCGGACATGATTTCGGGCTTGATGCTAAGAGTTGAGTGTTTTACACAGTATGATACACGATGGGAGACTAGAGCTCTTGCATACAGGTGGTCACTCGGGAAATCTTTGAGCTAAGGTGGGTAGTGATTTTTTTGGATATTGATAAATGTGATGTATTAGATCAAAAGGTAGGTAGATATGAGAAAGAAAAGAAACACCACTATTATGAATTACAATATAAGACCCCACCCGACCACCCCATACTTGGCATTCCTCCTTCACATCCACACGTAAATTGCTCATTCAGATTTCTTCGACTTAGTTGGCAGCGATAGCAAAACATCCGGAGTCAAGGTTGAGGAAACCATTCTGTAGAATACCGATTAGCTCACGTATCACAAACGGGAGCGGAAAACAAACCTGAGCACCATCGCTGGTGCAGCAAACAGCCTTCTCACTGCACTGACTCTGTCCAGAAACACCATCGACTACTCAACCAGTTAACTTAGTCGAAAACACGGACATTCAGAAATACTAACTAGAATGGACGCTACTAGTCGCAGAGTTGCAGTCGAAGGCAATGCTGTCAAACATGGCAACGTGGGAACCATGACCCTTGGACTTGGTGAATTTGTTGCAGCAGAACACCTCCTGGTCCTGTCCCGTGCAGCTTTTGCTGTTGTCCTCGACATTGTTGCCATGACCTTCTCCACCAGCAACGGGGATTGCGGTGACGGCAGCGGCGAAGAGGATGACGGCGAGGGACTTGATAGAGACCATTTTGACAGATTTGTGGGGGCTTGAATAAAGCGGAAGCTTGGGGAAGAGAGTAAGAGGGTAAGAGTGGGTTGGTATTGGTATTGGAGTGGTAGAGTAGTGGAGGAGTGAAGAGTGGTTGAGTAATTGAATGGGCGAGTGGATGAGTGGGAAGGGAGGGAGGGGGGGTGAGATTTATGCTCAATCCCTCTCGTTAGAAGTCTCCACCACTTATTCTCTTGATCACAAAGCACTTCGCAGTGGATAGACGTGAAGGTTGTCCAGTGCGTCTCGGTCCCGTTGTTGGTCGGTCTTTGGACAAAACAGGAGTACTCCGGCGCTCTGCTTGTATTGTCCCTAGTCAGACACCATGCGGGCAACCTAAGCGATTGTTCACTACTCTTTCATTACCGCATCTGGTGGCAGTTCCGGGGGGGATAATTGTATGATGAAGACTATATCAACGTCTGTTTTAACCGCGCTTTGCTACTGTAGCTATCTTGGTAGTTTCCCGCTGGCCAAAGTTACAGAATATCAGGTGGCAGACGGAACTGAATGATTGGGGGTAGGTATAATAGGCACAGGAGGATTTACTCTTTTGTGTATGATAGAGTTCGAATGTGGAGGTATATCCGCATTCTAATTAATTAGTGCGCGCCCTATGTCGAGAACAGGGGTGGAAGACTGTCTGTGCCCCGGATGAAGAGACTTAGTCTGGGCTAACATCAAGAGCAAGACCTTGAGGTGTTTTCACCGATGGTCCACTTTTGATCACTGACCTCTCCGAGTATCATAGAAGATCTCTACTACGATACGCCCTCTCTCGATTCGGCTTGTACAATGACCGTACTTCTTATTACCAGTAGTTCATAGAGAATAGGGAGGAAAAGAGTCTTTTCTCACTTTTTCTATTTTCTACCTTCTACCCATTTGGCCTTTTTTTCCTATCATACGACCTCTTTGCAGCTACTCTTTCCCTGTCGCTTGTCCTCATTACCCACCCCACGCGTATTGCGGAACTCGCTCGTCATTGAGGTTAAATATTAGCCCCAGTATCTTTGGTATTCCAGGTCTCTAAATTTGCCAGGTATAGATCCTGCATAGGTACCCTGTGGGGGATTGGGACCCGGATTGTGAAAGGGTCTTTATTTCTACTCTATCATATTGTAGTCTTTCCGACTGTCGGGGTAACCATATTGAGGTTAGATCCAAATCACGAGACATTACTTGTCTGCTGTGCCGTTCCCTCAGCCCGTGCCCGTCGCGGAAGTACTACGCAATCGTCTCGCCGCATCGGGCCCACCGTCCTACTCGAGGATGGCCGCCCCGATACAGTGCTGATCCGAACGGGTCGGGATGCTTGGGCTAAACTTTGATAAGCTCTCCAAGACACCAATGCATCCCCTTTACCTCAGATCATCAGATCAGATCAAATGCACAACAATCGCGAGCGTTTCGCGGTTATCTGGAACCTTGGTTCCGAGAAATGTTGATCGGCGATCACTTAACTTAAAGCTGTGCTCCTCCAAATACGGTACGATACTGGGTTGGGCTGTTGGCCCTACCGTATGATGCTCAGTTTACACACTACTGGTACTTGTGCACGAAGGCAGCAGACCTCAATACTCATAGTTGATAGGGTAGAGCTGGCCCAAGGTAGTTCCCTTTACGTTTGTCCTTGTGTATTTTACTACCCGTGGTGTATAGCAAGTGCCAGCTAGTCGCTAGGTTCAGCGTAAATTAAGACCAACGCTTCAGCCCTAAATTCGAGATAGTTTCGGCACTTACGTTCTTGGTGGGTCTCTAGAATCAAATCTTTGTATCATATGTAGCATTCAACTTAATTATATCCCGTTCCATCTGTTACTGTAAACCCTTCCATGCCACCGCAGCTCTTCAGGAAAAGTTCAAGTATCATAAGGAAAAGATTCAATTGGGGTTTGAGTGAACCGCTGTGCTATCCGGATCATCCGACTCTTTCCCCTGAATCTCATAACCGGATACGGCAGTCAAGGGAACCCTCCACGCGAAGCGGTCGGAGTAGCGAGCTATGCGGTAGCTGGGTATTCCGTTGTTGCTCTGGCTGAGTTGCCGTGGGGGTCGGGTCTCACTCGGCGGTAATGCCAATATCAGGTTAACCTAGCTTTGATCCGTCCGAGGACCGATTAGACAACCACCACAACCACGGGAATGCACTGAACTGAATCGTCTCTCTGCTCACCAAAGTGATTTGCGGTGAAGAGGAAGAAGAAGAAGGGCCAAGGGGGAATAACAATTCGGCTGACGATATCGTGTATAAATACTAGGCTCCCTCCTCCGTAATTTTCTATCCTCATCCACTTAGGCATCCTTCACTTCTCTATCATTACCATCCAACTCCCCAAACATTCTTTACTTTTAAGCCTTTGCCCCCCAAATATCCGAAAATCAATCAAAATGGTTGCCATCAAGTCCCTCGCTGTCCTCCTCTTCACCGCTGCCGTCACCGCAATTCCCCTTGCCGGTGGGAACGACAACGCCGGAGACCACAGTGTGCAGTGTGGAGACCAGGGGCAGACCCTCTACTGCTGCAACGATATCTCCGACTCCAAGACCAAAGGTAAATACGTTGGTCTCTTGGATGATGTCACTGTCAAGTGCAACGATGTTACTAGCAATGTTCAGTCTGGTGGGTTTTTACTTCCGAGAATCAAATGCCTGATCAAAGCTAATTTGTTGAGTAGTCGACGGCGTCTCCCGTCAGAGCCAATGTGATGCTAAGGCTGCCTGTTGCAGCAGCAGCAACATTGAGCAGGTTTGTTTCCAGAAACCGGTGTCAATTTCATACAGCAGCTAATTGATATTATAAAGAATGGTTATATCAACATTGTCTTTGGCTGCCAGGCTATTGCTGCCAACTAAGCCGGATAAGGGATCGAGAACGGGGGACTGTGTGTGTTTTGGGATACTGGACAGTTGGATTTGGTCTTGTATACGTTAATTTATAATATTGCGCCTTTTTTTCTTCTTCTCAAATCTCATTCTTGTGCGACTCAGTGATCTTGTGAACCAAGCCGGGTGACCTGAAAACCTAGAGCCAATGCTTGAGTATATTCGAATTCTTAATTCTCTGCGGGAAAGACTCTCAATCTTTGCGAACTTCTCAGGCATCTGGACACCCTCAGTGCGGAAGGCTCCCAAAGCGCCGAATCTTGGCGCCGAGTAGCCTGAATTTCTTTGAAATTCTCGAGCACCAGTTAATCCCCTTGAACTTCCGGTAGGGTCCCAACATGTGGAGTTTGTTTTGCCCCTGATTTGCTCAGATCTTGGTCCGGGAGAAACATCGGGATGAGATCTGGGATCATCATGCATCACTTGTGACATTCCCTCACTCGTTGGGTTCTTTCACGCCCATTGTCTTACCTGGCCCGGCCACTTGATCCTACTACTTACTTACTTATGGCGACTCCCCCGAAACAACACATCCACCGGGCACTACACACAGACACGTTCAGGGACGGCAAAATCTTGGGACGACCTGCTCTTCACCATCTGCCGGCGCACGCGCTGCTAGCATAACATTATATCGCCCGACGGACCAGGAACCCTTAACACGCGTGATCACTTGATTCAGCCCTAAATGTTTGAAACGTCGTGTACTGTACTGGCATTGCGCCTTCAACGTTCTACTCCGAAATCACCCCCGGAAGTCACCCAAGTGGCATCCCATAACTCTGTTTTTCACCCGCTCTCAGCATCAACTCAAGCTGAGCGGGTTAGCATCGAAAACTAAGGTACTACACGCGACAGCAATATTTGGAAATTTCTAAGATCCCAGATCCTAGTTAGGGCCAGTAAGGTTTGTCTTCTGAACCAATACCCACACCCTGAGCAAATTTACATTACTCGAACGTTGCGAACTCGTAAACCATCAATAGGTTTCGCCATCTATCCGGGACATAAATTGCTAAGAGAGGGAAGGTCGTTGTGTTCGGCCATAGAACGATGAAAATTTCGCATCCCGTCTGCTCTGCGGTAAACAAGCATTGTATCGACCGGCTAGTACTACAGTGGGTGACCATGTGGGAATCCCGGTTGCTGAACTCTTTTTTTCCTCTTTTCTTTTTTTATGAACCCTTTGCGTTTTTGGACCGCAATGTCTATGGATGGAGATGGCGGAAATTAAGGCGCTTGCGGGGAGGCGGAATGGACGAGTCCGATCATGGATTATCACTCAATTCATTCTACTTATGGTATCGAGTTATTCTCGCCCCTGCTTTATTGGGGAAGCGATTGGAAATTTGAATATTATATGATGGAGAAAGCGACTTGGAACTGGCCCTCAATTATGCGAAGCAGGAGAAACAATAGTCATCATAATAATATTATGGTCTATACCCAACGGCAGAGCTAGCTAGCTAGGTTAACCCATCGCATCCATGTGGTAATGCGTCACCTCCTACTCCCCGACTCTGCGGACAGCGTCACTCGGAGCACTCTCTCCAACAATTAACTGCCAGATCTGCCACTGCTTTTTCACTTCACCTCGACCTCCCGATCTCGAACACCCAGAGTGTACCAGGAGCTGGATGGTGAGGTGGTGGTGGTAGGGGAGCAGCCCACCACGATAGGGGTGGAATTGATCTGCCCTGTTTTTCTTTCTTTTTTCTTTTTCCCCTCAATCTTGATTGCGGGGTGTGTGCTCGAGTATTGGGTCGCATTCTGCTGTGTTGGCTTCCGTTGGCTTTTACTGCGCGACGGGTGATGATGGGATGGATGGTGGGTGTTGGAGGGAAGGATCGGGATTGAATCAACTTTGTGCGATACGATACATCATACCGGTATGATACCCCCAGGGATCTGTAAACGATGAGCTCCACAACTCGTATCGATTCCCCCTACACGTTGGTGTAATACCCCAGTCCAACGGGTCTCGGCCGCTCTGATGACGAAAAATTCCAGCGCCGTGGGTTAAAAAAAACACGGAAATCCGTAACCACAACCTACCGCTCCAGTTTACACCAAGTATGATATACGATGCATCCGACAATATCCACAGCTCCCCAAAAATCCCGTCACCGGTGGCCGCCCGGTAATCTAGAAGAATTGCTCTCACCCAAATACCAAAAAGAGATATGTGACACTTACGATACCCACCCGGACCTGAACCAAGATCGATCGGGCCCCCACCACTCGCTCCCGGGACGGCCCGCGCTATGGAACCCAGCTGGACATCGATAGGTCATGCCCTGTATTATATATATCATACACCGCCATAAAACCATCGAGAAACCATCCTCCAAACGCTCGCCGATCTCTACCCCACACTACTATACAGCTGCGCTACGATACACAATTTGGACCTCCCGAGCCCTACCCGCCGAGCCCGCACTCCCCCCACTTTTAACCATCCCTCGGGCACTGCGATGCGGAGACTCGGGATAAGGTGGAGAGTGGATGGGTTATAACCGCCCCCATGAAACTTAACTTATGGCGCCCCTGTAGAGCAATGTCTATAACAATCACGAGACATAGATCTGCTTGCTACCTCAAGGGCAAGCAGGCAACCATGCCCAGCTAAGGATGCTGAAGCGGGTTACATTTATGCGCGATGTTCTAATTTATCCGGTGCCCGGAGGGGAGAGGGGGGGGGGGCTGTGTGTCAATGTCAATCGAGATGTTCGCAGATTTTTTCACGTTGTTGGTCAGCATGGGTCATGGGTGGGATAAGGGCAATGTACCCGCACGTCTTTGCCAAGAATACAGCCATGTACCGAATTTTGGCGAAAAACTCAGAGGTCTATCTTCACTCTTTCAAGAAAATTCGGTGCCCGGCTGTGTTATTGGCGACGGTGCGCGAGTACAGTATAGGGGGTCCACTCAGACTTGCTGTGTATAGCTGTTGGAGCCAGGGCCTTTTCTCCTTTCATACACTTGTAAGTGTCGTAACCGTGGAGCGTCCACACGCATGCTCCGCGACGCCAGCTGACCTAACTCAGATCCGCAACACTTCCCGATATCGCTCCCGGAACTGAGTTAAGTATCCAGTGCATACCCAACCATCATTAAATCTGGAGAGAGGGGTATCCCCCGCCCACTCGACTCATCACACAAAATCACCCGCTCACAACCCCTCACTCGCTCAAACTGTGGAAGCCCTGCCCACAACCTCGGTTAATCCCCACACCCACCAATCGGGCCTTCCTCGCGGGGTAGAGCGCACCACATCAATCCATCAAACACCCAATACAATACTCGTATCATACAGTGCTCACCTCCACACTAAAAAAAACATAGCAATATATTCCAGCGATGAAATGACGATAAATACACCCAACTCCAACCTACCTCAACTTGCTCCCCCCCCCCCTTTTTTTCCGAAACCCCCCTCCCAAGAAAAACATCCGATTTCTTATGTGAAATGAAAGGCTGAGTGAGTGATGGAGTAATGAGCGAACAAAGGAACGAATGAATGAACTAATGAGCGAATGCCTGGGTAACGAGCGAATGCGAGTGGGTAATGTAACGAGCAGACAAGCGTTAATCGATAAGAGAAAGAAAAAATGTGCGCCAGCGATGCAGGTAGATGCGAGGAAGGAAATTTGTGAATGAACAGGGGAAGAGTCGGGAAAAAAAGAGTAAGAGAAAAGTGAAAGATAAAGTGGAAAGGTGGAAATTTTCATTAACCGATCTGTAGCTTAGGGTAGCGTAAAAACAACAATAATATTCCCATGGGCGAGAAGCGGAACCAAGGAAAAGCACCAAATCTAAGAGTTGTCCTGTCTCGGCAACAACATCTCACCCCACTGGTCTCCGAAATACCCATCAAGGCCGATGGTCCCTGAGGTAACACCCATAAAGTTTGGCTGGGCGCTGCTGCTACCGATCATCCGGATGTCCTGGCCTGTTGTGTCCGGACAAGTGCCTTCAGGAAGTTGCTGCGACTGGCCTTGGAGGAGGTATTGTGGGAGCGGGCCGAATAGTTGGACTTCAAGACTATCGTATGGGTTACTACTCCCGCCACTGCCCGACGCATCGAAGCGGCTTTCGGGGGGGGATGAGCTATGGTCAATCTTATCGGGCGCACCTTGCGGGCGCTCAATGTCCAGACGGCCGGCGGCTTCGACTATGGATTCTAAAAGGGAATCCTTCTCCGCCGAAACAGATGCAGCACTCCCGTTACGGTCTGGGGGGTGACCGCTGCCAATGGTTACATCCTTTCCTGCGGTACGGGTTGTTCCGTTTGTCTGCATCTGCGATAGCAGTTTGCCGAGGTCAAAGTTTGGATGATTCACATCGACATCGGGAAGCAATACTTTGAGCAAAGCCTCCATCCGATGAAGCCGTGTCTCCAGGGCTTCGATGTATTGTGGAGCAGGGTTACGCCTTCGATTTGAGGGTTGATCGTAGGTACATTCTGTTTGCACAATGATACCACAAATGTCAGTTTAGACGGAAACTAATCCTCCCCCGCCACCGTAAATAGGGATCAACTCGCGCAGGGGCAATAGAGCATTGTGGGAAGGGAAGGTTTCGCCTGGGAAGAGAAATGTAAAAAAAAAAGGTGACACGAACCATAACTGTAAACCGTGCAATGGGTGCAAGGTTGTTTGCCATCACACTTGATCTTCTTCCTCCGGCATTCGTCGCAAGCTCGAGTGACTCTCCGGCGCTTCTGGAGCGGTAAAGTTTGCGCCTTGGCCGGGACTGAAGAGGGCGCGCTATTCCCGGCAATCGGCGGCGAACTTGTCCGCACAGGAGGAGGCATATGTGGCCAATCCGTAGTCTCCATCATGCTCGCTTCGTCGTCAAACTCGGAGGGAGAGGAGTGAGTCGAGCTCAAGTGGGATGGTGTATTCATGGTGAATCCCATTCGTGATGCTCCCTTCCCCTCAATATTCTCTCATAGATGCCAAAGGTTCCCTGCCTCCCTTATCCCCTCCCTCTCTCTCTCTCTTTATCTCTCTCTCTCTCTCTCTCTCTCTCTTGCACTCTCTTTTCTTCCCTTCTATTAATTAGAGACCAACAACTAGTGCATCACCCAAAAGAAGTATACCGGTACAGATATGGTGGAGTCCCAGGGGGCGGGGAGGGTTGGTTATGTAGACAGGGAAGAAAGGCTGGGAGCGGTGAGGTAAATATGATAATATGCAGCAGTAGCGGTGGTGGTATTAGAGTGAAAATGTGGGTACCGCAAGAGAAGTTGAGGAGCAGGGAAAAGAATGGGTGGCACTGCCTATGCACCAGATTGTTCGTGGAACAGGCCCTCGCTGTGCTCTACTGTACTCGTACTGTACAGTCTTGTTTCGGAGACCGAAAAGAGCTTGACCTTGCAACTCGCGTTGTAGGCACCTTCACCCAACGGGTGGTGCATACGATGCCGAAGCCTATTTCTTTCTGTTCTTTTTTTTTTTTTTTCGCGGGCCCAAAGAAATCCTTGACTGATAGGGGGACTGACGTGCTAAACTCACAGAGGAAATTTAATCCTTTCGTTCCCCGGGCCCAAGTGGCATGCACTAGTCAAGTAGACCTGTAGTGGTGGTAGAGGTGGTGGTTAAGTCAACAAGTAACCTACAGCAAAATTATTTCCTTTCCCATTCTTTCCTTGATGCTGCTCCTTTCCTTTCCCATTCTTTCTTTTATTTTTTGAGCTTGGTAACCAATCGCTCGGATGGTACCCTACAGTAAACAAAAGTGAAGATAATCATCCATAACAGTAATGATAACAAAGGGAAACTCCAATCGACAACAGATGCAGATATCAAGCGGGTCTTAATTGTCCTTCCTAGCAACGGGAAGATACGCGTGACAAGAAAGGAGAAAGAAGGGGAAGAAGGGGAAGAAGGGGAAGAAGCCGAAGGGGACAAAAGGTTGTCAGTGGACCGTAAGTGATTTCTTGGAAAAATATTGGCAACCGCCGTGATTCTTCACCCAGGTCACAGAGAGTCTCTTTGATCTTCCAACCCTTGTGGTTCATCATTGCTACCTGCGCCCGAGTATGCGTGTTTATGGCTTGAATCTTTGGAGAGGGGGTTCATGGGATCAAGCGAAGAAATATTGCAGGGGAGTGGAGTGAGAGAGTGCTTGAAGCATAGAGCAGGAGGATAGTCTAGAGTGACCAAGGATCCAAAAAAGATAGGATAAAAGTATCATACTCAAGGACCTGAAGGTCACGGTGGGTTACCGTGGCCAGACTCAAAAGGTCAGAGGTCCAGGGCCAGTACCGGTACTCTGCTGCACTGGTACACAAGCTTTTTTCCCTTAACCTGCCGGCGTTTCCAATCCATTCAGAAGAAGAAAAAAAAAAAAAAGGAAAAGGAAAAGGAAAAAAAGGAAAAAAGGAAAAAAGTGTTTGCCTGGAAAACCACAAGGAAAAAAATAATAATAAATAATAATGCCGCCATAATCCTATCGTTCAACAATCCAGAAAAGGGAAGCTCCTACCGTGGAGGAAAGTCTCACCGCATTTTACCAATTGCGTTTCTCTCGGGGAAGGAGGGGGGAGGGAGGGAGGGGCGGGCATGATTGATTTCCCAGTTTTTCCTTCGAAAGTTCCACCAAGCCTTCTCGTCCACTACCGGCGCGGTACCAGTACCGGTAGACCATCCATTGGCAACTTCCAGGTGCCCCACAGAGTAACGGCACGAGAAGGGGGCAAGCAAGCAACGATCCGTTTTTGTAAGAACGCAGTATCCATAGATCTTACAAGAAGTCTCGAACTCTTGGCGATAGCAGAATGACCCCGAAAGAATGGGCAGAAAATGGTCATCAAATTTTACTTCACCATTAGCTCCTTTATTCTACGATACCTCCGTCCCGGGCCCCCTTCGACCCACGGTCCACCCCCTTCCATGGCCCAAGTAAACTTAAACCACAACCCGAAAGACTGGCCAAACCCTTCCCTTACCCTACCCATCCCCAACACCTATCCCACCGGTATAGACCTAGTTGCTAGGTATGATATTATTATGATAATAATATTATGATACATACAAGTACGATATTTTGCGAACATCAACACCACGGCAATTGCTGACAGCAATCGCAGCCAGAGAGGGGGAAAGAAAGGAAAGCATAAAGGAGGAAAAGGGTTCGGGAACCTGTCAGGACATCTCCGAGAAATCGATATTTGGAGAGAGGGAGCAGCAAAGACGACGACGACGACGACGGCTCATCACTACGACTGCCGGATAGGTTACTGGTATCATACTATCGCACTACCGTGGTTGGAATGTTGGGCGGATTATTAAACTAGACATCACACTGAGAGAGGAGGGAAAGAAAAAGAGGAAGGAGGGAGAGAAAAAAAGAAAGAAAGAAAGAAAGAAAGAAAAAAAAAACTCCCCAACACCCACTTTCCGAAAAGTAAGCTTTTTTCGCCTCACTGCACGCTGCGGAGGAAAAAAGAAAAAGAAAACTTTTAATCCACTCGAGTACGGTACCGTATTGGTACAGCAACTCGGATGGGTAGGGGGAGTGAGGGATGGGGAGAAGGAGAGCGAAAATGCGATGCCCCCCTCCAGTTTATTGCACTTGCGGTGTGCGCGCTGGCAGCTGGGTTGCTCAAAGAGCAGATTGTGTCGCATGACGTCATAAATTCAATCTCCACCAGGAGAGAGAGGAAGGAACCGAGAATGAGCACAGAGCGCTTGTGAGGGGATTACCCGCTGTGGTAACTCAACTCGTTCCTGCTCGCATCAGAGCAAGCGGTATTATTATGAGAAACACCGCTGGGACCAGCCCAGGCAGGCAGGTACTGTAGGCAGAGAGTATGTAGGCGAGTTCACCCGAGTATGATAGCCACTGTACTCATATGATACTGTACTCGTACTGTACCGGTATATACATAGCAGCAGCACGAGAGAGAGCTAGACCAAGTATCACACACACTCTCTCCCTGTCACCCCAATTCCCTCCATCTCTTCATCCATCCCTCTCCTTTGCCTATCGTAGTAATTGACAATCATCGCCATCGTCCCGAGCTAGCTTCTCATGCGGTTCAGCACGATAATCTGTCGTATTCGTAATGCCCAGGGGCACCATTACCGGAGGTGCGGTCACAACACATCACTGGGAACTCTGAACTCTTCAACTCGCTCACTTCCATTCCAAAACGGCTATTTCCGAACCATTAACAGCCAATGACCCCTACCCCACCCCTCCCACTCCCCTCCCCCCCCTTCCCTTTCCCTTCCCATGTACCGTAAAAACTGGAATAATTGGACCTCCCGCTAGTATGTTGACATAAGGTTGGGCGCACAGAAAGTCCCTGTTTCAAAGAGAAATGAGTGTCTCAACTCTAATGACTAGGGTTCACTACTATGAGTCTCAACGTCAACTCTCAACAGAAGATGACTCAAGTGGCGAAGTAGAAAATGAAAGATTAGAAACAATACTACCGGTATGTATATATATAATAGGAAGAATAAAAATTTAATACAATAAATAGGTACAAACTGTGGCAGAGAATACTTCAATATAAAGAAAACTCGAACCAAGTAAGACAAAATCAAAGAACATGATGCCAGTAAAAGCAGCAGGACGATCGAAGATTCAGCCAGTATTGGACCCTCTTCCAGCAAATCGTTTCTACGCTGGCATTAAGAAGAAGCCAGGGCCCAAGAGAAAGTTAGTTTCCGAAAAGCAGAGAGCACCACCAAAGCCTGTTGAAAACCCCTATCGATCGTATAACATTAGCTACAAGCTCCGAGTTCTTTCCTATTGGAATACACCCTCCATACCAAGCGGCCCAACAACACTTCGAAAGCCAATGAGGATTGAGGTAATCCAGCGGTATAGGATACCAGGAGCTAATCTTACGCGGTGGCGTAAGGAGGAGGCAGATGGAAAATATGCTGAGTTAGGCAAGAGACAGCAAAGGGCTATTGGAGGGGGCAGAAGAAGGAAATGGGAGGAAATGGAGAAAAAGCTGTACGATAGATTTCGGGTACGGCGAGCAACCGGAGGATTTGTTCGAAGAGGATGGTTTCGTCGTGTCAGTAAAGAAATATTTACCGAAACCTATCCGATTGAGCCACTTACCAACTTCCCTTTCTCCAATGGCTGGTTTAGAGGATTTCTCAGCTTTCATCGAATATCCCTACGACTCGTTACCAACAAATCCAGTCAGCTTCCCTCGGACTTTGGAGAGGCAATTCTCAACTGGATGCGGTTTAACCGCCGAAATTCTCAGATACGGCCTGATGATAGTAGGGGATTAGGGGACGAACCTGGTACGATTGGCCGCTATCGCTTGTCCAATATTCTGAATATGGACCAGACACCCCTACCTTTTGAGTATCTCAAAGGACCAACTTACAATAATGTAGGAGATAGTACTATTTGGGTACAAGGAAGTCAGTTAGGCTGGGATAAAAGGCAGAGAACTGTTCAACTTACTGTATGTGCTAATGGTATTCTGAGAATAAAACCATTAGTATTCTTTGTGGACTTGGAATTGGTGGGGGTATTTTGAAAGAAAAAGAAATCTACCACCTACAAGTTGTCATTAAGTTTAACGTAAAGGCTTATACCAATACAGAGAAGTTCCTAGAGTAGATCGATGAGCAGCTAGTACCTGTTCTCAATAATTAGCCAACGATTCTAGCTCTTAATCTATTCTCAGCTCACAAAACTCCGGAAGTTCTTGACACCTTTCTTGCACACGATATTACAGTCAGCCTGATTCCGGGTGGCTGTACCTCACTAGTACAGCCCTTGGATATTAGCATCAATCGCCCCTTTAAAGATATTCTTAAGGTAAAGAAATTAAAACTTTCCTATTTATACTGTACCTATAGAGCCAAGCTGAAGCCAGACACTTCAGTGGCAATGCCCATACAAAGTTTCTGGCTTCAATTTGGCTTCCTAGGTAGAGCGCACACTCTATTCTGGCAAGCGGGGAAGGGGGGTATCTGTATCCGAGTAGGGTATGACACTTAAATGGAGAGAGATCTCCCGTTAGTAAGGGGTCGGGAAGGGGAGCAGAGTCCAGAAGGGAAAGAAGGATCTGGGAAGGAAGAAGTGTCATGGTCCTGACCACTACCAGTCTTCTACTAGCCTATGAAGTTAACCCTGTGAACAAAAAAAAAAAAAAAAAGATTGATACTAACTTATCATATGGTGACTAGGGAGTTCTTGAAGAGAAGTTGGATAAATTTGAGGCGGAGGAAGAGGAGATCCTAGCAAATGGGGGAAAGTTAGTAGGAAGTATGGTGGGGAGGCGGAGGATACTTACAACATGGGCTGTCGGGGAGGCATGGGAGGTATTTTCCCGGGAGAGGGCGGAAGTGGTTCAAAAGTCCTTTCGTATCACGGGGTTAGCTCTTCCTATTGACGGTAGCTGTGATCACGAAATATCTGTAAGAGGGGTTGATTGTGCTTACCTGGTTGACGGATTGAGAAAATGGGAGATAGGGGGGATGACGGTTATTGATCTGGACAAAGATACTGTAGAGTTAGCAGAAACAGGAGATGATGCAGATGTATTTTATGAAGAAATCTTTTAGTCAACTCTAAGATTGATATTGCGTAATTTACCTTGTGGAACCTTGGTGAGACATACCTTATGTCAACATACTAGCGTGAGGTTCAATTATTCCAGTTTTTACGGTATGATAATAATATTATGATACCTGTGCGAGTACCGTACTCGAGCACTCGAGGATGATAGTATATAATATGATACCATGCTACGGTAGCCGAACCCCCCTGAATCCAAGCACGCACACACACCCCCATGCGAGAAAGGACGCCGCCAAAAGCTTGTCAGCGCCATGTTGCAGGATCAGCCTAAACTAGCAACACTTCCATCCTGTTTCCATCCCATCACAATTCAACAACCCCCACCACCCCCCATCACTTTTCCCTCTGCTCCCTTGTAGGGACCCGGCAGCAAGTGAAAAGGATGGAAAGAAAAGAGCTCGCTTTTAAATGTGATAGGTTATCTTGGGTTGACTTAGGATCGGTACAATGATACCGGTACGAACAGATACATTCATCGAGATTCTAAGGCGTGCAGCACGCTTTCTACAGCGTAATGGGCCTCAAACCGGGTCCCGGAAAATGCGAAGAAGAAGAAAAGCTCCCCAATCTCTCTGATCAGGGAATCACAGCAACTTTGAGCAGATAAAAAAGCTTACCTGACATAGCCCTCCCCTGAGAGAATAAATAACCTGTTTTTCATTTCTAATCCGATGCACACGGTTAGAGGGATTGCCCGTGCAAAAGTGCGAAATTTTTGTGGGAGCGAAAGATGCGCCCAGCTGTTCGCAGTGTGGGATGCTAGCGAAACTTGGCCGGGTGCCTCGTCAGAGGTGTGTGTCCTGTAACTTCAAGCTTTGGGCTTTCTTGCCACGGAACAGTTCACCAAAATTCGGCCCTTCACGGAGGAGGACCCACCTTCAGGCACGTTGCACCGTACTCCCATCAGTCAGGGTTCATAAGCTCATTCGGAACTCCGAGATCCGGTTAACTCCGGAATACCCTGTTTGTTCTCTTCGTTGTTGAAGGGAAGAGAAAGAGGGAAGAAGAAGAAAAAGAATACCGGTATCATACAGTATGGGGTAATCCACGAGCGCTACGGTAGATCACTCGCACTTGGAAGAGAGAGAGAGGGGGAAAAATCCCATCCTCACTCACTCACTCACTCCCTTGGGGGATGAGGTAGTGCGTCTCGACAATCTGTTTCCTGGGTTGGAGGTGGGATGCTATGCACTTGGCATAGCGATCATACTTTGCTGGTTCGAGCACAGTACCGATGCTCTGTTCCTACTGGGTCCCCTTCCCCATCAACAGAGTACCGGTATCCTACCTTACTGTATTTCATTTTTACTGGACTAGACGCCTTGTGTGTTTTCGGGATACCGGTACTTGGGCCCAGTTTGGCCTGCTAGTAATCGGCTTCTTTGGGTCACACGATTATGTGTGGTGACAGCTTACTTTCATATTGATGGGTGAATATATTTTACGAGTACCGGTACTAGTATAGATAGATGTTCGAGCACCAGTATGCGCCAGATAACGGGGGAAATCTCTAGAGAGGTCCGATGTTACAGAATACTCAGGCAACCGGGGGTGGGGAAGCCTACAAGTACAGTATTGAGAATGAGAAAGGAGTGAGCGAGTGAAGGGGTGAAAATCTGCGCTACAACTCATTTACCTAGAGGCGCTGCGCCGCACAGCAGTGGACGAGTTATATGGGGTGTGCATTTGTTTAACAAACAGTTAGGCAAAAAAACCCAGGAGTATTTGAATTCAGTTCACTTCGGTTCCCCAATTGGATAGCGGTAAGGCCCAAGCTCACAAAAGTGCCAGAATGTATGAATGATAGGGTAAAGTGGGTGTTGGCAGTGCTCGAAGCTTACGACGAGAATCACAACTAGCCCTCCCTCTAACTCAATCCCAAGCATGAAGCGGGAGATGAAATAAAAAGTAACCTAAGTCACAGCCAACCTCAGGCCAGGTCGGGTCGGGTCAAGCCAATCAATCGTCCAATCACCCAACCAACATCGTCAAAGCTCGTCAACTAACACGGTCGATCCCTCAAACAAGCCTTTTTGACCCCCGTTCCATCCCTTCCTACCACGCGAGCGAGCATAATACTCGCACATGCAGAGTCTACCACAGCCCCAATCAAACGAATTCAAGGATTCCTCCCCCCTTCCCTCCAGCGCCGACGTGGAATGGAGTGTGGGGGGGTGGCTTTTTTTTTTTTGTTTCTTTTCCCCTTCCTTCCCCCATGAATACCGTACTTGTACGAGTACAATAGTTGCTCCCGTGCTATTGTATTACACTATTAGACCCCCCCCCCTAGAGAAACAGTAGTTATTATCGGTAGGCCGTCGTCCAATGGTGAAACCGACAACGCGCGTCTTCGAACTGTTGACCAATGGGAGAATTACGCTTTGTTAGGCTCATGATCCCTTCCCAGCTGAACTTGATAAGTTCTGGGCCGGTCGGTCTGGCAGGATAGGGCATGCCAGGGCATGACAGGGCTGGCGAGGGGTTGGTGAAAAGGCCGCAAAGGTCGCATGGGGTTCGTCGTTATTATTCTGCTTTAATGCATCACGGGTTGAATAAGATGATTGGACTCGACCATCGAGTTGATCAGTACGTCCTGTACTTGTGCCTACTGTAGAATTTACGTATTGCAGCGCTACAGATACAGCCGCATTCGTAAAGTTCTCGTACACTCCCTTGCACCTCGGGAACTGTGCCGACTAACAACAAGTGAACAAGAAAAGCCTTTTTGGCTGACCGTTCTTAGATATGCCTCTGGGGACACTATAAATTTTTGAGACGATTTATTTTGGCGAATAATAAGAGCGGGGTTTAGCAGAGCGTTTCCAAATATAGGGGGTACTTGGAAGTGTACGAGAACTTTGCGAACGCGGCTGTATAGTACAGTGTAAAAGGAGGAGGAGGAGGAGGAAATTGTCTGGGGATCGGTGATAATCTCACGATATGGTTGAATTGATATCCGCACGGAACAGAGTAAAGAAAATAGTAACGCTAGGCTATGTACGATATTGCGACGATACAACAATAACAACAGGGCTGCAGAAAGGCTACAGTAGGCCAGATGGATTAGCCCATGATATGAGTTTCAGCTCTTCCCTTAACTATTCTTGTCATGTCTAGTACAGTGTACACGTACAGTGCTCGGGTACGGCAGATGTAGACCGCGAACAACAACAATCGTGATATATGCACAAAGCCAAAAACTCGGTTTTTTTATCTCAAATTTCCTTAGTGTAAAATGCCCGCACGGCAATCAATCGAGCGGGCATAGTCTAGGTTGCTGGGGCAGTGCAGGATTTCTGATATCTTTTATAGAATCCCCCCCCCCCTTTTCCTTTCCCTTGCTCTGTGGGGGGGGACGCGTAGACGGTCCTAGTTGAAATCTCGGCACCGCCGCGATTCGCGCTTTCGTACAGGTCATCATCTACTGTAGCCTGCCGGTATCATATGTGCCTCCACGGAGAGCGTCATATTTTTGAGAGTTTATTGGATTGCTCCTGTGGATGTTGGGATATGGTATGGTACAGTAATACTTTGAGCGAGTAAGTAAGCAGTTGGAAAAGCCCCCCTCTCGGGGTGAGGGTGGTGACGATGGTGACGATGGTGATTACCTTGCGATGGGATGGGACGGATAGAAAAACAGGTGCGCGGATCACGGGGGGGAGGGGAGCTCTTGCTGGTCCTATGATACCGATACGCGCTGTAAGGGCGCAGGGTAGTAGGGTAGATGGTACAGTAGATGTATCATACGGTAGGCAATCTTATGGATCTAGATTAGACGAGATTGGATATTGTAAAAAGTGTCGATTTGGGTCAAAAATCCGGATTCTCGTGAGGACTGTAAAAGTAAAGGATGGAACCCCCTGTTTTCATTTACCACTTTCTCCTTTCCTTCCCCACTTGCAGAGTTTTTCTACATACCTCCGCCAGAAGCCAAAGGCAGACTTGATGACGAGGAGATATCATATACCACAAACCACCAACCTACATCACACACACACACACACAATCAAGAGTCTCACGAAACCCCCCCCCCTCGTTCTTGAGGCTTTTTTCCCTCCTTCTCACTTCTCTCTCTCACCTTCCTATCCACGGCTATGATAACACGACACAACAAGCTTTTTAATATTAACGTTAACGCCCCGCACTTGTCCCTGCACTCGAGCACGGTAACGGTGCGGTGCACCTACCGGTACCATACACCCAACCATCCAACGTCCCGCATAGCCAAGCTTTTCCGACAGGACGCTGGCGCAATTTACGATGGGAAGTGGGCGAGTTTGTGCCTCGCTTGTTTTTGCCAAGAAGACCTCCGTCAGGCGAATATTTGGTGAGGGTTGCAGTAAAATGTCGGCTGGCGGAGAGGTATTCTTGGCAAAGAAGGGTGGGTATTCTTTCTGGACTTCCATCCCCCTTCCTCACTGCTACACCAACAATCAGCAGCCACCAAACAAATTATTATAAAACAAGGAAAAAAGAAAGAAAAAAATGTTCATCTCTATCATTTTTTCATTTTTCATTTTCATTTCATCAAGTCTCATCTCATTTTCCTGACAATATGGCACTCGAGTACCGTACAGTGATGCCCCACAAAGATCGGATTTCCGACCGACCGAAACCCCACGCAGATTGAATACTCAGCCCCCACTTTCACCCGCTCACCGCCCAGAAATGGGTAATTAATTGCCTCCATCCCGCCCTGTTTCCGATAGGCTGCCGGCGTTTCCACTATTGGAAGTGTTCTGGAAGCTATTTCTTGGGAAGCAGTTCTTCCGGGTGCGACGGCGGGTGAGCCGAATTAGTCTACCGGTATGATACCGTACCGGTTGGGGCTTCGGTAGGGCTGTTGGTTGGTTGGTTTGGGAGATTAAATTTATTTCTTCGGTCGGGGATCTGTAGCTTTCCTTCGGCATGTTATCGGTAGTGCACATCGTAGGAATGGATGGGGTTGAGGCTTACGGATGGTAGAGTTAATTTAATTTACGTCCTGCCTTGACGGGAATACCGGTACCATAGGGGGATGATAGACGGTGACGGGGAGTATCGGCTGTTCATATCCTGTGATCCCTCCATAACGTGAACAGAGGAATTGGATTGCCCAAATCTGTAATTTAACTTAAGTGTAGTCTAATGTGGGCCGCCGTTGCTCTGGTCTTTGGGCTGGGAAGAAGGGAGAGCATAGTTTTTTGTTCACTCCAGTTAACAGGTTCGGTGCGCACGATATCATACAGTACGAGTACTCTTTTCTAACCTGGGGTGTATAGCTAGCCAATACCAGTAGTCTACGCACTGTACCAGTATCATAAGTACTGTACTAATAGTACAGCATCTCGAGCACCGTAAGTAATACCAGTAGTACGATACGCCTGTACCAGCTTCCCACGAGAAATAATAAATTACCCCCAGCGCCCTTCCGGAGCGCAGAAAGTCCAACGCGAAATGATCCCCAATACGTTGCCTTCCCCCCCGCGATAGCACAAGAGCAAGTTAGCGCCTTGGCACTTGGCACAAATCCGTATATGTCATCACTTTTCACCAAATGTCATACCCCTCTCCTCCTCCTCCTCCTGCCGTTCTCGACCAATGATCACTTTTTATAGAAGAAAGGAAGAAAAGAACTCACAGGAGTAGCTAGCTCTATATCATACAAAAACCTTTGTTATATTCGTCCATTTCGGAAGGTGATGAGAATGACAACCGTACAGTACTCCTATAGTGCATCATCCTATTGATCCTTTTTTTTTCCTTTCTTTTTTTTTTTCCGTGATTTATCACTCGGTTGTCGATTTCTGCGGGATGGTACAAGTATCATAGACCAACTTATTATACAAGTATGATATGATACTAAGTTTCATACGATACCCGATGTCGGAGCGTTTGAATCTTTCGCGAGAGGACTGCTATGATACCGTATTCAATTGCTGCTGCCGAAACTTGGTCCCCCCTCCACCTCCTTTGCTCGGATCTGGGTACACTAGTAGTACTATGACTTGTGCTCACATAGCAGTTCTTTTCCACGGTGCGGTATATGTACAAGTCGGTGGGATTGTAATGATGATATGACACTCTGGTATGATCACAAAGAACGGGAAAAAAAAAGGGGGAAAGAGGGAATGGAGAAAGTACAAGGTCTGATTGACCTGGAGTGGATGTAACAAATATGACACTAGGTGAATCATCCATCTTATCCACCTTATAATACAAATAGGAGGAGGGAGGATGCTTGGGTTAAGAATCATGAAAGAATTGGGTTCAGTACAGACCCACCGGTCTCACAGGGACTGCTTGCTTGCTTGCTTGCTTGCTTGCGAGTAATTCTCTCCCTCTTCGGAGGAGGGAAAGTGAGTGGTAACGCATGCGACTGGTCTTGGGTTCTGTCAAACCGGTATTGTACAGCACAGTACGATGCTGTTTTTTTCTTTTTCATTCCACGGTGTTTATCGATCTATCGATATATTGTATATATATATAATCCTCGCTTTGCCATCACAAAATTTCCGCCCTGTAGACCTGAACCGTGCCCGAGGAGTGCGAATGAGAAACGTTTTGCCGTTCCAGCGCGCGGTATGCTGTATCGCATCTCCGCCTGGCAGGATTTGTATGAGGCCATGTGGGTTGTTGACAAAGGTATTGTGCTGTGTGCGGGGCATAGGGTGCCGTATTGATGGCACCGGTGGGCTAGTCTACTGTCGGACTCGTGGATGTCCACGAGGTCGATCGCGGCCGGAGGACGTGGCTTCAATATTATGAGAGGCATGGTAGTGGCTCTCTCCATCATGTATTTAAGCCCGGCGGTTTGGTTTGTACCCTATCCCGAGAAGGATAGCGCTCAACACCTTACGCAAGAGGTCTCCCACGGTACGGATATGATGGGTGCTGGTAATACAGTGTTTTATCGATCGTTCCGGGTGGGGCGAGTTGTGTTATGTTGGATAATGAATGAGTGGGTCTACTCTACAAGTGCTCACAATGGATGGCAAGAGGGCATGTGATGCAGTGCCGTAGGTGGAGGTCCTGAGATCGGGGTTAGGGCTCGTGGAGGGGTGAAGGTATCATACAAGTCCGGCACTGTGCTATTATCATTATCATAGTCACTGCTGTATCGGACTATGATATGATACCACAGTCCACACACACCTGACTCGTCTCGACTCCATCAGGTGCTTTGACGTGGGTAGGTTAAATTGACACCCACCCCACCCAGGCCATCCATCATTCACGGGCACGGTGCTGCACGTAGACTATGCCCGACAGCTCATATCATACGTACAGAGAGATACACCTGCCCTCCAGCTCCGCAGTGGGGTAGGACATAAAAGGGCACCTGTACGCGAGCACCGCGGTTCTGATGCTGATGCTGGCGAACCCACCTGCCCATTAGGTTTTCGCTTGCTGGCCCCCCCCAATTGGAACGGATACCGGTATTGCATCTCCCGTGCTATCTATCATAACGTTATCATTCCAGCTTCGCTGGGGGTGGTGGGGTCTGAGAAGGTGTGCAGTAGTACTCTTTACCGGGGCACGTTTATGGGTGGATACGCGATAGGTGCTGATCGACCGAATTACTGGTGATGAGGTCGCTCCCGCACCGGGGGTGGGCAGTGTGTGGTATCAGTACCGGTAGGATTCAGTGCTGGCTATGGATATCATACCGGGCATAAGTTAAGTGCGTGATAATCTCATGGTAGTCGTTTGGGCTACTCGTATAGGCAACGCTTCCGCCAACTTATCCGAATCACGACGTTGGAGGGGTGGGGGAGGGGGGGAGCCCGTCCCTCATCTCATGTCCCCCCCCGGGAATGTGGCAGTTGGAGGTGGGGGGGGGGCACGGAGCAAGCAAAGGCTCGAGTTGAGCGGGAACGGTAAAGCTAATGATAAGTGTGATCGCCAGACAATCAATCGGTCCGTCAGTAGTCTTTGTCTTTTTCTTCTTTCCCACGCATAGATGCATCCTCATCCCCGCCACACGGGTTCGACGTTGAGCAAGTCCCGCTCCATGCTCCAAGCTCGCTTGTTCCACCCCCATCCTAGCACCCTCACCACCTACGCTTTACTCTAACGGGACTGCCAGGTGACGCAATATTTCCCATTTGGCGCTTGTCGCAGGATTTTTTTCTCTCCTGTGATATGATACAATCAAATCTTTGGAGCCCATATGTGATTGCAATCGACAACAACACTTTGTTCATAAAGGGAGGTACCCCAATACATTATCATTTTTTACTCGACTCTTTACAATCTAGCCTATTCGTCTTCTTCAATAAGGTATGATAAGGTGGATGAGAGGATAAGTACGAGTACTAGCGGGGAGATCCGAGGAGGAATTCAAAGAGATATGATAACCGCTATCATACCCGTACCCTAGGGCGTAAGAGATAGGGCGAAAGAGGAGAGATAGAGGCTCAAATCCGTGCCAAGATTCTGGCAAGTGGAGTTGGTCAAACGCCCACGACAGCATTTCTCTCTCTATTGTCTCCATTGTTGTGCCGCTGCTTTTGCCTCACGTAAACTCGAAGCGCGAAGTCAATTTCGCTTGAAATCACTTTGCCGACGATTATCACCAGGGTTCGCGTATTTTGAGATGGGAGTTCTCGTCTTCCCTTCCCCTTCAAATCGTGTACAGTACCCCCATTAATAAAAGTTCCCTTGTGAATTGTGTTTTGATGCCATCTCATTGTTCCCGAGGAGAACAATTGGGCTGGGTCGGTTGGTTGGTGGGCGCCATCTCCCTTCCCTGTACGGTAGACTATCGTAGTAAACATCACCATCGTCATGGTCAGCTCCCACTTCGTTTCTAGACTACCACCACCACCTGCTCTTTCATTTCTGCCTCCTCGTTCTGGCCTCCACGCAACCACGAAGTGAATTTCTCTTCGCAGAGTCGCCCTTACCTCAACCCACCCCTTCCCGCGACATTTGCGGTGGCGGCTGCGGCGCTGCTCGGTGGTCTAAGTTACTTTAGTTTTTAGAACGCGATCTCATTATCCCCCCCCCCCCCAACCCACTTTCACGGCTCAAACACCGCGTCGCTCTCCGTCTCTGCAGTTATCCTTCCACAGGCCAGCGCATCTCATCGCTACTTACCTCATCGGCACTACTGAGAACTCTTTTCATTGCTTCCCTGTCCGTGTGCTCTAGCGACCGGTACTTTTTCCAAATCCCCCTCAGTTGCTTTGTCTCATGATCGCGGTCACGGCCGTTTGACAGTCACCCCGTTGATGGGTAGGGCTTTACGCGTGATGCGAAGTTGCTAATTACTGCTTTTGTCATCACAGCTCAGAGGCAACCCGGTAACATTGGAAAACAGAGGAACGGAACAAAACCAATTTTTTGTTTCAGCGACAATGCCGACTTCAGCGCTAAGGCGAACTCGCAACCGTCGTGATTCCACTCCCGATCAACATGCTCAGAATTCCTCTCCTTCAAGGCCCAGGAGCAAGAGACGCAAGGTAAAGTGGTCCAGCAATCCCTTCAAAATAGGAATAAATCAAACTGCACTCTTTCTTTGCCACCGCTGCTGCCCACCGCTTTGTAGGGCTAGGTTGGCGGAGAATGCTAAAGTTTATCCTTCGTTGTAGGTTCAAGCCACTGAAACCTCGCCTGACCCTCCTTTGGACCAGATAAATGCTGTGATTGCAAGCTTGGCGATGCCAGATCCTAACGTGGTGGTAGCTGTAAAATATGCCAACGATGAGAACTATCGTCAAAGCGCCCAGGGAATTACTGCCTATGCTAAAGTTGCCGGCGCTTCGTGGACCTATTACGTCAAGGAACTGACCATCCGCATTGGTCGCCCGCCCGATGCTCGCCCTGGCACCGCCGGATCTCCCACTCCTCCACCACAACAGAAGGCCGAAGATATTGTGCACATTGACCTGGGCCCGAGCAAATTGGTCTCCAGGAGCCACGCTATCATTACTTACGACATGGCCGGGGACCGGAATTGGCAGTTGCGCGTCTTGGGAAGGAACGGTTTGAAGGTCAATGAGGAGCCGTATAAGAAGGACGCGGTTATTGTGCTTCAGAGTGGAAGCATTATTGAGATTGGTGGGGTGCAGATGATGTTTGTCTTGCCCGATAGGCCCGCATCTATCCACCCCAGCTTCCTGCAACGTGCAAGGGTCCTGGCTCCGATCGAAGACGATCTTCAACTGCAGACTACCCAGAGCAACGACTCTTCAAATTACGATACTGCTACAATGCCGTCTTCGCAGGGCCCCAGGCCGTCGTCATCTCAGCAGCAATTGCTTCCACCGGCCGTCATCACAGACAACCCATCACAGCCGGAACCCGCTAGGAGAAAGGATGAACCAACGTTTCCTCGTGGGGTTGTTTTGACAGCCGAGAATATCGATTACTCTGATGATTCCCTGAAAGACATGAAGCCTCCCTATAGCTATGCCATGATGATAGCACAGGCCATTTTGTCTAGTGAGGGGGAGCAGCTAACACTGTCCGCCATTTATTCCTTCATCACGGAGAAATATGCCTTCTACCGGCATTCCAACACAGGTTGGCAGGTCAGTCGCCATGATTCCCTCCTCTCGGTTTGGTTGACCTGACATATCCGTCCAGAATTCTATCAGGCATAATCTCTCGCTCAATAAGGCTTTTCGGAAGATTCCTCGACGTACCGATGAACCAGGTAAGGGGATGAAGTGGGAATTGCTTGCGGAACATCGTGACGAATATATCAAAAAAATCCAGAAGGTTACCAAAACTGGCTCCGGGCGTCCCGGATCTGCACCAGGGTCGCCGTCCTCACCCAAGCCCGTTAAGAGCAATCAGGGCCAGGCCCAGTACGGAATGAACCAGCAGCTCCCGCAGCCTCCTTCTCAAGCCTTAAGGCTAGATGATCCCCACGATCTAGGCACGGGATACCCTACAATCAAGAACTCAAGATCTGTTACGCCACCCCCGGTAGCCTCCTATAATAGAGTTGCACCACTGGAGGCCTACACACCTGACCGTGGATCTCGCCTTCCAGCTCTACGTGCTCAAGACAATGCTTTAAACGACTTATCAACTAACCCTCACCACCCCCGAAGGTCTAGTATTATCACGGCGACACATACCAACGATATGATTTCGTCTTCCCAGAATCACCACCCGTCATCAGTCCACAGTGATTCCGCCAATATGCCTTCGCCGTCTCGGCATTCTCCATATGCAGATGACCACCCAGCGTTGAGTGCGGTGACACCCGCACCGCAGCGCCAACACCCCCGCCTTGCCCCTCCTTCCACCGGACAACTCCCGTCGTCCTACCTTCCAACCTCCTCTCCAGCCCCGTTCTGGAAATATGTCCAATTTGGGTCTACACCTGCAAAGCCCGGAGACTATAGCCCTTTGAAGGATTTGCATAGCTCTTCCCCACCACCGGTTTCTGGGCCTGAGGGAAGCAGCAGGATTAGGGAATTGGGTAGCCCGTTGAAGGAACGTGGTGGTGGTTTTCACTTGGCGGGGTCGAGAGGTGGGACAAGCCTCATACCGGATATCAAGGAGGATGACGATGAGGATGAGCTTGGTGATATGCAAGGCGTTGATTTGGCCAGGTGAGTTCATCCTCTCCCAAAAGCCCCCCCCCCAAGTGCAATGAGGTATACTGACGGCAATAGGGGGTTCGAAAAAATAGGAAAATTCCACTTGAATGGAAGGATTGCTGGGGCCGACTGGGGCGCGCCTTGAAAAGATTGTCCGGACACAAAACGACGAAACGAAATGCTAATGACATGGGTTTTTCCCTTTCTCTTACTAAAACATCCCTTATTCTATGTCTGTCATGCGTAACGACGAGATCAAAAAAGTTCTGGCAGGTAAATTGTTTTCTCTTTTGTCGAAGAGCTTTGGCGGTGGTTTGCTTCATTGCCACCTCAAACCTTGTTCCCTAGTCCAACTCATTATTTCTCTTCTCGACCTTCCTTTCTTTTCTTTCTTCCCCATAAAACCTTTCCTTCCCTTTCCCCATTCCTCTATCACCATCTCACGATTTGTATGAATAACCACCACAACATTTTTTTGAATAAGGCTTATACGATCACTCACACTGTACGGGTGGGACGCTCGCAAAAAAAAAAAGGGGGGGGGGAGGGGTTTCTCGCTTTTATCGACGCGCGATTTGCGTTTTCTGTCCTGTTATATCCTAGGGGGTATACCTTTCACTTATTTTCTCCTCCTCTTCTCCATTTTCTATCACCGGCATCCGTATTTGGCTTTGCTCTCGTCTTTTGTGGATTCGGCGCGGATGTAGGGTAGCGGCTTGGAATTTAAAATTGTTGAGCTTTCCTGTTTTTTATGGTATAGACGTTGATTGAGTGATCCTGTTAATCATGTACTGTACTGTCTTTCCATAAGTGTGTAATAGTATTGCCTCAAGTTGGTTTGCTATCATAGAGGAGCGAGTACTGTGGCGTTAGACCCTCGTGCAGTATCGAATCATAGCGGAGGACAGAGCAAAGGGCGATGGGGAGAAGATATTATACAAAACTTTTGGCGAGTGTGCACTTCCCTCGTTTGGTAGTTATGACGAGGAAGTGCGATTACGAGTAAGTTGTACCGACGATATTTCCGATTGGATTACGTTGGTTTTTCTTGCGGAAAGGCACGAGTATATAAAGGGCCCTTTAACTCCCGCATCTTCCTATTCCTACCTCGTCCTGCTTGAGCAGACTCGAGAATGATTGAGCTATCATACCCCATTTTTGCCCCCTCCTCCCTTCTCCTCGATTACAAAACCTTATCCATCCCTGCAGCCTGCTTTCCACCCATGCCCGGTTCCTGGAATGCTGGGTTTGATAAACGCCCATAAAAATGGGTTCACGGTGGTCTCGTGCTCTCTCTCTCACAGGACTCAATGGGGCCATTTCTAATAATAATCTTTTTGGGGGTTTTTTGGTGGGGAAAAAGGATCCGTCGGCTTCCGGCCACCAGAAAGGATACTGCAAACTCATTGGTTGGTGGTGATCATCTTGTGTCACTCGTATGCCGTCACTAACCCGAATCGCGGGAACAAAACAATGATGGCCCCCCCTGAGCGGTCCAGGGTGATATTTGAGCCGAAACTCCCCTACGGGGGAGCGGGGAACTGACCTGCTCACCGAGGATGCTTCATCCATGCAAATTTTCAATTTAATTTACTTTGGCAATGGATAAGAAAGATTGTCCTATAGCAAGGAGAAAAAAAAAAGTATCTGCAGGTGTCAGCAATCTTAGTTCAAAAGAAGATGGCTTATTAGTGGTCTTCTAAGTCACCCCACGGTGAAAGGAGATAGATGAGAAAAAAAAGAAAAAGAAAGGGCCAGAGAAATAATAGAGAAAGAAAGAAGCGACCCCTTAACTCGTCTAAGATCTCGCGCCAAATCTCACAATCACCACCCCCAGAAAAACAGAAAAAGGACAAAACCCGCTCTAGAATACAAGAAAAGAAATATCGAGCGCCGAATTCAGATTTAAAAAGCAAACCAATACGCCTCCTCCCCCGAACGTTAACCTCATGACGATGACAACAAGATAAGCCAAGTTAATCGACGCAAGCCCTACGGGACCTTTTCAAAGGCGGAGATGAGTCCAGTTGTTCGGAGGGTCTGATACTCTCGTAGGGGAGCCGCCGGCGTACGGCTTTGGCCACACGGACCTTATCGGATGGGTGTTGTGGGAGAATGGCTTCCATGTCGATCTGTGGGTCCTCCGGGTTGGTGTCTGGCACGAGAGTTCCGCCTTCTTCTTCATCCATCATTACTGGGGGGATTCTAGACTTGTGCTCTTCATAGAACCCTCCCCTTTCCTGCTCCATGGGTGGTGGAATGGATGGTGGAGGGTGGGGTGTCTCCTGTTTGGTATCCCTCGCCTCCCGCTTGATATCACTCTCCTGGGTTCCACTAAACTCGCGCTCCCTTTCATCATCAAAGACGGCTGCCTTAATCGCTTCGATGTCCTCTTCCAGCTCCTCAGTCCTTCCCTCCAGATCGAGTAGGCGTGCCTCTAACGCGACGCCGTGTCCCTCGTCACCAAATAGCCTTTCCTCGGCTTCCTCAATCCTCTCCGCCAGATCGATCATCTTCTCATCCAGCTCGCGTAGCCCGCCCATCAGTCTTTCCATGTTCATCCTATCGGCGGCGATCTGGTTCCTCCTCTCGAGTTCTTGTGCCTCGAGCCTTTCCTCCAAGCGGGCTATCCGAGCCATCATACCCGCATATGCGCCAATCGTTAGAAACGTGCTCGGGGTAGAGGGCACAACTGCCGCTGTTGCTGGGGCCATCGTCGTTTCGGCTGAATGATAGCAAGCATGATGCCCGCAGGCACAGGTATCGGCCGAATGAGGGCTTGGCCAGTAATTTCGACAATTGCATCGTGAGCTCTGCGTGGTCGAGTAGACCACCGGGACTAGCGGATCTGTGTGTGCAATAAAACCGCAATCACCCATTGGGAGCTTTCGGGGAGGCACGACGATCGTTTGGTTGTAGCCCCGAAGCATCTGTTTCTCCTTATTTTGCCTCTTTACTTCTCCTATCCCCTTTGCAAGACGCGATAAGGAATAATAAACAGGCTCTCGGTTCCGGACGATGGAGATAGCGAAAAGGACCGACCTTTTTCTCGTTCCAGGGGGAGGGATGGGGTCACCGGGTATTTATGATGGATCGAATGGATAGATAAGTAAAAAATGGGAAGAAGAAAAAGAAAAACAAAAAACACTTGGAAAAAGGCGGGAGAAGAAAGAAGGGGGAGAAGAGCAACAACGGCAACGATAACAAACAGAGTATGTCAATCAGATCAATCAGATCAATCGGACCGTTGCGTGGGGGGTAGGGCAATTCCAGAAGAGATTCACGAGAGAGAGAAAAGGTCCCACTGCAGGAGGTGCTGTGCATGGAGTATATATCTACTTTATTCCACCGTCCCATCCGTGGGATACCGATATCATAGAGGTGCAGGAGCGATGCTTGGAAACCAAAGGTGTTATCATACGGTGCTATAGCATCGATCTCTCATGCTTCCACCACGTCCCGGGGTGGGGACTGGCGGACTGGGGAGGGAAGGGAACCCCCATGCTTCCTAGCGGAAAGCCAAACGGGACGAGCCGCTGTGAGCCAACTGAACAGAACTAGGCCGGGTTAAAAACACATGCGAGGGTGTGAAGTAAAAGAACGAGTGAAAAAAGAAAGCAAGGAGCAGATGATTGGCTGCGAGAGAATTCAAGGGCTGCCATATGATATGGGTATCATATCATGAACAAGGTCGCCGCCCTATCTCACACGAGGGGGGCATTTTAACTGCACTCACTTTTCGTTGCTCGATATGATAGTTTCCGTAAGTGCATTCCCCCAACCATAACGCTCATCGATAGAGGATTGTTGGATCTACCAATCAGTCATCTCTGTCATACCATGCCGGTATCCAACCCCATCGAGGTGGCCAAGGCGGGAGGATCTGAGATTTCACCAAACCTGCCCTTATCATATCATATCATATCATATCATACATGAGTGATACCATGTAATTGATTCCAGTTTCGATCCTTTCGGATAAACTACCGATGCAAGGCAAGATTGGTCTGACGGGAATGCTGTAGATAAGGTGCGAAAAAGTAGGCAGAGGGGGAGTATGAGAAGCTATGATAACAGCATGTTTTGTGGGAAATTTTATTATCATGCCCGTATGGGGGACAGTTGGGGGTAGGGTAAGAGGGTACGGTACGGTGGGGGCTTAACCTCAGCACGTGTAACCAAAAAAAAAAAGAGCAACTTCAACTTCTTTCTTTTTTTCTTTTTTCCTATTCTCTGGTCTTCTCTCTACTCTCTAATTTTTCTCTAGATAACAGGTTAGAGCTTCGGAAAATAGAAGGGTACTTGTATCTCAAAAACACCAACTTTTGGGCGAGCAATACCGGTATACTCGTACCAGTATGGTACCGGTAGGTTTGAAGATGGGGTGTGTGGGGGGCCCAGGGGGGAACCCAAGTGTCGCACTCGGTGATTGTTAGACTCTGGCGGTTAATTTGCCAAGAAAGAAGGGGGGGTTAAGGGGCCATTCGACCGGGAGACGTGTGAATTGACATGTATTGCCAAGCAAATGAATATCTTGGGTGCTCCAGTTTAAGGTTTTCCCCCCACGATAGCGAATATGACAGAGTGTAATACCGGTAATAATAATACCCCACCCTAATACTTGTAAAGGGTTTTTTTTTTTTTTGGATGTGTGGTGGTGGTAGTGTACGAAGACAGTATCAGGGTGTGAGATGCCCTACGAGCTACGAGCGAGTGAGTGTATCGAATAGCGAGCGGAATATAAAAAATAAAAAAAACCGGCTCGCAGAGGTGGGGGAAGCTGGATCACAATTGCTGGATACCGGTGTGGACCACCGTAGGTACGATACCGCACAGCACCATACCGGTATCCTGACGCCCAAAACCGGTCATTTGTAACCCAAGTCAACTTTATCCTCTGAAAAAGAAAAGAGGTAGAAAAAAAAAGGAAAGGGAAAGGGATAGGGAAAAGAAAAACAAAAAAACACAGGTCGGGAACCGGTTATCCCCCTGGGCCCTGACACCAGCGCAGCCCGCCAAGGAGGCGGTGCGATGCCGCGGTGGGTTATCGATGAGTTTGGTCTCGTTGGTGGTATCATATGTATGATATGCGCTTTTGTCTACTGTAGAGATAACCGTGATGGGGTTTGCTCATGCCCTTATCGTACGTACGTATCGCTGTGATATCCCCTCCCGCCCCCGTCCGTTCAGCGGCGGGTGATCGCATTGCGGTACCGGCACTGTTTGTACTGTACTGTACTCGTACGTGTATGATACTATACCGTGGTGAGAACGCATCATAGTCGTCGTCGCCGTCGCCGTCCCCACCCCCGCCTTCGTTTTTGTGGAGGGAGGGTACTAGTACTAGGACTAGGGTACCTTTTTGAGGCTTTTTGTTTACTTGTTGGGTATCACATGCATTATCCCCAAGGAGGGAAAAGCAATATTGTGAGAACCAGCAAGACCGCACGATACCGCACTGCGAATACCGGTATCGGTATCGCAATTTCGGTACAAGTGGATGGATCACATGATGCCTTGGTGATGCATGCATGTATCATATCCTCCGTAATATTACCCCTGGAGCAGGGTAGGGTGAGAAGTGTTGACGGGCATCATAAAGGTCCGGTAACAAAGAAAAGTTAGTTATGCAACAGTTACGGTACTGGCCGCCCGTTAATACTTTTTTTTTTTATGACCCCCCCTTTCGCACTCGGAACACCGGCCCAGATAATATCGGGAGAATAGGTACGTGCACAGTATCTTCCCTCCAGCTCCAGCTCCACTTCCACACGACAGGACCTGGTCCAGCCAGCCAGGACGCGTGCATCAGTAAGATTATGTTAACCTGCCGAGCACGGCCAGATCAGCTATCGTACTGATACCGTACTTCCTCCCGCCAAGCTAGGGAAGCTGGTAGATCCCCCGTACCGGTACTCGAGTAAGGTACTCGAAACAAGAATTAAACGCTCCAAGATCTCGGGGTAAGTGCCCGGGGCCGGACGGTCCCGCTTTATGCCTCGGGGGCAGAAGTGTGTGTCTGTGGAACTGCGACCGGTTATCGGTAGCTTGCGGAGAAAGTGTGTTTTAGGCCAGCTATCGTGCGTATCATATCGTGCTCGGTACCTCCTTTACTCCCTCAACATGATACACCGGTACATACAGTACAGGGCTGTGGGGGACATACCCCCCACCCCCCACTTCGTGCTCCAGTGCACGGAGGGAAAATGTGAACGCTCCGAGTGCAGTGCTCCGATCGATCGCGAGTGAGAGGACGTGTTGGTGGTGGTGGAGCGTGCTTGCTTGCGTGTGTGTGGTGTGTATTTGTGTGGGTGTGTGTGCCCCCACGGTTGCACTGAACTGATCTGAACTGGGCTGGATTGTTCGTGCATGCACGGTTGGCATGTGGAGTGTCTACGAGTACTCGTAGCGTATCTCACAGTACGAGTACAGTACTACAGCAGGGGTAAGTTAAGGGTGCATTGTGGACGGATATACTCGAGTATGGGGGCTACCGTACCCCGGACAGTGACTGGCCTGCCGCTGTCTTGTATCGTCTGGGCGGGCTGGCAGCGGGCTACGGTAACATGGTGATGAGTGAGTGGGTACAGTGCGATACCATGGTGAGGGATTCCCGGGGGGAGGGGAGGACGGTATGATAGCGTACTGTATCATCATACTCGAGTAAGGGAAATGACGAGGAGAATGGGAGAAAAAGAACGGAAGAAAAAAAAAGTTTCTGCTGACCCCTAGTCGGCTAGTATGGACTAGGCTAGCAATTTATAAAGCTTTCAGACACCTTGGTATTGATATGTGTCTACCAGTATTTGGCGGCAAAGCGTCCAAATACCGGCACTTAATAAACTGCCAAGCACAAGCATCTATGACCAAATATGTTGATGAAGCGAACCAACTAACGAGGATAACTAACGAGATAGAGCAGGCAGAAACTGTCAAACCACCATGCGATTGGATGCCGAAATACATGCAGAAACTAGCAACCTAACTAACGACCCGATTAGGGAAGAGGAGGAGGGAACGGAGGAAAATAAGAAAAGGGTGAAAGAACGAAAGAGAAAAAAAAGAAAAAAGAAGAAAACATACGGTAGAGAGGAATAGAAACAGGACGATACAAGTCTACATCATCTCAACATCTATCCCTTTATCGCTCCCACCAACACTCCCACCCTGCCACCCGGGCGCCGGACTGGCCCCCCTTCCTCCACCTCCAGTTCCACCCCCATCCCCTTCCTCAGGGGGGCGAGGAGCAGGCAAACTAATAGCGCTCCCGTTCATTTCCCCCACTTCCCTCCCCCAGCACTCCTCCCACCATCTGATCGCCGCGCCGGTTCTCGGGAACAGCACCCTCCCCCCATCAATTTCCCTCTCCCTATCAGCGCCGTCGGCAGCAGGGTCGTACTTTTCGTTGGTCCACATCTCCCTTCGAGCGAGAAAGTAGTCCCACACGCTGCGGCTGCGCTCCTGGATCCGCGCATCGTGACGTTCCTTGTCGTTGTTATGGAGGAAAGTGCCGTACTGGCAAGAGTACAGATGATATAGGAGCCTTCTTAGGAAACGCTCATTGTACTCAAAGCGTGTGGGGTTCTGGTACAGGATTTGATAGGTTGCGTCGAGGAATTGGTGAAACACCGGGGAGACTTCTTTTGGCTTTGTTATGGTCACTGGGGTTGTCGTTGCGCTAGCTAGTTTTGATTTACGGTCGGGAGGTGAGGAGGTTGGATAGTCCTCTGCGCCATCTAGAAGTTCCGTGCTATTGCTCGCTGATGAAGAGACACGTCCTGGCACGACGCCTACTGTGTTGAAAAAGAGCTTTGCTTGCCCGAAGCCCTTTTCCAAAGCCTCGCCGAGGCCCCCACCAGCGTTTGCTACAGTTGCGAATGCTCCAGGACTGCCGTTTCGAGTGAGCGAATCGTCTTCAGAGCCGAGATAGGCTTCCTCTGCGGATGCTCCGTTTCCACTTTTCTCTATGAACCACTTATCACTCCCGAGAAAGCCACAACGGTCACGGAACCTGTGACCAAAGCTGACCCAATCCTTTTCCACCAGCGCCATAAACCCGTCTATGGTCCTGAAATATGGATCCAGACATATTTGCGCTAGAGAGCTGAGCTGGCTGGTCCTATCCCATCCATCAGAGCAATGAATGAGAACATGGCTATGCTCGAGGGCAATTTGCCGTACAATCACCACTGTACCATCCAACATTGTCCCAATATGCTTCGTCCATCCTGAGCGAATAAGCATTTCCCTGTTTGGAGGTAGGGGAGAGAGATCCGAATCCTTGATAGCTTCAATGACCTTGTTCAAACAATCCCTCATGACGTGGATATTCTCAATACCAAGATAAGTCTTTGTGCAAGGCGGTGAAGACAGGTGCCGGTAGTTCTCCATGTTCTCACTCCCCATACCTAGCGCTTGCATAGCATATGCATTTACAGTGGGGCGAGCATCCACAATCAGATTGTTTTGTTGCGCCCCGTATATTTTTGGAGGGGGTTCTGTGGCTTCGGGAGGAGGGCCAGTAGTGCATGCATCGGAATCCAGTGAGAGGGCCCCGAGATTGGTGTAGGAGCCGGACGGGGATGAATTGTAAGTTTCAAGTTGCCCCAACGTTTGGGACAGATTCTGTGGTTGTGATGAGGCGAAAATAGCTGCGACGAGCTTCTCATCCTGTATGCTACGGTTCCCACGCACACCCGTTAACGGCTGTGAACACCTGGTTATAGAGCAGTTGTTGAGAGGGTGGATATAACTATTCAAATTTTAGTACGGTACTTGTACAGCATCTCATAAGGCGGGAGAATCACGTTAAGGCGGGTATTCTCGCCCTAGACCGGTAGTTCTTGGCATGGCTTAAGGTCGTATCACTTATTGTGGCTGGAACAACCAACAATGCAGGGTATGTTGGAGAGAACTACTTGAAATTAGCTCCCATTCTCAGCACACCCAAAAAGAGGTATCAACTCACAGCGAAATCCTTATTGATTTTTGACATTCTCCACCCTTTGCATTTCTCGGTACCAATACCCATCCTCTCGTATTCCTTGAGGGGATTGTATATCTTCCACCCGTTGAATTTCTTCTCGATAGAGCCTGGGGCGTAAGAGTAAGCGTAAAGGTTTTCTACCCCTTTGACAATTGTAAGAGCTTTGATCGACTCGAAAACATCTCTGCACTCCCGTTCCGTCTTGAACTGGAAAGTAAGGAAGGAAAAGTCCCGATTCCGTAGCCGCAAGTGGGCTGGTGAAGCGGCACTCGCTGGATGCCGAAAGAGTGTAGAAACGACAGGATATGTGATCCAGATTTCCCGGGGCCGCTTTGCTGGCTTTGTTTGTGTGGGTGGGACTTGGGATTGAGAGGATGATTCAGCTTCGGGATCTATCCGGAAGATGAGATGGTGGGGAGTAAGGTGGAGGGTCCCAACTGTCGGCTGCCCATGATGTAGGATGGTCACGTTCTCGACCTTAAAATCCTCAGGTGCCTCTATGTTAGTTGACAGTTCACAAGTATCTTCTTGGGGCGGAGAGAAGATAGAGGAGACACATGCTTTAGCGACCCGGATGTACTCCATATTTTATTAAGCGAATAGATGAGGAAAGCTACTCTATCCCTTCCCTTCAACGAGGTGAAGCGAGTAACTAGACTGCCGGTAGCTCTCCCCCAAACCGAACAGAAAGAAGATACGGAAGTCAATCGTAGCGACGTTTGATGGTGATGATGAGGAAAAATTGTATGATCAGGACAAAGAGAATATACTAAAGCCACCAGCAACCTTGCGGCAAAGAAACACCGTTTGTACCTGACCCTACGACACTGAGGGTTTCGAATGACGATGATGGAGGTGGGATGCTCGCTCGTGCCATATCAAGTGTCAGGACCAGTGTCTGGCTCCGTTGGCTGGCATGAGGTGTGGCTTCCCTGCCCCTCCATCCCCTGAAGTAGCCACGATGAATTATCACGTGACTCAAATCCTCGCTGCCCTGCCGGTATTCTGATTTGGAAGCAGAATGTATCATACTGGATGAGATAATTCCCCAAAGGCGGAGTTTGTGCTCCACAAGAATTGCATCAAAGAGAACGTACAGGTAGTTGAATAAACCCACCCTTTTTATCTTTACTTATGCGTTTATATGAGAACAGAGTGCGAATATCTGGTAACTTATTAATTAGTTCTCATCGATTGGGTTATTTGTTGACAGCGGCCTGTCAGGCTTCGACTGATACGTCACAAACTCCCACTCCTCCAACATTCCCCTCCCAGTTCACCACCTCCTCATTTATCTCACCATCGCGATCACCCATTTTTTCCCATCAAACACGCGAAAAAAACCCAGACCAAAGATGACTTCGATTATACGCGCGGCATCTAACGCTATTCCTTCTAAACTGAGGCCTGTGTTGCTCGTGTTTCTCAACCTCGCGCTCGCTACCGGCCTTAGCTACCTCGCCAATCCATGGATCGGCCAGGACATTATGGCCGTTGAGCGGCCGATGACCACTTTAAACGATTATATGGGAGTCGTCGGGTGGCGTATCGTGGAGGTTCTAGGTTACTGGATAGGTGGATGGGATGGTATGGTCATTCGGCTTCATCACAAGACTACGACAGACTGCTAACAATGCTTCCCTCTCCGGTTCTAGCCTCACAAGCAGCCTGTCTAGCCACACTTACTCTTTCGCCTGCACTTCATTATCTACATACCTACCAGCCAAGCCACTCGCCGCTCCTCCCAACCCTCGCTGTGACCACCGCGATAGACGTGCTGTCAATCTACCTTCCTCTTCGCTTCCTTCGTGCTTCGCCCAAGGACTCGACTGCAGCACCCTTCAAGCAAGATTCTAAGACCGATGCGACCCGCTTCCTGACGACCCTCCTTTCATCCAGTATCTACCAGCTGGTCCTTTACTCGGCGGGCAAAAAATTCCTTACCTCCTGGCTTTTGGAATCTGGTTGGGATTTGGAGTCAGTGGTGCGCGTACATGACGCCCCGGAAGCGGCGCTTCTCGCTCGTGCGGTGATGATGATGCCTGTTGGTTGGGCTGCTAGCGAGATTATCTTCTACTCTCCAAATGGATCTGCGGATTCTACCATCCCAACCGATCCCGCTCCCGAGGAGACCAAGCAGGATTATACCGGTGTCTGGGGATTCTTCCTCCGTATGTGGATGAGCAGATTGAGCCCCCGCTCGCGCAAGATCATCAGGAGGACTCTATTGATTGCTAGCTACCAGGGAATTAGCTCTATCGTTGAGCTTGCTGGAAAAGTCAAAGGCGGTGATTTGAGGGGCGCTGCTGGTGTTAGTGGAGTCTGGGCAGTCGCTACAGTGATGGTTGGAGCGGTTCTTTGCTGGGTCGGGAGGGTTTAAACACCAATGTTTGATGAACAAGGCAGATGGGAGGATGGGAGGATGGGAGGATGGGAAGGGAGGCAGGTAAGTAAGCTGGTAGGTAGAAAGGGTGAAGGACGGCGTTGGATTCAGCCTTGGCTTCTTGAGTTATCAATAGTCTCTTTTTTGATCTACATTTTTTTATTGATCCTGTTTTCCTTCTTGTCAAAATCATATCTCGAGTGAGACTATGTGATTGCTAGTTTGATCGTAAACCTTCATACCTGCACCAGTACTTAAAACAACAGAAGCCTTCATGAAACGACGGACGATTTCTAAGCAAAGAGTATATTGGCTGATAAATCACCCACCGAGCGTCTATTCTACCCCTGCTACTTTCCCCTGCGATCGGGGGGTCCGATGTTGACCCCCTTTCCCTGCGCAGGTTTGAAGGCCTGACTTACCGGGGGTGGGGCTATCACCTGCGATAAAGCACGAGGGAATCTCATAGAAAGCGGACAGTTTCCATAAATACAAACGAATACTGTCTTGGAATCGATGAGAATCACCCTATGGTTCACATATCGGTACATTGTGCGTATTATAGTACTGGTAGATCAACAGTGGATGAGGCATCGGCCGCCGTAGGAAGGGTACCGGTACTGTACGAGTACATGATAGTGCCGCGCATTGGTGGTGCTCGAATGTACCGTGAACGGCGAGATAAGTAAAGTTATGATAATTGTGGTACCGGGATGCAGGGACTCGACGATACTATCGTACCGTATCTTTGTCGGAAGCTGATGGGGGCGAGGGGAGTGTCAATGGGAGGGTTAGATGCCATGACTTGAAATCATAGAGGATTACTCGGCTTTTCTGTTCCAACGTCAATTGAGCGTCATGTGGTCAAGGCTGTAATTTAATTTATTACACTGTACTTGTACAGTATATGAAGCGACACATCGAGGGACGTTTTGCTGCTCACTCACTCTCCTATTTCCTTTCTCCCTTCCTTCTCCCTTCCTTCTCTTCTCCAGGCCGCACAATATAAAAGTTTGATGAGATACGAAGGTTTGTTGGCTGAGTGAGTACGGAGCCCGTTCCATATCAATAAAATAGCCCATGCTTCGATCTCTCGAATACTTCCCATGATATCTAGCATACCAATCCTGATACATGTGCCGTCCAGTGAAAACCAAGTTTCCTCACTCGCAAATTGAGCATTCCATGGTATTAATAGACTAAGTTACGGTACTTCCTCCGTCTCAGTGCGTCAAGGCTAAAGGCGAGAGCTCAACACTATCAAAACCCAAGTTACGTGACAAACCACGTGAACACTACTTACGGTAGTCTTGCTTTCTATCTCCCTCTGTCTCCCTCTCCCCTCTCCCCCTTTCCTCTCTCCCTCTTTCTCTCCCTCACTGTCTTTCTTCCTCCCCCCCACTCGCTTTCTCTCGCGGCTCATTCCGACAAACCCCTTCCTCAGCAGTTACCGCACGTCATAGATAAGGTACGTCTATCCCAGCTTGTTGTCCCTTCTTTCTCCCTCCCTCGTACCCTCGTACCTCCTCTCTCCATCCATTCTTCCCGTCATTCCATAAACAGAACCCCCACCGCTCGAGCATTCAGCCACACCCACAAAGCAACACCAAAGCTCCGGAAAGAAATCAAGCTGACGTTTCCCTAGCTTGCCGCTGTACCAGTTGCCCCACTATCACAACTGCCACTACACACCACCCCGCTCAACGGGTTAAAGGGGTTACCGAGCCAGAAACTCAAAATGGGTCTCTCTTACAACGTCTACCTCAACTCTAGCCGTATTTACGGGTGCAAAAACTGCAAAACCCACTTGTCTAATTATGATGATATCCTGTCACGCGTACACGCCCCATCTTCGAGCGATAGTGAATCTAGTGGTTAGTTTGCTAACATGGGATGGAAATAATTTTCTAGAATTTCCGTGGCCAACATGGAAAAGCCTACCTCTTCAATACTGTCGTCAACATTAGCGAAGCCGAACCCGTTGAACGCAACATGACTACCGGCCGTCACGTCGTTCGCGACATCTCTTGTCGCCAGTGCAATGAAATTGTTGGCTGGAAATACGATAAAGCCTATGAGGCATCGGAGGGTTACAAGGAGGGAAAGTTTATCCTTGAGGCCGAGTTGCTGGTAAATGTTCGTTGAAGTTCAAGTTTTAAAGTCTACGGTTTTTCGGATGGAGGTGGAAATGGGTTAAGGCTATGGGGTATGGTGTTTGATTCTTTTCTTTCTTGCTTTCATTTTTTTTTACAGCTCTTTTATCCCCTTTTGTTTTTTTCCACTTGCATCTTGGGTTTGAAGTCTGCTAATTTTCGTTCCCCCCCTTTTTTCCTCTTCCCGTTCAAGTGGGAGAGAGCTGCTTTTATAGCTGCTCTTGTGTCTTGTTTCGTGGCTTTCTATTTGTGTTTTTACTCATGATTGGAGTTCTTTCCGGCTGGTATTTTTGTTTTTGTCTATTCACAGCATTTCTATGGGTTTTCCTTTCATCTTTTTATTTTCGCTATTAAATTCCCTCTTCCCTCGATCTTTTGTCTTTTCGCCTATACCTCCTTCTCCCCTAACTCCTACTACGTATAACGGACGGATATGGTGAGGAGTGGGGGACAAAACAAGGTTCTGCTCGTCTGGCCTTAAATTTTTATTTCTATTTCCGTTTCCCCATTTTCCACTTTTCAAAAAAAACCCTTCAACCAACCACCTTTCACCTGTTGACATACGGCATACATTTACAATGAGAGTCGTCGATTTCGCAAAGGAAAAGGAAAAAAGGGACTAAAAGAGGCGGGAAGGGAGGAGAGAATACGGTGGTGGCATTTACGATGCACTATGATGTTCCATCAAGACGAATAGGGCTCTTAAACGGCACTACTACGCGTGGCGGGGAAAGGTTTCTGTTCTGCTCTGATGCGGGGTAGGTATGATGATAACAAGAGTGGTGCGAGGTGGGGTTACTTGCTTGTCTGCCGTGTCCATCGTATCAATCTATCGTATCAAATTTGTTCCTCCTCATCCCGGCGGGGGTCTGTTTTGTTTTGCTTTTGGCTTCATTTTGTCGGTGCTACCGCGTTGCTACTGTACCGTCCGGGTCCTCGGGTTCACTTCCTCCCGGGCACTTTGTAGTGCGGGTGACAGTACTCGTTTCATTTAGCACGCGGTGACTGAGTTTTCGAAAGCTTGTTGGATTGGGTGTGTGGGGAATCGATGACAGGATGTGGAAATCGAGTGATCCACTGTGAAAAAAAGAGAGTATCGGGGTTGATGGGATGGAATGCTTAGTAAGGAGGAAGGGGATGCAGTGTATTTACTTGCTGTATGTGTGTTTTGTTGGTGGGCCCGGGCTGATGCGCGCCAACTATGTACTCGAGTACTCGAGTAGACGCTGGGAACGGTAGCTCAAAGGGTGTGTTTGGCGATTAGCCCGCGGATAGACACCCGGATGGCTATAGACTATCCATCACAACCATCTACCATATACGGTGCATACCGCGCCGCTGGAAAGGGGGATATACAGTGCCGGTGATAGGGTTTACTCGTCTGCCCAGGGAGTTCTAGTAGTGCCATCCTGTGTCTAACCTGACATACCATGCCTTTTGCTAGTAGCTATCCAGCACTTGAGTGAGCATTGAGAGCGTAGCCCAAGAGTACTGTAAAGTTTGATATATACCAGCACACGAGATTACGTGGGTATACCTGAATAACTAGCCCGGGGGTGGGACGTCCCTCGCCAAGCACTCTCTGCCTTGCCCTACTTGCGCTCCTGCTAGCTAAGTTACTCACAGTGCCAGCACGTACAGAGAGTGCAGTAGTTAAACCACTTTCAGGGGTAGACCGCAGAAACGGTCACAGGGGATCACTCGAATTTGAAGGGGGTGAGAGTATAATTAGGACTGCATCATACTTGTCCAACACAGTTGTGTTTAATAGTGAGGTTTCGTGCCGAGTCAGTTTGCTATTATTATTGAACTGTACGCGGTTTAGGGCGGGTACTCGTGGGCTCGGTCGGTGGCGATGCGATTGAAGGAGGAGGAGGAGGAGGTATCGTACATGAGAAGCAGGAAGAAGTTTGCGCGGAAGTGGACTGGCAAAGAAATGCCCATAATGCGAATTCGAGTGATATATTATGACTGCAGACGACGAGGAGTTTATCAACTTTATCAACTAGTGCAATTTGAAGTTGTTTGTGGTTCCAAAAGACGGGCCCATGTTAAGGTTCTAACAGGGGGGTGAGGTGTTTTTTTCGGGCTGTCATGCCAAACATAATATGGGTGCCGGTATTCTCCCACTTTCAACAATTACTGTGCCGTACTTGTAAAATCTTGTGAAATCCACTTATCTCCGCTCTGACAAAGCGCTAGCTTGGGAGGGAATAGTGGCTGCTAGATGCGGGATCGTGGGACCTGTCAAATCTCGCTCCTTGTGCGAGGCTGTGATTAGCTTCACAGACTATACTGTACAGGGACTAGTCACGGAGATTGGGAGCGGCCGGGGATAGTGAGTGGATTTCACGAGATTTTACTGCACTTCACTAATCAGAAAGTGGTTGGACGCTTGGAGCTAAGGCAAGTACGGTACTGTACTACCGGTAATAATATGTGTCAAGGTGTCCAAATACTCTATGCGGCCAAGTAAAATATAATTTATCCCAATTAGGAGAGCAAAACGCCATACCCACGGCCGGTTTAGGAGGAGATTGACTGCTTAATAATCGAAGTCGAGATTAATCCATGCCCCCCGGCGGAGACTGTACTCGTAGCGCCCGGGGCCGTGCTGTGGTATTGTGCCATCCAGGTGATAAATCCTGGTCGACGCCAACGATGCGGCCAGACCACTGCCAAGAAGTAAAAATTTACAATCTTCTCAGTTGACGGGATCATCCTTCGAACTCTTTAGTCTAGTAGACCATCTGTCTCAGAGACGGCCGAAAGGAGAGAAGGGTTTTGTACCCGTACGAGTACTGTAATTCTCTGACATTGGTGAAAACGGCTGGGTCCACATACCGTGCCCTGCCAAGGCGCCTTGAAGGGTATAGAATCCTTACCCTTGAATTCCTGGATGGTTCCATGATTTTTTTCGAATTTTCCAGGAGCATCTTTTCTGAATAATGCTATCCCAGAATAGGATTGCAAAGAGCACTTCAGAAACGGGAAACTGTTACCAATTGATATTTATGGCTTGCTACCGCTGATGTTATTTGTCCATCCGCCACGCGGGTGTGTGCGGACCCTGTCGTCTTTACAAACGTCAGAGGATTACGAGTAGATTAGGAATTGGTACGGCGTAAACTCCTGTATCAGGATGAGGCTGCCTTTCGTTATTGAGTTTAGCGAGGCGATCAGCGCACCCCTCGGCCTGCTGCTGTGGGGTGAGCCTGCTTGTTGATGATTGGCTGCCTTGATGACCAGTGTGACCAGAGAAGAGAAAAGAGGGACCAGGGGAGAGACATCCTGGACCAACCTTCTGCGGTTGAGTCTGAGTTGTGTACCTTGTGTGCCGGAACGGTAGCCGCCTCACATGATGTTGACAATGAGATGATGATGAGTTAAAATGTTTTAGAGGTTGGTGCCTGACCTATATCTCCTGGACTTGCTGAAACCCATGAAAATCCCTTGCCGCCCCTGTCAGTGTCTAAGACATAGATGACTAAGGAACCACCTCAGTATTCTTCAGTTATGATAAGCGTAGGTACCATCATAGCTAATATTAGCAAAGGTCTGAAGTTTGAACATCTCCGAATTCGCAGTACTAGTACTTGACAAAAGTTGGCTATTAATTTGTGTCTCAGACAACCATAGGGGGTGGCAAGAAATATTCATGAGTTTCGGCGGTCCGGGAGATAATCAGAAGGAGACAATGGAGAAGGGATGTTGTGGGAGTAGCAGAGAAAAGAGAGGGAAAAGCAAACATGGGCGAAGTTTGAGGCTTTTGTTTTGGAATGAAGATGGTGAGAGATGGGATAAGGATAGTACTAGTACGAGTACAGTACGAGTACTTGTAGTACCCCAAATATTCTGGGTAAACTCGACCAACCGCCATACTCTGTATGGCGGTCACTATCCCCAGAAGAGTGCACCTGCCACAGGATAAGGCCCTAAGAGGGATAGTGGCTGCATTAAGAAGTATAGCGGGGGGGGGGGTGTGAAATCGCCCAGAATTTATGAGCACACTTGCCAGTCCATTGTGGGCTGGATGCGTCCCCCAAGTTTCAATTAAATTTATATCCAAAGTCCGATAAGTTAATAGTGGGGTTCTTTTTTTATTTCTTTCTTTTTCTTTCCGGTTGTCCCTCATTCCCGTCGTGTCTTGCTTCCAAAGGATCTTATTTAGGAAATCAACGAGATCTAGAAAGTATCCTGTCTTAATTGGTAAGAAATTACCAGGGTTTCGGACTAAGACCTTATGCCACCTATCGCCCGGTCGCAGTGACTCGGCTAGTTATGAGGCGGAACCACTCGGTGCCTCCCCATACAGTTCTTCGCTACAATATGCACGATAGTTAGAGTACCGGTACTCGAGTATTGCAGTACATATTAGACATAGTCTACGTGTAATCTCTACCCGCGCATACCCTGTGATACTTATGTTGGGTGGTCTACTTGTACTAGTACAGTACTAGTACTAGTACAGTACCCTCATCCTATCGCTAGAGTCTGGGTGCTTGTGGGAGTGGTGACCATTTATGACCCTACCTTAGTCTACTCGTAGTCTACTCAATCCGCTCTTTGCTTCTTTAATCTTGGAACGACTCGAGTGGGATGGCTTACGGTACTTACCTGTACTCGACCACAGTGCTAGTGCTCAGGCACTGCGGGTGTGGAGAAAGCCGTTGACGTCTTCTCGGAGTTTGGTGTGTGCCTGGGTGGACTCTTTCTGCTTATGAGGTGCCATATTGGCCTGTACGAGTACTGTACGAGTACAGCACCCTGCGATTTTGAAAAGGCTGTCACTGCCTGAATTTCTCATTTTTTTCTCCAATGTAATTTCCCACATCCCACTTTCCTTCTTTTAGCTGTGAACTTTACCTCTCTTAGTTAGGGAACCGGCCTGAACCCCCTGCCGTGGCGTCAAGAAAAACAAAAATGGGGAAAACCCAAGGACTGACAATCTGACGACTTTTTCAAAAAGCGATAATCACACGCTTTTTGAGCTTTTTTCTCTCATTCGTGTCGGAATTCTTGTCTGATGGGCCCCTCCTAATCTTTACCCTGGCGGCGAGCTTGAACACAATAGTCATAGCCCCTCACCCCCCCCCCCAGTTCACAATCCCATTATCACAATGAGAGGAAATAGCGAGGAGATGAGAAAAAAGAAAAAGAAAAAAAAAAGCCTCTCCCTTCCAGAAATCAATCCGGGATCACTGAGGTAATCCTTTGGGCCTTTCCATTCCTCTTCCCTGGATTTGTTTTGTGGTGCTGAACTTTTCTCGGGGAATCCCAATTATCTTCCGTTCGCGCTTTACTTGTGCGGTACGGTATTCAATTGCCAGCAAACGCTCCCTGCTGCCTCTGAGTGTTGTACGAGTACCAGACAATCCGCGGTGTAGAACGAGTACTCGCTGATAGAACTTACCACTGTACCAATTTTGCCCCCGGGGAGCTTTCTCAATTGAGGCATAATTACTGTTTGGTTCCTTCCCTACAAGTACAGTAGCGGTGCCAGCACCTTGCATTGACATCTCTTATCCCAGTGGAGCAAGGTGGAAAAAAGGAAAGGAAAGAACAGAAAAAAAAGAAAGAAAAAAGAAATGCCCACCGGGTTCGACACCTCGGCTTTTATTGTATTTTCAAAGGGAAAATTTCCAGTCATCATTCCCCGGAATGGGCATTCATTGAGGCGAGAATTGCAGCGGATCTGATTCAGGGGGTGAATTTACACTGGGAAAGGTCGACTCTTGTGCTAGGACACGCCAGCAATCGAGACAACAGCAGCAGCCTAGCTTTCTCTTTCTCTTTCTCTCTCTCTCTTTTCCGTGGCTTTGAACGAGGAACACATCTTTCGTTCGGTGAGAAAGTCTGGGGGATGCCCGGCAGTTTTGGATGAGGACCCCCAAATCGCTTTTGCCAACACTTGATCGGTATATATCACAAACAACCATATCAATTGTTGCTTGCCGTTTCCCCCCCAACTAATATTTCTTGTTTGACGTTCAAAAAAAGATTCGGGGAACAGCAATAATAATAATAATGTGGAGGATATAGCCGAGCACGAAACGTCGCACAGCTTCCCCGTTTTTTCACCATTCATACCGGCACTCGTACTCGATTCGTACAGACAAGCAAGACATTTCGAGCCCGCCTGGTCCCAGTTGCACCACCGACGCGCATACAGGAAAGCAGGAACAGAAAGCCCGCATACGTCTTGGTCAATCTGAGCATGCCTGCAGCTTTACGTTTTCTCAACCACCCTTCATCATCTGCTCAAAAATAGAGGGACTCATCAATTTCTTAAACCTGAAAGATCTGCGGAACCTGGAAGTCCTGTCCTCATTTCTGGCGAAATACCATATCTCTCCGCTGTCGATGCCTCCACGGCAACCGCACTGTCATTTCATCGGTTTTAGCACGACAATCACCTTTTTACTCACTTGCTTTCCGCAACAGGACTGCAATACCTTTCATGATTGGAAGGGGAAAGGGTACGAGATATAAATAGAAAGAATAAGAACACCCCCTTCGAAGAATCTCAGGCCATCCTATCAACTCTCTCATCCGTTTCGCAGTAGGGTTTGGACAGCCTTGATCCAGTTCTTTGGAATCGCCGACAACCACATATTTTGTACGTTATAATTTAATTCGGTATTCACTATTTTGTAGTATCCCGAAGGTGGCCATCTGATACCGGGGCATTGGCGACTCATCACAGCAAGGACAGAATCACACGAATTAAAATCTTGATAATCCACGGCAACGCTTTCTAGAGCATCTATAGTTTGCACACCGCTTAGCGAACGGCATACTCGTACAACCGCTCATAGGCAAACCTTAACGCACAAGCGTCCTCCTTTGAACCCGTGAGGCCCTGGTACGCCGGAAGTGGCCCCAAAAGTTCTTGGTCTAGAGTTGGGGGTTGACTTATTCTCATTGGTGTCTCAAGCTTATCAATTTGAGCACATCCGCAGCTGTAGCTGCAGGAGAGAAAGGTTGGAACTAAGGCGAGTGTTCTCTTTTAAGTCATAAGGTGGCGGTTTCATCCCATTGGTCTTTTTGTGACCGCCCTGCTTGATACTGTTCGTGCTACAACATACTGGAGGCAGCGCAAAAGCTATAACGAGAAAGGAACCATCAGAGTGTGTTGCATTGCTGTCCCTCAATTGTCCAGGGAGGCAGTTAGGCTGCTTTAGGGGCTAAGACAGGGGTTTGGTAACTAGTAACATCCGATATCACGAGGGCTCTGAAGAACCCTTTTTTTTTTTTTTTTTTTTTTGAAACGTGGATTAGCAGCCACGGGGGATTCTACCATCTGGATATATCTCTTGAAAAGAAGAGTGCCCGGAGAAATCGTCGGAAGCCGGAATATCATTGGCTAGGCGCTGGCTATATCATTCCCCATACATTCAGATGATACTCCATAACCCACAGAACTTCTCTTCTAGTTCGCAGCCGACACGCTCCATATTTGGGCACCGCCACGCTCCCAACACTCTACCCGGAATTAGAAGTCAGCAACAACTTAGCAAATCAACAATATTTCCGGTCTTTAAGACCCCACTCTCTAGCCCAGCCTCAGAACCAAGTGATTTACCCTCGACGAATGGTGCACCGACAGGCGCAGACCGAAACAGCATATCGAACGTGGGTAATGGGATGGAATATACTGGCAGTGGATTAGCTCGTAGGACGTATGTCGACGAATATGGGACGACTTCCCCAGCAGATGACACAGCGGATGCGCCAAGAGTGGATTATACCTACATGAGCCAACAGGAGCAGAGTCAGCTCAACAAGGAGGGGGGGCATCACACCCAGGATGAGGGCTACGTATACAATAGGATTGTTTCTGAGAGTAAGAGACATATGGGAGATAATATACCATCTTCTACGAGAAGCAGAATGGAGAGCGAAGCCAGGGCGGTTCGTGGAGGCGCGAGAGGAGATGAGATGGGAGCTGGAAGTGGCGGAGGATTCACAGATATGGCGAACATTGCAGAGGAAATACCGCCGGTCAATATTCCAAGTGCGGGGTATGATATAGATAGCGACGAAGTGGGCGAAGGGATGGGTATTAGAACTGGCGATGAGGACCACCCAGGTCAGGAGAGTAGAGAGGGGACTCAAGGTGTCTTGAAAATGACAGAAGCGGGGCAGGGACAAGGACAAACTCCAACTTGGAGTGAGACAAAAACTAAGGTTCGTTTCCTATCCGTTTGGCCTCCATTTCACAGGGCCCAAAGCCAGAGATCAGAGTTGAGGGTATTCCCGAGCCATTAGTCGGAGTGCTCTCGACACTGCTTTTCACAGGTTTAGGCAGGTTCTGCCACCTCGATCCCCGAACAAGCTACTTCGATCACTAGCCTCGGGGTGGCTCAATCAATCTACTTCTGGAAGGGGCGACTTTTAGTCACTCTTAAGCGCATCTGAACTCTAGTCTAACAGTTAAGCATAGGCAGGGAAGGATAGAAAGCGGCTTCCACTAGCATGCATCGCCTGTCGCCGCAAGAAGATACGATGCTCCGGTGAAAATCCTGCCTGTCGTCACTGTGTTCGGTCGAGGACCCCTTGTGTTTACAAACAATCCACCCGCAAAGCAGCTCCTAGGACAGACTACATGGCAATGCTCGACCGACGGTTGAAGCGTATGGAGGAACGGCTAATCAAGAATGTGCCAAAGGAAGAGGTCAGTGCTGTGCTTAGCACTACGGGGAGGTCTGTTGTAAGGCCAAGTATTTCAACAGCTAGCGCAAGGTCCGGTGCTTCAGCAAGGAAAAGGACGGCCGCAACGGCATTTGGAGATGAGTTGGATATGTGGGCTAGAGGAGATGGCTCAACTGCACGGAAGGGGATAGGCATGCCGGAGGCGTGGGGCGATGGCCCCTTGGGGAGGGTAGGTCGAGCAATAGATGTCGACGACGGGAATCATGCCCTGCCTCCGAAAGATATTCAAGAACATCTAGCAGAAGTTTTCTTTGATTATATCTACGGCCAGCCATATTTCCTACTGCACAAACCTTCATTCATGAGGCGATTACGGTATTAACCCCTCTTTGGAAAGCTTCTCCCATATTGTGGAGAGTGCGCATACATTATTGGCAGTCGGATTACTTAATGGGTTACTACAGGAGTGGAACCGCGCCGCCGGTGTTAATTCTCGCTGTCTGTGCCGTATCGGCTCGGTTCTCTAAGCATCCAGCTGTACGCCATGATCCGCCCTTTCTCGCCGGGGAGGCGTTTGCGAGCGAGGCTCGACGACAGATATTAAAGAAATTCGATACTCCAAATGTCACCAATGTTACTGTCTGTGTATTGCTAGGTCTTCATGAATTCGGTACATGTCAGGGAGGCCGAAGCTGGGCAATGGGCGGGATGGCCACCCGCATGGCGCATGCAATACAATTGCATAAAGAAGCAAATAGCGACCCACTCGGAAAGCCACATTCAAGGCCAGCTGGCGATTATTTCCACCAAGACGAAGGGGGATATATGTCCTTTGTCGATAGAGAAATCCGCCGGAGGAGTATGTGGTCTTGCTTCATCCTGGACAGGTTTACTTCATCGGGGACGGAAAGGCCACATTTGATCGCCGAGTCGGAAGTTGAGATTCAACTGCCGGTACATGATAGGAATTTGGAATTGGATATACCAGCGGTGACAGAGCAGCTTGATGGGACAGTGAAGGGTTCTGTGGGAGAGGTTGGTGATGCCACTGACGGTATGGGGGTTGCGGCCTATATGGTGAGAGTTGTGGCTCTTTACGGAAGAGTTGTAAAATATCTTAACCAGGTTAGAGTGCCAAAAAACCTTAGTATCCATTCCGCCTCCCTTTCTTTCTTTCTTTCCTTTTTTCACCCTATATTTGGTGTTTTCTAAGGAAACCCAAGCCCCCTTGAATTATGGAAGTGCGAAATGGATTACAAATATCACCGAATATTTTTATTGACTTTTCTTAGGGGGGCAAAGACCGCGACCCTTGTGAAATTTGGGAGCCAAATTCCCAGTTTACATCCCTTAACAAGGAGATAGCCCGATTCGAAGAGAACCTACCTAGTCGTTTCCGATATACTCCCGAAAATATGCAGGTTCATATCACAGAGCGTCTCGTTGGCCAGTTTGTTTTCGTGCATATTGCCCTTCACCAAGTACGACTCTTTCTCAACAAATCAGGAGTCCCAACGCCTACCACCCAGCGCCAGAGCACTCCTCTAGAGTTCGGAAAGAAGGCGGGGGAAATCGCCCTGTCCTCGGCGACGGAGATATCACGAATACTTTTGGATGCCGAGGAACGTGGAGTGATTGTGGTGGCTCCTTTCACGGGGTATTGCGCATTCAATGCTAGCATGGTGCACATGGTGCGGATGTTCTCATTCTCTAATAGAAGAGAGATACAGGAGGAATCGAGAAACAATATGCAGATATGTCTAAGGTTCTTAATGCGACTAAGACAATATTGGGGTCTCTTCCATGCTTTAACAGATAATCTCAAGAGATTATACCGTAAACTTGCCGACTCCCTTGCACGGGGTTCGTCGTTCCCTGAAGAAACCACCCGAACGTTGCAGTATGGAGACTGGTTTCAAAAGTACCCACGAGGGGTGAGCGCTGGCGACTACGAAGTAGAAATGACATCAAAGCCCCATACTTCAGACGAGGCCTCCACCCAAGACGCTGTGCTGAGCCAAAAGTCAAATCTTCAAACCGCAGACGAGTTCTTTGCCAGATTAGGACCATCGAGACAGAAGCGGCCTCCAGCTGCCCCTCCTGCTCCAGCCCCTCCCCCTCCCAGGGTTCAAACGCAGTCTTACACTCGCGCATCTCCCTCGATACACACACAGGGGCCCACGTCTATACATCCCGGGAGCTCACCTACCACTTCCTTGCATCACAGCCAATCACCCGAAGCACATCACTCACCAATGGGTGGGTCTCCTGCAACAATTCCCGCTCCAGCAATGGCTCAAGGTCACAGTGAGATGGAGGGGAAGCTAGACCCCCAACTACTAAGCCCACCGCAGATATCCAAACCGCAAAGCATGTCCCGGCGAACAAACATCTACCGCACAAACTATCAGCAACAAACCCAAAATACCCAACATCACCCAGCAATCCCGTCCTTGGTGCCAGAAATATCCTCGCATCAAGTTCCGTATCCCAGCTATCCCATTACCCTGCCCAGGGGCCCTGCAGGTGTGGATACAGGAGGGATGGGGATGCATCACCCCCAGCCCCATCAATCGCACTCGGCGCATCAAGAACACCACCCTCACCACCATCAGCAACAACATTCTCAAAGTGGACCTTCCCAATATCTCCTTTACGACCTGTACTCTTCGGGATCAGATCCCACATTCATGATGGCCGCAACCTCGCTTAACAGCGGGATATGGCCCGAGCTCCAGGGCCAAGCGAGTGGAGCGGATGTGGATGCCTTTACGGAACAGCCGAGCAGCGCGTGGTTCCTGCCGTTCAACTCGTGCCCTCCGGATTTCGAGTCAGGAATTGGGGGGATGGGAAGCATAGATATCACGGGAGACGGCGGAAGCAGAGCTGGCGCTGGTGCAGCAGCAGCAACGGTAACGGTAACGGGAGGTGGTGTCCCGGGGGCAGGTGGAGATGACGGAGGTGGAGGTGGTGGAAGAAGTGGTGGAGAAAGTGGAACTGGGGGTGGGTTGCCGCATCTAATATCTGGAAGTGGACAGGCCCTTCAGGGAGGAGGAGGAACCGGCCCGAGTGCCACTGCATATCATGATCACAATGTACGATGATAAAAAATGAGGAAAATTAAAGCCTAAATGAACGGCTCTCGAAAAGGTATAAGTTACATGCGTATTGATGGGCGGGAAAGAGACTGCGAACGAGTATTGTACAGTACCCGCAATTTGTCCCTACCCAGTACCCATCCACGCGCCCACGCGCCCACACTCACATGCACAATATACAAACATACAAGTTCACAAACATACAGAGCAGCTTCTTCACTTCTCCCCCTCCTCTCTCCCTCACCTTACCTGACCTGACCTTACCTACCCTCCCGCCGCGCTACTGCGCTACCCCTCTCATCTCATCTCATCTCATCCCTATCCCCATCCCCATCCCCAAAGGGGAATAATAAAGAAAAGGAAAAAAAAGAAAAAAGAAAGGTAGCGAAAAAACCCCACCCACTCACATACCCTCGCACCAAAATACCGTACCATAACTTCCACTCAGTGTGTCAGGTGACTTAAAGCACTCCGGATACTCGAGTACTCGTACTGTACATGCACATAAGGCATCAGAGCCTAATCCTACCCATCCACAGGGAACAAGTCGCACTACCCCGCCGCACACAAAAGTAAGTACAGTATCTCTACGATAAATTAACCCCCCAAAAAATGCGATGATATAGATGGATGGACGGACGGACGGACGGATAATCCCCCACCCCCCCCCCCAAAAAAAAAAAAAAAAAAAAAAAAAAAAGCTCAATAGAACCAACGGAAACGCCCCCCCCTTTTTTTCCGGGCATTTTCCCCACGATGGAGCTAATGCAGGTATCCAGAGTGTTTTGAGTCAGGTGACGCACTAAATTATTATTGGCCGTGAAGGGATGGTGGAGGGGGGGAAGGGGTGGTGGAATAGAATGGAATGGAATGTTTATCCGCTCAGCGCCTAAGTCTGTGGGTTTTTTTTATGAAGAGGGGTTTTCAATTGGGTGGGATTTGATCGGTTTTCTCTCTCGTGGTGTATCGTACCGTAAAATACGCGTAAGGTGTTTCCCCCTCGCGGCGGTTCCCTGACCGACCGATTGATTGATTGATTGAGGAGTTGAGTAGACTATAGTCTATGAGTACTGCGGTTGAGAGGGAGGGAGGGGTATGCGATGTGATAGTCTACTGTGGAATCGAGTCAAGTTACTGCGGGGGGGGGGGGGGGGTCATCTGGAAGGGATCGATTGGCACGGCCACCCGACGGGAGCTCCGAAGCGAGAGGGGTATCGTAGCGTGCTTTACGATACTCGTACTGGTGGTGTTACTGGTATGATAGTGAGGGGTTCCTTGATTATTTGTACGAGTACGAGTAGGGTAGGTTACGAGTTACTCGTTTGGTTATATCATTATAATATTTACAGTAGTTGGATACGGTTATCATAGCGTTGACGGTTATAATACCGTAGTCTATCATACCAAGACCACGCTCAGCATTTTCAGTTACGAGTAAAGTTATCGCACAGTACGATGGCTGCACCGCGCCGCCATGTTTTATCTATGCACGCGCTGCAGGAAAGTGGCGAAAGTTCGCTTAAAAGCCACAAGTAGAGTGCCCTGCCGTATCGTACAGTACAGCACGAGCACCAGCAAGCTTCCTGACGGACAACCTTCACGCACGCCTACCGTATTCATGTTTCCCTAGACTACGATTACTATGATACCGTACTGTGCTGTACTGCACCAACTCGCTCTCCCCATCCATCCATCCATCCATCGATTCATGCCAGCATGATACCCGTACCCTATCGACCCATTTCCGGTTTTGGTATCATAGCGGGGTGTCATCATAATGTACAGTACCCCCACGGTGGTGGTATGATACTGGTATTGGTACCGTACTCGAGTAGCGACGGTAGCAACAGCAAGTACCGGCACGAGTAAAATAGTAACCCAGTATGATACTTGGCCCGGTACTATAGTAGAAAGACAACAATATTGTTTGGGTCCCGCACTCGGACACTCCTTCCGAGCCATGATATGGTATAGAGGCGAAGACCTGTGAAGCGACAAATGGGGTATATGCCAAAAAGGAAAAGGGAATCCAGCGCAAGAGCTGAACCCCTGCCTCCCCCAATGATATGTTCCGCTTGGGATAGCCCGCTTCGGTTGGTTGGTATTACACTTACCCGACTCGAACTTTGATATTTGGGATCTCTTGAGATTTGGTGTGGTATTGAGATCATTCGCCCTCACTCACTCACTCCAACTCTAATCCACCCGTAGCTACGGCTGTACTATCATAGTACTGTTATCGCAGCTCCCAGGTTCCAGCTGCTCAGTTTTGCCTTCTTTCTTTCTTTTTTTCCCTTTCTTCTTCGCGGCTAGCTAGCTACGGTAGCTAGCTGGAGAGTATGATGAGAGTGCTAACTACCCCTCACCGAGACTGCCCGACAATCCATCCACGAATGGAGGGCGGGAAAAAAAAAAAAAAAACTCGAGTAGACCAATCGTGAATTCACCCTATGTAATTTTTTCTCCTCCTCCTTCCTCCTCCTTCCTCCTCCTCCATAGCTACCATCATGTCCAGGTGAGTAGGGCGAGTACCCCAAAGGGGAAGAAATAAAGAAAAAGAAAAGAAAAAAAAAAAAAAAAGCACGCAATATTGGCGTTATCCCATTTGCGCCTACTCGAGTGCCGTATCATACTGAGGGCATGAAAGACTATGTATCGCGGGGCGATCCGCACGGACGCGAAATTGGTACGGTGGTGATATGAAAAGCGCGCACAGTCCACTGCACGATCGAGCTGATAAAGGATGGGCGGTAGAGTACCGGTACCGGTACCGGGTATGATAATTATGAAGGGTAAAAAGTCTGTCGAGTTTCCTCCTCTGGGCCCTCTCTAGAGTAGAATACGGTAGATAGTCTACCATCCAGGGACGGGGGGGTTCGCTCCAGCCACTGTGCCAAGAGTTGGACAGAAACCCTTTTTTCCTTCCTTCCCCTTCAGCGTATCTGGACCGCGTTACACGCACGTAATTTCAACTACTCGTACTCGTAGAGTTCGACCAGCATCTCGAGGCTTTGCCTGCTTGCTCGTGACATGTGCGGTATGGGATGGTATGATGATGACGATCCATCCATTAGCGCAACCTCCGACGAGTCATCACGGAATTCCGTACTTGAGTACAGTGAATTCTGCACAGTACTTGCGGGCTCTGCCTTGGGTTGAGGGAAATAGTTGATTTGTAGATTGGGCGTCGTCGTACTGTAGCGTTCTGGTGCTCCTCCTCCTCCTCCTCCTCCTGGCAAGGACAAGAGAGGTAAAGGTAAGTAAGGTGAAGCAAGGGATTGTCGAGCAATGCACGGCGTTCTCCATTCTGGTGCTCGTGATTTCCCTCCGTAACGATTATGTTTGGTATGTTTGTGCGACTGCTGGGAGTGCACTTGGCCTTCATGACCGGAACGGTAGTGATCTGCGCTATGGTCTACTCGTGATGCCTGCCCGGGCGTGATAATTACTGGCCGGATAATACCGGTATTCAATCATACTCTACCACCCTATCCATCCATCCACCCGTACTCGAGTACTCGCGCGGTAGGGTACGTAAGCAAGTGGAGACTTCCGCACAGCACCGAACGAGACCGGAACCCAATTCGCCAATACGGCATGTACGAGTACTCGAGTGTGATGGAAACAACGAGCTCCGCCGTAGTTGTCAACACCCCCGCCCATCCCCCTTGTCCAAAACACTAAAGCACGGATTGAGAAGTGATCTTCCCTCGTGTGCGACGGTACCGCCGGCATATGTGACATGATAACCCCTTCGCGAGCTGTGCGATAAACATTCAAACCCATTCATTCCTATTCCCAATAGGACTGCATTTGTTGCCCTGTTTGTTTGCATATTTACGCCTACTCATGTTCATGCAGTTGGCGTTATGTTACGTTACGTTGCGTTAAATTTTGGGGCATCTTGCTTTCTGACTCCGGCCAGCCAGCCGGACGAGGGACAGACAGACAGACAGCAAGCCTTTTGCGATGGTCTGGGTCGTGTGCTATACGGTAAGCGATAGTGGATGGTGGTGGTAGTGGTGGTGATTGTTGTCAACGAACGAATCGTCTCCCTCCCACACACGGGATAGGTGGGAGTGGTGGGAGCGGTGGGAAACGTGCGTTGTTTAACGGGAGGGTATGGAGAGCGATAATAGTAATGCTATAGAGGGAGGGGGAGGGTGGGAGGAAGGGTGAATGGTCCACTAACCACAGGAGAGGAGGAGGAGGAGGAGGGGGGTGAGCAGAACGCCTTTCGCCTCGGTTGCAGGTGTATGTTTTTGAAAGTTTTTCATCCGCATCATCGTCACCATCACCGTCCCCATCTATCATACCCGCCCGTCAATACCGAAGTGATCATAGCAAGTAAGTGCGCACCTCGCGAGGTTGACTTTTTTCTCTCTCCCCCTTCCTCTTCTTCGTATCTCCGCCCCTATTACTCACTGCGCTCTATTCTACGGTATATCCTCCTCCATTCCTTTCCAGCTGCATACCTACATACAGATGCGGTAGACATGCCGTACATTCCTGGCAACTTATCGTCAAAATGCTCACTCATTACTCACTCGAAATCTCGCCAAACGCGAGCGATAATCCATGATCCTCACCACTTCCCCCCACCACCACCGAAGACATCACGCACACCCACCAAATAGCAGTTAGCTAAAAATAAAACTATCATAGAAGAAACCTAAACACCCAGCCTCAGTCTCTCGTTTCACCATCACCACAAGTGGACCCCCTGCATATCAAAAGTTTGTTTTGTCTGCCTTTTTTTTTTAGGGAAAAATAAAATAAATGAATAAATACCGGTAGAGGAAAACCACACACCACACATCTGGTTGCGCCAAGTGCTGCGCAAAACATCGGACGAATGTGGGGGGGTGCTTGTATGTGGCGGTGGTGATGTGGCGGTAGCCAGGGTACAGTTATCATACTGGATTTTCGGGGTATGGTTACAGAATCTGTACTGTACGGCAGTCGTAGCCCTTACTGTTTTTGTTTTCCGTTTCTTTTTTTTTCCTTTCCATTTTCCCTCGGACCTTTCTCCCAGATGCGACGGTGAATGATACATCTTTTTTCCTTTTTCCGTTCGATTATGGTCCGGCGTGGCGGTGGGGTTTGGATGGGCGTTTCTTTGGTTGCCTTATTGAGAGGAGGAGTGATCCCTGAACAGCTGAAGCTCAAAGATGTGCAAGTTTTCTTTTTCTTTTCTTTTTCTCACCCAGGGAACGAACGGTCGGAGAATTTGCTTTTTGGCTCCCTTTCTGCGATAGTCAGAATTCGGAGGGAGGATGGGAATGGAGGGGCAAAAGGAGGGAAAAGGGAAAAGATAGAGAGGCGGTGCTTATGCATGCAGCATGCAGCATTCGAGGTTTCGGTAATTGGTGATTGAAGAGGGGGGGGCTGGCGGGGCTTGGTGATAAGTCGGCGGGCCCGGATACTCGCACTGGTACAGTTCATCCAAGGATTGTCGTAATTTACCGTTTGCCCTATGAGCAAGTGTATTCTTTTATCGATTATCGCTGTTGATGCCGATGAGGTTTGAGCTTGTTTGTACGGTGCAGTTATGGGGGTTGTGCATGGTGCGGTATTGCTGTCGCGAGGGTTTTGTTGGGAACAAGTGGATTCTGTTGCTGTTCTGTATGTCAGATTTATGTTTAATGGATACTGTAGGTGCGATAAGCTGTGTTCTGTTGTATGATATCGAACATGGGCGATTCGGTGGACACGGTAGACACGGCAGATCCCTCCTTCCCTGAAGGCTCGGAAATGCAATTGTGCTGTGTGCAGCCGGGATCTCCATGAGGTTATCGGTTATTAAGTAAAGCGTTTTTTGTTTGGGTGGGTATATGTTTCTCCCATCCCACGCTCCCTCTAACTTACCCTCCCCTCCCAAACCTTATGGTACCGGTACCGGTAAATGGGCTTGCGCAATTCCAGACAAGGAATCCAAGTACGAGTACTCGTACTAGTACAGTGCTCGAGTACCGGTACCGCAATTAAACTCGAACAGCTTTACCGCACCATTTGGGATGGCCGGGTGTATGGATGTGTAAGGATGGATAAAGTTATTGCGGAGTGGTGGAAAACTTGGCTGTCAGGCTGCTGCGCCCGTATGGAACGCTGGATGGGGTATAGCACTCCACTGTTCTGCGTGCCCCTAGCTTCCTGCTGGCTGGTTTTGTCTTGTCTGCGGGCGGGTGTGTATAGTGCCTGGTAGCTGTATGGCCGTTTCGTCCCGCGTATCGCGGAAGATGAAACGCGAGCACGGATCACAAGGTGGTGACACCGGTTGAGAGACAGCTCTGGATTCTGGGAATCAATCCTCCGATGGCCCGGGTGGGAGCATTCGAGTGTAGTGGACCGTGTACTGTATAGTACTTCGTGCTTTACCCCTCTTCCCCCAGGAACGCCGATCACTCGGCTCTGCGCCTCCCGGCATGCAATCGGTCGGCGTTTTGCAGGACCATAGCCCCAAAGTGACCCAGCCTGCCCGTGCTGAAGGATACTCACACTACTGTAGAGCGGATTACCGATAGCGGCGCTGTGGGATATCATAATTATTGTGTCTTTCTTTTTCCTTTTTTTCTTTTGCCTCCGGGGCTGCAATCAGGCATCCTTCGCCCTCCTGTTGCTTGCTTTTCCCCTCCCCCCGTCCCCCCCGATACCGGCGCTGTGCTTACCTGGGCTATTTTCCATTGCCCCCGAATGCTTCCGATTGCCCTTTAGCCTTCAAACATCCGAGGCAAATCAATCACCTCCTGCATATTCTTCAGCTACCCACTGCTAACGACGACATCACCACCACGCATCAATTTCCTTTCCCTTCACTTCCTCCTTTACCACCCCCTAACCTGACCTGACCGCACTCCGTTCACTCACACACTTTCCTCTGTTCCCACCCTCCCTCGGCGAGTACATGAGGATTACCTGCTTGCCCCACCGAGAATCTTGTACTGTAGCCTCACCCAATCCTGCTGCATCGGCCTTCTGCACCTTAATTTATGAACGGATGCCTTCCATGGTATGTAGTCACGCGAGAACGGCTGCGGGGCCGACTGCACGTTCGATTGGCGGATGCATTTGATCGCGAGCGCAGGAACGGGTTCTGGAGCTGACGGGCGGACCGACTGACGAGGCTGTTTTTTGTCGCTGCTATTCGCGTCTCATGGGACAAGGCTTTTCATTCGCCACGATGACGACGGCTCTCTGGTTGCTGCATGTTCGTTCTCCCTCCCTCCCTCCCCCGTCCGTGAACCTGGTGAGGGCATTCACTGGTGTCTTCCCTCTTTTTTTTTGCCTTACTGTACTCGTACTGTAGATTTGCTGTGTTGCGGTTGTTGTTTGTTTCGTTGTTCATCTTCGCTTGAGATCGGGTGCTGGGTGCGGGAAAATGGACAAGAGGGGAATTAATTATTAAGATCACCGTAAAAGTTATTATCCTTTTAACTTGTCTGGTTAGTAGTTAGATCCGCGCTATACTCTTTTGGCGGGGACTGTTAGGCGCAGGGATCCACCGACCTTTCAGAGCAACACCAATCAACTACAGGTCCTCATCTTCTTCAAACAAGAGTGGCACAAACAAATATCACTTCAGCGAATCCCATCACCCTATCGCCGTGCACTGGGTCATTCTCAAGCTGAAAATAAAAATAAAAAAATAACACCACCCTCTGAACCTTTCCCACACCCTTTCCACTTTGGCCCCTCTTCCCGGAATGGGATCTCTCTCTTTTTTTTTTAAACGAAAAAAATAAAGGAAGGAGTGGATAGACATAATGGAAGGAGCCCTGGCAAGGATCTATCTTCCTAGAGGACGGAAGATCGGTTATTATTTTAAAATCCTATTTCTCATTTCGGCCTGGGGGCGTCAGAAATTATGGATAAGGGGTGATACCTAAGGTTTGGCAGAGTGGCGGTGAGGGCCGGAGAGACGCAGAGCAGACTCAGTGGATCATGGGAGAAGTGCCAGAGTCGAAACTTCTATACGCAGGTCCGGCATCGATTTGATTCGGGGGGCATATTCCCGGATTGATACCCCAATCCCATCCAACCTCGCCGAATAGGAGGGGGTCACATATCTTCCTTCGGCCAGGAGGAGTGAGCTCACTAGTCTGAATTGAAAATTATCATCTTTCGTTGTTGTCTGCTATCACAAGGCACTGATCCGGTATACGGATTGTTAAGTCCGTAGTGTAGCACGCGTAAGTGCTGCATATCCAATTACGATTTCCCTGATATCTCGTTTCTTTGCTGCTCTCACTCTCAGCCCCCTCCCTGATGCTCCTCTTACTGCATATTCCCTCTACCGCTTCCCACCCCCCACCCCTTTCCCCGTCTTTACCAAGTTCCCTTTGGAGATTGTTACGCCAGTGCTGAAAATTGCATGTTGCTCGCAGCTCGCCATACGCAGGAACGGTAATGGGGGCTGCAAGGTACCCTCCGCAAATGAGTCGAAAAAAAGAAAATAAGGCTTCCCTCTCCAATGGCAACCTACACTAAGGCAAGCTGCTCTATACTAGATGCTTACTCTTGGGCAAGGTCTATGAAGCTCTGCAGGAGAGCAACATGAAGAGGAAGAAGAGCTAGGAGGGACATATCTGGTCCTCCGCCGTAACCTCTCATCTGGAAGTGCAACGGTTCTCTGGACGCCCCGCGTGGGAAGCATATCTCCCCAATGGCGCACATCCTATGCGCATGTGTGGCAGGGGACTTGCCCTTTACTCCGGGTCTTCTACGGTATGGTTTCATAATTGGATGCATACGTTATCTATTGTTTTCTGAATTTCTCTGAATCGGGGCGCGTACATTACAGTATCGACCATGATTTTGCACTGGGCATTATCCGATATTTGCCTTTCACGTTTTGTCTGGGATGGCAAAATGTTATCCAAATTTGCTTTTGAACGGTGTGGAAGGAGGGGGTAGTTTATTTTATTTCGTTTTTCCAATTTTCTTAGCTGTGTGCCGGTGGGGGGAAGAGGGCATCGAGAAATCGGGTGGGATATTTTGAATATTTTATTTGAAATTATTTCACTTTTGGACACTGGGAAGTCTACTTTGGGCACTAGAGTAACATAATCGAGGCCTACACTCGCACAAAAAGCGCAGGACGCAAGAAAGGAGGGGTTCATTTGCACCGGCTCAATCAGAGAGGGCAGATCAAAGGAGGGGATTTGACGAGAGCCTGTGGTTAGATAGGTGGTTATACTCGGAGCATGGGTGGGACCCAAAAGCCACTACCGAGAGAAGTAAGAAAGGCCAAAGGAAGAGCATGATCGGAAGGGGTCAAAAAGGGCTCTAGACCTTCGCTCTCTCTGCCACCCACACTTATTCATACCCCCCGCCCTCCCTTCCCTCCCTCCCTCTTTTCTATGGCAGCTCCTCTTATCTGACCTCCATATTCGTACTTAACCAGAACCCTGCCAGCCATCCCAGAAAACCTTTGGATGGCCCGTGTGTACTCGAGTATTGAAGTAGGACCCAAGAGACAAAGACATAAAAGACACTCCCCTCCCACCCTCCCGCACCCCCCTTCCCTTCTCGGCTCCTTTCACTCTCTCTGATCCGACCCCCCTCCCCCCTCGTCATAGCCCTTATTCTTCCTACTTACTACTATCCTGCTCCAAGTTTTATTTATTTTTTCCTACTATTTGACTTTCACTATTGTTTACTTTAGTTTGCATTTTCAACGTTCTTTGTCAATTTGCTACCAACATCTATTCCTCTCGTTATTACCCCTCCCTTCCCTCCCCCCTCTCCTCCTCCAGCATTACAGCTACCTTGAACACATTGCACTGCGACCTGGCATCTTGGTATTAAGGCCACCACCCCTTCCTCGGTATCCCGTCTTCATAGGCGTTTGCTACTCCTTCCCTTTTCTATATGTCGAGAATGCCGGCCCTACTGCTGCCGGATACTGCTGCGCCGTTTGCGCCCCGCTCGTCACCAACAGTCGTCCTCAATACAACAGTTGACCCGTGGTTAACCGCTACCTTGAAGAGGATCAACCGAATCAAGCGACCACTCAACAGTGTTCCCCAGCACATGAAATGCCTGACGGAGACACTATCGCAGGACTCAGCTATATGGAACCTGTGTAGTCTCATGATACCGCGCGCGCCTGAAGCCGAGCTCGAGAAGCACGATCACCCTCTCCTGGATGCCCTCTTCCGATATCAACTGTTACACATTCAAGCCTATGTTGTTCACATTGACCTGGTTATGTCAAACGAAATCGCATACAAGCTTTCACCTGAGACAATAAAGGAATTGATCGAGTACCACAAAGACATCTACCTGATCGACCAGAAGTCCTGTACTTGGCATTGGACTGAGAAAGAGAGTCAAATGAAGAGACTGCATGAAGAGTTTGTACAGACAGTGAACAAGTTTGTTTATCGAACAGATGTTATCGCGTTGGAAGGTATGGAGGACGATGGGGCCGGTGAGTTGCTCTGCGGGCGGAGCGATGAGGTTAGAGGCCTTGTTTTGGGTTTCTTCCTACCGTTGTTGCCGCCTCCACCACGAATTGTCGACGTTGTGCGAGCCCCACCACCGCTGCTCCCGAGCTCGCCTGGAGCTGCCAACTGGTGGTCTCCAACACCGCCTGCACCACCACCATCCCTTCCACCACCACCACCCGTCGAGGCATGGAGGGTGCTCCCGTCGAGCCCTGACACAGACAGTCCAACAACGAATACAGCACCATACCAATCCAGTTGGGGGGCTATGGGAATGTCGGAGGTGCCAAGCATGAACTCACCGGCTCAGCACCACCACCACCACCACCAGCAGCAGCAGTATTCTTCTCAGCCGCCATCGCATCAACTCCCGCTGACGCAACTTCCTCTGCCCAGTCTTGTGGCGCAACAGTGCAGCACTGGCAGCGGATTCGGGGGGTTCGGTTGGGACAGGTATCAGGAGTATGCAACTACCATGTAGCCATCACGGAGAGGCTTAGATGGTGGGGTTAGCGGTGATAGTGGTGGTGGACAGCAAGAGCGGCAGCAGCAGCAGGGACAGGGGCAGGACAACATGACTGAGACTGGTTTTCAAGACGTATGGAGGGGAAAGGAGCGGTATGGCGGGAGCTGGGAGTGACAGACAACCTGATACTCGATACACTTTCTTTTTTTATTATTATTATTACTTTTCACTTCTTTATCTCGTTCATTTTTCTATTACCAACGGTGGCGATGAGACATGACGAAAGATTTCAACATCAACCATCATTCATTTCTTCTTCGACCTGCCTGTTGTGGGGGTTATTTTGTCTTCCTTTCTTTAAAACCCTCCTGTGCTGGGAATTGGCGGTGGTAGCGCGGTGGTGGTGGGGGTTTCCCTTCATGTGGGAGGGAGTGAATACTTTTCTGGATGGAGCTGTTGGGGCTCAGTCGGTATGACGCAGGGCCTGGTTCGGACGATGGCCAACACAACACACGACGACGACGCATACACTCACCCACCGCATGCTGAACCCCCCCGCTCGTTTCTATCATCCACCTTTACCCATCTTTTCTCTTCCTGTCGCCTCTTCCCTCTGTCCTTCCTTCCCTCTCTCACTCAACTCCTTCACTTCTTTTTTTCCCGCTCTGTCTTATCTCACGCACACATGCTCCCTCCCCATACATACAACACCTGGAGCAAAACAACACTGAACACTTGTACTATTCGATTGGGTGGTTGCTTTCGATTTTTTCCCCATATACTTTTTCTTTCTTCCGAGCTCGGTTGAGCGGTTGGTCTATGTGAGGTTATCGGTCACGCGATTTCCTTTCCATTCCGATTCTTCTTAGTCAACGGAAGCCTCTTTATTTGTTTGTTTTTTTGTTTGTTTAGCGTTGCAAATGTTTTAGCGATTGGATCCCGTGATTTTTGACTTGATTTTTATTTGATTTTTTAGCGAGCGTTGCTGTTTTTTTGTCCTTTTTAATTTGTTTATTACTCTTTTAGTCATCGCAGGCGGTTCTACTGGATATTTTTTTCCCTCTTCTGTTCTTATTTTACTTGTTTATTGGGCGGCTTTTTTTTTTTTTTTTTTGCGCTTTCATCCCCATAAGACGGTCGCAGCAATGCCGGAAAATACCAAAAATATTCCCATCATAACAGAACCCCCCCCCCATTTTACATATATTATATTATGAAAAAGGGAAAAAAAAGAGAGAGGCTGATTTTTTTCTTTTTCTTCTCCCCTCTCTTTTTTCCCCTGGAGTTTCGATTTAACCCTAACACTTTTTCCTAACATTCCCCTCTTTCCTGTTTTATATCTTTTTTACCTTTTTATTATTAAACTGGAAAAATAGGGCTTTCTTTTTTTCCTTACCCTTGTCACTTTTTTATTTTCTCTGCGCGAACCGAAGGTACGGGATTATGGGTATTAACGGTATGATACTTGGGTGGGTGGTTTTTCCGCATAGCGTGGTTTCTTTCGACTTTTTGTTATCAACATCCTCCTGTATTTCAATTTTTTACCCTATTTGGCGAGCGAGCGAGCGAGCAAAGCGTTGTTTTTCCTTTCCTTTCCTTTTTCCCCTCTTTTCTGCACAGTTGAGTAACTGGTATTTCTTTTCTGTGTCGATCAGGGTGGTCTTTATGTATTTAGCTAGTGTAGTTTTTGTATGAATTGTACGCTGACATTGGGGGAATTTTGGTGTTGCATCTGCTCTTTCTCCTCCTCCTCCAAAAGAGGAGGGGGTTGTCCGCATGACTACTTGCTGGTTATCGTACGTATAGGATAGTGGAGTGCCCGCTGGGGGGCACTTACATACAGACAGATGGGAAGACATGACAGATACCGCGCGTGAAGGGAGGGGAGGGGATGGGAGGGGGTGTTTTTTTGCTTCCCCACTTTTTCTACCCTCTCGTGATCTCATCTGAACCTTCATGCGTGAGTGAGCTCACTAACTCACTCACTTCAGCCTGGGGAGGCGGGGATAGCGGGCGAACGGGAGGAGGGGGGTTCAAACCCCAACCTCGCGATTTATTTTTTCCCTTTTTCCCCCAAAGAGAAGGAGGGGGCTCTTCCTTCTCTCCTAGTACTAGTATTGGCTCGCCCGCCCGCCTGCTTACCTGACTGACTGGAGTCAATGCTGATGCCGGCATCAGCATCAGCAATAGCGGCGGATGAGGGAAGGGAGGGGAAGGGAGGGGAAGGGAGGGTTTTACTGTCCAGTATCAGAAGTACCGGTACGTCTCATTTGTCCTCTGGAGGATTTCTGAACGGAGGGAGGAGGGAGGGATGCTAGGATCTAGGGTCATGGATTCATGGAATATGACTCGCAGGTTTTTTGTTTTTATTATATGGTAGTGTGTTATTCGTCAACATGGGTTTTTTGTAGGGGTTAATTGGAGGTTTTTCTCCCGCTTTCTCGGAATTGGGGGATGGGGGGATGGGAGGTTAGGGATTGGAGGTTGTGCCAGTGGTTGGATGAACAGATGGACGGGTCTCCGGGGTGGGAAGTCAGTTCAGCCACCGGGATTCGTTGAGTGGTGGGGGGAATCGGATGGGAATGGGAGAGAGCCTTAGAGGGGTAGGGTGGATCTACGAGTTTTATTGATGTTAGATTAAACTGAATCGCCGGCGGTAGAAGAGGGCTATCCTATGGTTTTGTGAAATTCGTTCGCTCTGTTTTTGATCTTCGGAGGGGAATTTTTCTTTCTTTTCTTTTCTTGGGGGGGGGGGGGAGTAGGGTCCCGTAGGAACAAATTTGTTCATCTGTGGGCACATAAATTTATGTATTATAATGACATGTAAGTGTGTACAGTACCGATATACCAATAGGCATCACATCGTAGGTACAAGTACGAGTAGGTATGTATCGTAGGTATGATAGTCGGACATAACTTAGGGTTAACCCGCCTACCTGCTCAACTGCCCATTCCATACTACCATAAAACAGACAGTTAATACAACCGATGATAGATACCCAGAAAATAACTTGTTACAAAACCCCTCTCACTTTCTTTTTTTCTTTCACTTTTTCATTCATTCCTTTCTTTTTTTCCCTTTTCAATTCCATCAAACATATCATTTCATGCCTTAAACCTAATGCCTTCCATCTTTCCACTCTCACAATCCCATCCATCTTTCTCCAATATCACACACAAGCACCCCCCCCCCAACAATAGTACCCCCAACCTTAATTCCACCCAATAACTCCCCACCCAACAACTTCCCCCTCCCCCCTCCCCTTCTCATCACCCGCTTCTCCTTCTCCTTCTCCTTCTCCTTCTCCCTCCCCAACAATAACGATGCTAACCCCCCGCCCAATGATACCCTTACCCCCCACACCAAGTACGAGCTCCTCCTCCAACCTGACTACCTCTTCCTCCTCTCCTCCTGGCAAGAGCACGTCGTGCAGGATTGTGTTATGCACTCCGAGCGGGTCGTGCGCGAATTCACTTTTTTTTTTTTTTTGGTTATTGAAATCAACAAAAGGGATCGGTGGTAGTAGAGGGAGGGCTTACTGGATTCTCAACCTACAGACTGCATTGATTGTGGAAGTTGAGATTGAAGTAGAGGAAGAAGGAGGGGGGAGGAGTGCTATAGCTCAGGATTGGAGTCTTCCATTGGCACTTTACACATGTGGTGGAGGTGGTTTGTGCGTTATTGCTGCCGCTTCTGCCGTCGTCTTCCCCATTGCCCGGTGGGGAGGAGGAGGAGGAGTTGGCCTCGTTCGTGAAGAGTACTTGCCCGGTCCATGCGCTGTGGGGTGTGTGTGGGCTCTGCAGGGTCGCGACTGTCAATATTTTCCGTCAGTCCCTATATTTTTTATTTCGTTCCTCCCCCCCCCCCCTCCGTTCCCACTATTTTGCCCTATCAGCGTTGTATTGGTCGGGGGGGGGGAGGGAAGGGGAGGGAAGGGGAGTATATCGCATACTTGCCCCTCCGCAGGATGGAGCTCTATCCGATAGACACATTTTCGTTTTCTATTTATTCTCTTTCTTGAAATTCCCGTTTCGTCCACTGTTTACTTTGGCCCGGGGGGTTTTTTTTTCTTTTTCCCTCGATGTACAGTACTTTTAACAGTTTCTGTTCTGTACCTGTGCTCTGCTTCACCAGCCTTCCTATCTCGCAGAGAGGGGTATGATAGGTAGGTGGTCCAAGTATGATAGGTATGATATGATTGTTAAAGAAGAAAAGGGATAAAAACCTATTTATTCGATAAAGGAAGAGAGAGAGAGAAAAGAAAGGAGGCTTGTCCAGATTATCACCATCTTTTATGTATTCGGATTATCGAAAACCGGTACAGTACGAGTACTATAACTAACTATGAGTTTGTTATGTATGTATCATCGCAGCCATAAGTAAATTACCCAGCGCAAGTTTTTTTTTTTTTTTTTTTGAGCGGGTTTGAGAAGGATGATGAGATGGGATGGGGGGTTACCGCTTCCGGAATTACTTCCTGGTTTTTTTGTCGATGGTATTATACAGTACAGTACTGTTATCCGGTGGAATATTTCTTCACTCTGCCGTCTACTCTTTTTTTTTTTTTTTTTTTTTTTTGGTGTCGCATTATCGTGCCTACCAAATAGTCTACTTGATTCCACACCGGTATATTGCTCTAACCAGCGCGGCCGGGGTTTGAGGTTGGGCGCTTTGCGATTTAGCTTGTTCGACTTGGAATCGGTGCGTGGGAGTAAATTAGTAGACTGGGTTAGTTGTCAGTTCGGTGCGGTGCCGTTGTCGCAGGACCACACGTTTTCTCTGTCGCACTGCCGATAGTACGAGTACTCGTTCCATGTGTGACCGCCGGGGTTCACATTAGCGGTCATAGCTGCTACAGTATAATATACAAGTGGACTGACTACTACTATACTAGCCTATAAAGTACTTTTATATGATTGTTTTGGAACGGCCTTCAAAACCTGCCCCTAGCGCAAATTCTTGAGAAGCAAACATATCACCGGCGGGGAAAGGTAGGATAAAAGGGATCACGAATGAAAAAATGGAAATAAAATGAAAACCTCGATTCAAAACCTCGTCCTCGACCGCATGTACAGTACAGTACAGTAGAGTAGGGTACAGTTACTCGTATCATACATACACATCATACATACATGCAAACACACGCACCGCACACGCGCATTGTAAGGCGAAATAAACTGGTACTTCAACCCTCTCCCATCCATGTTTAAAGGGCACACGGGTGAGTCGACGCTTTGTCCTTTTATCGTGAAACTCTCTCTCTGCGAGGTATGATGGATAGTTCAGTCGTGTCGTTTATAGAACAACCCTAACCCAACTAGCAATTGCACAACAACGCTGTGCTTTGCTTAAACTATCCCTTATCCATCCGGTCGGTGGGTCGGGTTCGTAATGCGCCGGTTGGTTTACAATGAGCTTGGGCGCTATTATTAGTTTTTTTTTTTTTTTTTGTTTCGTTGCCGTCGCAGGGTCCTCGGAGTTAGACTAGACTATTGATTGATTGATTGATTGATTGATTGATGGACATCGATTTCTGCCTGCGTACCGAGATTTTCACAGCAGCTGAGTATGATGCAGTACCCATCATTCATACAAGTGTTATAGCTGAACCGTGCAGATTACTAAGTGTAAGAAGGAGTCCATGATTACAATGAGGACGTTTCGAATTTTCAGCCTGCTGGTGATGACATGCAAGTGTAGATGCAGTCTGGTTGCCAGTTGCGGCTGTTGATGAGTTTTCTCCTTGACGGAACAAGCGAGCGGGGAATCTGTTACCGTAATCGTCAAGTCCTTGAGCGGCGTGCAGTGAGTTGAGTTGCCCGTAGCGAAGTTCTGATCCTATGCCGGGGCACCGATATTGCAGTGTTAGGGAGGTCCATTCTGATCGCTTCATCATTAAATTTATTTCAACATTCCCTCGGGCCGGAATGTGGTATGGGGGGGGGTGACGATGGCGGTCGTTGTGGTGGCGCCCCCGACTGGTTCACAACGTGCCAGAACCAGCGCCTTGGGGCGACCAGGTTGGGTGGGCGTTTGACAACAGCCACGGATCGGTGGCGCGTGGTTCTAACTTTGATGAGGGCTCAGACGGGTAGAAGGCAAAGCTCCTAATATTTCCACAACCTTTCTGCCCAGCGTCCGAGGTAAAAAAGTGAGACCTCGGGGTGCGCAACTTCACGGAGTAGGCCATGATACCCGGTTTTGTTTTGTTTTTTCCGCTCTTTCTCAAATTTCCCTTCTCGCGGTGGTCCATGTGCTGCACAGTACGGAGCAGTATCCTGCGCGGGCCCCCTCCGTATTTCAAGACATTGGTTTAAAATTACGCATTGATTAAGCATAAACCTTTCGTGGAGTTCTACAAAATGCAAACGGGTCGAGAGCTGCGAACTTCATTCGTAGCGAACAAGATAGCGTGCGAGAGATTGCATGTTCAGCTGGATCTGGCCAACCTGTTGCCAAGCACAAACTGCTGGCGAAAGGGGCGATCGGCATCATTACCTATCACTCACTGTTTACCTCAATCGTGATAGTCCAAGTCCCTCATCGAGACTTCCAGAGCCTCCAAGTGGCAGATTAAATCTCCAGCGATGGCTATCATGGGCTGCTCGGGTCCCCCGCAAATAACTTTCCGCCAAAAGGTTTCATATCGTTTCTTAGTTAAGCCTAGTCGTTCCACTAAAAAAAAACACCAGACCCAACCTCATTGTCCAGATTTTTCCCGAAGCACTCCTGGCTGGAAGGGCGTGATTGGGTACCACCGAAAGTTGGTTTTCTTTCCCCCGAGTGCCACCCCAACCACTATAGATTAGCACCTCTCTTTCCGCTTGATCCTGCCAAATTCCTAAAACGCCCCCCTAAATATCACCCCCCCCCGGCATGGTTTTCTTCAAGAGTCCAAACAGACTGCTAGCACCCCAGCTTGTTTAAACAAGGTTTATGATGGCGGCCAATGGAGGGTGGGCTCGATGAATCATGGCTTGTCACGACTCATGATTCGTCGGGCAATAAGCCTTCGAACCCCGCCACCCCCCTTGCCATCTCGTGGGAGCCAGCCAATCGAGTGACATTCCGTGAGCTGGAGTCAGAGGCAGCCCCTGTAGTCCGGAGTTTTGGGCTCCGGGGGATACGAGGGATTGAGCCAGACGTGACATTTCTGGAAAGCCTCCCGGGGTTTCTGTTCCCCAGCAGATACAATACAGAAATGAACGGCATCCGCCAGGAATGTGCACACACATGGATCCTGTTTTTTTTTTCCTCGTAAAGCCCAATTTCTGTTGCTGCTCCGATAAACCTGTAACATGACCCATGACGTAAAGGAGCTCCCCCACATTGCTGCCGGGGCCCATGTGCATCGTGGTAGATATCTTCGTGTGCTGGTTAAACCTTAGAGTTCTTCGCTAATGCGCTCGACTGATAATCCTCATGTACGTCTATCTGCAGCCAGGACACAGATTCTCACGGGGGTGACCTAGGAGTATATGTATTCTGCTTGGAGAAAACGTCCGTGCTAACAGACTTCCTGCGAGGCATCGTATCATATCATACCATATCATAAGCATAGTACAGAAACAAACCACGCGGTACAGAATAAAGTGCCCATAGCCACACCCCAGACTTGACGTTGCACTTTATAGGATCGCCGATGTCAGTTAGAGCATGCGCGGGCATGTCTGTACTCGTGCGCCTCTGCTGACCCCCATAAACCATGTTGGTTTGTGCTCCTCTCAGCGGAGTGTGCCGTATTCCGAGATGCTCTTCACACTGCCTATTGGCCCGCGGAGAGGTGTCAGCTTGGCCTCTTTCTGAATGGCAGTGCCTGGGGTGATATTGAGTCCGCGGGTATGCCGGCCCGGCCTGGGACTACAGTTTTGAAAAAAAAAATTGTATATTCCAGTTTGCTACCCCACGGTCTCATTTGCAAAAATTTAGTTGCGGTTTTCTTCGGCCCATCCACAGACTTAATCTCACCTATGTGCTCGGAGATAAGATACCAGTATGGGTTGCTGCAATATGATGGTAAGGATTAGAAACAAAAAATGGGTGTTCGGTTGAAGCTTACCCATTCGTGTTGGAGAAATAGTGCAAGTCTTCTCAGCCTGCTCTAGACCCTTGTTTAGTAAACAGCTCTCCAGATCCGCCATGACTTCTCTTTCTTTTTCTTTCCTGTACAAAAGACTGAAATTCGCCTTATTTCCTAGCTACCTACATACCACCCCCGATGCAGGCCCGACATTTACCTACGTGGAGGAGTGGAAGCTGGATCCACTGCCATAGCGAACGCAGCAGCAGCAAAGCATGGCTGCAGTACCTGTTCGAAGCGATGCACCATTGCGGCGGTTGAGGTCCTAGGGATTGCCAGGTGTTCCTAGGCTGTGGCCATCACATCAGAGGTATCACTTCCGTGAGTTTCTCCCCACTCTCCGACTTGCAGTGAGGCGAGTGACACTTAGTGACTTCGATTTCGAGCATGTCATCGAGGCTATAGACTTGGAAACGAGGAGTATCGTATGCGCTCAGTCACTGGGATGTTGGCACTGTTTCGGGTGCCAGGCTGCCTGGTCTTCTACGTGGTCTTTAGTTATGGGGCGGGATAGTACCAGGCTCCATTGTTCCAGCATCCGCGGCAGGGAAAAAAAGAAAAAAGAAAATCCGATACAGTGCACAAGCATCTTATGACGCCCGCAATTGCAGTAACTGACTACTGATTCCAGGGATGACCGGGAGCTCCGGGTGATGATCTGTGACCCTCGGATTCGCTTCTTGATTGCGCATGCAACTGATTGAACAGTTTTTTTTGCGTTTTGTGGGTGCACGTATACCCATTCAAAGATCTATGATACCTGGTCTTTCGCCATTCAGTCGGAATCAGCGAGAGGAGAAATAGTCTTAAGCAGGGTCAGGATCAAACCGAAACCGGGAGTGGGGGAAGGTAGTACAGTAACCTTCAAATATGTCCGCTCAAATTGGTTCCTTAATTCTCCAGCCCAACAAGGTCATTGGGGGTCATTCAGAATCCCACATAAGTCGTCACTCGCTCACCTGGGGCTTTGGGCATCTCCTGCGTTGCCCGAAGCCCGGAAGTGGGCAAAAGGGGTCTCGAAGCCCCGACCCCCGAAGATAGGAGGAGAGTGGAGATACCGCAGCAATTGCGAGGGGCGTATGGTGTTGAGGGCGTAGATCTCGGAACGCCCAAGGTGAACTCCGGGGGCACTCGGCTCGCGGTACTAGGAGTACCGGTAGGTTAGGCTCCCAGTGTTTAGGAACCCGGGGAAATATTGTCAAAACTTGTGAAAAACCAGCTTAAGAAGAGGTCATCCATTCTGCTGGTGCCCGGTAGTCTAGTAGGTATGAAGGATGGAGAGAATCCCTTGCCTCCTTCCTTGCTCGAATCTCACATTATTTTTACCCCGCATTGGCGACAGCGCTTAACTGTGGGAGGAAAAGAAAAAAAAAAAAGATGCGGTGCAAGCATATTAGCAATTTTGTGACCTCACAAATAACAAATATTTGGGTCGCACCTTTCTCTCTCTTTGGAGGTTCCTTTCCACCCAATTTAGTTAGCTAACAGCTGTAGTATTGTACCTGTACAGTACTTGTAGAAAGATTCGAGAAAGGGGGGAGGGGGATATTGTAATTCTTCGAATTTTGTCGGTTCTCCCCTGATAACTCAGAGCGCACAGACCTTTAATTCAGTGATAATTAGATTTTGCGTCACCAATAGTCACTCATTTCACCCCTATTCTAACTCCTTTACGAGCCAAATTATCACTCGGCCATCGCTAAGAGTAACCCTCTAGTGTGTAAAACAAAGATTTCAACTCAATCCCGCAAATTATGCGCAATGAGTAGAATAAGGATAAGAGGAGTATGGGGCGGGGATTTGCGTTTTTCGCCAATCTATAACCCCGTCTGGAGTAGCATGGGAGAAATAGAGGTAAACGTGTCTGACGTTGTTAGGAAGCACGCGTTTATATAGCAGCTTGCAGGGGAAAGGCTGGAGGGTACGAAACACTTACGACGCAGGAATGGTAGAAGTGGAGATGAGTAATTAAACCGAATATTCCTTAAGTGTACCCAGCACGTCAACGACTTCTATCTTCCTTTCCTACTACTTCACAAGTTGCTAACGTGTTTTCAACGTTGAGCACATCTATGATTTTTAATTTGCCACCGAAAAATCATAGTCTCCATCTTAACCTGAGTTTGACACCAAATGCGGAGGGGAAAGCCGTCTAGGGTACAGTACAGAGGTGGGAATTCAATTTGTAATCCTTAGCGATGTATACACACCCATGTATGTACTCGTACGCTTCTTCCAAGATGTCTGGGTCTGGCTCGTGCCTAATGGCAACTTGATTAAGAGATACACATACGATGATAATATTATGGGAAAAAACGAAACCCACTGTCTTGGGGATCATGGAGGTGGAGTTGGATGAATACTAGAAAAAGGGCAAATTGGATTTGATGTCTTAACTAGGAATACGGTATGGCACTGTCTAATTCATCTCACCCTCTGCTCGCTAGTTTACTCATCTTGAATAATGAACAGAGTTCCATGTGTAAGGGTGGGAACATAGGGAGGAAACAATAACATATGGAATCTCATGCCCCCAAACGATCGGGAAGCCCGCAACCTAATACACTTGCGAGGGACTCTACCCAAAATTCAGTGGTAGACTATCATTGGCGAAATATCATAATATTATTATGCTCTCCTATTAAATAGAGTTTGATACCGAACCATAACTCATGACGTGAGGGATTGGGTACTTTGAGTACACGAATATAAGAGCAACGTGCTAGGACATTGTAATCGCCTCTCGAAGTAAGGCGCTGCGTACTGTATTTTCCTGTTTTCTTGCAGCTAAGAGCTGGGATTGCGGTAATTTCTCCACCTCTCTATCTATGATGGGGAATTTCAACCACATAGCAGACGGCTCCTTCATTCAAGCACTTACCGTATGTCTGGGATGGAGATTCGCCTCCTGACCGAGAAGGAGGAGCAGGATTTCGGTGAGAACCCAGTTATCGAACCTGCCGCCTTCGGGCATTTGCCAAAGAAAACCGGCAAGCTATATTATCTTGGAAATTTATAGGTTAAAACCCCCACAAAACTTCCTCGGACCGACTACTACATACTGCAATCGACTGAGCAGGGACAGCCTCTATATACATGTAAACCACATGAGATGGATTTCTCGACACTTGCTGGCACGCCCGTTCCAGGCCTAAGCTAATAGGGGCACAAACTGCAACACCTTAGGACTGCCAAGTTTAAAAAAACATTCTGCTCTAAAACAAGAGATTTATTCTAGGTAACTTATATCGGTAATATTTCCCCCCAATTGCTCCCAGTATTTCTAGTAGGTGGGAATATAACCAAACAGGACAGTGTTTTGCACGCACAGAGATACCACGGTATTTCAGATTTCTCGAAATTTTTACCTACTTGATTCTTTTCCTGCTGTATTCCTTGTAGAACTGGCAGAATCGGGGTATGATACCATCTTCTTCCCCAACAACCCTTTTTATACTACTACCACTTCCAAGGGACCAGGCATTAGAGCAAAGCTGTTCTTTGCTTTTGCTTTATCCCTTTGATTGGTGTTGATGCAATTATCACAATTTTTGATCGACTTTATCTCGGCAAAAGCTGCCGTAAATGAGCTCGCACTGTACGGAGGTACTGTATGATACAGTTCATAAGTTTTGTATGTTACACTGGTGGCTCACACAACACACCCACTGCCAGCGTAACATACAAAACTTAGGCGCTGTGCTGTACCTCCGTAATAACAACAACCTGCAAAAGGGAGCCACCACTATAATATTATAATGCTTTCACATCATTTAAATTTGTAAATCAGCCACACTTCTTTTTCGCAAATCAAACCTTGCAGCTTTCCTCTTCACTTCTGCCCAGTATCATATGCCATACGAGTAAAGGAGAGTCAACTCATCTACTCGAGTAGCTGGAAAAGAAAGGAAAGGAAGCTCTAGACATGCCAAACGCCAGCGTTTTTCACAAAAACGGAGTATTTTTAATATTGTTTGCATAGTGCAAGGGTCTTACAACGGGCATGGCCTAGAAAGTGAAGAGAAGGAAAAAAAAGGAAAGAAAGACCACTTCCCAGGGAAAGACTTGAAACCCGCTTGGCCAGGGTCTTTGGGTATGATAGAAAAATATCTATAGCACGACAAACAACCCCAGTTTGTAGACATGCAGCGCCAAACGGTATGGTACATTACAATTTTACGGATCAATTGTACAGCAAGCTAGGCCAAAAGGGGAACTTCAATGTTTAATAACATGCTCCACGCTTATCACCCCTAAATGACTGGACATGGCTGAGGATAAGTGAACAAGATATCTAATACCCAATACCCAGTTTTCCATGCGCAAGCCATAACAATGCCATACCGTAGTATGATAACGGCAAACAATTCTCCCCAATTCACACCTGCCAACCAGCTCACAAACTACAAGTATCGGGCCTGCCGTCGCCCAAGGCTCATGTCGTGATACGAACCGCATCGCGCAAAAAACCAAGCCTCCCGATCCCTTTGCTCAGCCAGCCAGTGGAAAACATAGGCTTCAAGCTATGGCAGAACTCTGTTTATTGCCAAACCACGAGTCTTATACGGCATCCATGATGGATCACTCTTGAATAGGTACTACTAGATCCTTGCAGCGTAGGGGTGTAGTAGTAGCACCTCCGGTATATACCTGTCGAGAAATCAACACTAAACTTACTAATAATAGAGCCCGAAGAGCCGGCGCGGCGTTCAGCAGGACCATCCCGCGCAGCGGGTGGGGGAATTGCGGATTCACCTTTTTCTTTCATCGCCGCCCGGGGGCTCGAGTCGGTGAATGAATGGCTTGAGCGATCGACGAGAGTATCATATCCCATTCTCACCATAGTGCGCGGGTTAGCACGGAGGAGGGGGGGGGGGGTAAAATAGAGTTCTGCCCTTGAAGACCAACTGTCCACCGATTGCTGCTGTTAAATTATTATGATATCTAGCGGAACATCTATCGGATACCCTCCCCCCGACTCAAGCTGACTAGAAGATTCGGGTAGGTCGAATACCAGATTAGGAGAATCAAATCATGATATAAAGGACGCAGGTATCGCAGTTACTTGTATCTCGAGAGGCAATACCGGTATATGATCAAGCTGACCGTATCTACCACACACCTCCATCCGCACATCCAGAAAAAACTAACGATGAACCCGGAAAATCACCCCAAGTTATCATTCATAACTAATTGTAACTTATTACTTCGCACCTCCCCCGATACCAGAACTCACCGGACCATCTCGTAGACAATCCAGTCACACGAACATCCCACCCGAGCAATTCCGCACGCGCACACGGCTACCATACGACCCGCCAAGCTACTGGATGTACGATATCACGAAGTCAGCGTATTATCATTACGGTCCCTTATCACCCAGAAGGTGCCAAGAAACCCCTCCCATATTAACCCTGTCGGGGTACGTGTAGGTGTGTTCGGCCATAGAACGATGAAAATTTCGCATCCCGTCCGCTCTGCGGTAAACAAGCATCGTATCGACCGGTTAGTACTACAGTGGGTGACCATGTGGGAATCCCGGTTGCTGAACTCTTTACACTCCTTTTGCCTTCTCTCTTTTTTATTTTACTTCTTCCCGTTCTCGTCCCAGCGTTATTTTGCGCCTGGGAATCGCGAAAGTTCTCCCCCTTGTGCAGGAGTCTGGTAGGGGTTGGTTGGGGTTGGTGATGTATTACTCCAGGAGGTGGTGGCAGGAATCCCTGTATATATGCGAACCTAGGGGTTGCACAACAGCAGAGTGTCTGGGTCTGGCGATTATTGAGTCTGCTGTAATACAATACTCGAGTTTCATAATATGATAACAGTAGGGGTTAAACACTTATTTCTTCCCGGTATTCACAAGAGGTCACTCGAGGTTTTTCTGGGTTGTTGGTCACTGTTGCAGCCGAAACATACTAACGGCAAGCATATCGTGTTCAATCCTTGTAGAAGGGGAGAGAAAGGAAGAAAAGAAAAGAAAGAGAGGAGATTTGAGTTGGATATGTCATTTCCGGGAAGAGCGCGCACCCACTGATAATCTACACCTCAGGAGTCTTCTCCTCCAAGGCAACCGACCGCAAATTCCCCTCGATGCCCACGGCCCCGGCCCCTCCCTCCTTCTTCGCAAGCCTCTTACGGATCTGAGCGACTAGGTCATCCATGTTAATGTCCACACCATTCTTCTCAGGATGACCTTCTGGTAGTCCCATCTCTTTGATCTTGACTTTGCCTTCCTTCAGTTCATCCTCGCCAAGCACGACAGCGAATGGGACCCCATTCTTCTCCGCGCCAGCAAATTGGTGTGGGAGTTTGGGTTTATTCTTGTACATGAACTCAGCCTGTATCCGTTAGTATCTGGTTTGGTTAGAAGGAGGAGGAGAAGGGAACCTTAACACCAGCATCCCAAAGAATTCTGCAAACTTCCATGCGCTCTTTGAGCAATCCTGTGAATCCTCTGCCGCCAAACGCCATAACGTATACCTCTACTTCATTACCGCGGACTTCGCCCGTCATGCGTGCCTTTGTAATGCTGAAGATGCGGTCAACACCGAAGGAGATACCGACGCAGGGAACACGGCCCTTGACGCTGTTGGCAAACATTCCGACGAGTTCGTCGTATCTACCGCCTGCAGCGATCGAGCCGATGCCAATGGAGTCGTCACTCGAACGGTCGGCGTCTGGATCGTCCGATTTAGGCGCCCGCCGCAATTTGGCAGATTTGCCGGCTGGTGGGGCGGAGGCTTCTGTCACTACTTCGTAGATTATGCCGGTGTAGTAGTCTAGCTGATTTTCGAGTTAGATTTTGAGTGAATCGGTGATTAGGGAAAGGGAGGGGTTACTCCGCGAGCAAGGGAAAGGTCGAAGGAGAGTTTTGGCATGACATGAAGAACCTCAAGGTAGTCGAACAGAAGGCCCATGTCTTTGAGACCACTGGCGAAAGCCTCGTTGCTGGTTAGGTTTTCGTCTTCTAATAGTTCGTCCAGCAGCTCTCTCCCACCCTTCTTCTGAACGTATCCCCCGATCCTGTCGGCGACTTCGGGATCTAATTCCTTCTCCTCCGTCATCTCTCTGCGCACGTCTTCCCAGGTAGCCTACCCAATGAATATAGGTTAATAACCCATTCAAGCACACCAAATCACTCGACCTACCTTATCCAGTTTATCCACCGCGCTAGAGATGCTCCGAATCTTGTCTATCGGAACACCGCAGACCTGAAACAACCCATCGAGGATCTTCCGATGATTAATTTTGATAGTATAATTCCCCAAGTCGAGATTGTCCAAGATCTCCGTAGTTATCCTCAGGATCTCAGCATCAGGAAGCATAGGATCGTAGGTGCCGGCGATGTCGAAATCACACTGGTAGAACTCCCTCATCCGGCCTTTGGTCATAGCGGGCTGATCACGGCGGTATACCTTGGCGATGTGGTAGCGTTTTATGCTCTGGATAGTAGGGTTCATGGCGAGCCAGCGCGCGAATGGGACAGTCAGGTCGTAACGCAGGGAGCAGATTTCCCCGCCCTGATCCGCAAGGTCGTAGATTAGCTTAGAGTCTTCGCCGTATTTACCCGTGAGGACTTCGCGGAGTTCGAAAACACTAACATCCCCCAGTAAGCTATGTTTGCTTGCCTTATATGTTTGTTTGCTTGTTCCCTGACAAAGGAGAGAAACGGAGCAAATACGTACGGAGTATCAATAGTAACCGCCCCATGACGCTTAAACACATCCGTGATGGTAGAAAATATCTTATCACGAATAACCATATCCTTACCCTCCCAGTCCTTAGTTCCTTTAGGAACTTTCAACTCGAACCCTCTTTTCTCCTTCCCGGCCTTCTCCTTTCCCTTTCCTTTTCCTTTTCCCTTTTCCTTTTCCTTCAGTGGCATAGCAAATTCGCTTCCTGCCGAGTAACTCATCTTCGCTCGGAGATCTAGTCTGGGTAGTAAAAGCAGTGTGCGTGGTAGCGGGAACAAGAGGGGTTGTCGGAGGAGTAGTGTGATGAGCGTTTTGGTGATGGTGGGGGGTGATGAGGGGTAATGGAGGGGCATCGCGATGCTGTGACGCGCTGCCAGCCTACGATAAGGGGACGGAAAGGAAAAAAAAAATAAAAATAGGACCTTATCATACTGTTGAGTCAACCCGCCGAACGATGCAGCAAGCTAAACCCAGCCTTTGCCAGAGAAAAGAGAATGAAGGAAACGGAACACTAACAAGTTGATTATTTATAATAAACAATTGATGTTTCTAGTCCCTAAAATAATAGGGTTGATCGCTACAATAATTGTGATAATGAATTAGTTCCCCTTCCATCTCTCCCCCGTTCCTGATTTTACTCCACCCGGATCTACCGATCGCCTTGAGCCTCAGGGTTAGGGCTCCACAATCCACCTTGACAGGAATTAATAGCTAGCCAGTAGCAATAACATAATAATTTTATACAAAGCAGGCCATAATGGGATCAAGTACCTTGCCCATCACAATCGCACAGTAGGTCGAACAAACAATGCAATTGCCAAATCAGAGTTCGAGCGTGAATTCGAGCAATACAGAGCAATGGGATAGGTGATCAGCCGGTTGGGTAAAGGGCCATACGTTGATACCAGTATTAGAGCAAAATATCCATTCCTACTGATACCGAATTGTGTTGTGTGATCGTGTAATACAACCGCAGTAAAACGAGCCGCCAAAACACTACCACGAGTGACCGATTATGACCACGGCCCTCAGGAACCACACTGTCACAGAACTCTCAATTTCGAAAGGCCATTAATTCCATATCATTACTGTCGTAATCGTGGGCGCATAAGAGCAAGATGGCAACCCAGTTAAGCCAACGTGAAGCTAAACCGAAGGTAAAGCGACCAGAGGGCAGGAAAAAGAGACATTGAAAAAAGAAAAGACTAGAAACTTCCCAAACCCACGACTCCAGAAGAAAAATAGAATGAATCCCAAAAATTGAGATCATAAAAAGAATAAAATGGGTATAAAGTTAAGTGTCCGGATTGTTGGGGATTGAGGATGAAAGGGAAAACTAGGCCCTACCCGCCACCCTTGTTATTTCTAAGAAGAGAAAATGCCAATGAAATGGTGTGAAACAGCGAAAGAGGACGAGAAGAGAGAAGTAATAATCTGTATCCCATGAGTTTTTTTCTCCCATTCTCGTGGTTCGCAAATGCAAGAGGTAAGCCACCAGATTTAGACAAAATTAAAAAATGAAATGAAGCAATAAAAGTTCTACATCAAAATGTATTTTCCGAGTGCTAGATGCAAAGGGGGAATGTAGCCTCCGAAAGAAAAAAAAAATAGTAGGAGTGAAAAAAAATGATGTTTGCTTCGCAGAGCATTGAACACCCATGAAAGCAATTGACTGAACCGAAAAACGCCGCTCACGTATGCCCATCCTTCATGAATTACTTTAAGGCCTAAACATGCTATCCATCACCTTCCGGGCAAAGCCCCCCATCTCACCCCCTTCCCTCAATAGCTCATCGAACCCTTCTAACTGTCTAACCGCATGGAACATCTTAGCTACGTAAGTTGTGATGCTCTCCCGTAGTAAAGCGGTTTCGTTGTCTTTTCCATAAACGCCACCCCTGTATCCCCCATTTCCATTTCCAGTGCCAGTCATACTGCTAGAGTTGCTAATCCTGCTTGTACTTCTTCGCTCAGTTGTCATAGCCAACCCAACATCGCTTCCTTCGGCTGCTTGACCAAAAGCAGAAGCCGCGCCTTCTCGATTTTCCATGACAGAGCTTGCCACCATAGGGTCGTTGAGTGGGTATCCGCTTCCTGAACCGCCACCATAAACGTATCCATGTGTGTATCCCGCGCTAGGGCTTCCTTCTCTTGGCATCATCCCCGACCCACTAAGCGAGGAGCCCACTCCACTATCCCTCTTTCTGGTAGATGTGCTCTCTGGCAAGTCCTCAAAGGCGAACCTGATCAATCTCAATAGTCTCTGACTAGGTGGGTTGGGGCTCGCCAGGTCAAGTAATTCATTCATAAGATGGATCCGAATCAGGCTCTTGAGTTGGGAGATCCCGAATTTGTCTGCCATTAGGAACAACGCATACTTTTGTTCATCCAGTTCCTCCTCTTCGTCCATCATCTCAACTGTATTCTCATAGGTGTTGAGATAGTCATAAGTTGGCTCCTCTGGTGGTTGTTGAGATTCGGCAAAACTGCCGGCAACAGTTGATACGGCATCATCCATGCCACGTGGTGGAATGTTAGGGGGGGACCGTGGCGAGAGGTGCATGCCATCTGGCGTGGACTTTTTCGCTGCGACGACAACGCTTGGGGACCCTGGGATGTAACCATTTGTGTTCATGTTCGATGCCAGTGGGTACTCTCCGGTGTACAGGAACTCCAAGAGAGCTTCAAAAATCTTGGGATCCTCGTCTGGTAAAATAATTCTGCCTTCTCTTGCTTCCCTAAACCCTGGTCTTAGTGCTGCCTCAAACCACTCACTTCTGGCTGCAAGAATTGCTTTGTGTCCATGAACAATGTGCCTGTCCGGGCCGACAATGAGTTCCAAATCAGAGTATTTTCGGCTATTGATTAGTGATCGAAGATTCTTCCCTACGGGATCAACAACTGCCACGCCACTCGTCTTCTGGTCCCAGTAGCTCGCCGGAGCAGAAGCAGCTCGAGCAGCCGCATGATTGGCACTAATCATAGTACCCCCTAATAAGTTACCGGTCATAGTTGGGCTCAGCGGCCTTCGCATCTTCTCGCCGTCGGGGTGGTATCTCAGTCGACATACGATATCGACGGTGCGTCTTGTGTTGACGACGGGGTCCCGAAGCAAGATGCTATTGTCAAGCAGTCCAGGGAAACCCCACGACAATTGGTTCTCACGGTAAACAGCGACCGTGGTCTTATCCTTCAACTGTCGACCCTCAGAATTTAGGATCACAAACTGCAAGTAACGGATGTCTCGGGTCCAGGTTCGCTCCTGGAGCTCATTGTCGGTCATAACAACGTAAAGGAAGATACCATATACCCGATTTCCGGCCGAGTCGACGTTTTGTTGGAAGAGCATTCGCCAAACCCAACCATCTGGATGGCCGAAATTTTGAGAATATCTGCAACCATTGTCAGCCCAAAATTCTTCCTACACCACGAGTTTAGCAGTAGCATACGTTTCGAAATCCGCCGACAAATCAACGTTTCGCCATCGATACTAAACGGTAAAAAATAAAAAAAAAAGATTAGATGCAGTCAATAGTAGTGCTCGCAGTAAAACTTACCACCCAAGTGACGTATTCTGATGAAACAGAGTTGATCTCCAGAGTCATAGGAGACAACGGAATGTGAACTATAGATGCTGCCATTTTGATTGCTTCCACCTCAATTCCTTGCACATAAAACAGTTAACCCGATTCCGCCGATGCAGTGAGCGGCGCAAGCCCGTCCGACTTGCTGGTAACTCCTTCAAGCGTTGTAGAGGGAAACTCAAGCTAGGGCGTGGTTCCTGGAATGGCGGCTTCGTTTATGGAAACACTGTACGCGCAGATAGAGGGAGAGGGAGCACTCGATGTGGGAGTATAGCCCTGTTGTGTCAATGTCCGCTCGGGAGGGACGCTACTGTGCCTAACCTTCCAGCCATGAAGCGAATTAGAAATTGAATCGCGAGGTTTGGAAGAGCTTGATGGATAAAACAAGAAGAGGTCTATTATATACCGAAGAATATGACTATCTATGGATGGAGGCAAGAGGAGAGCGCTAATAAATTTGTGGAACACGTTTGTACCGCACGTTTAAAGTGACCTGTTTTAAAAGGGAAAGAAAAACAAAACTTTCTATGGCGTTTGTTAACCCCACCCTAGGCTCGCTTTGCTTGCTTGGGGGACTATCAAAAGGGAAAAAGAAAAGAAAAGAAGCTCGACGTGTGTGGGGCAGCGGGTACTAGGCACGACCTGGCTTCGTATGGCCGCGAACGTGGATGATTGAGCTGACCGAACCACAGCTTAGTGAGAATGCGAGCGGAGGAATGATCAACAAAGGAGGAATTGGGTGTGTGTGTATGTGATGATGAAAGCGGAGGAGGGGAGACAAATGTGAGGGAGGAATGGTGATGGGAGATGTGAGGGATTCACGGGGGGGTACGGGCTGGGGGTAACGGAAAGGGGGGGTTTACGGTAAACCGACACGGCGAGATAGTAGTGAGGGGAGGATCGGGGTGGGTGGATGGTGGTGGTAGTGGTGGTGGTGGTGGTGGTGGGAAGGAGGGAGGGCGAGAGAGGGCGAGAGAGAGAAAGGAGGCAGCGGTGTCACGGCGAGGTAGGCGAGAGCGGAATAAAGTAGCAGAAGCAGAAAAGAGTTGACACAGAGAATTATGGACGACCGAACGAGGCAAGCAAGCAAGCACCAAGCAGCAGCAACAAGCAGAAGCAGCAGCAGCAGCAGTCCGGAGAGCAGTGCAGACCAGATCGCCGGCCACGCTGGCCAGCGAAGCCCGGAGTGGAAGAGAGCCTATCTGCCATGTTGTCGTTGTACTGTACTGTACATGGGACATGCCCCCTCCACTCTCTTGCCCACACCCACCCCCCCCCCCCCGCCCAATTGACCAAGGGCCAGCCAGCGAGCGGCCCAATCCCAACCCAAGCGGCGTGTATTTTTCCCCTCACTGGTGATGAGCGGCCATATCGGGGCGAAAATGCACACAATCAATGCGTTCTAATTCGAGCATTGCGGCAAGCATTCTTCTACAAATAGAGAGTGAGGGATAGCGGACGAGCGTTGGTATAGGGTAAGTGAGAGAGATATTGGAAGTATAAGATACGGATACCGGTAGGATAGGGTAGGGTATGATGCGAAGGAGCGAGCGAACGAACGAACGAACGAACGAAGGGGAATGAACGGAGGGAGTGAGACGGGGAGAGGGAGTGGAGACAGAAGGGGGTGGCGGTGAGTCGGCGGCCAGTGAGTCTCATCTGCTTCCTGCTTGCATACGTGTTCAGGCGTGGTGAGCGTCTGTCCATCCTGCACTCTAGCTTCCCAAGCGTGCGCCATATGTGTGGGCACAAAATTTCGTGTCTGGTCCGTTCTATCTATGTGCGTGCTCAGCATAAATTTCTCCAACTGTGTGGGTGGGAGCTTGCTCTATCGGTGGCCTGTGGGGAAGAGGATATCTGGGGAGAGCAGGAAAAAAAATGATGGAGGAGGAAGGGGGGGGGGGAAAAAATGGATGGTGGATGGGAAAGCGGTTCTGCGTTGTCGCAGCACCTTCCTCACCCCCGCCTAAACCCCTCTCTCTGTTCTTTTTTCTATCAATTTTTTCCTCAAAAGAATCCTTCTACTCGAGTATCTCTCTCTGACAGGCCGCCTAGGCGTGCGTGTTGCCTCCTAGCAAATCGAAGGCTGCAGGTGGGTTCATGTGGGTATCCCTTCGTTTCGTTGCCATTCGCCAGGCGATGGATGGATGGATGGCCAGCTGTACAGATAGACGCAGCGGAGCAGAAAACTAATTTAAACCCCAAGCTTTTTGAAAAATTATATTGAGTCTAGCAAACTCGTTTCCATCCCCTCCCCCCGCCACAACCCCCCAACGCCAACACTCACCCCCATACAATGCTTGTAATAGCCACGGGATAGAATTGCCATTGCCATTGTAGGGCAGACCGTATCCCGGTATGCGGAAAGGAAGGGGAAATATGTCACTAGCATCTGGAAAGCTGCGAGAGGTAGGAAAAGGTGCCAGTGATGAATTCCGCATACATGTATGTATGTATGTACGTACAGAGGGCTGAGGGCAGGTGAAGCGAACGCTGATAGTTCCAACCAAAGAGACCTCCTGATACCAGTATTATCCTTTCTGTGGCCGAGTGACCCAGGAGCCAATGAGAACAAGCTCGCCTCACCTACCATTAACACCCTGTAATTTACGACGCATACATTGCCCTACCAACTCTTGATATACTCAGTACTCGAGTACAGCGCGGCACTATGTCGCTCGTGCCAAAAGTTACAAATGCCCTTCTACTCGAGTAAGCTCAGCCCGGCAGTGTCATTTATCTCCCGCAGAAAGCAAGGGCCTATGGATGTTGAATCATGCCTCGCTTCCTGAGATCAGTTCTGTCTGAAAGTCTTGACACTATATCACCAGCCCGATAGGGATCTTAGATCTTCCATACAGAGGTTCCCACGATCCTCGTGAAACGACGGAATGCCATCAAGAAGGTGAGAAAGGAGAGAAGGTGAAAAAATGATCGAATCCTTGTATAATATACTAGTAAAGTGCGTGATACTTATTTACACAGCCTAACCTTGTTGAAGGGGGGGAAAAAAACAGGGCAAGCCAAGATTCATGCAATTTATACCACTCGAGTAGCTCCTCATCTCAGGAAAATTTGTGGTTTCTATCCATTTCCCCAAATGCAATATATATGAAAATATATAGTGACTCTGGTCGAATAGATTCCTGGCGTGTACGACCGCCAGTACAGTGGTGAGACAGTGCGAGTGATAGCAGACGCCTCCAACATAGTGCAGCGCTTGCTTGACCTATACCCCCCGCCATCTCCGGCAAAGTATTATATCATAGTAGATCGCCGGACACGTTGTCCGTGCCGGCGTCTCGCCCCCCCTCCCTCCAACTCCCACTACTCACTCTCACCACCGCCACTACCACCACACCACACCACACTCCATCTCCCCATGACCGCCGATCCTAAATCCAATCTGTCCATAACCAGTGCTTCAAACAACCTCTTCGAGTCGGAAACCCTCATGCGACAGGTATAAGAAAAAAAAAAGGGGGGGGGGAGTGTTTCGACAGGAAAGCTGTTGTCCAATACTTTGATAAAGCGAAAGTCCCTCCCCGCCATCACGATCTGAATATCTCCCCTGCCGATCTCATCAACACCCACTCGGACACTCATCCTCAAACCCTCAGAACCCCTCCCTACCCTAAAAGCCACCGCACCTGCGGGTATCATGCGCCACCAATGCCATTGAGTTGTCAACACTCCATCTCATCTTCCCCAGAGTTCTGCCGGTCTACTGTAAGCCACCGATGAGGAGTGCTAGAATAATCCCTAACTCATTATATTTCTCTCACTTCAACAGCTCACAAGCCCGGAGGATGCTGATCGCCATCGGCACTTATTTATTCACGGTATTTTTGTGGATGCGAATATCTGTGGTAGGATCTGGGTACCGGTACCTGTAACACATGCCGGTATGCACAAACATTCACACATGCAAAAGCATTGAAAACCTGAACACAAGAAAATAAAATAACGCTCACATGCAAGGCAGAACAGCACTTTCATGAGAGACACAGGAGGCACTCGAGTACTGTACTTGTACAGTACCGCAGTCACGGTAGGTTGTTAGAAAAAACAGATCCAATTCTGTGCAATTGTCTTTATCCCCCAGGGAATTCAACAGGTTAAGTAATTTCTGTGCTTTTTTTTCTTTTTTCTCTTTCCGGGAATAAAACGTCAAGATTATAAGAGTAGAAGGGCATGATAGGAAGCGAAATGGGTAAGAAGAAAAAAAAGCTCGCCAATAAAAATAATACGAAGAAAAAAGATACCTTTTCCCGAACAAAAACACACCCAAGACAACCCCCCCGGATTTCTTCCTTTGAATCCTTTCTGTTCCCTGCATACCCGAGTACATAACTAGTATCTCGGCCATAGACAAGCTAAAATCACCTGACCTTAGCGATCCAATCCGAGCGCTGCGAGATGCGCGGCAAAAAAAAAAAAAAAAAAATTTAACACCGGACGTTAAAAAAAAGTATGGAGAGGGAAAAAAATAGCAATAAACACGCTCGGACTACCGGTAAACGAGAAACGTTATGGGATGGTATGGGGAATTTGAAAGACAAAACGATAGACAGGGGCGGCGGGAGTTGGAGAGCACACCAGACGAGAACACCGGTATGATATTAAAAAAAGAGATAAAAAAGAAAGCAAAAGTTGGCCAACCCTCCATTGCCAACGCATGCATCAACTACCCCCCAAAAAAGGAAACACAAGAACCACCACCACCCATTTCTCGAACACAGAGGGGAAAGCAGCTATTGGCAACTCCATAAATCAAAACAACAAAATACAAAAAGCACTTCGGGAATGGCTTTTTTTTTTGTTCATGATATCACATCAAGGGAGGTTGGTTAATATCCTTTCTTTCTTCCTCCCCCCATTCCGCCCCCCCAACCCTGTTCTTCCGTCCTGCAGTTCCCCCGCAGAATCACGTCCCTCGCTTCTTTCATGCTTCCCTCAAGATTCCCTTTCCAGTTTCTCCGAATGCTCCCAAAACACCACGGTAGGAAAATAAATAAACGTATGTATAAAAAGCGAATCTGATGTAGGCGTGTACATTTGCGACGTGTTTCTTTTCATATTTTTTTCTTTTTTATCTTCCAAGTAACATATCTCTTTTCTTGGTGGATTTCTTGCTTGATAGTCGTATCCTATTCGGTGACGTGATAAGAGGCCCTCCAACCCCGCCGCGTGTGCCCCTCCCCCACCAACCACCCAGAAAATTTCCCCGTCTATTCTTCCATTTGACCAAAGACACCGTCCTCGTCCTCTTCACTTCTCCCTCGCCTTTTCCATACCTCCTCCTCCTCCTCTTCATCCTCCTCTTCCTCCTCCTCATCATCATCCTCTTCCTCGTCCTCATCATCATCCTCTTCCATCATCACATTCCTTCGCTCTTCCAGATCTTCCATCCGTACATCATCTCCCTCTTCCCCTTCTTCCCTTTTCATCTCCACGACATCGTTTAACGGAGGTCCCAAGAAACCTGGCCTTCCGGAAACGGGTGGAGAGCTCAGCCCAGCAATTCCTCTCGGCACACTCCCTAATGGCACAGTGGGCCCCATAACTGGAGTGTTGAACGAACAGCTCAGCAGCTCAATAGCTGCGGCAAGCGCTTCATCCTCCGGAGTTATACTTGTCGGCCTAGTAGCCGGGGAAGCCATGTGTGATCCTCTAATATTGCCAGCAGAGCTCCCGGCACGTGGTCTTGAAGGCCGGTGATGAGGAAAGTGGTTAGGGAATGCTGTTGAATTGGGTGCGCTTCCTGCCAGGGCTCCGCTCCCGCCTGGAGCTTGATAAGACCGTGAATGTGACCCTGATGAATATCTCTTTCCTGGTTTGCCTGCTCCGTTACGGATCCCTCGGGGCGTAGGTAATGGGCTTGTTACATCTGATCCCGAAAACACTGATGGTGGAGGCGTAGTATCGTCTGAGCTAGATGAACTGTCATTTGTTGAGGAGTTACCCTCGTTATTTGATGCACCCGACGATGAAGCCGGAGGGGTTGCTGTTGGGTTCATTGAAACTAATATTGAGGCTGCTTCGAGGAGTTGTACTTGCTGGTGCTTAGAAATGAGAAGCTTGGACGTGTAGGACCATTCGGGCGTGTGCTCCCATCTATATTACGGCCATGATATCAATACCTAGAAGCCAAAAACTAAAAACAAGGCTCCCAGCTGCCCCTGAAGGATACGAAGGGTACGAAAGGATGATGCGGTCTAGTTCGACAGCTAGACATACTTGAATTGGGTATATATGTTCTGCCTGTTTAGGCTAGCCAAGGAAGCGAGATGGGGCAGAGAGTGGGGAAATTGAGAGATAAGTTCGGGAAGAGATGTCCAATGTTCACACAAAGTGTGGGGTAGGAGCAGTGAATTGTAGTTCTTGTTCTTGCGAAACCAAATAGGGAGGACGCGGGGGGGGGGACAAACAAATGTTTGGTCAAACAAGAACTGTGCTTATACCCCTTCCCACACTTGTCACACTTGAGTTCACTCCCACTCCTTGCCCTAACCCTTCCCCCAACACCATCACCAGATTCCCCCAGATGAACATGAGCTCCCTCGCTTGCCCTCCTGCTCCGCGCTGGTCGACCAGCGTCAGAGGCATGGCCCTCCGCAATTGCACTGTCACCACCGCCAACAAGGCTACCAACTTTTCTCGTAAACGCAATCCCCGAAACAGCTCCCCCGATACCCCCAACACCCCCGCCCAGCGGACCGGTAGTAGGTAGACTACTCGGCGGACTCGGATACCCTTCCATCCCACCTCCGCAGGCGCTGCCATTCAAAATCTTCGTACTACCCGGGCTCCTCCCCAAGCTCATTCCTATTCCACTAGCCGGAACCGAGAGAGCAAATGGTGCCTCACTCCCATCTCTCACAGCAGCTTGTACGACCGCCGCGATATTCGCTCCGGACGTTGAGGACATGCTCTTCCTCCTGGTGATCCTATGGCTAGAACCCGATGACCCTAACGACGACCGATGATGCGAGGATGATGACGATGGAGGAGGAGTCTTTACGGGAACGTCCTTGATGTGTAATGCCGGAGGTCGATTCGGTGTCGATGGTGGATGGTAGCGAGAGAGCGAGTCCTAATTTGTTAGTTAGAACCCTTCATTATCCTCTTTAAAAACCTTTTTACCGGTCTTTCTTTTCTCCCTTTTCCAGTCGTTCGTTTTCTTTCCCCGCAATCCTACTAATCTTAGGAGAACACTAAACGATGAAATAAAATAGAGATGAAAGGATAAGCTTTTGCTCAGTCCGTACCTTTGTAGCTGCCATTATCCTCTTCTTCTATGGTATTGTTTGGTAGGTGAGTAGATAGCTCCTGATTTGATACTTTTTTTCCTCTTCCTCCCCTTCTTTCCCCCGGTTATTTTTTGTGTTTCCTCCCTCTGTCCGTCTGTGTGCGTAGCGTACAATATTATCCAAATCCCGCAACCGGAGTTGAATGATGCTTGCTCCTTTTACTGATCGCTCTTTCCCTCTCAATAGTGCACTATTTCTTTCCCTCTTCCTTCTCCGACTAAACAAACGATGGAACAGATAGATTTTACTAGAAAGATGGATCGAAGAGATAGAAAAGAAAGGGAAAGAAGGCTAGTGCACCCCCAAAACCTAGTGGGCAAGGTATCAGGAAGAAAATAAAAAATTATAAAAAATCGATGCGGAGAAAGGGGAGGGTGATTGCTTGCGCGGTTCGTATGGGTATGTCGGTTAGACAAGAAAAAAAAAATCCCCTTCCTTCGAACCAGAAAAGAAAAGAAAAGAAAAAAACAGTTCAGCCCTCCCTCCTCTTTCGATTATATACGGATCTGGAAAACGTTTGATTGAATTGGAGCAACCTTCTTTTTTTTTTTTCCCTTTTTTTTTTTTTTCCCTCACTCTTGCTTGGCTTCGCTTCGATTTTTGGATTCTTTTTCCGTACAATGAATGGTTTACACCGCTGTGAATTTGTGAAAGAATAAATAAGACTATTTGAAAAGTCCCGTATGGCGTCGGTTTGTACTTGTCTGCAGTCAGGTGTATAAACAAGACGAAGCAGCAGCAGCAGCAGTAGGAGGAAAGTAAGAAAGAAAGATGGGAAGATGCAAGATGGAGAGAGAAAGAAAAAACGGTATCAACGATTATCCGCTAAAACACCACACAAGTTATGTTATCAAGATCCGCAGCCGCGGGTTTTATGTATGATACGGAGTGTGGGGGGGGTGCTTGCTCTCTCTTCCTTTCCCTTCCTTTCCCCTTCCCATTTTCCCATTCCTCCTCTCTTCCCGGAGGCGGGGGCGGGTATTGGAGATACCGGTAGTGTACCGGTACCGTATTTAGGAAGCGGCAAGAAAGAGAGAAAAAAAAAAGCTTCGAAGAATCATACAAGTACAGTATGGTGCCAGAGGAATTGTGGTAACAGCCTCACTACCCCACAGGGGTCCAGAACCACTTAAACTATCTCTTCCCTTTTCTTCTCCCTTTCACTTCTCTTTCGGGGAGAGAAAGAGGGAAAGAGGGAAAGAGCCTAACTTGAACAAATCGGTCGCTCATACAAAATCGCTTGATCACGAGGGGGTGTACTCGTATGATACTCGTACAGTACCCCCCCCCCCCCTTTGTTGATGATGATAAGGGGGAGGAGGGGAGGGGGTTAGGGAAAAGAAGTAAAAAGTAAAGAAAGAAAGAAAGAAAAAACCCTCCTCCTCCCTCCTCCGGACATTTCTTTTCTTTTCTTTTCTTTTCCCCTTGCGATCCTTCATCCCCCATCCCGTTACAAGAATCATAGCTAACTAAGCAAGGTCACGAAGATCCACTTTTGCGAAAATTGAAATTGAATTGAACAGAATTGAAATTCAATGCACCATTTTTTTTCTTTCTCCTCACTCGCTTACGGTACGGTACCAGGGAGTTGAGCTACATACCATGCATGCATACATACACCGTACAGTACAGTACCAGCACGGTACACAACCCTCTTCCCAAACCCAGCGACCTAACAGGATAATTTTAACAGGAAGCCATCGCCCGGGTGGCCTTTGTGAATCCCGCACTTTTTTCCTCTTCTTCCTCTTCCTTTTGGGAAAGGAGGAGGAAAAGAAAAAGGACACCCAGCATTTTCTCAATTTTTCTTTGTGGTCGCCTCAAATGAATGAATGAAATAGCTACTTTTTTTTTTTTTTCCTTTTTTTTCTTCCCTTTCCTTTCCTCTCCGAATCCCTGTATAATAAATGCAGTCGATACCTAGAACAGAGCAGAAACCAGCTTTTTTTTTTTTTTTGAACCCCACCCTTTACCGGTATTTATTTTTCTTTCTTCGGTGGGGATTTTTTTGGGGGGGGGGTTCTTTTTCTTGTTTCAGGAACGGATTTGGCTGGTTTGGTGGTGGTGGGGGGTATTTTCGGGTTTTTCTTCGTGATGTTGGTTGGTTGGGGGAGAAAGGAAGAGGTAGAGTACTGTACTTGACTTCATTCGGTAGATATGGAAAGTCTATTGGTAGGTAGAAAGTATGACAGTCCACAGTACAGTACCGTACTTTGTATGTGGAGGACAGCAGCATTTCTGTCCATGCTGTAGAGTACGAGTAGATTCAAGAGAGCACAGGTGTGGAAACAGCCTCCCTACCAGAACGTTTTCCATAATACGATACTTCCAGCCATAACTACTTGTAGACCAACTCTGCTACAAGTAACAGGCAAGAATTATCCGAACATGAGACAACGGTTATTTATCGGTTAGCCATATATTAAACATGTCTCATGTTCGGATACTTCTTGCCTGTAACCTGTACTGTAACATGGTTAGTAGGCACAACACCAGTACCAGAAACCACAAATCCCAATTCCCATGACAAGATCCCTACAAATCCGTACTTGTAGAACCCGAAACCCAAACAAAAAAAAAAAAGAGGGAGAAAAAAAAAAATGCGGGGAAAGCTAAAAATTCTCCCCTGCACCTCAGAGGGAGGGAAAGAAAAGGAAAAAGAAAAAACAGAATAAAATAATAATGAAAACCCATATTCAAAACGAACCCGCATCGAAACAAAAAAAAAACCTTTTAAAAAAAAAAAACCCCCCAATTTCACATTCCAATCGTGGTATTCCCCCTTCCCCTCCTCCTCCTCCTCCCCCTCCTCCTCCCTCCCTCTCTCCCGCTTCCGGGTCAGGAACCCGCACGCCCTCCCCGATCCAACGCGAATAGGGCGGCTACAGTACTATCCAGTACCTATCGGACCCATAGATACGAGTAGGCCACAACGAGTACCATATCACACTTTGAATCCTTCTCCCGACGGGGAATTTCTATGGTATCATACCTGGAGTACCGGTATGTCCTGGTGCGAACTATGATATGTACTGCGCAATTGCACTGTACTGTACGAGTACTGTGCTTATTGTACCACTCACCCACCCGAGGCTTTTTTCACGGCGGGCAGGAGAGCACCGTGCTAGCACAGTATCGATACCGGTATGATATTAAGGATCTACCCGGCGGCGCAGCGCGGATGTTTTTTTTTTTTTTTTTGTGGGGGGGGGGGGGGTGGAGGTTGTATCATACATAAGTTTAGTGCCTGAAGAGAGAAGAAACAGACAAACCCCCCCCCCACTTTTTTTTTTTTTGATATTCCCGGTGAAAATATTGGTTACCGGTCCAATTGCGAACCTGCCAAACGGTAGTGACCTTCCACATAAAAAATGCCAAAAGTCGAGTAAATACCATTCATCATCATCACGCTGGCTGGCTGGTCTGGGGGGGGAGGTAGGGTAAGGGTAGGGTAGAATAGGGTATGGGGTAAAGTGTAATAAGCACGATGACGATCAGTTTTATTTTTATTTTTATTTTTATTTTTATTTGCGGCAATTTTCAGTGATTCTGGTGCTGTGCCTGTATGTAATTTATGCAGGTGCAAGCCTGTACGGTACTCGAGTACAGTACTGTGGTGTGCCTCTCACAAGTACTCGGGTGCGAGCGCCGCATCATCCATCATACATGGGGGATAAAGCATTGTACCTAACCTCACCTACGCTGCCTTAGCTAACGGTAGGGGATGATGGTGTTGGGAGGCACACAGGGAGATTAGCCGTTGTGTTGGCTACGGTATGGCGAGGTCAGGGCAGTCTACTCGTATAGCATTGATATTGGGAGTTGTTTATTTACCCCCTCCCCCTTTGGACCAAATAAGTCCGTTTTTACCCTTTACTTCAGATCCAGGAGGGATATTTGATCGATGATACAGTGCTGCTGCATAGTACGATGTGGGGAAAAGGAGGGCAAACCCGAGGCGTGGAGGAGGGATTATTTTTCTGGGTATGATAATTATGATATTATATTATCATAATAAGATACTTTTTTTTTTGGTATCATACATCGAGCATTAGATTCTGATGTGATAGCCCACGGTATAGTACATTTCGGTAGATTCAGACTGGAATGCCGTACCGTGGCATGACCTCTCGTTCAGTCAAATCCTGTATTTTAATTTTAGTGTCGAATCCGGATGAGTTAAGCATATATTTTTTTTCTTCTATCCTTCGATGAATTTGATGGCTCGCTGACTGGATGGATGGTGGTGTTGGTGCTGTACGTGCGTGCCAGGTGCGGGAAATCGGCTGCCGGGCGTCTGGTTCACCTGATATCGGGCGTGGTGGACGATGGATGGCATGCAGAAAAATCAAACTTTCTCCACGGTATCATATGCACGCAAAAGCGAAGCAGATCACTCATTTTGAACCAAGAAACCAGCACCTCCACCACCGCAAGCCCGGGGTATAGGACTACGGCTAGAAATGATAGATAGAAAAGGAAGAAAGAAGAGGGGAAAAAGCAAGGGGAAAAATGGAATTGGGGGATGTAAAGGAAAGCAAACTTCATGTAAGAGTGCAGTACGGTACGAGTAAGCACGGAGCGAAGGCCTCTCTCTCTCTCTCACTTTTTTCCCCCCAAATTTGCTCCAAGACCGATTGTGAAGGGCGTTGAAGAAAAAAAATTGAAAGAGAAGAGGAAAGAACCAAAGGTCAATGCAGATCTTTCAATCCATCCACCCAATCCCTCCATCCCTCCCCAGTTGTCCTTTAAATAAATCTAAAGAACACCAATTCCCGCATCAAGACCCCCCCCCCTTCTAACGTAACCCCCCCTCTCACTTCGCCCCTCAGTCCCTTCTACAATCCAGCTTCCTTCCACCCTGTAACGTCCCATCCCTTCTCCCCCGTTTTCAAGTGCGCTTGGCTCGGCTTCGAAAGCGTGGAGTCAACGCTGGCCCTGACGTCCGCCTCCTCCAGCTGCCGCTGCAGTTTGTTCCTCTCCAATTCCTCCTTCTCAGCTGCCTGTACCTCTTCGCTGTCCGGTGCAAAGTTCCCAGCACCTCCGCGACCACGCCATGGCCGTAGGGATGCGGATCTTTGCTTTTCGGTCACTGGCTCGGGCGTCGGTGTCACCGACACGGTATCCGTGATGGTGGCCCCTTGGGCTACGAGTTCTGATGGCTGGAACCAATTACCGGCGCCTCCACGTCCCCTAATTTTATCCATGGCGGGTTGGTTAGCTTTGGGGGATCAGGGGGCTTAGATCTGTCATGCGTTTGGTCATGAGGGATCTAGGGGTGGAATAATGGGGTGGAGGTGGAATAATGGGGTGGAGGTGGAGGTGGTGGGGTTTGTCATTAGGGTAAGGGGATTAGTTACATGTGCTTGTATTCGCCCGGTGGAGGGGCGGCTACCTCGTCTGCAGCGAGCTGGTTTGCGGAGCCGGTTGCTTTGGATTGTTGGGCTTCTAGGTCCTCTTCCTATATCATGACGTGGGTTTTAGCTTCAGCCCTAAACAGCCCTACCCCTCTTCACAATTGCTCTTTTCCTGGGGGACCTGGACAGGAACAGCCCGGCAATCACCAAGGTGTTTGCTTTCTATGATACCATACTTTTTTCTGAAGTTCTTCCTTGGAAATCATGTTTCCTGCACCACCACGGCCCGTCCATACGTATTCGGAAGACATGGTGTTTGTTTTCGGAATTTCAATTTCGTCGCAGGGTTGGCGTGGAGCCAATACCCTGGGAATGGTAAAAGAAAAAAGAAAAGGGCACGATGCTGTATAAGCTCTGCAGCTGATAGATTGGGCGAGTAAGGGAGAGGGGGGACGAGAAAGAGAGAGAGGGGGAGAGAGAAGGAGAAAGAGAAATGGGTGGGGGGTTAAGGTGCGTAGGTGCGGGTGGGAAGAATACAGTTTTTTAAAGGGAAGCTATCCTCCCTATTGGCTATCAGGTTGACAAAAAGGAAGTCGTAATTTCGGAAAACGTTGCATGCGTCTGCACTTCTTCGCCTGATAAGGGAGATGTCTGGGCGTAAAATCGCTACCCACACATATCGTACCCGAGTGTTGTAGATAAAGTGGGGGGGTTGACAAGGCCCAGCAAAAAGTTATGGGACAGTTATTAAAGGTTGACTAGACGGCTGGATCCTTCCCGAACCTCTTTCTGAGATAACTGTAATGTTAAATTTCTGATAATGTCATTACCGTATAGTTGTGCCCAGAACAAGGGATATAAAGAAAAAAGTAAAAAAAAGTCAAGAAGGTTCGATCTACTTTTACCCCATCATTTTCCTTGGCAGACAGTCGATCATTTCATCTCACTCTTTTTTCTCACTCTTTTCTAGAGGAAGAAGAAAAAAACGCCCGAGAACATGAGACATGCATTTTCGCGGTAAGAAAAAATAATTTACGTTATTCAAACATCTCGGACACAGCGTTTACGGTGAATATATATTCCGCTCTCTCTCACACAGATGTATTCGAGTAACGTTGCAGATCATCATCATCGTCATCATTCTCGGGGTTGGGCCGGTCCTTAGGCAGGATTTGACAGCGTAAAAACTCGAATTGGACCGTTGCTACGGTTTGTCGTTGGGCATTCCTCTTTCTCAGTGATATCGGAAGAAAAAAAAAGAAATCTTGTCTCGGAAGGTGGAAGGGGGGCTACCGGTATGTCTTTGATGTGTTCTTTTGCCCCCTTTCCAGAGAAGGGAATTTTGGACTACATGGCACATGGTCCAATTTCTCGAGCCTTTACGGCATATTATTATAAACGTATTCGGCGAGCAGGAGAGGGACGGAGAGTTACGTCGCAGCGCACAGCGACCAACTGACCGAGCAGAGTCCTGCGCAGTTATTTTGAATTGTTGGTGCCGTAATGTTGCTTAAACAGTGCGGGCACGGGTTTGTAGCATCATATGTATTTTTAATTGGGCTGAGAGCTGTCTTTATATATTAATCCGCTTTTCCTAACCAAGGAAAAAAGAACGACGCCAATGGGTGGATAGATGGATCGTTTGCTTTTCTGCTGGGACAGATAGACAGAGATGGACATAATACCCGTATGTATAGTACTCGAGTGTTCGTTCGCATCGTGTATGTATGTGAGGTTTGTTTTTGCCCGACAGGAGCCCCGTCAGTCAGTCGTCGTCGGGAGAGAAATCTTTGAAGGCCATTGGTGCTGGTGATGATGCTGGGCAACGATATCAGGGTATCGAACCGGTGTGGCGATGAGATTTCACCGCTCTTGCACTGCTAACTTTCGCCTCGTGTACGGGTACTCTTACAGGTACTGTACGAATGTTGTGCGCAACAGAGGGAAGAGAATAGCACAGCTCAGCCCTGCTGCACCTTTACAGTCCCATACAAAACATAAAGTGGCCTTCCAGGGGAGAAGGGGGGAAAGAAAGGAAGAAAAGGCTCTCATGACATTGTGCTCGTAGGGGGCATACCGTCATGCCGATAAGAAAACTTTCCAAGAAGGGGAACGAATTTGATATCGCTACCAAAAACTCCCAACGTCAGCCGAGCCCAATCGGCTACCCATCCAGTCAAGCCAAGAACCCGTAGAGAAATACTTTACCTGCAAACAACAGCAAACCCCATCTGTGTCATCCTTGGGGTAGATTACGATATAGACGCCGAGATAGATAAAGAATGAACCTCGTATCAGACAGCAGACAAGGGCGAATTGCCGTGACATGCTCGTGGTGTAGGTAGCCGAAGTCTATCAATTCATTAGCAGGCTGAGCTATTGCACGCAAACACCTGCATCACCAGCAACAAGCATAACAGTTCACTACGTGTTTTTTTTGTTGAGTTCTCACTTTTGGGTTATTTTTTGTGTAAGAGCACAAGTACTCGTACTTCTTCTCGGAAGTGATGTCTATGGGTCACGTGTGAGGGGGCGGCCGCGGCGTGCGACTTTGCCTCCCACTTGCCGATAAATGATAAATAGTTCCGGGGTATGCCCATTGGCTGGATGCAAAGTAGGTGACAGAAAAATTCGGGCCATTGGTTTTGTCATACATCGAATACAGCACCATGATTGACAACTCAACACCACCAGACTGAGAAAATCCCCCCCCATGGGCTATGAGCACTACGTGAATAGCGATCTCCTCCTGGGGTGCAGGTGTCGAGCACTTAGGTTGATCGCTTGTTTTGTTATATGCTATAATAGTATGGTGAGATCTGAAAATGACTTGTGATTCTGTATGGGTGTGCTATGCAAAAAAAAGGTGTTTGACAAGCGTCTTCAGCCTGCAATATGATGTAGTTTTTCTCAGTGAAATTTTTCATTGTTCCTCTACGCAAATTATTTTTAATACGAGCTGCTCTAGACATGTCTTCTGGCTTGGTTCGTCTTAAAAGGAAAATTGTATTCCCTACGGCCAAGAAAATGGTGGCAAATGACGACAAACTTCCGGTGCCAAAAGGACCCGGCCCGAGTCTCCCGTCCCAGCAAAGTACTATACCTTAGTAACTTAGATTCCATCTGCAATTCTCACCCGCCTACCTGCCTACGGTACTTGCAACACCAGCAATCGACAAACAACTACCGGTATTGCTCAGTGCCAATCCAGAGTCAAACACCCCCTCTCCCCAAACGGTACAGTATCGTGTCTCGGGGACCACCTGGCAAAACATCTGCCACGCGATACCCATGCACATCCATCCATCCATCCTTCAATACATCCAATTCTACATTCACTATATTCTACCATTTTCGGAAACGCCTGCCGACAAACCAAACAACCAAACAAGTAAGACCGCTCACCACACTCTAGAGCACAATACTGGTACATGTTTTTTAAGCCAACTTTGCAGCCTTGTTTCCCTTCCTTTTCTGTCTCTTTCCTTCTCTCCTCCTCCCTTTGCATGCCGTGCCACTAAGGCAGGGTATAGTAAGCGCATGCGAATATGATAACAAAACTTTGGCCCTGTTGGCCGCGATGGATACCTCGTCTCTCCGGGTGGGGAAGGGGGTAAGAAACCCACCCCCGGGATTGATTGCTGATGACGATACGGGTACAGCACGAGCGCTGCAGGGCTGGCGAGCATGTGTGTGGATGTGGTTATGATATATCATACGGTTTGACCAAGGTTGGGTGTGATAGACTGATTCTCGGGCGGGTTGGTTTGCCAGCGGTGGTTTGGCGCTGGGGGGTACGAATGGGAGGGTGTGAGGTTTTTGGATGGGTAGGGTTGGGATATTTCGGCGGCCTCGGGAGCCCTACTGAGAAGGAAGGGTGGGTTGGGGTTGCCCGTAAAAATCACACTGATCACTCGATAACCCGTGAAGTCTATGGGGTCCTGGCTGTTTGTCGGTGTCTATTTGTGTTCGGGGTATCTCGCGGGTTGCTATATCAATAACTTTGCTACTATAGCTCCGCCGGGGTAACCAGGAACAGTACTTACTCTACTCGTACCGTGCTAGGATAATGCTCTCTAGGAGCACTTGTATGTTCAGAGGTTGATTGCTCGGCGCTGCTGTGTTTGTTTACCATTATCCGCACCTGCATCCACATCGCTAAAGCCCTAACATCCTCAAAGGACTGTGCAAACATGACATCTCTACAGTTTCCGTCGTCGTCATATTATTTCCTTCTATCGCGCGACCTTCTGCTCTCCTATAATACTCTATTCTCTCCCCGACAGTCAGTACCCCACGTGGTCCAGCGAGATATCTTGCCATTCCAAACTTAATCGCTCATCACTTTTCTTCGCCGCCTTCCTCATGCCAACTTTTTCCTCCTGTCCCTGTTCTTGCCTCGTAACCTACTTGTGGTTTATTGGCGTTTAACCAATAGATGGAATTTCATACCAAGGCTTCTTATGGGAGAAAAAGGCAAACCAGACATCTCATTGGAAGAAGAGCATTTTCCCCAAACTTGACCAATACAACAGCACCTCCCTCTGCAATCATCAATCATCACTCGCAATCTCCCCTCTTTCCCCTGCACATGGGGTTCCGTAGTTTCTCATGGTCCCGAACGGACAACAAAATAAATTATCGCATTGTCCTCCCTGATGTTGAAACCAAAAAAAGAAACTAGCGACTCCGCTATCAGCCTTTCCCTCCCCACTGGTCGAAGAAGCGGTTAAAAAAAAAGAGTTCAGCAACCGGGATTCCCACATGGTCACCCACTGTAGTACTAGCCGGTCGATACGATGCTTGTTTACCGCAGAGCGGACGGGATGCGAAATTTTCATCGTTCTATGGCCGAACACATCTGTATGTAATTATTTTCAGATTATAACCTGAAGTCACTATCGTTGAACGTTTAACGTTCAAATGACCTAATTTTACTACAAAACAGCGAGGAATTTACGCTTGTGCATTGAGGTCCTGCTCAATTGATAACTTGCGAATATGTTCAGCTACAGGCAGGCGAAATTTCGCATTCTGTCTATGGGTACTTCAGCTTCTTTGTAACCCCTGGTAGTGATAGCACTGGCAGAACACGGCTCTCTTGAGGGAGAAACATCGTACGTTTCACAGCTTACTGGACCGCGATAAGCTCAGGAGCCAACCCCTCAGTTCGGACCAAGATACTTGTAGGTAGATCACAATCCAGCTTCTCTTTCTATCGGCAACACTTAAAAGTACGTTTCACAGCGTGCGGGAACCGAGTTAGTGTTTTCCCGATCCTTCGGGGCCCGCAATTACCCCGAGATATCTGCCAAAGGCACTTTCTCGGCCCTGTGTTCATTTACCGGCAGACCAAAGGTTTCGTTCTCTTTGGATATTATAAGTCTTGGCGGGTGCTTTATTTTCTTCGCTTGACCACTCGGGTACGATGCGCTTACGGGGGAGAAAGGGGGGGGGAATTGTGATCAGTTTAATGCAGTCATGCTTTGTTAATATCGTACCGATACTGTCCATCTCTCAGGGGGCCAATGGCGGGGCCAAGTGTAATCACCAGCAAAGTTCTCTCATTCATTGACTTATCATGTCGGCGTTCTCGGCGCAGGATTTGTCATCTCCTGCTGCATACTGCTTGCAAATAGTTTAGTGAGCCGTTGTAATTACATCATTCTTTCTTGTAGCTTCCTTGTGATGTCAAGCACCGTACTCGTACTCGAGTACAGGGGAGTACGAGAACCGGTATTGTTCGCAAACTCACATGCAACCCCTATAAAGTCCCGCATACCCGAGTTTTGAGTGTATAAACCCTCATGTTTTTCCGCTCCATTTTCCGACAAACTTTCTCACACTTATCTAGTCCTTTGAAGGCCTCACCTAGTTTACGATATCAATTGAATTACAGAGCAATGGTGAAACTTCACCCTTTAGGACAAAAATGGGGACCGCTAATCAACTTTGATAGTCTACCTCTGGTCAGAAAATCACCGATTGGGTATCTACAGTGTGGTTTCCCTCCACAGGTTGGTTGATCACTACTAACTGACAACAACAAGGACTCTAAAAGTGGGGAATTCAATCGCAAGCCCGTAAGTTCCTCCGTTCGAGCACAAACCAATTCTGACAATCTCCTCCAGTCAACTTTCTGCGACCTGGTTTCTCGTGAGCCCAATGCCAAATTCCCTCCTGAGAGAGGTCGCTACCACCTCTATGTTAGCTATGCCTGCCCATGGGGTCGGTCACTTTATCCCATATGAAACGCTTATACTAACAACCCTCAGCACACCGAACCCTTATCACCCGCGAGCTCAAGGGCCTACAAGATATAATTGGTGTTAGCGTAGTGCACTGGCACTTGGGAGAGAATGGCTGGCGTTTTGGTACCACCGAGGAGGCTGGCGAGTATCCAGAGGTGGCTGTTGGTCCGGAAGCAAACACTGGGGCGTCATTCCTGAGGGATATCTACTTCAAGGCCCAGCCAGATTATGATGGTCGCTACACGGTGCCTACGTTTTGGGATAAGAAGAATAACACTATCGTTTCTAACGAGAGTAGCGAGATAATCAGGTTTTTATATACGGAGTTTGATGACCTTGTTGATGAGAGCAAGAAGGGAATTACGTATTATCCTGAGGATCTTCGGAAGGAGATCGATGAGCTGAATGAGTGGATTTATGCTACCGTGAATAACGGGGTTTATAAAGCTGGGTTTGCGACGTAAGTGATCTCTGCCGGAAGTGAGTGTGTGGGCCATGGCCACTAACAACTTGATAGCAAACAAGAAGCCTACGAAGTAGCCGTCACAAAGCTCTTTGAATCTCTCGACCGTATTGAGAAGATTCTCAAGGATTCGGATGGGCCATATCTTCTTGGGAAGGTTCTCACAGAGGCAGATATCCGCTTGTACCCTACCATTGCCCGCTTTGACCCAGTATATGTCCAGCATTTCAAGTGCAATCTTCGAATGATAAGGCATGAGTACGAAACCCTTCCCCTACCACACCAGATACCCGTGGGGTCATGAATGGGCTTATTCTTGTGTCATAGTTATCCCGCAATCGAGAAGTGGATGAAGCATCTCTATTACGACATTCCGGGATTTAAGGAGACGACAAACTTTGAACACATCAAGAAGGTAAAAAAATTAACCCTTAGGGAGCGATATATGATTTAGTTCATTAACGAATTCAATAGCATTACACCAAGTCGCATAGCCAGATTAACCCCAAGGGGATCACGCCTCTCGGTCCAGCTCCGGATATCATGCCGAGGGATACTTAGTGACGAGTTTTTAATCCGCTCATGTGTTGGGGGTTCGCAAGTGTTCATTGATGCAGTAGCTATCCAATACCGGTATCGAAAGCGGACTATTCGTCGATATTTCTATAATCTGAAACCTACCTGCACACTTACCCAATGTACTTTACTTTCATCGGAATAAAAGTGAACTTTACCAATCCCCTTGTGCACTCACTTAGTACCGCCCAGATATTCGTGATGTGTTTAGGACAATTTAACCTTGTACCCTACCCACGTGCCACACAACCCTCGCTACTGTATATGAGCTGGAAGTAATCATGGATAGATGTGTTCGGCCACAGAACGATGAAAATTTCGCATCCCGTCCGCTCTGCGGTAAACAAGCATCGTATCGACCGGTTAGTACTACAGTGGGTGACCATGTGGGAATCCCGGTTGCTGAACTCTTTTTTTTTTTTCTTTCGTAGCCAACATGTTCCTTCAAGTGCTAAGCAAGGACTTAAGCGAGATAGGTAACGGCTGATCAGCAAATGGACTCCCCCCTTGCTTTTCCAAAAATTTACCAGCAAAGAAGCCAGCGGCTAGCTAGATATATAATTATATAATTATATAATTAGTGCTACCCTCCATTCACAGATCATCACTCGCGTCCTCATTCAAGGTGGTGGATCTATTAATATCATGATACTGGGCAACCCGTCAACCAATTTTTCTCTCGAGATGGATGATCTCATGCCTTCGCCATGTTGAATTGGGTTTGGATTAGTCCCTAGAGACTGTCACCTACCTTGAAGACTTATCCGTAATGTATTAGAACTACCCCGTTCCATACGCGTTCCACAAGCTAGATATCTTAATAAAAAAAAAATTACGTTACGAGTAGATATTGGTATCCTCGTCACTGCCACTACCTTATAGCTTCTGACCAAGTGCTACTTTTTCGCGCTGCCTTCATAATTTTCCCACCTCGCAGGATCACTCACTTATTGGAGATTTCCTAACCTTCGATATCAAGCTTAAGTACAAGGCCTGTACCCATAACCCACCCACTCAAAATCCCCTAGACTCACCAACTCCACCAAGCCCTTACATGCTCCTGGTATCATTGGAACTTCGTACGTCACCCCCGGTTTTCCCTTAACATAGCAGTCATCCTCACTACCTCCTGAGTCCATGCATTCCCCCTGTTAACGGCCCACCCACCATTCACTTACAAAAAAAAAAAGGAAACTACTACCCTTCCCTAGGAGAATGTTCAATCCTCTAATATATAATTATTTCCATCACTCCAGTCTCTCTTAACGTGTACAGCCTGCATATTTTACCCATTCTCGAGCTCCGATTGCGAGTTAGCATATGATATGATACATTTCGACTTCTACGCTGGTCAAAATATGTCCGCAAAAACCCCACCATCTGTACCACATATCCCACCCAAAGGGCGCCGGCAGCGTGGGCGCAATGGATCGGTCACCAATCCTTCCCCACCTGTACCACCGCCCCCACCTCCTAGTTCTCCTTCCACATCTGCACCTCCCCCTCATCCTACTCCTCCCCCGCCATCTCCACCAACCCCAAATCCACCACCCCAAAACATCCGGGAGGATGGGTACATCTACCTCCAAATTGAAATAGGCTTCGACCGCCTGCTCCCAGCGCCCTGGGCAAAGAGACGCGAACCACCCAGCCACTTCTGTCTGAAGCCCCGCCCAGAGAACATAGGACGAAAGTACTTCCTCCCGGGTCCTCACCGGCACTGCGAAAAGTACTACGCAAGCTGTGATCACCGCTCCCATGAAAGCTTCGTAATGTACAACATGTCAGCTGCGCACGGAATCGCGGCCTCATTCGTGGTTGTGATCCCCCTCCTACTGGAGACCCGACCCTGCCGCACCCTGAACCTCGTCGAGGGCGCGATAAAAAGGGCTTTCCCGGAGGCTGACAATCTGGAGAACTACAACGAGATCAGCGTCCGCATTGGTGTCGAAGCCACAAGCGTCAGACTCTGTACGCTCCGTCAATTGCGCCGGATATTCATGGGGCTAGCGCTGTTTGGTGGGAGAATGCTGGAGTTGGGCGCTTTCACGCTTAAGAGCCCTTTCCTGGAGCACGCTTCTGAGGACGGATCGCCGGAGTTTAGATACGCGTGTATCGTGCACTTGGATAATTGCTACGACGTCGGTAGGGTGCTGGCCTTCTTTCAGGAGGGGGGGATGGGTGCGGTATTGCCTCTTGGGCAGTACTGGCAGGTGACAAGGTCCCTGAGCAGGTCTGGCTCGCTCGACCTCATCTGTTACACCACCTACATCCAGTGCATCGTCATCCGTGCTACAATAGAGAGGTGCATCATGTTCTTGTGGACGGCGATGCATACCCCCGCCGAGAGGTATATGACCTGGGCGCGCTGCGGGGTGAGCCAGTTGGAGTTGAATAGGTTTGGATGTGGGCACTATGGTCAGACCAATGCCAACGACTTGGAACCCAATAGGGGGTGGAAGTCCGAAGGCGATACAGCGATGGAATGGGAGGAGGAGGAGGAAGTGACGAGCGAATATCTGCCCGAAGACGGGGAGGAAAAGCAGGTAGACCATAGGTCCGAGGACGGTGAGGCGGCCCCTATCGAGGGAGAGGGGACGGAATTGGCTGGGGCTTTTTCCTTAACTCTTCCTTGTTGAATTAATATTGGCTCTCTCTTATGTACTTGCACTGTACCATATAGTGTACTGCGTTTCCATGTCGTGTTACTATACTTGTGATTTGGCGAGATGATAGATTTCTTGCTAGATGTCAATGGTGTGCTGAATCAGATTGCATATCGCCTGTTGTCTTGATCCGAAATGTGCTTTTGAAATCTCACGGGGATCCGCGCTACAAGGAACTGCAAATTCAAAATACTAGCATTGTTCGATCTTCCGGTTAAAATACTCTACAAACCCGACCAACAACAAACATGAGTGATATGCCGTGCAACATGCAAATAGAATCCCGTGACATTCAGCTAAGCCGTTGACTAAGGAAATGTGCATTCACCCAACCCAAGTTCACACCACACCAATGCACGGCAACCACACTTTTTTTTGACAATGAAGAATTGGTCAAGCTAGTGACCAGAGCATCAACCAATCATAGGTCTGACACCGTGCCTTAACTAAAGACTTGGAAATGTAAAAATAGGGGCGAGAGCTAAGTAAGAAAACACCTTTATCAAATGAAAATTAAAACCGGAAAAGAGGAAAAGTAGATACAGGTAAAGATTGTCCTGAACAGGGCAATATCCGGACCTCCTCGAGAAGAAAAGAAAAGAAAAAGAAAAAGACATTCCCAAACCTGAAAACAACATTGAAAGGAATATTCTAATTCCTCTTCCCGTGTACCGAGTAATAGTTGCTCATATTGACGAGTGTCTTTTTTCCAGTTGTTGGAGCAAAACAGTAACAACCGGCTAGGTAATATTGTTAAGCAGGGACCTCTTAGTTATTGGAGATTAAGTGGGTGGAGGTTAGCTTACTCTTCTCGCCCTCACGCCACGGGGGAGTATAAAGGTGGAGAGAAACAGCAATTTCATTAGGGTCGTCATTGGAAATCTTGTGAAGACCAATCTAAAGGTTTAAGGTTAATAAATTTCCCGGGCTTAGTGGGGTGAGTAATGGGACAAAAGAAAGGCTCTAACTTTATTGCTAATATAGGTCACTTCGTTCTCCCCGTAGATGGTGAAACTCTTGTGCTTCAAAGGCCTAGCTTCGTCATCGGGTGCGGGCATATCAAACAAAGTTTCCACCAATGAACCCTTCAAAATCTGTAGGACTCGTGTTAAAAACTAAGTTGACCAACAAGCTGGCTCCGAACGCTAACCTTCATAATACAGTGAGAGTCTGCATGATCGTGGATCAATGATCCCTTGCCGGGATTCCAGACAAGGACGAGTAGATTGGCCTTTCCATTGCCATGGTCCACGAAATTTCTAGTATAGTTTCTAGTAGTATCGACAAATGCATACTTTGACCATTCCGACTCCTTAGAAGCATAACGACGCATGAGATTGATCAAGTGCTCGCAATTGGCCTCGTCGCTATCAATGCCAGAAGAGGGTCCTAGGGCCAAACAGATTTTTTCCACAAGGTTGTCGAAGTCTGTTTTGCGTTTGCAAACCCCGGAACAGGTGCACTTATCAATAGAGGCATCCTCAAGAGTCTCAAGGGAGGCATCCGGGACAACCATTTTGATGATAGGGATGAATTAAGACGTAGGGAGGAAGTAAGCTGCGACCAGAAAGATTCTTGGTTGGAAACCGGGAATCGAGAGAGGGAGTTGATTAAGGACGAAAGAGGATTGAGAGGGTGGAAGTGGGAGCAGTATAAATGGAGGGCTTGGGTGGAGGGGTGTGGGTGGTCGGGTGGTAGCAGTGGTGTGGTTGAGTGGATAAGTGGACGGTTGTCGCAGAGAGGTGAACCTAGGGCTCGAGGGTGCAAAACTAGGGTCGGGAAATTCTATTCACAGCAACGACAACGCCCGGGAGGAGGTGACTACTTTTCGAGTATCATAGGGAGCGACGATAAGCGGTAGATAAATTCGAGGTTTATGCGTCTGTATGTGTGGTCAATTTGGATTTGCTTAGCTTATTGAGTTGTCTCAATGCACGATAACCGTGGAGATAGCTTTGGCGGGCAGGTGAAGAGAAGGTGTACATACATACTGTACGAGTAGATCCAAATTTGTGCTGTCTAGAAGGTATAAATTATCACCCATGGGGGGGACTGGTTCCACGCAAGAAAAAAAAAGATGTTCCAATAAATTTACCAGGACCGAGCAAATATAAGCACCAGTAATTGAGCTAAGAGACATCGACGAATTCCGTGTGTATACTGTAGGAGCGGCGGCGGTGGAAGCAGCAGCAGAGACAGCAGGAAGCTGTAGGGTATGGTATTTATGTATGGTACCGGTATGTGTACTGGATTGTATCGCGCAGTTTGATATGAACCTACGGTAACTAGTAGCCATCCATCTCAACCAACCAAACCAACCAACGATGTAAGCGGCGGCCCATCGACACGGGAGCGACAACCAAAAGGACTAAATATTACCGCCAATGCATACCCTTCCCGGCACCATAAAGGCAGAAGTCAAGAGTTAAAACCAAGAAACCTTCACACACAATCCCGATCCTGATCCCTGGCATGGTCAGTCGCATTCATCCACAAATTCCACAGAGGAGCTCAGCTTGGATCTTAACTCCACTGCAAGCCTGTGTTTTGCCTCTAGCCCTCCCCTGCCGGCACTGGTATGGCACGTAACTCGCGCATCACTGTACGACACGGACGGTTATCGAGGGCGTTTACCCTATCCTATCCATCATCTTTTCTTGCCTACGGCAGTTCAATGGTGAAGACAGGTCAGGGGACGAGTCCCGTGACCGTTGACAGCACACTTTGCTTAGATCCGGCGCGTGGAGCGCATGGCATCCAATACCGGTACTGGTACTCGAGTGCCGTATTGTTGTTGTTGAGGGGGGTTTAACTTGCCCTAAAAAAAAATCAGCGGGTTACGCCTTCAGGAATTGCCATGTGCCCGGCGATTTCGACCGACCTCTGAGCTTGAAGGCGGAAGCCCCCCAACCCCCTGCTGAGAAGCCGCTGGGTCGCCGGGGCTCTGGGTGCTCTGGTGCTGGGTCGACGGTGTGTTAGGATATACGGTAGTGCCGTCTCTGATAACTACGCGGCTCAACCATGTCTTTACATCTACAGTGGCCAAGGCCGATGTTTGCCGGGAGGACATTGAAATATAAAAAGTAAATGTCCGTAGGACAGGAATAAGCAATCCTATTGCATGGAATAGTGCTGGGCCTTTTACCAGCAGGGAAATTACATTTTCCGTTGTTACGTTTCGTTTGTCGTTGCCCCAACAATCCATTGGTGGGGCAGAATCAACATCTTCCCCGCGTGTCCAGCTTGCCACACTCTGAATCTTTTTTTCTCACACGTCTCCCCAGACATCCACACCACTCTCCGGTCTGTACCTACTTCAACGCCCGACGAAATAGCGATAACAGAAAAATGAGTACTACTGGTAAGGGTTGCTATCCTGTCTGGGGGCAGGCGAAGATCTAATAGCCGATTAGTGGAGAAAATCAAGGCCATCGAAGATGAGATGGGTAAGTTTACCAGCACCGCGACCCGAGTGTAGGAAGGGGGGAGTGTTTTATTGACTGATCTTCAGCCAAAACCCAGAAGAATAAGGCAACGTCTTTGTGGGTGTCCCTCATCTATTGCTACCCGACTGGTTGCGGGTTGGGGCTAACCTCACGATGTCATAGCCACCTGGGCCAATTGAAAGCAAAACTCGCCAAACTACGAAGAGAACTCGTGACTCCCTCCTCCTCTGGAGGGGGTGCTGGGAGTGAGTTGGCCACTATTTAACCACTATTTCCCAGAAGTTCACTTAGTAATTATGCTGTGCTTTTCTAGTTGGCTTCGACGTCGCAAGGACTGGTGTGGCCAGTGTGTATGTGCTGCTTAAAGCTCGCATCTCCCATCCCTGTGTGTTTGAACCTCGAATGTTTGCTTACGAATAATTCCTAGGGGGTTTATTGGTATATACTTGGGCTCTTGGCTATAGGTACTCCATAGGGTGAAGTGCTCATTAAGCTGTAGGGTTTCCTTCAGTCGGTAAGAGTACTCTCTTAAATCTGCTCACGGGCACCCACTCTGAGGCAGCGGCCTACGAATTCACGACCGTACGTTAATGTCCACCCCGCTCAGCCTTCTCTCCCTCGGGAGGTTAGTTCTCTGTGTCCCGCTGACAGCAACTTAGCTTACGACTGTTCCCGGCTGTGTCATGTATAATGGCGCCAAAATTCAGATGTTGGATCTCCCCGGAATTATTCAGGGTGCAAAGGATGGAAAGGGTCGAGGTCGTCAAGTGATTGCGGTAGCGAAGCAATGCAACCTTATATTCATTGTGCTGGATGTCAACAAACCGTTAACCGATAAGAAGATCATTGAGCAGGAGCTGGAGGGGTTCGGTATCAGGATTAACAAGCAGCCACCAAACATTGTTTTTAGGAAGAAGGATAAGGGAGGCATTAGTGTCACTAGCACCGTGCCACTTACTCATCTTGACGCTGAGGTAAGTTAGTCTTTTCTTATTTTTACTCCACTTTATATAAAAAACACTTAATAAATACATGTGAACCATTAGGAAATAAGAGCGGTTACAACAGAGTAAGTCCCTGAACCCGTTATTGCAAAAAATGAGGAAAAAGGAAAAAAAGCACTTGTGATCCCCTTTTGGACCTATATCATCGCGGTATTATTACCCGAATCGATGGTGTTACGACTTGAGCCAGTGCGAACCTATAATATCAAGAGATTCCGGTTCAACTACGCGTCGCCGTACCAGAATTTTGTGGGCCACGGGGCGAATTCCCTCCTACCATGCGTTACCTGAGATTTTTGCAGTCGGGTTTATGGGGGAAATGTGGCTAACCCTTTCCAGATACAAAATAAGTTCTGCAGATATCGCTTTCAGGTGCGATGCGACTGTCGATGATCTAATCGATGTTATCGAAGAGAAGAGTCGAAGATATATTCCAGTAATCTACGCCCTCAACAAAATTGATGCTATATCAATTGAGGAGCTTGATTTACTTTATCGGTAAGCGGATGAGAGGTTCGATGCATGGAAGGCTTTGTGTCTGACTTAGCGCTCGCTTACTAGAATTCCCAATTCTGTGCCAATATCATCGGAAAGGGTTAGTTGCATACTAATACACCCGCGCCCCTCTCCTAAATATCGTTCCCGACTGTATGCATAGTTTATAGCTGACGCTGTCGAACCGCAGGGCTGGAATGTCGATGAGCTTCTAGAATTAATGTGAGGAACAAATTCGAAGCGCGCGCCCCACGTGGTGTAGGAACAACCAACTTACTAAAAGACATATAGGTGGGAAAAGCTTGACTTACGAAGAGTCTACACTAAGCCCAAAGGCCAAACACCTGACTACACACAACCTGTTGTTTTAAGATCTAACGCCTGTGCCGTCGAAGACTTTGTTGGTTCCCCCTTCATATAATTACTCCAGTTGTTGGATGGATGGGCGCCAGATTGACGGGTTTTTACAGTGTAAAGCAATTCACAAAAGCATTATCGATTCTTTCAAAATTGCGGTTGTCTACGGCAGTAGTGTGAAACATCAGCCACAGAGGGTTGGACTTTCACACGTTCTGGAGGATGAGGATGTGGTAGGTGGCTATCGTGCTTGCAGAGCCCTTCTGTTCTCAGATCCACTGATCCCGCCCTCCCTTTTATTAGGTTACCATTGTCAAGAAGTAAATTCGCTCCCGCTAAGGAGAAGCTGGAACGTGTTCGGGTTAGTACTTGTACCTCACCTGTTTCGGTTACTTTTTCGGAGTCCGCGCATAGATGAGGAAGGACGTAAGATTGCGAACCGGCAAATGATCCGTCACAGTGGCCCAAAAGCTAGCACTGTCCTGGTTGATCTTTCGTCAGTCAAAAAGCAATAATAATAATATCCTTTTCCCACCACACCCAGAAAAGACAGGTTCTATTGAGATTTTGACTTCTTGGTACTTGTACCTCAGCAAAGAGAGGGCCGAAAAATATGATTTGTTATATATCTTTTCCCCTTTTTCCTTCACATTCATCCTATCGATTTGGTGAATAACAAAGCAAACCACCCGGGCTGAGAATTATAATCTCGATCACCGTGTCATGTGTTCATTGCGATTATTTGAAGGCAGACTGTTTGTCATATTTTACCGTGATAGTTTACTCGAGTACTATCTGTTCCGGGGTAGAGCCTGGGCAAACCACGGTATGCGAGTATGAAAATGGTTGACAATAAGAGGTTAGAGGATTTGAGCATATATAGTCTCCCCTCGCCCGAACTCCTTCCAGCCTTTCTTTATCAGGGGGAGAGGCTCCCGAGCTCGTGTCGGAGGTGGCACTGTTAGAACTGCAAAATCTGAGGCTGCAATTTACAGACTTTCCTACAATACGGTACCGGTACGGCACGAGGTGGGCTATTGATGGACCGTGCAAGCGGCAAAAAAAGAATAAGAAGATTCCCCTTAGCCTTCTAGAGTGGATGGAGGGAATAGAGGTCGTCGTAGGGATTTTTTTCTTCTTCGTCTGCCGCTCATTGGAGATGTACGATTACAGTACGAGTATTATCCACAAACGGTACAGTAGACGATGGCGCTTATTCTGGGGCACCCTGAGATATCGTCATTCACCCCTTTTATAATTCTGACCCTGCTTCCCCTTGTCGCGATAAAAAGGTATTAAAAAATAGGGTCAATTAACACATGAGTTGGAGGACTGCTTCGTATAATAATAACACAGAAAAACAATTTTCGCAAAAGAAAGAAAAATAGAGCTCTTTAGATAAAAAGAAGCTCCGGCCGACCACTGCACCAGAATTAACTTTCCAGGGGAGAGCTGGTGATCTTTTTCAACTTCTCTCTAAGAATAATATCTTTTTTTCCTTCCGATCTGTTTCTCTCATTTCTTTCTCCCCTTTTTTTCCCCCCTTCCCCTTCGTTTTTGCGGGTTTGTGCTGTGCTATTCCGCTACCCTGTTCCAAAGCATCCCGGCCGATTCTAGTGGTTCCGCGATCCCCGGGGTTGTGCCATCATCGATTCTTCCTCGTTTCTTTTTTGTCTCACGCCGGCCATGGCCGCCGTGGCCTGAGTTCTCTCCACAATCAGTGAAACGCCCCAGAATGAGTGCTCTCTCTTGTCTGTAGGGGTAAAAAGCTGTTCAACAGATCCAAACCCGCAAAGATTTATTTCGACTTGAATTAGGAAGAAATCGGCCCTGGGAAGGAGCGTGAGAAAAAAAGAAACGGTGCTCGAGAGTAGCAAAAAGATTGTTTGTCCGTGAGTTTCCCTGCCCTCTCACCACCCTTGTCTCTTATCCTGGTCTGCCCCATTTCATTCTATTCCTTCGAAATTCATTGCCGTTCCATTAGTTTTTTGTCATTACCGGTATCGCACAATCTGGGTATCCTCTTTTCCCTTTGCACCTTCCCCATCACTATCCTCTTCCTCAATTCCTCCGCGAGTTTCCGGGGGATTTTTCGAGAGTAGATTTCGCGTGCGGTACGGTACGGTGCTACTTTTTCTCTCCTTCTACCGCTGGTCAGGGGACTAGAGTGAGAGAGGTGTGTTCCTGAGGCTTAATTGCATGACTACGGTTGGTTGCATGTCAAGGTTGCCTGGGTAGGACTAAAGAGGGAGCGTCCTGAGATTATCCCCGTTCCTTACACCGCGCACGCGCACTTTATTTTCGGAGTGGAGGGTTTCTCGGGGCGAACAAAAAACAAATCTCTCCCAATCGCAAAGCACGAGGCAGGAGAGAGGTTCGAAGGCAAAGAGGATCCCAAGAAACAAAAAAAAAAAAAAAAAAATTCGGGGCAGGAAAACCGAGAGTGAGAGTTATAATCATAATAACATTACTAACCGCCTCCACAGCCACGCCACCAATTCAAGGCAGGTGCTCTATTCCGCCGGTCTACTACTACTACTAGTACAATCCTGACTGTTAGGTTTAGCTGGGCACGGGATCTCCATATTCCTCCGCCCGCTTCCCTCCGATTCCAAAGCTCCCCGTTGCCTGCTGTCTGTTCTTGTATCGTCCACACGCCTGTCTGGCTGCTTGCCGTCTGTCCTGTTCGTCAGCCTGTCTGCTGGTTCGTACGCAGCTCTTCTCATATGCAATGGAAGACGTGCATAACCCGCATGACGACTTTGTCAACCAGCAATGGGTTGAGATTGGGACTTTACACCACCAGCAACAGCAACAACACCATCATCACTACCACCAACAGACGCAGCATCATGCACAGAACGGTGGGCACCCTCACCATGACTTTTCTACCTACGGTCTCGTCGAATCACCCGGGTTCGCACCCCAAGACCACCACCAGCAGCAGTTTAGGATGCAGCAACACCAGCAGCCAGTACCGATAGCTCCCAACTATCTCGGTCTCCCGCATTGGGGCCAGACGATGATTCCTCCACAGCCGTCTGGGGTCGCTTCTCCACACCCTCAATTCATTCCGCCTCCAGCAATTGCTGCTCCAAACCAGCCGACATTGGGAGCATTGACGGTGACCCAGGCCGGCCATTCGACTCAGTCCACCTCTAGCCCGAGGAGGACTTTGACAGATGCTGATAGGAGGAGAATGTGCATTTTTCACGAGGAGAATCCAAACGTGAAGCAAACAGAGATTGGGGGTATGGTGGCGATATCTTCTCCTTTCGCCCATAAGGGGTTTATTTTGATTTGTTTTTCGTGATTGGTGGGCTGACTTTTTGCTTTTTTCTCTATTTTGTTTACAGCAATGTTTGGTGTCGAGAGAAGGTAAGCAGCAAAACGCGAAATACATGCTTGAGGATTGAAGCTAATTTTTTTTTTTGTCACAGTACCGTTTCCAAAGTTCTTAGGCAGAAGGAAAAGTATCTTTTTCCCGATGATGGGAGTAGGTCACCGGTGAAACGCTCAAAGGGGAAATTCCCGGACATTGAGCGCGCATTGGCCGTTTGGGCGAAGAACACGCGGAAGCAGGGGGTTGCCTTGACCGATATGATGATTCGAGAAAAAGCCAAATTTTTCGCGACCAGCGTAGGGATATCGGACAGTCAGTTCAAGGCAAATGGCCAGGGTTGGTTGGAGAAGTTCAAGCAGAAGAACAACCTTCACTCGAATGGGCGAGGAAGATCGGAAAGCGATGTGACTGGTGTGGCTAGGATGGCGAGCGGAGGGTTGATGTCACCAAAGCCAGGCCACTCTAGAACGGATTCAACACCAGTATTAGGGTCGCCTATGATGCAAGAATCCAAGAGCCAGGATAGCAGTCATAATGGCACAGATTCGCCGGAATCATTTATGGAGTTTGGGGGGTTCAATAAACAACAAGTCTCGGGTTTGTTCTGCTTTGCGTCCATAGTGGGTATCCAACTAACATCGCAGTTTCTAATTACGCAGGCCCAGCTTCTCCGACCTCCCCATTCTTCTCGCCAGATCAGCGGGTCGACCCTCTGCAGGCGCGGATGCCGCACCTGCAACAGCGCCCAAGATCACAGACATTTCCCACCATATCTGTTGACCCGACCTACATATCCCCACCACCATCGTCAGAGCCATTGACCCCTAAGATGTTAAACCAGACTGTGGTACCCCCGCCGGCACTCGCATCCCCTGCCCCTGACGTGCCCAACCCATTGGCATCGCCGAACCATACCCCGTCTTCGTCTCATGGGACCCTGACAGCACAGACATCGCAATCACCTACCAAGGAAGATGCGTGCCGCGCACTTGAGGTGGTTATGACCTATCTCAGACAGCAACCAGTGGGATATGTCGAACACGATGATTATCTTGTTGTAGGAAAGATACTAGCTAGGCTTGGGTTAGACAATATGGAATCCAACGAAGAAATGAGCGTACCGCCTTGATATGGGTGGTGACTAGTGAGGGAAGAGAAAAAGTTTTTATTTTATCTTAGTTTTTTTCTTTGGTCTACATTCCTCTTTTCTTAATTTGGAAAGGGTATTTTTAGGGATCATATCACGGTGTTTTTGTGTTTTTTGCTTTTTTATTTGGAATACCCCACATATTTCCTATTGCGTTTGTTTTTTCCTCATGAGTCGGGTGAGGAAAGCAAAGAAGAGGGATGTTGTTTGTTGCTCTTTCTTATATCTTTTTTTTATCTTTATCTCCTTTGTCCCGGCCATTTTCCATTTGCTTTCCTCGTCAGCCCCCGTGCGTCATGATGTTGCGTTAATGAGAACCCTATCATATACTCCCTCACCCTTTTCCTTCTGTTCCCGCGTTTCCCTTCAAGTCATTTTCTCTCCACACCTATCGGACTCTACTCAGCTTTTCCTACATTCACTGCGACTACTACTACTACTAACTGTGGACTGCTCGCCCGTCCTCTGTTAATTATTTATCTTCTTTCGGCCCGGATCCAAAGCTCGATCCATTTTTTTAGGGGTTCTGGTGGTCGTGGTGTTTTATCATTTTATCTTATTTCTCAAAGTTCAGGCTGTCTGTCACTGCCATGGATTAATGGCTGGCTACTATTATATCCTTTTTTGGTTATTAATTTTTTTGTTCCGTTTTCTTTACTTTTTTACTTTTTTTTGGGATTACCAACTTCGGATTCTTGTACATGTTATAGATGCCTTCTTTCCCTCCCCAATATTTGACCTCCTGGAAGGGGGGTTGCCTTCGGGAGGAGGGATCAAAGGGATGGATGGGAAGGGGGAGAGCGGTGGAACAAGGCAAGGTGGGATAGGATAGGACAATTATCGTCACTTTTTTTTACGTTTCTTCAAAATATTTTTCTACTTGCTCTGATCTTTCCAATTATTCGTTATATGCCCATAGCAGAACAATTTAGTAGGGCGAATGAGAAGGGATATAAAGCAGGAAATGCAGGAAATGCGGGAAATACCAGAAATAGCGGGAAATAAGAGCAAGAGTAAACGAAAATAAGCAAAGTAGCGGCAGTCGGTCAAGTGACTTGACCATCCACCAAGTATGATACTCGGATGCTTTGGTGCCAAGGTATACCAACCGGCACCTAAACGTGGAATGTTGGCGCCAAGGCATCCGAATACTTTATGGATGGTCAAGTACAAGATGTGCAGACAGCGGAAGACGAGATAAACTCGAACTTGCGCTTGATTTTCCTTCTCCATCTCTTCCACAATTTTTGGGGGAAACAAGCAATGAAATAGGCTTCCACTCCCCCCCAGTCTACCATCCCACCGCAATACTCCTTCATGGTAAAGCTATGGCCCAAATGGTCCAAACATACCTACCCACCTTCCACAACCACCGCACTGAACGGGTGCCCCGATATGATTCGTGTCTTATTCACCTGCACAGCACAGCACTTACCCATATGGATGCAGTACCATCACCGGCTATACGTGAGTGCTGGGTGGAATTGAAATTATCGACGATGGGATGGGCGGAAGAAGAACCGTGCGTGCGGGTGCGAGTGAGATGGTGTGATTGCGATTTTTGTAGGGAAGGGCCAATTGTGTGTGCTCGTGATATCATACCGTACTGTATAGTGAGTGGGTGTGGGGGAGCGGAAAGATTGGTTGCCAATGTGTTTTTCCTTTTGCTGCTCGGGTTCGGTTTATCATTATTGGCGGAGTTGTGGGATGGATGAGTGCCGCTGCCTTGGAAGTCCAATAATATGATATTCCTATGCTGGTTGAGTTTGATGGTTATCCCGGGTCTTTGGTGGTGTGTGGGAAGTGCTTGACTTTTCCATGCTGAATTTCTGTGAGTTCGTGGGGAGAGTGGAAAGGAGAACTGTCTTGATATCACAACTTTCTGCGGATTTGAAGTGTGATGTAATGAGTGTGTGTCGGACTTGCTCATGATATCCTCCTCTGGGAACCTGTATGCCTTCTGTCGTCCGGATACCGGCCTCGCTTGCATTGTACAATGCTGCGTGCCGCAACGAAAGGAATCTTTTGCGGGTGGGGGCTTGTATGATACGTGATTTATCAGATTGATTGGTGAGCTGGTACGTATCATAGAGAGGAAGGGTGAGTCTTCGTTTAGGCATCATGGGGTATGAGGTGGGGCGGTGTATTGCTCTACTTGTGGAAGTTGTTTTTTTTTTTTGGAGGAGTTGTACTAGGCAGGAGTCAGGGCTTATGATTCAAATGCACGCAAAGAGTCTTCATATAATATAATGTAGAAGCTGCCATCTAGAGTTAACAAGATTGGCAAGTAATAAATTTGATGAGTGGAGATTTTAATAACATAGATATATAGTAGAAGGATATGTTTCTCAGAAACATCTCAGACTACTATATAGATTCCCTCCCCCCCCCCCCCAGCACCTCTACCTCTCAGCCTCTCAATCTCTCTACACCCCCCCCCCCTCTCTCCTCACACATTCTCCCCATAAGTCTAGTCCTTCTTTTTCTTCCCCCCACCATATCCAGCTGGTGGAATGTAAGGACTCAATTCACCTATGCATATAAATCAACTATGATCCTATTTGATACATTAAATTCAAAAAAAATTAAAGGAACTTACAAGAAGCACAAAGTTCTTCTGGCTTCTTAACAAATGTGCTCTGACAGGCAAGGCACAGCTGGACATCATCAGTGGGTTTAACAGGCTTAGAAGGCATTGTGATTATTGATGAAAGTGATAATAGAGTAGAGTGATATGTTTGTATAGCAGATGTAGCTTGTAGTTTGTGTTTTGACTTGGAAGAAGGTGTGATGAAGTTGAGAGAAAGTAAACATGATAGAGCTGATCTATGAGTATTTATGCACTGGAGCAGTGGGTGAAGAGACATCCTATGATATTGTTTTGATAGAAAGGTAGAAAGAGTAAGATTTTTGTGAGATTTTTGTATATTAGTAGGAGAGTATTAAGCAGCTATAGGATGTTGATATTGAGTTAAAATTCATATTATAATTGTTGAGGTAGTTTAAGAGGATATGAGAAGTTAATAGAAAATATATTTCTATCAATCTGCAAAGAAAATATAATTTTCCCAGCCAAATATGTAGAGACAGTATGTATAATAGTCTTAAAAAGAGGCTTTAGTAAGATTAAAAGAGGAGTATTAGGTGATTCTAAAAAATTTAGTATATGATAGAATTAACGTTTTTTTATTTTATTTATTGATTAGACTAGGTTGAGGAAATCCTGAGTATTTAATACAAAGTTTGTTTCCATCATAATCTCTCAATAGTGATATTACTTTTCAAATCCCATGATAATTCAGAAGCTGTAATTGCATCAATAGTATTCTGGATTCAACATGGTGCACATTTTGAAAACCTTGGAGACCATATCATATACTAGTATGCTTGAACTTGCTTGGTCACCCCTAAGTTTTCTCCTGATCCCTCCGATTCCTTACTTCACTAACTCTTAAAGTACTAGCTTCTGATTTTCATGGACACCCGGGTACACCATTCCTGACTAATCATGTATGAACAATCTTTGAGAGAGTAGTCCAACAGGATACAACATCACTTTCAATATCTTTCTAGTCTAGGAGATATCAAGATCGTTGCTGTCTTTGTTTTGCCAATAATACCCATTACCATTGGGGCATTAGGTATCAGGTACTGTACACGGTACCGTTTGTCCTTCGCACTCCGTTGTTGGCATAGTCTGTGATACCGCAGTACCTGAATTCCAGTTGGCATTGGGCATAGGTTAGAGGCTAAGATGGCTCCGGTTTGTGTAGGATCACGCGGGATCATGATCACTCTGGATCACGTGTCTATCCAGGAGTTGCTAGTTGTCGGGGGAAATTGTCCATGTTTCCTGCTCTGTCCTTATCCAGCATCTCCATTGGTCGACAATCCTCCCACGTTTAGTTGCGCTTGGCGCACAGTGATTTTTTGCTCTCACCGCTTCATCCCTTAAATTCAGTTTAGTCCTTTGTTTAGGTTCCTTCAGGGGTGGATTATTCTGATCACATGCCATCGTTTAAACCCCCCCTAATCACGGCCCACTGTTTGAAAAACAACCATGACGCCAAACATGTATGGTAAGTAAACTCAACACAGAGGGCAATCACTCGGGAAACGGAGACTGCAGCTGAAACGCGAGTGATAATATATGATTAGATTGGGTATGTATATTGCGAAAAGTATGCCTTTAGCCACTCGGGCAAGTAGGCAAGTAGGAAAAACAATCAGCAGCCCTCTCTATACACCGGAATAATCCACTATCATAACAATACATCTCGCCAACTACCCTATCCATAATCACGTGCATTTGAGGAACAATAGAACCACTACCGATCTACAACGCCCACCCTACTCCGCCGCAATTCTGCGGGCCCCTCTTCCGTCAACTCTGGTATTAGCTTACCGACAATCAAGTCCAACAGGTTATACAATAGATGCTTATTAACCTCCTTGTCTTGCACCGTCTTTAGCAGCATTTCGCCCACTACTGGCAGACCCTCCTCCTTATCGTCTGTCCCGAAATAAACCTTTCGTATCGATGAAGGGGTAGCTTCCCATATCGCCTCCTCTGCTGTATATTTTATGCGCGCCTTTTCTTTTGGTGTTGGGTGGGTTCGGCGGACCGGCTCAGGCGAGGCTGGGAACAAGGTTGATCTGGCGGAACGGAGAATTTTTACGAGTAATTTGGGCGACTCGATGTATGAGTGGAAGGAAGAGGATAGAAGGTTGTCGAGGGTGAGGCCGAGACGGGTTGAGCGGGATGTGAAAGGTTTGGTGAGAAATAGGAGGCTACTGAGTGTCCAAGGCTGGAGCGTGGGGAGATGTAGGTAAGAAGGTATTAAGCGAAAGAGGGACATGCGGAGAAGAGGCTTCTTGGGCCGAGGGGGAGGGGGCGGAGGTGAATGTAGGTTGGTGATAAAGGAGGAGAGATAAGTGCGCAGCAGGGAGAGCACTTTGAAAGCGATAGTAAGAAGGTTATCCATAACGGGGTGTATGCGGATCAACTTATAGTTTGCTGGGGGTGGTGCAAGTACTTCTGGGGCCTGAAACCTTTTGTTTTTTACTGAGCCGTTAGGTTCATGTGGAAGTGGTATCGGTGGTATCTTTTCACTATAGCTCCTCTTTCTTCGCGTATGCGTTACTGGCGGCTTCCTCTCATTTTCCGGTGGTGGTTCTGGAGCACTGAGAGGGTTCATCGGAGCACGCAAAAGCTCCAGGGTATTTGTGATTATCTCATGAATAATATGGGGCTCGCTGAGCCGGTCCACCGCATTCCATAATACCATTTCGGATAATACTTCTCTCACTAGTGATCTCTCGCAATCGGATTCGAGGTCCTCGGTAGGCAGGAGGACGGCCAAGATTCCCGAGGATACAAGCTTCAGGTAAAGTTTCTCGCTGTCCGGTGAGGATGAAAGGGCAGGATGAGGCTGAAAATTGTGGAATATCTCGCGCACGGCAAGGTGCGGAGATAGTGGCGTGCTATGACGCGAGAGAGCTAAACGATAATCTGCGGTTTGTTAGAGGGTGCAGCAGGCGGAGAGCAATTGAGGTAGGGCTCACCTTGAACATGATTTTCTATAAAGGAAGGGATTTCATCCAGAAAAAGGGCTTCCAGGTCAACCTTTCAGGCCCTCCCTTCAGCGTCAGCTTATGGAGTTAGGAGAGACAAATGGTTGATTCACAATACCTTTCGGACCCGCTCCTCAATAGCCCTCGAACAATGGGCCACCACGGCAATAATCTCATCCGCAAAGGCATTATCGGTGGTGATCTTAGAATACCAAGAGTAGATAAAGTCCCTAAAAATGATAGCAAGAAAGGCGTAAAGCTCCAGGTCAACCTCCGGGGAAGAGGTCAAGGCTGGCAAGAGTTGTTCGAGGGGTGTAAAGGGGGGGGCGTGATAGCAGAGAACGCGGCGAATGAGCGCGATAGCCGACTTATCGACAGCAGGTACAGGGGAAGGGCGGAATGGTTTCATCGTTTTCGACACATTTCGTTGGAGGGGCGGTGGTGGTGGGGGGAGGGGGGGGGGTAAATGGAGCGGAGATGCCCAGAAGACGCTGATGGAGCACTACAAGTGGAGGGTTAGGGTTTAATTTCTCGCCCACACATTGGGTCAGAGGTTCACCGACTCCTCGTGAGATTGACGATTGACGATTGACATTTCAAAGGATTGGGCAAAGGGGCCGCCGCGATGTACAAGTATTCAGTACCGTGCTCGAGAGCGATACAGGTATCCGTATTTTCCAGAATATCATATCGGGTGAACACCGATAGGTAAATCATAGCCTAAAAAGGAGATTACTCTAGAGATTACCGGTAACTGATTATTGTGCTTGAGCACGTACTAGTATAAGTGCTTGTACAAGTACCGTATTTTTATTATGGTTATTATTATTATTGTTTAATTTATTATTATTTGTTGAGTGTGCGCGGGGTGCGCGTGCCTTCAAACGGATATGCAGCACTGCAGCTGACAGGGTTGAGGCTCACGAGGAGAGAAGGGCACAAAAGTGATGATGATCTTAATGATGATGATGATGGTTGGTGGTGGTGGTGTGTCCCAGCTTTTTTTGGGCCCGCCAAATCGGGCCACCAAAAAGGAATGAGGAGGAAGCTCCCTTTGATTCATTCTCCCTAAAAAGCACATTTTGGGTCACGCAATTCTTCCCCCTCTCCAAAAGAAAAAAGGGGGGGAGCTGTTGACGGTGAAGTCACGACATTTTTTCTCGCATGTCACTCCCTCACTCACCCATTCCGTCACTCGTATTATGCTTTATACCTCCACCGTTTTTCCTCCTTGTCTAACAGTTCTGTCCTTGTCCTTGCTTGTATGGTACAAGTGCAGAACAAAGTACCGTGTACCTGTACAGTGCCGTGCTCTCTACGAGTACTTGTATACTCGAGTACAAGTACTCTTACCCAGGCTCCGAGTGTTCTGCTGCTCATCATGGTTTGGCGCCCAAGCCAGGCCCTGCATTTATCCCCGGTCACCGAGGGTTGCTGTTATTTCTCCCCTTTTCCACTGCTCACCAGACCACCCGTTCTTAGCCTATCGACAAGCTGCCCTTTGCGCTAGGCCGGGAATCTCGACGCGGGGGGAATGTTAAACTTATAATAGAACTTGAGGAGTCTAGCCCAAAGGCGCTGTAGTGGTATATATAACCCCTCACTGTTCTGTCGGTGGGGTCAAGACTCGGGAATAATGGGTGGGAAAGTGAGAGGGAAAGTAAGAAAGAAAGAAGAAAAAAAGAAAGCGTAGTTATGATGGAAGAATTACTCGCTCTGCTTGCTTACTCGACGGGTTGGGTTGTGAGGAAGATCGGGAGGAGAAGCAAGACGCTCCATATGTGTGCTTTACCCAACTACTTACTGTATCTCAAATGCCCAGGAAGGCGGTGCACGAGTAAAGTTAAAGTTAATGGGAATCCATCTCTCTGGGCTGGCTGGATGTGGAACTCGGGGGCACGGGCACAGGACCAGTCCGTTCCACTCTTTGCCCCACCATAAACACCAACCCAACCACTGGCACCACATCTTTCGCTCGTGCTCACAGAAATCCAACACCACCAGGGCCTAACCGTAGCCTTTTTCTTTCTCGTGGCTGGCTAAGACCCCCCCCCCCCCCCGCTACCGGCAGAAATCTCAAAACATATTTTCTCCCCATTCACCACGCGGTGCTCTGCTGACTTGCATGCCGCTTGTTTGGTCCCATCATATGGCCCACTAAACAAAACAAAACCATCCCCTTTGAAAGATCCGGCTCTTCCTATTTTTTCCCTTTTAATCTTCTCCTACCCTATCTACCCTATTTCCCCCCTCGTCCTGTCCTCTTAAACCTCTCTCCATCTACTTTCTTGGTGTCTTTGTCGATAGCCCCTTTTGCATCTTTCGGTACAAGGAATCTGCCCCTCGGGTTGAGCCGCGTCCCAACAGCTTTGCCCTACCTTGTTGCATAGATACTGGGACCCGCGAACGGAGGCGCTTTCTTTTTAGATATATATATATTTTTTCTGCCTCTTGTGAGGTCACTGTTTATAGTTTGTTGTCCGTTTTCGAGCCTTGGTCGAAATATCTCGACGAAACCCTTCCGGAAACCTTCTCCAAGACGTTCCTAAAGGTTCGACACATTTCTAGCTACTCAGACGCCCGATGTTGACGCTGTCCCTAGGTTTCAAGGAAATCTTAGGGTAGCTCCACCTCTCCGGATTGTCATCTGGTTTTCCTTTTACCCCTCTTGCTCATATCCCCCCCGCCTAGTTATAACTCTGTCCCTACCCCTTCCACCGCTCTAAAAATGGTCCTGGTGAATGACCAAGCTATGGACACTCGTCTTACTAAAGCACCGCGCACTTCTCGTCGCCAGAGATTCCTCGCTCGCATTACCCGCAATTCATCTTCCCCACAGCTTTCAAAGCTTAATCCGGAACCACCGTCACCCGTTAGGGACCAGTATTTAAAGGATCGTTCCGTCTCGTGTATCTCCCTCTACCTGACACGCCCCATGACTCCCGCACCGGAACGCCCGCTCGGATTCCGGGTTGCGGAGACGTTGGATAAGCCGCACCAAGGCGGGAACTCGTGTGTTGGGATTCCTAATTCGGTAAGGAGGAAACCTGTGCGTGCCGATATGTGGGATTGCCTTCCCGGGGAGGTGCAGGTTCAGATACTCAGCTGTTTGGAACCTAAAGAGCTTGTGCGCTGCTCGGCGGTTAGTACCCGCAGTCTTGTTTGTGACGTTTGCTTTGTCTGTTGTCCAGCATTTTCCTTATTTTGAAACCAGGAGGTTCAAATGACTAAGCGCAGATTATGTGGGTCCGCAATATAGGTCAGCAGGAAATGGCATTCATTGTGTTTCGATGGGCAACTATGGAGTAACTTGGATGCTACGGGATATTATAACAGGATCCCTGTGGATCAGCTTTCGAAGATTATTACAAATTCAGGCCCTTTCGTGAGGAACCTGAACCTTCGGTAAATTCCGCCTTAGCTGCTGCCCCAAGTCAAGATGCCTGTATAGCGCTAACTTCGGAACAGAGGGTGTGTCCAATTGCAGAACGACTGGAGACTGGAGACGGCGGCCAACGCATGTCGGAACCTTCTCACGGCATCTCTAGAAGGTTGCAAGTTTGAACAAATAACCATTCACTCCATCATCTCGCGCAACCCCCGGTTGGCTCAGCTCAATATTTCCGGACTCAAAACGGCTAGCAATCGTACATGCAGACTCATCTCAAAGTCTTGCCCCTTATTAGAGAGCCTAAATGTATCCTGGTGTTCTAGCATGGATGCAAGAGGTATCAGGAAAATTATTGAAGAGTGTGGGAACTTGCGAGAGTTGAGGGCCTGCGAAATTACTAGGTTCAATGAACCTGGCCCAATGCAGACTATCTTCAAGTCCAACAAGCTCGAAGTTCTTCACCTTGGTGCATGCGCGAGTATTGATGATGCGGCGATTGCAGTCATGGTTGAAGGAGTGGACCCCGAAATGGACCTCTTCACGAACAGACCGAAGGCCCCGCCAAGAAGGCTTGTCGACCTGGATCTCAGCAAATGTTCCAGCCTGACGGACCAGGCATTGCGGAGCCTGGCTGGCAGTGTACCCGATTTGGAAGCATTACAATTGGGAGGTTGTGTTTCCTTGACCGATTCGGGGTTCGCTGCACTCATTCCCACCGTGGGAAAGTTGACACATTTGGACTTGGAGGAGTGCTCGGAGTTAACGAACGCAACTTTGTTGGCTTTGGCCCGGGGTCCGGCGGCAAAGAAACTGGAGCATTTGCAATGCAGTTATTGCGAGAATATGGGTGACCAGGGGATGACTGAGATCATCCGTAAATGCCCCGGGTTGAGGAATCTGGAAATGGACAACAGTAACTCGCCCAGGCTATTTTTGTGGAGAGTTGGAGGCTAATTTTGGAATCACATAGCTCGGGTGTCGGATCTCGTGCTGTGCGAGGCAGCACATGCCGTTCGACATCGCCTCTCACCTCCCAATTCTCCACCAGTTCCAGGGTCTTGCTCCCCTCGTGTTGCTCTTAGGCTCGTAGTCTACGATTGCGCAAGCATAACCTGGCCTGGTGTCCGTGACATCCTCGCCCGCAATGCCGATTCTACGCTCAGTACCTTTAAACCGGAATTGATTCAGTTGAAGTGCTTCTATGGGTGGCAGCAGACGGTCGACGAACACATGAAGAGGGTTCTCAGAGGCGATCGGGATAGCGCAAACAGGCTCGAGTGCAAATGGGCCGAGCACATGATGTTGAGCGAAGATACTACCCTCGGGCGGCGTAGAAGGAGAAGACAAGCTCTGTGGGATGGCGGGGATGAATTTATTGGGAGAAGGAGGGGCAGAGGCAGTTGTGTGATTTGCTGAATTGCCTGGTAAATTCTCCCCTTGTCACTCCACTATCTCTTCTGTTGCTTGATGTATTTGTTATTTTTTCTCTTGTACTTTAGATTTTCAAAGGGATAGCGGGGTTGAGGGGAAGCGTAGAGAGGGTGGTACGGGGGGACCGAGATCTTGGGCAGAGTCTTGACATTATCTTAGTTTGGGATGGTTTGCTCTGTTTTTTCCCCTTCCTTTCCTTTTTCTACTAGGGAGACTACTTTATTCTCTGTTCTCCCATTGCGTGGGGAAGGCGCATGGCGGTATTCTTCTTTCTTTCCTTTTCCTTTTATATCTTGTCTATGATGGCGCGCATGCCAGATGATTTACCGGAAGGAAGCCGCATGGCCTGAGCGCGCCGAGGGCGGGTGAATGCTACAGTATGCCTTCACAAGATATGGGCCCGACTCGACAGCCTGCAGCATGTAGCGGACTCTTTCCAGCGGGATACTGGAGGGGAAACTTGTGGTCACGGGAGGTCACTCGGGGGTTATGATTTCTGACGATGTTCATGTTTGAAGAATTGACGAAGTTGGAAGGGGATGTTTGTCTTATATTGGTATACGTCGGGGGCGGTGAAGGGGGAGGTGTTGTGCAAATGTCGCACTGTACATGGTTTTTGGAAGGAGGTATAGCTTACTGTGGTGTACAGAACTAGTTTAATTGATTGCCGTATGATATGATACTATGAGATGGTGAGTGCAAGTTTGGATTTCATCCTCATTAAAGCTCCGACATAGGATACGGTGTTCTCCCCGAATTCCTTATCCAAGCGGTATGATACTTGTGCATATCCCGAAGCCTCGAATATTCTCTACCGCGTGACCTACGGCAGCCTAGCGCGAGATACACGTGCAAGCCCTTTACACATACGCTCCTCCCTGCACAGTACAGTCAGCAATTGTGTACCATGTATGTTCTACGAACCACACAGCGTAAGCCCGCGTAGCCTTCTTCCTTTCTTCTCATTCTTCGCTCTGAAAACGGGTATAGTTTATTACTATACACTCTCAATACAGTACCGTTTCTTAAAGGTCTGGAACTAGCATGTAAACTAACTATTAAAAATTAATAAAAATGGAAGGGGGGGGGGAAAAAAAAGGGAGATAAAGAGAAGAGCCTGAGCGGGAGCAAATGCCAGTGGCGGAAGTGATCTACGATAGGAGGATAGCAATGCATAGCGGGCCGGGAGAGGGTGCGGTAAAGCGGGCTCGGGGTTTCCGGGACAAAAGCTGAATATGGCCGGGAGGGGAATTGCACTCGTACGTACGTACGATATGGCATTTGCGCAAGGGGGTGGGGGTTCGGAGGGTGCATTGGGAAGAGCGGCGCCGCTAGAGCATTTTCGAAGCCTGATTGCGCAAGGGCTCTGATTTGTGTACAGTATCTATCATATCAGAGTTGTGGGTGGCTGGCTGGGGGAAAAGAGCATGAAGCTTGATTTGCGTGCTATCATACGTGCGGGGAGGTGGGTTTATATCCCCGATCGAGAGGGGGTGGGAAATGGGAGGAAGAGGAGAAAGCAAAAGAATGGAGTGGTCGGCCGTGTAGAAAAACGTAGGGAGAGAGGGCGAGACCAGAGCGAATGATGGTAGATGATGAGAAAGAGGACGGTGAAGATGAGAAATAGCTCGGGCGAGGCCTAGCGATAGAAGGAGTAGTGAAAGAGAGACTAGTGATTTGTGAGAGGAACTGGTTGCGAAAAGAGAGAGACCTTTTTATCTGTACGGGGAGGGGGATAAAAACGCTGAAACTGAGTATTGTGTGAGTGATACTTGATGCTCCTACTGGTACTTGGCGGACAACCGGCCCAGAAGACGAACGGCGGTAATACGATAGATCTAGGAAGAAGTTTATAAAACAGCCGCAACACTAATTTTCAATCAATCGCAGCCAGACAAGAGAAGGGAAAGCCCAACAGGTGCTGTCAAGGGGGGGGGGAAAGCAACTGGGCTTGAGGAAGTTTACCTTATAGGTAGGTTCGTGGTGGTTAAGCTGCCAGATGGATAGGTTGGTATCATGTATTAGGGGATCATCGTGAAATGATGAATTTCTGTGAAAACTTTCAGCGCTGGGATGCTCTCGCTGTGTTCCAGTTCTGCCCAGTATTATGGAGTGAACTCGAGCCCCTCTTTTCCCCACGATATTGGGTGTTCTAGGCCTCTGTACTGGTGATGTTGTCACAGCTGGGAATAGTTGCTTTTTTTCAGGTGGTGGGGGGTCATGCCATATCTGGGGATATATGTGGCCTACTTGAGTGTCTGGCGGTATTGGCTGGTTCTTCTTTATGGGGTTTCGGGTTGGCCTGCGTTTGGCATTGGTATATCATACGGGCAGCTCTGTGGGCGTTATAAAGCTAACTTAGGCGTTATTGGCCGGAAATAAGATAAGCGTGCTAGCACTGACACGGGATCTTGGGGATGGTATTTACAAGTACGGTAGGCTGGTTGGCGTTTTGGGGGTCAGTGCTGGTATTTTTCTATAAATACTTTGTGCTTCTGTCCCGCCTACTGCTCGTATGCTAGGCTAATACTGGTGCATATATGCACTATATCATAATTGGATATTGCCTTTCGGGGACCTCTCCCTATGATAACATGGCGCAATGGCAGCCCCGGCATTGTGTCTTGCTCGTTGTCATAACGAGATACTAGTGAAAGAGGAACCGGGGTTGGATTGGTAGAACGACTGCTCATCCACCGGTCTATAACTATAGACCTATAGACTATGCCAGTGAGGACACCCGAAGGCACATTTTTCTTCCTCCCGGTGTGAACTCGCTTATCCGGGTTGAAACCGGCCGCGGAAGGAAGAACCAAGGAAAATATATTCTTCTCTTTCTGTCTTTTCGGGAGTAGTGCTTTCCGAAAGCGACGTTGCCTCTTCCGCTTACATACTGAAATATCTGCGGGATATGGCCGAGGCGCGCGTCTGGTCACTATTAGTTTTTTTTTTTCAAGCCTTTACAACGGGGAAAATGTGAGTTGGGGCAAGAAACCGCAATACTGTACAAGTAATTCCAAGTTGACAGTTTGCGCCAAAAGTACCAATAGAGAGAGAGTCACAGTGTGTCTGGTCAACCCGTGACAAAATGCCAAGAATTGTAGTTTAGGTGTTGGAATGTGTGTGCCGGGTTCATTCAGAGTACGGTACACATTCTCCCCTATCTATCTCCGACTAACGAACTCGTTCAGCGTGGCTGCTCATTGGATTGGGGGCCGCCATAGCTTCCTGCGATAACTTGGGGCGCGCTTTGTTGGTAGGTTTGAGTTGTGAGTCTGTTTCGACCACCGGTAGCGGGGGTGCTCGATCGCTCGATAGTGCCAGAGCACTGGAGTGTTGGCGCGGAAGGTATCGTAACGGTATTCGGATACAATGTCATTGTGAATGGGAGGCTCCGGGCGCTTCCTTCCATAAGAGGACGAATTACGGACAATACCCTCCGAACTTGCTTTACTTTGTATTCGGACGGAGAGATATGGGAGGCTATGACTCCGACAGCCAACGGTTGACGGTGGGATTCATGGATTTTCATAATATACCGGTAATTATCTGTCTCCTCTGATCGTACTCCCCGCCGGTACTGAACGTTGAGAAACCTTGGCAGCATCGATTTTGATCAGCTTCTCCTCTGTTAGTCAGATTGTTCCATCGATACCACATTCGCCCGCCACGCACGAAAAAGAACTCCAAGACTTCGTTTGCCTGAGTACGGTAAAGGAACAACCTGGGCTTTCCTCCCGGTGCCATGGATTGTTGAGGATATGTCTTCCCTGGCCCGTATTAAATTAGCATCATGAGTCACGAGCTCTCATAGTGAGCTTAGAGGTTTTGACAAAAAGTCGGAAAACATAGCGTGTCCTTGGATTAACCCGTGCGGTATTAAGGAAAGACGGTCCGTACATTCGTAGACACCCCCGAGCGATCCCATTAACTCTGCCCTCCGTAGCAGGCATTCTAGCTATGAATTACCGGTAGTGCTCTGAGACTCTTGACTGTGGTTGCATTCGAGAGGAGTCACAGCATCCATACAGTACCTTTTGTGATCTACATTCCGAGTTACGTTTGTAATCTTATACGGTAGTGGTGGGCTCATTTGCAGAGATGATGAGTAGAGTGCGGCACATGGAAACAAAATAAAGTGTTCTTTATGGCTGGGCTCTGTTCAGTTCGGCTTGTGAAAGAGGCACCAAGAGGCTCAAGCAGCTTGAGTTCATACGGCACGCTAACTTCAAGTCTGCTTGAGTAGCCGTGCCCTTACAAATAGTCATTTGTGCTGCGCTTTGGGGAACTCAAATAAGCTTGGTATGCGATATCTTTGTAGTCCTCGTGGGTTACTTGTACTGTGCCGGCGGGATCCGGCATCACCGGTAGTCTTACATACAATTCAGGGAACTGGATTCTCTGGTAGATTGGAAGACAATATAAGATAGAGCTTAAGGGACTCCGTGCACAAGAAAAGATGGACGTGGTTTTACTTTACTATATCGCCATATTCAAGCCTACTTCTGCGGGTTGCAATCTGAACCGCCGGCCGATAGAGAAGGAGTTGGGGGCAAATTTTTCCCAGTCCTTCTGGCTGGGGGGGGGGGGGGGAAGGAAAAATGGGAAAATCTACTAATATACGGTAGTAAGTAGAGAGGAGAAGGGATAAGGTTGATTTTGCTCGGTGCGTTATCTGGGATCCGGTCGGGTTGCCTCTTTATTAATTGCAAGAAGGTCGTCTCTACAACCCCATTGAATACTTCGGACCTGCTCCGAGTCATCTCCAGACTTAAACAATACGTTGGAATGAAGTGACTATCTTTAGCGAAAGTCTTGATGATAGCCTTAGTCGGTGCACACATGTAGACAGTAGGCGGGCAGTGGTAGGGCAGTCTCATTGTGAATTTAGCGACCTGATGCCTTCAAAACCAAAGAAAACAAAGGGGATTCACTGCGAGGCTCTGGATGAAGGTGTGATACAATAATGGCCTTTTTCTGAACCTTTCAGCAGATTTTAACCAATTCCCTTATTTGTTGGCTGCCGGTATCCCTAATCAACAGAATAGAATATACTTGACGATGCCTTGGAGGGGGACACTACTAGCTGCCCCAGGAAGGCTTAAGAGCTCCTCACTGAAGTCCCTCATGTTCCCCAGGTGCGGGAGACCGTACTCCCCAAAGAACTCTGGAAAATAGCTATAGAAATCAATAGCCTGATACTTGAGGGGGAAGTGGGGTAATTGATGCGAAAAGGTGGCAATTTGGTACTAGTTAGGGGGGTACAGAAGTGTGGATCTCTATTTTTCTAATCCTACAAGAGCTCTCTACAAGGGTTCTTAATTTTTAAATTTATATCTTTAATTCTTGTAAACTCGGAAACCGACTGTTAGGTGAATTGCGGCTATAGTGGGACTGTAATGTTCTGCAATAATGTTGGAAATCGTGGACGCTGTTCAACATGCTCCGAGCATTGCTCGACATGCCCAGAATGTTCGTGAATGTTGTTTTCTTTGTTCTGGTGGAGGTTTCGGGGATGCGCTTTGGAGCAGTGCATCTGTAGAAGGGAAACGTGTTCTCGGTGGGAGTAGTACGGAAGCGTCAAAGGGATAGAACGGTGACAGCCCGGAAGCGACGAACGAACGGTGGGGAGTCTTTGTGAAGCTTGCTTTTCTTCCTTTTTTAGTTTGGGAGTACGCAGAGGGGAGAGAGACTTGCATGGAAGAGGACAGACATGTGTGGTGATTGGTGAAAGGAGGATGCCTTTGTCGTGATTGATTTATATGCTCCTGTCCTTACCGTTCTCGTTGGTTGGTCGAGTTGTGCGGCAGCTAGGTTAGAGCGAGAAGAGCGAGAGTGTCCCAAAGTCGTGCGCTGGCGATCGGAGTTTTTCTGTTGTGTTACTAATCGTCGTTTCGTTTCGTTTCGTTTCGCCGTTTGATCGTCGTATAGTAGCCATTGCAGTATTTGTTTGGTCCGTTTCGTTCGGAAAGCTAATCGCCGTCCAAAAAAAGAACTCGTATTCTAGTGTCATGATCGTCAAGAGTTGTGCTTAGTCACTTTATCTTCAACAAGGGTTGCGAGTCCACTTGTGAAGCTTACAATACGATAAAATAAGGCACAGCACCGTACTGGTACCTTATAATTTGTAAACCTATTATAACCCACCAGACACTATGAGGCGGGCCATATGAAAAACTCTTTCAATTCTAATGAGGAATGGACCGGGGAGAGGAGGGGGTCTACACATGGCGTATTGGGCGTGGAAAGAAAACCCAGTTTATTATAGGTTTTTCAGTTAACCCGCCAGCAATAAGTTACCGGAAAACTGATATGATGCCCGTGAGAGTAAGAAGAGGGGGACAGAATCACCTATTTGATATGATCCCAGTTAGCAGGGAAATTGACAAAGCCCTATGTAATTCCGAGTAACTTCCCTGACCTGCCGATGGATATATCTGTATAGCAAGGCAAGAGAGGAGCCCCCGCCGTTTCGCCTTTTTTTTTTGTCTTTTCATACACTACTCAGATAAATCATACAATACACCACCTTGTATAGCATAGCATAATTTTTAGGCTTTAGCTTTAGGAAAATATCACTTCGCTTATGGAAGTGTCTACAATAAATCTCCTCGGTGACCGCAGACAACCTCGCGCGGAGTCAATAGAATAATTTGGGATCATCACAGTACTTGAATTGTATAGAGTTTCCCCCCCCCCTTTTTTTTTTTGATGAATTTCACGAACCGAATTGGCTATTCAAATAGAGAGACATTAGGGATTTTAGAGGGTCGAATTCTTGAGTTAACAGCGCTATCTTCCTCAGGTGAAATATCATACCGTCGTATGATACCGCTAGCTTTGAATAGTCTGGACATAGGCCTGGGGAAATAAAACCCCCAGACCTATCGCAAGCATTTATCAGAATTACCTCTATGGTATCGGGTGGTTAAAAGCTTTCGCTGCTAGCATTCTGTTAACACGAGTGTTATACGCCCCTGTCATTTCGGCGGGCATTGTATCAGTTTGCGGATGAATATCGATATTTTCCTCTGCGCCTGTACTGGGGGTATTCAAAGTTGAAAAGATGATTTTTTAGTAACAAGTAAATACCGGAAGTTGTATTAGGTTACTTTATGGTATTATCCAATAGCATCCACACGTTTTGGGTAGCATATTTGAGTGTACTGAGGTAACTTACGGTAAAGTATAGATATTTTCACCAATCTTACCGATACCGTAAAATCTCTGTTATTGTTAAGAAAAAGTCAAAATAAAGAGTTTTATTGCTAGAGAAAGTAGAAAATTATTTTCAATGTATACTCTAATATTTTAGAATTTTCTTCTGATTTTTTAAAAAATTCTTTTCATATTATGTATCAAGTCTAGGCTCTGGTAGAGTTCGGTTATACTGAGTTTTGAGGTAGATACGGACCTCTTGACGTCTGTATCTACTCAAAAAAAAAGTATGGTATGGTAAACTGAAGTAATGGTAAATTAAGTGTTTCTGGGTTTGCCAAGCTTACATGAAACAGTGAAGTACGCTAAGTTTTTTCAAGTTTTTCAACTTTGAATACCCCTAGTACGGTAAGGCAGTTACCCTACCACAGGGGATTAGGGGGGCACAGGCGAGTAGTGTGGAAGGAGGTTACACGGTAGACTATGGGTAGTCTATCTGTACTCGCGCATGGTCAAAAAAGGACGGAAAAAAATTTGTGGCGAAACAAGGATCAAGGATAATATGCATAGTACATTGTTGGAAAAGAGAAGGTGTTGCAGGACATTTGAGAATACAAGTTGTTACACTAAGTAATCTTCCTCCTGCGTAGGAGACCACAAACTAAAGGCACAATGAATGAATAAAACAGATGAAATAACCATTTGCCAATATTAGTTTTGGTATATCTTATGTATGAGTACTCTGAAAATCAACAATTACTTGTAGGACCCATCTCTCTATGAGCAGAAACAAGATAAGTGGAAAATAGTATTTACTTAGTACTAGAATCTAGTCCAAATAACGTGAAACTTAGAAAACGTTTAACTAACGAATGACTAAGTGTTAAATTAATAGCGAATGTAAAAAAGGTAAAATATATAACAAAAGGTTGAGTAGACTTGAAATGAGAGTATAAAAAAGGAAATCAGAAAGAAAAGTATGACTAAATAGAAAATAAATAAATAGAAGAATGAATAAGTAATAAACTAAAATAAATAAATAGATAAGAGAATGAATATAATATAATAAGGTAAAATAAATGAACGTAAAAGATAAAGAAGAAGTCAGAAGAGGAGTATGAAAGAACACGAATGAATGATAAAAAACAAAAAGAAGATAGAATTGTTAGGTATATAAGACCTAGCATAGTGGTAATGTCACGTACCTGACAATAGAGGTCAAGCACTCAATAAGATGGTTGCGGCAAAGCTATATAGGAATTAAAATAATAATTTCTAATTCATAACTCCCTGACCGCAAACCATATAAAGACCACTCGCATTAGTGAATAGCCAACGGAGGGATTTTCTATCAAGTAGATAGGAGACCTCTGGCGCTATTAAACTACTTTAAGAATAACCAATACGCGTTCAAGATTAGGTGTATGTCGGACGGCTCCAATAGGAGTCCCTCTTAGAGGCAGGAGGTCCGAGGGGAACCACACTTGAATTGGAAGACTGGAGATGCTTGGGTCTTTCTATGATACTGGCGTGTCGAGACTCATACATGCATATATTAACTATGCACCAGTTCCTGACAATGAACTTAGCTAGTTCTTGATCAGAAGGGACGATTGTAATGATAGCCATTTGGACTACATTTACATACTTAGTCCATTTAAGCCTAGAGATCGGAAAGAGATCATTGGGAGATAGGACGCTATCCGCTCAAGATTAATATCTCGTTTCAATTAAGGTTGAAGTGGTGTACGAACTTTCAGGGTTAAACGGTGTTCGCACTCAGTAGAAACTAAAGTTAAAAGCTCCTCGGTACAAGTTAGTATAGGAATACTAAGTACTGGTAGATTAGTATAAATAGGTTTAAGGTCTCCGGGTTAGTTAGAGGAATCAAGCAACGGAGAAGAGACCTCAACAATATAATAAGTTTACAATTACGAATCTTTATTCTTTTATTCCTTACTACAATACGAGTCTTCCTAGGCAATCTCCGATCAAAGATTCAGGCCCTAGTCCGACCGATAAGATTGACCTCGGCTACCGCCTAACAAGAATAAACAAAAAGTAATAAAAAGCAAAAGGAAGAGAAAATAAGGAGAGAAATAGAAAGGTGATAAATGAAGTAGAGAGAAGAAAAAAGTAGAAAAGGGTGATACAAGAAGAAGAGCGGAGAAGAAAGAAGTGGAGAGAGAGAAAGAAAGGTAGATGGAGAAGAAAAGAAATATGAGGAAAAAAAAAAAAAAAAAAATTTAGAAGCAGAGAGACGAGAAATAGAGAGAAGTAGAGTCAATAGGAGAGAAGAAAAGTGCAGAGAAAGGTAAAGATAAGTAATATAGAGAAAAGAAAGGAAAAAAATGAGAGGAAAATAAAGCTGAGAGGGGAAAAGGAAAAGAAAGTAAAGCCGATAGAATCAAAGATAAGAGGAGTAAGGAAAAGTAAAAAGACGAAAACTGAAGAGAAGAGAAGTGGAGAAAAGTATGTAAAGAGGCGGAAAGTAGAAGTAGAGAAGAGAGAAGAAGGTAGAAGAAAAGAGAGACAGAAAGAGAAAAGAGACTAGGAAAAAAGCGAGGCCAAAAGGAGAGATGAGAAGATATATGAAAAGAGAAAAAGAAAAAAAAAAAGTCAAAGTAAAAAGAAATAAAATAAAGTAAAATAAAATAAAGTAATGTAAAGAGCATAGAAGCGATAAGAAGAGAAAAGAAATAGGATAGGAAAGCCTGAGGATAAGATATAGTATGGTGGAGAAAATTAGAAGGAAAAGGAAGTGTAATCTGAGATGAGAGCTCTACCATGCGGTATGACCACCAGAACTTTGAATTAAGTCATGAACTCATTCGGGAAGAGAGTGGGTAAGAGTCATAATCTCATCAGAGGTAATACTATACCACTCCTCAGTAATCGCAATAAGAAGGGCTGGAACTGATGTAGGACGAGGGTGGCGATTATGAATTTGACACTTTAGTAAGTGCCAAATAGCCTCGATTAGACTCATATCTGGAGAGGTGGGGAGCCAAGGAAAAATATAAGGAGCTATTCCAAGCTCTTCGAAAGCTTTGAATGCATGCTTGGAGCGGTAGGCTGGGGCTCTATCTTGCTGAAAGTAGATATAACTAGAATACGTCTTTCCTGCTTGATGAAGAGAAGTATACCATGGAAGCAGATGAGGCTGAATGATTCTCTCAATGTACGTAGAACCATTAATCCTACCCCAATTTTCAGTATCCCAAATAATTAGAGGGCCTTTCAGGTTAAGGTATATAGTACCCCAAACCATAATGCTATGTTGATGAGAAAACTTAGGAACAAGACAATCCTCGGTGTACTCTTTACCTGGTTGACGTGTCACCCAAACAATACCAGGACCTTTACCAACTGAAAATGCGCATTTGTCGGACCAAATAACATCCTGCCAGTCGTATTCAGTCCAGTCTTGGTAAGTTTCACCCCATGCTTTTCGTTTAAGTTGGGCTGCGAGTGTAAGATATGGTTTAATTCGTGCAATACGTCGATGATAGCCTTCGCTAGCAAATATTTGCTTTAGAGTTCGATGCCCTAGCTGAATTCCAGCTATATTTGCGATTTAAACTAGGGGCAGGTGGCTATTATGGGAATTGGCAGTGGCTAAAGCAATTAATTTTGCTTTATCACTGAATTGGTAACTAGAGGTCTTCCACAGCCTAGATATAGATTCCTCTCAGGAGCTTGATCACTATGAATAATACGATATAACGATGAAATAGGAACCTGAAAGATTTTGTGAAGTTGGTCGTAGCTCCAATTCGCATAACGGCGAAGTCCACAAATCATTGCACGAGTTTCAAGCGAGATGCAATTTGGATGAGTTTGAACAGTTATTTCTTGAGAACTATCTGCATTATTCTTAGTTACATAATATTTCAGATGAGGTATCATAGTTCAATACTATTCTCAAATCTATCATTCATCTCCAACTCCTCGTGAGGGACATCCAGAGCTAACTGTTCGCCAGTTCCAATATACTCATCGAATGTCATATCTTGAGTTTGGTCTTGCGAGCTCGTAGAAGCTGTCATTCTGGCGGTACGATTGGAGTACAACAGAATAGCAATTGGAATGGGAATGAGAATGAGATTGGGATTGGGATTGGGATTGGAATTGGGATTGGAATTGGGATTGGGATTGGGATTGGGATTGGGATTGGAACAGGAGAATTAGAATTGGGATTGAGATTGTGATAGGGATAGGGACTGGGATTGGGATTGGGATTGAGACTGGAATTGTGATTGGAATCGGGGAATTGAGATTGGAATTAGGATTAGGATGGGGATTGGGATTGAGATAGGGATTGGGATTGGGATAGGGATAGGGATTGAGATTGAGACAGGAATTGGGATAGGGATTGGGACTGGGATTAGGATTGGGATTGAGATTGGGATTGGGATTAGGATTGAGACTGGAATTGTGATTAGAATCGGGGAATTGAGATTGGGATTGGGACTGGGATTGGGATTGGGATTGAGATTGGGATTGGGATCGGAACTGGGGAATTGGGATTGAGATTGGGAATAGAAATAGTAATGGAAATAGGAGGAGTAATAGGAGTGGGAATAAGAACAATAATGGGAGCGGTAATGGGAGCGGTAATGGGAGCGGCAATGGGAGTGGCAATGGAAGCAGGAGCAGGAGTGGTAATGAGAGTAGTAATGGCAGATGTAAGAGTAGCAGGAACAGGATCGGAAATGGGATCGGAAATGGGATGCGGAATAGGATCAGTAATGAGAATCAGTATATGAATGGATTTGGACTTTGAGTTGTACAGTCCTGTCTGGAAAGTCCTCATACCATCGCACGGCAACGGCACCACCACAACCCCCAACCATATGAAATTCCAAAAAAAAAATGTAGAGAACTCAATTAAAGGAAATAATATGATAGTATAGCTAGTAAGAAATAAAAAAACATTTTCACCATTTTGTATGACCTCCATTTGCATCCAACACTGCCAAAATTCTCTCAGGCATCCTATTTATCCAACTATCCAACTTCTCTTAGGGAATTAAATCCCACTCCTCCTTTGCTGCCTCAAACAATTCAGCAGCACTGTGAGGGCTTCTTTCCAGTCTGTAGAATCGCTTGGTGAGGGCTCTTTTGAGTAATGCCCAAGTGTTCTCAATAGGATTGAGATCAGGTGAGTTAGATGGCCAAGGCAGTTTTTTATAACCACACTCTGCTTCCAATTTTCGATTTTCCTCATCACCATGCCATGAAGCATTGTCTGCTGCAAGGTAGATATTGTCAGAAGGTCTATCTAGACCTTCTATAAAAGGGATGAGGTAGGGCTGGTGGATCTCAGTAGCATATTGGTGGGAATTAAGGCCAAGTCTGTCTCTTTTGCTGGTTCTTTCCTCCTCCCTCCTCTTTCTCACAAGAATTAACTCAGTCCTCCCTCCCTTCATGATTGCAGCATATACCCCAATGCTAGTCCTCCCAGACTTAAAGCTAGGCTTCAAGTTTTTTTCTTCCAGCTCTTCTCCAGGTCTAACTCTGACCTTTCTGCCAGTAGGATTTGGATCTTAGATGATAGTGGCTTCATCTACGAAAACCACCCAATTCCATGCTCCCTTCCAGTTCCTCCTTCTCCTAGCAAACTCCTTTCTCTTCTCCTTCTGTCCTTTCCTCTAAAAAGGCTTTTTTCTAGGTATTAGAAGCTTAAAACCAGCTTCTGATATGATCTTATCAACAGTAGTCTTGCCCAAACCAACATTAGCTTTTTTGGTAATGTCTCTTAATGCTAAATGAGGCTCAGCATCAATAATAGACTCCACTATCTTCATTTTTCTGTCTGTAATCTTGGTTGGTCTACCACCTCTTTTTGTATCATGGGTGTTTCCACCCCTAGATTCAGCTCTTTTGACCACATACTGAACAGTGGACTTGGTAATGCCCAAAGACTTAGAAATTTTGTGATATCCCATATCTGTATATTTATATAAGGTATAAATTTCTTTATTCAGGTCTTCTCTAGTTCTGAGGGAGTGTGGAGGGGACATGGTGGAGGGGGTTGTTGTGGTGATGGGGTGGTGCGGGGTTGCACTGCAACGGTACGAAGACTTTCCGGACAGGGCTGTACAGAAATAAGACAAAAGATAAAGGTAGAACTTAAAGAGGAAATAGAAGCGGAAGTAGAAGAAGTTGGAGATTGACAGGAATAAAATACTCAATAATCCTGATAATAAGAATTGAAATTAAAATAACTATTCAGATCAGGTTCTATTATAGTCAATTGAAGTCATTGTTTTATCATTTATTAAGCCACTGACTTCAATCATTGTCGTCATGGTCAATTAAATTTAACACTAATATAGTCACCTATCTAAATGCCCTTGATACTGTTTCCTGATGTCTGCCAAGACTGATTTTTTTTCCACTGAGATCACTCAAGTTCCCAGCACTAGCCTGACCCTGCCGATCATTTTTTCCGTCCTTTTTGACCATGCGCGAGTACAAGTACTCGTATCACGAGTGCTTACTGGGAGATTTAGTTGTGTCGTGGGACGCAACCACTTTGCCTAGCAGCTCGCCAATGTTTGCTTATTATGGCAACCGCAACCTCAATATTCTTGGTTATTGTTGTGCGAATCGTGCGCAGCGGGTGCAGATAATGGACTTAGATGCAAAGTAATCTTTAGCAAAAGAAACGTCTAATATCATACTCCTAAAAAAAAAAAAAAAAAGAAGAAATGTGCTAAAGAAAAAAAAAAAAACATCAAGTTCTCCTTATCGCTACACGAGTCTCTTCCTTTCAACTAAGGCGAAGTATCGTAAAAAAAAAGAGCTAACTACTTGTAATCTTCCCATCGACCAGAAACTCTAACCTTTGCTCTCTGCTCCCCAGCTGTCACTTCCTTTCTCTTCATTGCTCTTTTTTCGCCAATTCGCTTTTGTGGGGAATGCAATCACATGTATTCTTACAGTTTTACCAAGATTATGCTCAATCACCTATTCTTCCGTCGAGCTACCATTGTCAACAAATATCGCGTAGAGATCACTGTTTTTATGGCCCTCCCTTTGTCTGGGAGCACGGGATCTAGTAATAGGACCTTTCGTTTTGGCTGCTACTTAGACTCGGTCTGGAGTGAATGGGGTTGGGAGTTTGAGATTTTCGTCATGGTGTAGCTTGTTGTGTCTCGCTGCACAACTTCGTCTTGAAGGGAGTATGTAGGAAGGAAATTCCCAAGTTGTAAAGTTCACTACAGCAACCTATGTTGTGTGACAAAAATCTATGGACTAAGCCATTTACAGTAAAGCTTATGAGGTTAAACACAGCCTGACACCGTTTAGCGAGGTTTGGCGGATCCCACGATACCGCATTTAGTAGCTGTAATTCCTTCCCAGGTTTAGCGCTTTGTCGGAGCGGAGATAGTGGATTTACGAGATTTTACGAGATTTTACGGTGTTTGTATGAAATACTATTTTACGAGTATGATACCGGTATGATACCAGTAGCACACATTTAACGCCCAGAATTGCAGATAAGGGTATCGCAGATCTAGCTTGGTTGGCCATTCCGCAGTAGAGCCCTCCTACACACTATTCTCCTCATTCGTTACCATGCCTCATCTTTGAGTCTTTTCCCAACCATCCTCAAATATCTATGCGTCCATGATCTGTAATCCGCTTGTTAGGGCACTTAATTTATCAGCGCTTTCTGCTGCCTGGGCCTCGATGGCAAAAGACAACATTAGCCCCCATCAGATTCTCTGGTGCGGGGAGCGGTTTTCCGGTATCATATGTTACAGCTGTAATCTGCGGTACGGTATCAGTGGAATGCGATAGGACGACACACCATATTGCGATACTCGAACACTGGCTTGGGAGTTGACCCGAAACCTGATGTTTGTAAGGTAGGTGTGAGAGGGCGTGGGAGCGTATACAGATACACTTGCACTTGGGGACAAGTATCATAAAACGGAAAAAAGAGAAGAGCGGAGAGGAAGAAAGAAGAAAGGGGGGGGGGAATAAACAAAAGTCCGATAAACTAGGTCTAGGCTATCCAGTATGTATCGTAGAAAGAATGAAAGGGGGTATTAATACGGGGATGGAAGAAGGGAGGAATTTCTTCCGAACATGGGCGGTGAAAATTCTACTCTACTCTATTCTGGTGGGTGAAGAAGAAAATCAATGCGATCTGAAGGTTGATGATAGATCGTGAAAAACCCGTCTGCTCGTGGGTAGACTATGAGCAGGGAGAAGGAATGCTGTAGTAATATGCACCTCAATATCCCTTGGACCGGAAAATCCGTTGCTTTTTATCTAGCACAGAGGAGCGATCCGATATAGGAGCGGTCTGGGAATAACATGGTCTACTATCATATTCTTGGTTTAGGTTTTTTGAGCTAGGGAGCAAGAGCCTTTTGGATAACAACTTTTTGGATATGTATCTAGGGGCATTGTGAGCACTTGTCACTACTTGGTTCCTGCCGAATAATCGAGAGAGAGGACAGGGGTGGCGTTTCAAGGGCGAGAAGTGCTAGGAGGGGACATGTCTGCAGGCTGTACGAGTACTCGAGTACCGGTAGGTAAGTTAGGCCTCTATCATGATTATGGACACTGATAATCGCTTAGGAATGCGGTGTGATATTCTACTCTTGGGGGGCTGGCTGCAAACTGGGGTAACACCAAGAAAATTGTAATCACACCGTCCTGTAAGCAATTGTGGCAGCATTTTTACAGTGAGTTAAGCTGACCCAAATTGGAAATTATCTCCTGTACGAGTACAGCAAGGCAAGTGTGCTGTACTGTACTGTGCCCTTTGCGCCGAATAAAAAAAAAAATCGAGGGCGACAACTCACAATACCTCAAAATTCCTGCCGCAATGGATGATTAAACACCATTACTCGAGTGCATCTTTCCTTTTTTTCTCTGAAGAAATCTGTAAAAATATAATCAGCAAGGGATTGTTTCTTTAATCAGTAAAAAAAAAAATTGGGAGAAATTTTAGATTTTTTTTAAGCACTGTATACTGTACTATCGCTCGTTACAGGTAATTGTTTGCACCAACGCTTGAATTTTTTTCAGCTGGGCTCCACTAAAAACAAAATAAAAAATCACATTAAAATATTTAATAGACACTACTTAAAAAACCAAAAAACAATCTTCTAGGTTTTGAAGTTACTTCCATAATCTTACGCCATTAGCAAGTGTTTAGTACTCGTACAAGTAGGTTGTGGGACGCTCGAATGTAACCTACTCCTAGTTTGCAACAAGAATTTTGTCAGATTTTTTATCCGGCACAATCGGTACACTTGCCTCGCCGTACTCCTGCGTGGCTGTGGGAGGATATCGGGATGGGAAATTTATCTATTGGAGGGGTTTGAGGATGAACCAAAGGTCGCGCAGCATCTACTCGTATGATACGAGAGCAGTGATTAGCTGAAAAGGTTTCAGAGGCAGGTGCTGGTCCTATCAAGTATCATACCATACGCCTCAACGATTGGGTAGTGCGGGGTAGCCAGGTTGTAACCTTCCACAAGGACCATTTTGCGTTGTGGACAAGTGTAGTCTCAGCGCTCTCCAACCAACCAGTTTCTTCTATTCTCCCTCATCGTGTCCGGAATTGGCGGCATCTTTCTAAGTACTAAAGAGTATCATACGTTCACTGACCACATCGACAAAACCCAACTTCTCGTGATTCAAGGGTCGATTCGACAAGATGAGCAACCAAGAGTCAAGATCTCCTTGCGAGGGCATTTCCTCACCCCAATGGTATGCTCCGAGATTCTCGCTTATACTTGATTACAGATTTGCCCTTTGGATCATTATCATTGATGTCAGTTGCTGTTTCTAGCTCGGCGGCCACCAGCACTATCCGAGGGGATTATAGCGGCACGAGCGGTTCTCGCAACATCATGAATGCGGGAAACACTACCACTACAACCACCCATAATTATTACAGCCAGCGGGGCACGAACTCGTCCCAGAACTATGCCGATATTTTGCAATGCCTATATACGTCAGAGTACGAGTCGCACCGAAATCGTGTTCGTGAGCCAGTGGAGGGAACGTGCACCTGGGTCACCAAACATCCAAAGTATATCGACTGGTTGGAAAACAGGTCATCCGGTCTCCTCTGGTTATCGGCGGACCCGGGTTGTGGAAAATCGGTTATCGCTTCATTCCTTGTACGGCATCTAGAGGTCCACACGGATGCCATCGTTTGTTATTTCTTCTTCAAAGATGACAGCGATGAACAGAGGAGCGCAAAATTTGCTCTTTGTGCCATATTACATCAGCTTTTCATGCGGAAAAAAGATCTCTGTAAATTCGCCGAGGAAGAGTTCGCGGCCAAGGGCAAGAGGTTCACTGTGGAGGTCAGCACTCTGTGGAGGATTTTGGTTAAGACGGCAGCTGGGTTGGGGCCCCGGAATGTAATTTGTGTGCTGGATGCACTGGACGAGTGCGAAGAAGTGAGCCTAACTCGACTCGTCCGTCACATAAACCGTCTTCCCACATCACGGACTTCCGGTACACTTTTGAAATTCATTGCCACAAGTCGCCCGTACCATAGGATCGAAAAAGAGCTTGACTCCCGAACAACGACAATCCGACTGAGAGGGGAGGACGAAGTGAACTCTACCACGGCTGATGTTACCCGAGTTATTAATGATGGGATAAATGAGCTCGAGTTAGTCTGGGGAAACCCTGGAGGACTGGGATATTTGCGCAAACTCCTCGAGTCATCCGCCGACCGGACATTCCTTTGGATTTCTCTCGTTCTCGAGATTTTGAAGGATAGTGAGGAGTGCTCGTGGGAGGGGTATACTAATATTGTCTCAACTTCCCCGCGCGATCTAGCAGGATTTTACACCAGAATTCTTGATAAAAGCGCGGACGAATACAAAGCTAGACGAATCCTGAATATAGTGGTAGCAGCGGCGAGGCCACTTACACTCCGGGAAATGAACGTCGCATTTAGAATTAGTCCGGATCGCAGGTTAATCGGGGACCTCGAGGATATCCCCACCGGATTCCAAAAGACTATAAAAAATTTATGCGGGCTTTTCATACGGATCATTGATTCGAAAGTCTATCTCGTTCACCAAACGGCAAGAGAGTTCCTGATTAAAGGAACGTTGTCCGGTCAGGGAAAGTGGCAGTATACCCTACGTACCGTGGATTCAAACTTTATACTGGCTGATATTTGTATTACTTATCTTTCACTAGAAGACTTTGGGAACAACCAACCAATTGACGTCGAGAGATATACCTTTCTCGATTACGCGGCTAGGCATTGGGCAGGCCACTTTCGTGATTCTGAGAATCGGCAAATGGAATTATTCGAGTCTACTCGACTGATTTGCAAAGATGGATCCAATAGATTTCTAACTTGGCTTGGGGTCTACTGGAGGGACAGTGACTGGTATTGTCCATTCCCCAAAGATTTTACGCATTTGATGATCGCGACGTGGCTTGGCCAGCGGGGAGTAGTTGAGCAACTATTGGTGGAAGGAAGAGATATCAATGCTCGATCCGAACGATATGGCACGGCATTGAACATAGCAGCTCTCCGGAAAGACGAGGGTATAACCAGGATGCTATTGGAGACTCGTGTCAATGCCTATTTAGGGGAGAAGGAGTACAATATCTTGAATGTGAAGGTCCCCATGCGGGGTGAGTGGTACAAAGCTGACAATGATATCAACTTGTTTCATAGACGGTATGTGAATTTGCCGTTGTCGCAGGGATCCGTATCTGATTAAGAACTTGTTTGTCTTATAGAAGGCAAGTTGAGGCCCCTGATCGCGTCTTCTTTGCAGTGGCGTGTTGCTGATGTAAGAGGATCGGTGGCTTTAGAAAGTAAGTAAAATCTATATTTGTATTGGCCAAGCGCTTTGATTGACCTGGGATTGACCCATGAGCATAGAGTGTGAGTTAGCCGTTCCAATAATAGGCAACAAATAAAGTTTAATAACTTGCGTGGAGGAGCAGGAGGTGGGTTGCTTGGTCGATAGTGTACATGGCATAAGCTATGGCTGATTAACGGCCTGTTGGATACTATAGCTGGTACGTATATGGGTCAAAAACATTTCATGGACTAATCATTTGCTGACTCAGGGCTGTTTGGCGGTATAGGAGGTAGGTGAGCGGGATCAAGTGGGGTCAGGCACCAGGGGATTGCTGACCACTTGTGCACCGAGTTTTGTAGGAAGTACGTGAATGGGATCAATCGCACTTCTAGGGCGAAACAATGGCTGACCGCGGGACCACCATGTGTTATAGCTAGTAAGTGAACGGGACCAACCGCGGTTCTGGCGCGAGGCAATTGCTGACCTCTTGCTTGCCGTACATTGTAGAAGGTGGGTGAACAGGGCAGACCGCCATTCTGGGACGGGGCGATTGTTGACCTCTGGCTCGTTTGATGTTGTAGGGGGTAGGTGAACAGGATAGACCACGGTTCTCAGACGGGGCAATTGCTGATCTCTGGCTCGTGGAGTATTGTAGTTAGTAAGTGAACAGGATCCACCACTGTTCTGGGACGAGGGAATTGCTGATCTCTGGCTCGCCGAGTGTTGTAGTTTGTAAGTGAGCCGGATCAACCGGGGCTCGGAGACGAAGAAATTGCTGATGTATGGCTCGCTGAGTGCTGCAGAGAGTAAGTGGATAGGGCCCACCACGGTTCTGGGAAGATGCAATGGCTGATCTGGCTTGCTGAGTGTTACAGAGGGTAACCGAACAGGATCCACCACGGTTCGGGATCGAGGCAATTGCTAACCTCATACTCACTGAGTGTTGTAGGAAGTAAGTGAACAGGATCAACCGGGGCTCTGGGACAAGGTAATTGCTGAGCTCTGGTATGCTGAGTGCTACAGAGGGTAAGTGAGCAGGAATGGCTAGGATTCTGGAATACGGCATTTGCTGATCCTTGGCTCGCGGAGTGTTGTAGAAGGTAAGCGAACAGGATTAACCACAGTTCTGGGGCGAGGCAATTGCTGATCTCTGGCTCGCTGAGTGTTGCAGAGGGTAAGTGAACAGGACCTACCACGATCCTAGGACGAGGCAACTGCTGATCTCTGGCTTGCCCGCGTGTTGTAGGATGTAAGCGAACATCACTAACCGGGGCCTGGGATGAGGAAATTGCTGACCTCTGGCTCGTTGGGTATTGTAGAAGGTAAGTGAACAGGGTCAACCACGATTCTGGGATGAGGCGGTTGCTGAGCTCTAGCTCGCTGAGTGTTGTAGGAGGTTAGTGAACAGGGTCAACTACGGTTCTGGGATGAGGCAATTGTTAATCTCTAGCTTGCGGGGTGTTGTAGTTGGTAGGTGACCAGGACCAACTGATGTTCTGGGAAGGGGTAGTTGCTGATCTCTGGTTTGTGGGTTCTTGTAGTTAGTAAGTAAAAAGGGTCGACCACTGTTTTGGGGCGAGGAAATTGCTGACCTCTGGCTCGCTGAGTGTTGCAGTTGGTGAGTGAGCGGGGTTACCCACAGTTCTGGGACGAGGCAGTTGCTGATCTCTGACTCGCTGAGTGTTGTAGGAGGTAAGTAAACGGGATCAACCATGGTTCTGGGACGAGGAAATCGCTGATCTCTGTCTCATGGAGTGTTGTAGAGGGTAAGTGTGTGGGATCACCGACGGTTCTGGGGCGAGGCAATTGCTGACATCTGGCTCAATGAGTGTTGTAGGAGGTAGGTGAACAGGATCAACTACCGTTCTGGGATGACGCAATTGCTGATCTTTGGTTCGCTGAGTGTTGAAGTGGGTACGTGAACAAGATCAACCATTGTTCACGGATGAGGCAATTGCTGACCTCTGGCTCACTGAGTGTTGTAGGAAGTAAGTGAACAGGATCAACCACCGTTCTGGGACGAGGCAATTTCTGATCTCTGGCTTGCTGAGTGTTGTAGGAGGTAATTGAGCAGGATCAGCGACGGTTCTGGGACGAGGTAAATGCTGACCTCTGGCTCAATGAGTGTTGTAGGAGGTAAGTGAACAGGATAAACTACCGTTCTGGGATGACGCAATTGCTGATCATTGGTTCGCTGAGTGTTGAAGTGGGTAAGTGAACAAGATCACTCACAGTTCCCGGACGAGGCAATCGCTGACCTCTGGCTCGCTGAGTGTTGTAGGATGTAAGTGAACAGGATCAACCACGGTTCTGGGACGAAGTAATTGCTGATCTCTGGCTCGTTGAGTGTTGTAGTTCGTAAGTGAACAGGACCGCCCACGGTTCTGGGACGAGCCAATTGCTGACTTCGGGCTCGCTGAGTGTTGTAGGAGGTAAGTTAAGAGGATCAACCACGGCTCTGGGACGAGGCAATTGCTGATCTCGGGCTCGCTGAGTGTTGTAGTTGGTAAGTGGACAGGGTCAACAAGAGTTCTGGGACGAGGAAATCACTGATCTCTGGATCGTTGAGTGTTGTAGGGAGTAGGTGAACGGGATCAGCCACGGTTCTTGGATGAGGCACTTGCTAATCTCTAGCTTGCCGAGTGTTGTAGGAGGTAAGTGAACAGGGCCAACCACGGAGCCAGGATAAGGCGGTTGTTAATCTCTAGCTTGCGGGGTGTTGTAGTTGGTAAGTGACCAGGATCAACCGGTGTTCTGGGAAGCGGTAATTGCTGATCTCTGGTTCGTGAGTTCTTGTTCTTGTAGTTAGTAAGTAAACAGGATCGACCGCTGTTCTGGGACGAGGAAATTGCTGATACCTCGCTCGCTGCGTGTTGTAGAGGGTAAGTGAGGAGGACCGACCGCGGTTCTGGGACGAGGAGATTACTGATTTCTGGCTCGCTGAGCGCTGCAGAGAGTAAGTGGATAGGGTCCACCACGGTTCTGGGACGAGGCATTTGCTGATCTGGCTTGCTGAATGTTGTAGAGGGTAAGTGAAGAGAACCAACCGCGGTTCTGGAATGAGGAAATTGCTGATCTTTGGGTCGCTGAGTGTTGTAGTTGGTGAGTGAACAGGATTACCCATAGTTCTGGGACGAGGTAATTGCTGATCTCTGGCTCGCTGAGTGCTCCAGAGGGTAAGTGGATAAGGTCAACCACGGTTCTGAGACGCGGAAATTGCTGATTTGGCTTGCGGAGTGTTGTAGAGGGTGAGTGGAGGGGGCCAACCCTGGTTCTGGGGCGAGGAAATCGCTGATCTCTCGGTCGCTGAGTGTTGTAGTTGGTGAGTGAACAGGATTACCCACGATTCTGGGACGAAGCAATTGCTGATCTCTGGCTTGTTGAGTGTTGTGTGATAGGAGGTATGTGAGCAGGATTCACCACGGTTCTGGGACGAGGTAATTGCTGATCTCTGGCTCGCCGAGTGTTGTAGGAGGTAAGTGAACGGGATCAGCCACGTTTCTGGGACGAGGCAACTGCTGACCTTGGGTTCGCTGAGCATTGTAGCTAGTAAGTGAACATGGCTGCCCACCGTTCTCGGCCGAGAGAATTGCTGATGCCCTTCTTCCTGGTCCCTTCAGGCTGTAACTCAACTTGCATTCTCCTAGTCGTTCTTGTTTCTGCTTTACTGATAGTTCTCTCCCGCTTCTACAGATTGTTTGTATTTCTTAGACCCTTCAAGTCTTCATTAATGTTGATCCATGACTAATTTCATGCTTACTTTCTCTAACAGGATGTAAGCATTGCATATTCCCATATCGTCCTTCTTCGCAATTCTAACTAATTCCTCATCGCTCTTCTCAGTTTGTATGTAAACCTTGCTACCCACCTTTCCAACTTCGAGTTAATACTTACCCTGCCTTACGTCACAGCTCGTTCGTCAACCTCTGCTTCCCAATTCCCGCTTCTCCCACTAACACATAGCCCTTCCCGCAACCATTTGGGCAACCTAGAAAGTGAGTAATATGGTTTTATTACTACTAGCCCTGTAGGCGCAGGATATCTATTAACCTTTCCTGTAGGCCGTGGGTCGCTCTAGTTTGCTATCCTTACCTTGTTTACAGATTGTTATTTACCCCATAGTAGTTTTGCGCCGCGGAAACACCAGGCCCGGATACACTCAGCCCGAGCACACTAGACCCAGGAATATCAGACCCAGGAATATCAGACCCAGGAATATCAGACCCAGGAATATCAGACCCAGGAATATCAGACCCAGGCACACCAGACCCAGGCACACCAGACCCAGGCATACCGGACCTGGGCCCTCCCGACTTGGTCACACTAGGCTCACGCGCTCCAGACCCGGTCACACCAGACCCACGCACACCACGCCTACGGAGGTCAAACCAACGCACACCACTCCCACCGAGGTCAAGCTCACGCACGTCAAACCCACGCAGGCCAGGCCCACGCAAGTCAAACTCACGCAGATCAAACCCACGCCCGCCGGACTCGGGCACTCCGGACTCGATCATACTAGACCTACGCACGCTAGGTCCACGGAGGTCAAACTCGCGGAGGTCAAACTCGCGGAGGTCAAACTCGCGGAGGTCAAACTCGCGGAGGTCAAACTCACGCACGTCAAACCCGCGCACGCCGAACCCCCACATCCCGGGCCCAGGCACGCAAGATCAGGACACTGACAACGGTTGCTGCAAGTGCTCTTTGTGCTAAGGGGTTCGTACCGCGACAGGTCGGTATTCCGTCCTCTTTGATATTTTGGTGAATATTTAAATATCTTATTAACTGCCCAAGAGAATAAACGTCTAGAGACTAAAGTGGATTATTGGTTGGGGGCCCGTCACTAATTCGGCCAATTCACCGGCTCCAGACCATGCCCGTTTTTGTTCACCCTGTGCTACTCTCTGTCATCAAGATTTATTTTGTGGGGGGGATATGGTATTTGTGTTAGGATGTGGAAGTTTGTGGGAGCCATTTGTAGGTAGAGTGTGGTGTTTCTGTGATTACTTTACTGGTATCTTAAGAATTCGATCGCCGCTTAGTTATATGTATCTCAAAGGTCATAAAATTGCAACCGAATCACTAATAAGATATATTTATGAACTGCGTGTATGGTACCAGTCAGTGATCCCAAGCGGCTTGCCTGGACCATGGCCGGACCATGGGTCAGTCTGAACAGGCCGGCCATGGTTTTGAAAAGTCTATGTCGTTCCGGTCGGGGATGTCAGCAGCCGCCCGGATCAAATCCTGCGGCAATCCAAGCCACAGCGGCTAGATGCTCATGCAATTCGAAGATATCTGTGAACAGCCTGCAGGCCTTTCAATTTTAATCGCTCGGAATATCATACAAGAGTAAGAGCAACATGCTCCCGGCGCTATAGATTTCGCTCTGACAAATCCATCTCATCCCCAGGTCAACCGCCACAATACCCACATCTACTCAGCCTTATACTGATCTACCTCAAGGCGCTCCACACAATTCTTCAAACAACCCTCTAACCACCCCTGAATGAGATTTATAATGAATCAGCCACGCTATCCATTTTTGTTGGTTGTCTTCTGCGGCCACTTGCGATATTTCCATCCACATGACTAAAAGCCTATGGAGTCCACCACCAGCCTCTGGTGGATCTGTTGCGAGTCGTCACGCATCCATTGGGTCACATGTTGCGAAATGTTGTCTTAGTGGCAACGATGAAAGTTTCTGAGTGGAGGAGCGCCGAGTGATATCTAGTGTCTCATAGAGACAATTTGAGAGACAATTTCGAAAGTGCGAATAATGAAAAGGAGTTTCTTTTTAAACGGCTTGAAATTGCTACAGTGTATTCCACTATGCCGTGGTATACTCTTGTTTGACTGGGGATTGTAATTTCAGCCCCCCTGGAACTCCATCACGGTACCGGCAACGTGATTGTGGGAAGTGTTCGGAGGAGGACGGGCAGGCCCGCAGATAGCCGGCAGGTATAAAGTCCGGCCGCGCCGGGTCAATGTGGAACCGACCTGGGCTTTGTAGGCCAGTCCTTTTGAAAGCCTGCGGGCTTCAACACAGATACCTGGCGGCATCGGCAGGATTTCAGCATACGCCATCGGATTAGGAGATATTTTGTTAATGTGTGGCAGACACCTCCAGATGAACGCTAATATCTGCGGATATCTGAAGATGTCTAAAGCTATATACAGATATTAGCTTTTATCTGAAGATACCTGCCGTCGGCTCAGCACGGCGACATTCGAATAGAAATAAAAAAAAAAAGGAATATTCTCACTTGTCCCAGTTCCGAGAGCAGGGCGGGTGCTGCGAACTTTCCTACCACTCGATATATTCCTAAGTTGTGCGTATAACGCACATGGGCAAATATTATTCGGTTGTGATTTCGTGCAATTTTCCCTACCGCATCGGTATCGGAGCAAACGTAAAATACCCGACCATTTTCCTTATAGCCACATATCCGCTCTATCCTTCTTCTGGTACCCTTGGTCTTAATGATTCCGCGTGGTGAACCATTTCTCCTTTTGTTTGAGATTTCCAGGTCGGGTACAACTATTTGGACAGGAATGTGAGTGTATAGTGCATGGGGATCTCCATTTAACTCCAAGGATATACATAATGGCGGTGAAGATAAGAAATATCACGTGTGGGCATAGGGGCTGTTGACGCGCATGCTCATTTGCCGCTCAATTGATACTGGTTTGTACAAATGCCCCGAAAGCTCTCCGGAATTATAGCAATCACATTGGATCACTCAGAAGGCTGCGGATATCTGCAGTCCGGTGAGGCCGGCTCTCGGAAAAGCCCAGGCCGCTTGGGAACACTGGTTGTGGGCGGCGGATGAGCGGGGACCCAGCTTTCCATACTTACGCCAGGTCAAAGATGAGCAGGCCCGATCCAGCCTAACCCAACGGTCAATAGCTCGGGTCAACCCTACAAACCTCTTGAGTATGCAGTGAGGCGAGCCGAGGGAGATATAATATAACCAGTGTTAAATAGATTTTCAACGTAGGATAGGAAACCTGATCCCATTTTCACCCTATATATAATCTACCCCAGCAACACTCTTCCACTACTCACCTCCAGCTACGGTTGCATCTTCCATAGGCGTTTGAACCGATTCCCGGTCCCACTCGACCAGTTTGGATCTTGGTGATTGCTCCCCAAGGAAGAAGAGTGTATTACGTGGGTTGCTGGATTTTTGGTACGATAGATTGGGATATAAGGCGCTTTTGTTAAAGTCGCATATATCGCCAGCATATGCTCAGCGGAGGATTGGACGTTTAGTGCTTATATCATCATTGCTTTCTAGATTAAGGGGTTAGCTATCCTCATTTACTACACTCGCCTCTCCATTAGGAAGGAACCCTTGGTGGTACCGATACTCGTGATGACAATAGTTGATTTTGTCCCCCCCTCCCTCTCAGGTTCCGAGCGTGGTGCGCCTTTGGCGGTACAGGTAACCGAATATTTTACTCCAATTCCCGTATCTCCGTGCAATCGGAGTTTGGTGCCCCACCACAGCCAGAATCCCTCCGATTGATAGAGCAGGAAAAATCTGATGGTAGTTTGAGATCGCGAAGACTATGGGAGCTCAGTGTCTTGCGTAAAATATCTTGATTTGGTTTACCCCTCCGGGGCCCTGCGGCTGCCCACGAATAGAGGATTCCATTTCCCGGGCTCGGGATCGTGTTCTCGCAGTGACGGCAACGTTCCTGCCTCCTGCGGGAAAGTGTCCCGTAAGGTATCATATCGAATTTGGACGAGGAATATTTGTTGGGCGCGTTGGACAATCCCGGTTGAAACCCCCCGAAAGCCGACCCAGGTCGCCCAACACATAGAAGAGAAGTCTGCGACCCAACCTAACGAACCCCAGACCCATTGGAAAGATTGGGTTGAATGGATGATGGTGAAAACTGCGTTTTCCCTAAGGCTCTGTTCAGCATGTCACTTTTATGGCATAAAATTTGGCGTATTAAGGTTTTTATATAGGGGTATATTCGGCAAGGACTAGTAAACTGATATTTTTTTCATTCCGGGGATTGCGGATAGTAATTATGGGATTTCGTTGCCGGGGGGTGGGCGCGTCATTCAAGCGGGGGAAGGCCAGTATATGGATGAAAGGGTAGGGTAAAAGCGCCTATATTTTACCGCTTCTTTAGACTCTTTTGGATTTTTTATAACGCTGTATACAATTTTGAAAAACTCTAGCAGAACTTAGTTAATCATCTTGCCCTTGGAGGAACCAGATATTTGGAAGGAAATTCCCTCCCTGCACCTGCCTACCTGTCCCGGCCCATCGCTCTCTGCCGTTACTCAACATACTTCCACCCGCATAACCGAACCCCATTGCGTACACCGTAGGTCCCCAGGTGACTTCGAAATCGCCTCACGTGGTCTGTGGATGACACTGACCAGACAGCCTCAGCATATCAAGCAGCTCCCCTCCCTAGCGCATTAAATGAGGATACAGTACCAGAAGCGGTGCTAGATTGGTGGAACAAATGTGTGGCAAATTGTGGTAGAAACATATATAAATCCGGGCCGTTTATGAACCCACATCCCCAAGATTCGCCTCCAGCATGGCCAATTAAGCTAACGCGGTGCCATTCTCTTGGCACTAGCTGTCTCTAGAGCATGGTGTTCATTTCCCCGTACCCTACCCCCCACCAAACCGGCACAAATGTCGTGAAAATCGCAGGTAGGACTTGGCAGGAGGGGATGGTGCGCCGGCGCAGCTACGATACAACCGTAAGATCTATGAATTTACCAATCGAATGTGAGGTGCCCCGTACGAGCAGCAGAAGGTTCCAACCGGGAGTCAGGCACTTGCGGTACCTTACTGGGTGTTGGTTCGCCCATTTCGTTTGTTTCTTGTCTCTCTCTATAGTTCATTTGTGTGGAGTTAATCGTATGGGGTGGGGAGATGCCGACTAAGAGGGTTGTGGTTTATTGGTCGCTAATATTGACCTCAGATTTTGCGAGATTAGTTGTGGTGATTTAGTTGTCACCGAGGGGTATGTGCAATAATTGGGTCGGTAGAATTAAGGAGGTGCTCGATTGTGCGTTCTGGCCGGGGGTATGGCGGAGAAAAGTTCAATATTGCACTCGCAGGATTTGGTGACGCTGCTGCAAGAGTCTGTAGAGCGCCTTCCGGAGGGTTAGGTGAGTGGGGTGTGTTTGTGTTCTTAAGACAAATGTGAACTAAAGGAGGGATCTGTTCAAATGAGAGAATAATAATCGTCGTTGCTTCTAGCCCTCGTTCGCACATCCTCCAAAAAACATATCCTGAGAAGGCAGAAGTAACTATATTAAAACAATAAATGAATCCCAAGAATGATTTCCTGTTCACGGCAGAAGTCTCCACTTTTCCGTAAATCACAATGCCCAAGCATGGTTTACCATCCTCCCGAAAGATCCTAGACACCCCACTGCACCCTACCGTATCTAGACGTGTTCGCCTTTCGGCTCTTTCTAGCGCTAACAGAGGAGTGTATAGCCGAAGCGACACTAAGGGTCCTGAGATATTCTCTGCTCTAAACCATCCCTCATTCCTAGGAACCAAAGAGCGGGGTTGGGTATCGAGGTGCCAATGATAGCAGGAGCGTGTTCGAGGTAAACCGGTATAGTATGATACATCTGCAGTTACGGGGCCAGGCAGTAGCTAGTGATTGTAGTATATTATTTGTGGTTCCGCTGCCGGGATGCACACGGAGACGCCGATTTACGGACGCCCGCCCCAACATCTCCTGTTGCACTCGGCTACCAGCCCTCCCATGGAATCCCTTTCTAGGTTTCTCAATTAGTCTGCTGAATTCTGCTATTGAATACTCGAGTACCGGAGCCGAGTGGACGCCCAATTGGTGCTGGATTGGAAGGATGGAAGAGGTCCATCGGTATAGAGGCCCCTGTAATTCCTTTCTCTATCTGCATTGTAAAACCCTCCGTCAGTCAGGGAATTGAGCTATCATACCCGTCACCTTACTCTAATTTCACTTCTGTTCCACCTCTTACTTTTGCATATTGCGGATTGAGCGACTTACCCTTGTAGCCTTACACATTGGTCACGCCAGCAACACTGCAAGAGGTGGGACAGGGCTTTCCTTCCTCCAAAGGCTTTAAGTAGGAAGCTTGTTCTACCTGTGGCCGTTCGGGTCATTGATGCTCCGGATTGGGTGAGGTCTGCGAGCCAAACAGCTATTACAAGCCACCCAGAACAGAGCGGAAAGGCCAAAACTTTCTGGTGCGCGATAGCGGTCGAGTTCACAAATGTCAACCGACTACCGGTAAGTTACGGATACCGAGCTGTATTTATGTGCGCGGGTCGGGTTGCTGGTCCCATAGGGTGCGCCTCCGTGAAAGTTCGGTATGAGGGCAGAAATAAAACGAAAACCAAGCCTTCCAATGCGACAGTTTTTGGATCAGTTACCGCTAGCCCCAGTTCCTCGTTTCGTCGGATGGAGATGGGTGTTCCTTGGGTTCGGTTGGGTTGAGCTGGGGGGGGGGTTAAAACAGAGTTACCCTACCCACTTGACAAATATCATATTCCAAGCTAGGAAGTGAAACGTGATGTGTAAATTGAGACTGTCCAGCATAGCGGCTTAGCGATACCCTATCTCGCCTTAACTTATGGGTTAGGGTTAAAATATTAGGTTTACACATGACAAGGGCGCTCATAACTGTAGTCTACCGTAGTCAAACGATATCATCCTTCATGAATTGTAAAAGTCCTCTGCAGCAACTGAAGTCGTGTGATAAAAATTTATAGAGGGCTATCCTCAGAGACTAGTATTTTTTTTGAATTTACTTTAACACCTGTAAAACCCACGGGAGGTTTTGTACTCGAATTCTGATCGAATAGGGCATTTTTAAACCGGTAAACGGCTGTGGAAGCACCTTTCTCTCCGGTTTTCTTTTGTGGGATTTGGGAATTGTGACGGCTCGTCTCCCTATCGATCAAGACACTTTAAAGCAAGCCTCGCAATTGCGCCCGGGCTGAGATCGGGCCGCCCATGTGGCAAGCCCGAGCAGCCCAAAGAAGCCCGAAAGAAAGCCCGAAAAGAATTGTCCCTTATGTTTATCATGTCACACGATATCACTCACATCATCTGGAACACAAGAGAGTCATGGGAGAATATTTCCTGAAGAATAGGGGTGCTAGTGTGTTCTAACGAAAGAAGCCGCATGATAAGCCTCGCCTCTGGGGGGGAGTTTCCATTCCCCTTACCCAAGTAAGTAGCAAACAGGTCAACGCAAAAGTCTCCAACTTCCATCGCCACGCAACCGCCTTTACAATCCTTCCAAGAATGATGAAAAGTCACCAAAGTCATCTACACGTCTAGCATCACCCGTACTCTGCTAGGTACGAGCGAGTGAAGATCAACATCTCCGTAAACGCTCCCAACGGCAGTCTACTGACGCAGAGATATAGTTACTCGAAATTAGGAATACATTCCAGCTCTCTGGGAAAAGTGTTTCTTCAATATGCCCTCAGGATATGGGATCTAGGTTAGTCACCCACGCCCTTTGATGCGCCGTCGACATAGATTAGGGGTGTGCTTTCGCAGCCATGAGTTCCAGCGCTGGTTGGTAAGCACACGGTCGACTGCTAGCACAGAACTGACCCCCGGAATTGCAGGTAAGACTGCGAATACTGTACGAACTGTGGATCAAACTTGGCCCTGCCTCAGTAGCGCCCTCCTCCGGACAGTCATCCCCACTTGCTACCAAAGCCAGCTTTTTGAATCTATTGTCCAACCATCCTGTAATGCCGGCATCTATGGGCTAGCGATCAGAGATCTGCCCATTATGTTACCTAATTTATCAGCGCCTTCTGCTACATGAGCCTCCGTTGCAAAAAGGGCAACATTGCCTCCGATCGGATTTCTGGGCGTGCAACGGTTTTCAGGTATTGTACTCGAGTGCTGTGGGAGATCTGCTCGGTGAGGCGGTGAGGGGGGCGTTGTTCTTCCCAGGATACATTGCAAACTAGCGGGCTTAGATACTTGTAAGTACGAGGCTATCTTCGAAATTCGCTGACACCTCCCCCATTTTACACCAAAAACGGCCGATTTTAACCATACTTAATTTACCTAAAAGCAATGGAGAATTAAGTAAATTAATTCTATTGTGTAGGGAATTACCCAGAATCTCTGCATAAAATTTGTTTCAATTTTTCCACCCCACCTTGAGAGCTGAGAGCTGCGTGGGTAGATTGGATGCTGTTGCAATGTACCTTTAGTAAGGGGAACCCATATAAAATTAGAAGTATATTTTGTTCACAATTGTTATCTCTTGGATTGCACCATGGCCATCAACCAACAGAGCTTGTCACTTATGAATGGTGATATATCGATGGCTCCAAAGGCTCTAGCAAATTTTAACCCTTTTAGAGGGTGGCAAAGCTGAGATTTTGCAAAGTAAAAGATGCCCATTTTTGGTGTGAAGTGGGGGGGGGGGGGGGTGTCAGCGATTTTTGAAGGTAGCCTCGTATCGTACATGGTGAGGACCTGCTACACGCCCCCGTTATGCGGATTACGCACTTTCATCGTAATCTATACCATGGCCGTCCACAAGTCCAATAGTACATTATGGCTGCGATTTGCGGCGCAGTATCAGTTGTCCAGATAACGGGAAACAGTGTTGGTGCGGGGGTGGAGAGAGGGGGAGGAAATTGTTCCACACTTGGGCAAAGAAAATTCTACCCCGCTTCCCCCCTGGTGGAAGGGCGAACAAAAACAAGGCGATCGAAAGGATTGGTGATGGATGATGGATAGTTGGATGGGAGAAGAACTGATCTATTAGTAGGTTATGTATGATATACCTTGATGCCTCGAGAACCGGAAACCTCGTTCCTTTTATCTATCTAGTGCGCATGTGGGATCCTATGGGCACAAACTAAGAACAGCATGGGCTATCATGGTACCGGTACTCGTGCCAAGGTTGTGACATGTCGTCACAACCCCCGTTGCTCGTTTTCTCGCAAACGGGGGCACTCATACTGAGTGCCCGACAGTTCAACGTGAGTGGACAGTTCAACGTGAGTTTGTGGCTCAATGGAAACTTGTGGCCGGTGGTCGGGAACCTTCACTTGATACAACACCTAATAAACAGTCATCAACCAAGTGCCCTCCTGAAGAAGTGAATAGCCGAGATGCTGTAGCTAAGGATGTACTAGGTACATATTGATAAATACGTATAACTTACTTATTTTAGTGCTTGGACTACAGCAGACGGTGTCTGAGTAACTGTGTTGTAAGCCAAGATTCAATTTTCCTATGCTGAGCCACAAACTCATGTTGAACTGTCCACTCACGTTGAACTGTCCACTCACGTTGAACTGTCCACTCACGTTGAACTGTCCACTCACGTTGAACTGTCCACTCACGTTGAACTGTCCACTCACGTTGAACTGTCCACTCACGTTGAACTGTCCACTCACGTTGAACTGTCGGGCACTCAGTATGAGTGCCCCCATTTGCGAGAAAACGAGCAACGGGGGTTGTGACGACATGTCACAACCTTGGCACGAGTATCATAATATGTCATACCATGGTTGTATTCTTGGTTTTTTTTTTGGCGGGGGGGTCAAAGGCGAGTAAGAGTACCGAGGGTAGTCTGTCTACTCGAGTAGTCTAGGTTTTGGGAGCTGTGTGTGGGGAGCTGCGGGAGGGGTTAGGGTTGTTTCAGGTCGCAGTAGATAATGTGATATTGATTGGAGTTACCGACACCATACTGTATGTATGTATGTATGTACGAGTATGTATGTATGTATGAATAGTGCATACTCGAGTACAGTACATGACAGTTGGCGGAAAAGAGGAAAACTCGAGAATAAAACATTATGAGTGTAATACACCAGATTGCCTCGCACAATAACACATTAATTCCAAGCACGGTGCAGTAGAGCCGCATCCGTAGGGCTCGCATACCTGTTCGAGCAACCCGAGCACAATACCCCTCAACAACCGCAATAGAGCAAGAGCCTAGATATGTTGAGGGACATTACTGGGTGATGGAAAGAGAAGGTTAGAGTGTTGTGTCAGGGGTGAGTAGACTAGCTAGGAGAGGATGCGGCTGCAGATAGCCCTCGATTGTGATTATGGGTATACCGCAGGTAATCGTTTAGGAATGCGGAATGACATCCCACTCTTGAAGAAGAGATGGCTGCGAAATGGGGTAAGCTGATTTAGTACTTCTAGAATTTGATTCCGGATTAGTCTAGAGTCGAGAAAGGGAGTACTAGAATACCGTACTGCAGGAGGGTAGTCTATGTTGAAACCCCGAGAAAATCATAACCACTCCGTCCTGCAAGCAACAGCGGTAATAATAGAGTGAGTTGGGTTGGCCCAAATTAAAAACTATTTCCTGCATGGCTGTGGTGGTTTATGCAGATGGAAAAATATCATTGGCGGGGTTTGAGGATGAACTGCCGGTTGCAGGCATCATCGACACGATCAGTGATCGGCTGAATTGCTTTCTGTGGTAGGTGCTGGTCTTGGAGAGCAACGCACCTACTCGAGTACGAGTAGTACTAGTACAATATCATATTGCCATGCAGCTTTAACAGTTGAGCAGCGCGGGGTAACTGTGTCGCAGCCTTCCACAGAAACCATTTTGCCTTCCGAACAAGTGTAGTTTCCGGACTCCCCAACCGCTCAGTTTCTTCCACCCTCCCTCGCCGTGTTAAGGACCATCTTTCCAAGTATCAAAGAATACATTCACTAACGACATCGGCAAAACCCAACCCTCTCGCGATTCGAGAATCGAGTGACAAGATGAGCAACCACCAATCAATCCCTCTTTGCGAGGACATTTCCTCACCCCAACGGTATGCTTCGAGATTGCTTCTTGTATACGTCGGCCCTTGGGGTTATTGATGTCAGCTGCTATTTCTAGCTCGGCGGCCAGCAGCAATATCCTAGGAGATTATAGCGGCAACAGCGGTTCTCGTAACATCATGAACGCCGGTAACACTACCACCTTAATCACAACCCACCATAATTATCACAGCCAGGGAGGCACGAACTCGTCCCAGAATTATGCCGAGATTTTGCAATGCCTATATACGTCGGAGTACGGGTCGCACCGGAACCGTGTTCGTGAGCCAGTCGATGGAACGTGTACCTGGGTCACCAAACATCCAACGTATACTCACTGGTTGGAAAACAGGTCATCCGGTCTCCTCTGGCTATCGGCGGACCCGGGTTGCGGAAAATCGGTTATCGCTTCATTCCTGGTAAGGCATCTGGAGGTCCAAACGGATGCCATCGTTTGTTATTTCTTCTTCAAAGATGACAACGACGAACAGAAGAGCGCAAAATTTGCTCTTTGTGCCATACTACATCAGCTTTTCGTGCATAAAAAATTTCTCTCTAAATTCGCCGAGGAAGAGTTCACGGCCAAGGGCAGGAGGTTTACAGAAGAGGTAGATACGTTGTGGAAAATTTTGGTTAAGGCGGCAGCCGAGGAAGGGTGCGGCGATGTATTTTGTGTGCTTGACGCCTTGGATGAGTGTGAACGGGGGACTCTAACCCAACTCGTCCGTCACATTACCAGTCTCCCTGAGCCACAAAATTCCGATACACGCTTGAAATTCATTGCCACAAGTCGGCCGTACCATAGGATCGAGAGAGAACTTGACTCACGAGTAACGACGATCCGACTGAGAGGGGAGGACGAAGTGAACTCTACCACGGCTGATGTTACCCGAGTTATTGATGATGGGATAAGGGAGCTCGAGTTAGTGTGGGGAAACCACGGAGGACTGGGATATTTGCGCGACCTCCTCGCGTCATCTGCCGACCGGACGTTCCTTTGGGTTTCTCTCGTTCTCGAGATTTTGAAGGATAGCGAGGAGTGCTCGCGGGAGGAGTATACTAAGATTGTCTCCGCTTCCCCGCGCGATCTAGCAGGATTTTACACCAAAATTCTTGATAAAAGCACCGACGAAGATAAAGCCAGACGAATCCTGAATATAGTGGTAGCAGCGGCGAGGCCACTTACACTCCGGGAAATGAACGTCGCATTCAGAATGAGTCTGGATCATAGGTCAATCGGGGACCTCGAGGATATTCCCACTGGATTCGAAAAGACGATAAAAAATTTATGCGGGCTTTTCGTGCGAATTATTGACTCGAAAGTCTATCTCGTTCACCAAACGGCAAGGGAGTTCCTGATTAAAGGGACATTGTCTGGTCAGGGAAAGTGGCAGTATACCCTACGTATCATGGATTCAAGCTTTTTTCTGGCTGATATTTGTATTTCTTACCTTTCACTAGAGGACTTTGAAAGTAGCCAATTAGCAAAAATTGCTTTGGATACTGCCCGATATGGTAGCTGGGGGTTGGTCCGCGATTTCATCCAAAGATATGCCTTTATCGAATACGCAGCTAGACATTGGGCAGGTCACTTCCAAGATTCGCATTATCGCCAGATGGAGCTGTTCGAGTCTACGCGAGTGATTTGCGAAGCTCGATCCAATAGATTTCTAACATGGCTTATGGTCTACTGGCAGGACAGTGAATGGGATTGTCCCTTCCCCAAAGATTTTACGCATTTGATGATGGCAACGTGGCTTGGGCAGCGGGCGGTAGTCGAGAAAATATTGGGGGAAGAAGGAGATATCAATGCTCGATCTGAACAATATGGCACGGCATTGAACGTAGCAGCTCTCCGGAAAGACGAGGGTGTAACCAGGATGCTTTTAGAGATTGGCGTCAACGCCTATTTAGGGAGGAAGGAGTACAATATCTTGCATGTGAAGGTCCCTCCTCGGACGATGCGAGTGGTGTAAAGCTGACAATAAAATCAACTTGTTTCATAGACTGTATGTGAATTTGCCGCCATAACAGGAATCTGTGGCTGATTGGAAACTTGTTTGTCTTATAGAAGGCAAGTTGAGGTCCCAGATCATGTCTACCTCGTAGTGGCGCGATGCTGATGCAAGAGGATCTGCGACTTTAGAGAGTAAGTGGTGTGCGGCACGCATATTGGACAATCACCGTGATTAACACACGATTGACATATGAGTGTAGAGTGCATGTCACCCATTCCAATACTAGATAACAACTAAGGGTTAACCACTTCTGTGGAGGGGTAGGAGGTGGGTTTCTCGGTTGATGGTACGGATGATGCAAGTCACGGTTGACCTCTGACCTGTTGGGTACTATAGCTGGTATGTAAATCCATCCAGAAGGGTTTGTGGACTAAGCGCTTGCTAACACAAGGCTGTTTGATGGTGTAGGAGGTAGGTGAGCGGGATCAGGTGGGGTTTAGGACTGAGCGGATGCTGACCGCTTGCGCACGGATTTTTGTAGAGAGTAAGTAAATAGGAACAACCACGCTGCTAGGGCGAGGCAATAGCTGACCACTGGGCGGCCATGTGTGAAAGATAGCGGTGAGCACGATCAACCAGGGTGCTGGAATGAGGCGATTGCTGATCTCGGGCTCGCTGAGTGTTGTAGTTGGTAAGTGAACAGGATCAACAACAGTTCTGGGACGAGGCAATTGCTGATCTCTGGCTCACCGAGTGTTGTAGAGGGTAAGTGAACAGGATCAACAACAGTTCTGGGACGAGGCAATTGCTGATCTCTGGCTCACCGAGTGTTGTAGTTGGTAAGTGAACAGGATCAACAACAGTTCTGGGACGAGGCAATTGCTGATCTCTGGCTCACCGAGTGTTGTAGGACGTAAGTGAACAGGATCAACAACAGTTCTGGGACGAGGCAATTGCTGATCTCTGGCTCACCGAGTGTTGTAGTTGGTAAGTGAACAGGATCAACAACAGTTCTGGGACGAGGCAATTGCTGATCTCTGGCTCACCGAGTGTTGTAGTTGGTAAGTGAACAGGATCAACAACAGTTCTGGGACGAGGCAATTGCTGACCTCTGGCTCACCGAGTGTTGTAGTTGGTAAGTGAACGGGATCAACCACGGTTCTGGGACGAGGCAATTGCTGATCTCTGGCGCTCTGAGTGTGGTAGGAAGTAAGTGAACGGGATCAACCACGGTTCTGAGACGAGGCAATTGCTGATCTCTGTCTCTCTGAGTGTTGTAGGAAGTAAGTGAACAGGATCAACCACGGTTCTGAGACGAGGCAATTGCTGATCTCTGGCTCTCTGAGTGTTGTAGGAAGTAAGTGAACAGGATCAACCACGGTTCTGGGACGAGGCAATTGCTGATCTCTGGCTCTCTGAGTGTTGTAGGAAGTAAGTGAACGGGATCAACCACGGTTCTGGGACGAGGCAATTGCTGATCTCTGTCTCTCTGAGTGTTGTAGGAAGTAAGTGAACAGGATCAACCACGGTTCTGGGACGAGGCAATCGCTGATCTCTGGCTCTCTGAGTGTTGTAGGAAGTAAGTGAACAGGATCAACCACGGTTCTGAGACGAGGCAATTGCTGATCTCTGGCTCTCTGAGTGTTGTAGGAAGTAAGTGAACAGGATCAACCACGGTTCTGAGACGAGGCAATTGCTGATCTCTGTCTCTCTGAGTGTTGTAGGCAGTAAGTGAACAGGATCAACCACGGCTCTGAGACGAGGCAATCGCTGATCTCTGGCTCTCTGAGTGTTGTAGTTGGTAAGTGAACAGGATCAACCACGGCTCTGAGACGAGGCAATCGCTGATCTCTGGCTCTCTGAGTGTTGTAGTTGGTAAGTGAACAGGATCAACCACGGTTCTGGGACGAGGCAATTGCTGATCTCTGGCACTCTGAGTGTTGTAGAGGGTACGTGAACAGGATCAACTACGGTTCTGGGACGAGGCAATTGCTGATCTCTGTCTCTCTGAGTGTTGTAGGAAGTAAGTGAACGGGATCAACCACGGTTCTGAGACGAGGCAATTGCTGATCTCTGTCTCTCTGAGTGTTGTAGGAAGTAAGTGAACAGGATCAACCACGGTTCTGAGACGAGGCAATTGCTGATCTCTGGCTCTCTGATTGTTGTAGAGGGTAAGTGGACAGGATCAACCACGGTTCTGGGACGAGGCAATTGCTGATCTCTGTCTCTCTGAGTGTGGTAGGAAGTAAGTGAACGGGATCAACCACGGTTCTGGGACGAGGCAATTTCTGATCACTGGCTCTCTGAGTGTTGTAGTTGGTAAGTGCGCAGGATCAACCACGGTTCTGGGACGAGGCAATTGCTGATCTCTGGCTCTCTGAGTGTTGTAGCTGGTAAGTAATCAGGACGAACAACGTTTCTACGGCGAGCCAATTGCTGATATCTGGCTCCTTGAGTAATGTAGGAGGTACGTAAACAGGACCAACTACGGTTTTGGGACGAGGAGATTACTGATCTCTGAGTCACTGAATATTGTAGTGGGTAAGTGAACAGGATCAACCACAGTTCTTCGATGAAGCTATTGCTGACCTCAGCCTCGCCGGGCGTTGCAGCGGGTAAGTGAATTTGGCCAGCCACGGCCCCTAGCCGAAATAATTGCTAATTCCCGGCTACTTGGTTCCTTCAGGCTGTAAGCCGGCCCCTCTACTCTCTGCCCTTTCTAATTTCTACTTTACTGATAATTCTTTCCCCCTCTATAGGCTGTTCGTCACCCAAAATTCTTCCAGTCTTTAGTAATTCCGTTGGCCGCTATTGGTTCATGGCTAACATGCTTACTTTCCTCACTAGGAGGTAACCACTGCGAATTCCCATACCGCCCCTCCTCTTAATGCTAACTTGTTCCTCGTTGCCCGTCTTAGTTTGTATATATACCTCACTACACCCCACTTGGCCTTATAGCTGATACTTACCTTGTTTTGCGTCACAGCTTGTTCGTCAACCTCTTCTTCCCCCTTCCTCCTTCCACTAACGCAAAACCCTCGCCGCAACCATATTGGCAACTTAGAAAGTGAGTAATACAATGTTACTAATACTAGCCTTACAAGCAGAGGACATCTGTTAACCTTTCCTGTAGGCTGTGGGTCGTTCTCGTTTGCAATCCTTACTTTTATTGCAGATTATTATTTACCCCACCATAGTTTTGCCCCGTGGACACGCCAGGCCCAAGTACACTAGGCCTGGGCATGCCAGACCCGAGCACGCCAAACCCGGGAACGCCAAACCCGGGAACGCCAAACCCGGGAACGCCAAACCCGGGAACGCCAAACCCGGGAACGCCAAACCCACATACGCAGGAGCCGCACACTCCGGACCCTCCCACTCAAGATCAGAACACAGCCTCTTGTTGCTGCAACTGCTCCTTGTGCTAATGGGCTCTTACCGCTACAGGTCGGTATTCCATCCTCTTTCAACTTCCCGCAACTATTCAATTATCTTACTAATTGCCCATCAGAGCCAACGCCTATAGGGTCAAGTGGGCTATTAGTTGGAGGCCTGTTATTCATTCGTTGGATTCACTGGTTCGAAATCGCGCCCGTTTTTGGTTCACAATGTGCTGCTCTCTCTCATCAAGATTTGTTTTAGTGAGGAATATGATATTGGTTTTAGGATGCAGACGTTTGTAGGAGCCAGTTGTAGGTGGCGTGCGGTGTTTCTGTTATTCCTTTATTGGTACCCCAGAATTCAGTCGCTTCTCAGCAATATTGACCTCAAAACCCATAAATCACAACCGAATTACCAATAAGATAGCTCGATGAACCGCGCGTCTGGTGCTAGTTAGTGATCCTAGGTAGCTTGTCCCGCCGGTCCAGCCATGGTTTTGAAAGGCCTAGGTCAACCCGATCACAGCTATCAGCCGCCGCCCAAGCCGGAGGTGCCTAGGCCCCCCTGTGTCGAATCTTGTTGCAGCCCAAGTCAACACCGCCGGATGTACAAGTACTTGCAATCCGAAGATATCTCTGAACAGCCTGCAGACCTTCCAATTTTAACCACTAGGAATAAGAGGATAAGAGCAACACGCTCCTGGTGCTGTAGATTTCGTTCAAGGCAAATCTATCTCATTTACCGATCAACCGCCATGACACCCACATCTACTCAGCCCTTTTATTACTGCCCTACCTCAAGACTTTTAACGCCATTCTTCACACAACTCTCTGACCACTCCCTGTGTATATATATTAACCGAATGATTTGTTATGAACAATTAGTGTTGTTGTGTAATAAAAGCTTTCTTAGTATGATAATTAAACTCAATTAATCAATTGAAACCTCGGCCTCTATCTATCAGTCTGGTGTCTTGGATGCAGAGAGGCGCAGGAGATGATGTACCGGAGGTACGGTTGGGAAGGGGATGGGGAGGGAGGGGAATGTAAGGTGGAATCAGAGGTTCAGGAGAAAAGAGAGACGGACCAACAGTGGGGAAATAATGATCGGAAACAGTGGTTTCCTCCTAATAATATCTCTTAGGATTCCGGGAGCGTATTTAAGGCCGTCTCTCGCTTGTCCGCGGTAGATTGCCAGTCAACGAGAATTCACATTCCACCCTACCTACGTGCTACGTAGACAATGCATAGAACAAATCGTAAGCAGGGTTCCTTGTTTTTGATCGCAGTAAAGTTTACCCGCGCGTCATCGTCCTATCAGTCTCTGTAGTTATACTAACAATTCCTCTCGGCTGTCCTCGTGTCCACTCGATTAACTCATACTCAAAACTCTAATCCGATGAGATTTGGTCCAAATGTGGCGATAAGAGGTTGGGAGAAACCCCTATTAAGGTTTTGCTATTCTACCTCTACTGGCAGGTGCTTGGGTGGTATGTTTGCACAAGAGGGCACCCCCGACAGCCCCCGGAGGCTGTTTACTGTTTACCATCCACCACTTTACTATCATACTCAAACCTTTTCTCGTCGTCGTAGGTTTCCCAAAGACTGACATCTCCCTATTTCTTACGGTTACGAGTCGTAACCTCGTTTTACAATTTTCTTGACCGCCTTCTCCCACATCTTGCTCCTATCCCCTCCGACTTTCTTGGCATAATGAAGCGTTCTACGCCGCCCGTAGGACCGCCGGTAGGCATCCATGCTTGGTGCTGAGGGCTGCGGCTTTTTTCCCGGACAAGGGCACAATAAAGCAAGATAAACCCAATTCACAAGAGGTAGGATAATAATATGTGTATTTGAAGCTTTTGGAGCTTAATCAGCTGATCGACGAGGAGAAATGACGGGGAATTGTATGAAATCACTAACACTATCCAGCGGCGTCAATTGTCTTCACTAGGCACTCGCGATGCTTCCATATAACCCTAAGCCTGAATTTCCCCCACTCGCATCCAGTGGGTTCCCGCCAGCCACCATACATCACGTGGGTCACGGGTTGTGAAATGTTGTCTTAGTGGCCACGATGAAAGTTTCTCAGTGGAGTGCCGGGTGATATCTGATGTCCTTGTGAGACAATGCCGACGGAGTAAAATATTGAGGACTTTCTTTCGAAACTACTTTCGATTGTTATTGTGTATTCTACTATGCCGTGGTACACTCTCGATTTGTGATTATAATTCTGGGTCCCCCGGAACTTCAGTATCAGCTGGGTGGTTGTGAGGTAGATCAGTCCTCCCAATTCGGTTTAGATGTGCCGAAAATGTGATGGCCCGACCGAACCCAACCATCGTCCAAGTTAGCTCTACTGGCCCGTTGGGTCTCTAGGGAAATAAACTGAGGATGATATACTAGTGTTAAATAGAGTTCAATGCATGATGGAAAATTTTATCTCATTTCCACCCTGTATAGTTCTACCCCTGCAACACCCCATTACCCACCCTCCTTGAGTTTCCATAGACTTTTGAACTGATTCAGGCAGGGCGCGTTAGAACTTTGATGATTACTCCCGATGGACGGGAGGAAGATGTATTACGTGAGTTGCCGGGTTTTGGTATTACGGGGCTATATAGGGCACCTTTGTGAAAATCGCATATGATACGTTGCTAGTATCTGTCCGGTGGCGGATGTTGGGTGCTTATGCCATCATTACTTCCTTTCTAGGTTAAGGGCTTATCCGGTGCTATTTACTATAGCCCCCTCTCCACACGGAAGCATTGCTAGCCCCGATACTCATGAAGATTGGCGGCGGATTTTTTCTCCTCTCCCTCGACGGTTCCGAGTAGTGCACCCGTTTGGCAGTAATAAAGAGTTTTGTACACCACTACGGAGACTATAATCCGTCAGACTCGTATAGAGGAAAATCCGGGGGTATGATAGATAGAAGATCGTAACAAGCTTCTATCTGCTCACCGCAAACCGGAAATACATCCGAGTGACAGGGCATTCCCCCGGTACCGATGGCACCATGCCGCTAATACTCAAAGCGAAAACCGGATATCATACGATAACACCAAGCACTCACTTTATTCCAACGTCACCCAAGCACTCCTAGCCAGACCCTACCCCCCCACGACCCTTAACCACCCAGCAACCCATTACCCACACAACGACCACGGGAAACTCCAAAACAGACACCAAATCCAGGGGCAAATCTAGCAACTCCAAAGACAAGCCCACAGATGTTTCCACTTCGTCTAAGACCGCTGCAAGGAGCGATGGAAAATCGGATAGTCTCAAGCCCGCAAACTCCATATACGTCCATCGCATTCTCAGTGTGAAGGACATCAAAATGGAAATCGCCCTGGAGGGCTCGAAAACGGGGAGAAGTTCGATGCTGTTGCCAAGGACCTTAGCCCGCACAAGGCACGTCAAGGGGGGCAATTGGGGTGAAAGACTTGCGGGTCTCTCTTCAAGGCGTTTGAAGATGCTGTGTATGCCCTTGTAGTGTCTACGGTTGATGGGCCGATTTACACACATCAACCTGGCGGAGGGGACCCCATGATCGAGCATGCTCGACTAACGTTAGGCTCGTGCCATGCCGATTATGATCTGGTATGATCTTGCTTTCTCCGCTAGAGTTGTGTTGGTATTACAATATGTGATTGATTTTTTTTTACAAAATAGTTACTCCGAGACCTGTGAACCTGAGTCATTGGCACCACTCCGTTCGCTTGGAGTCCTATTGGGGGTATGTTATCAAGTGCGCGAGGTAGACCTGTGAATACTACTAGATGATATCACATGATTGCCGAGGCATATATATACTCGGGTATGGGGGTTAGTGAGGAGGAAGACAGGGTGTGGGTTTCCAAGAACATATATGTGAACGGCGCGGGAATCTGTAGATATGTCCTCCACCGCCCGTACCCTCTCCGCCTCATCGCTAACCTCCATACCTGATTATACTTGCCGATAGAAAAAAAGGTCTGTCCTCGACCTCTAACTTCACGCTAGTAGGGGGGTTCAGAACTTTGGCCCGTTGCCACGGGAGAAGGGGTCAAAACGTCCCTCCTTGTGCATAAATAAAGATAGGTGATGGACCCTTTTTTTTCCAGCGGGTAGACAGAGTGATCGATCATGATCACGCATACTTTAGAATGAGCTGATCGTGTCCATCACTAGTGTACTGTGCTGGTACTACACTTGATCCTCATAGCAGTTTCAAGTGCAGCAAAAACCTGTTATTTAACAATAGTTACTATAGAACACACTGTATAAAGGCCTTAGATCTGGTAATTACCGATAATACTGCTCTTAGGGGTCACCTTCTACTTCAGGGCCACAAAATTTGTGTAAATTGAGTTTAAATAGTAAGCGTACCTTAAGTAATCGGTTCTTTCCCAACTGACGTCTTGAGCGAGGTGCAGTCACTGTTTATGAGACTCCTCAGTATGTAAGATTTGGTGCACCAACCTGCGGCAATGTACTATACTGTTATATCCTATAGCCGGTCTCTCTAAGCACTCTTTTCAATATGACCACTATGTAGATACCAAAGCCCATACCCAACCTACTCATCTGCTGCCCACCACTAATGAGAAGAAATTATGATAATGTTCTATTCCACTGACAAAGAAATAGCCTCTAAATTCTGGAAATAGGTTTATCGACCTGGATGCACCAAGGTGATACAATTGCATTCATTCCAGCTCGACCTCTTTTCCGGCATGCTCTGGGTAGGGCGAGTAATTCTTAACCACCTCCTCAAGACTGTAGAGCGTTGCGATAGCAGTGAACTCCTGGGAATGCTTCGGGAAGCAGAGCATTGATTTTCTTTTCCAAGAGCCTTTAGCTAGGACGTTCATTCGAGCTCTTAGAGCTGTCGACATGCGTCAAATGTGCCCCTTTCCAGAAGCTCCGTGGCCCTGTAGACAAGGACAAACCAATACAGAAGCCTTTCCATCCATCGGAGCTGTAATGCGTTAGCACCGGATTCTCGTTTCGTTGGATGAAGATAGGCCTCCTTGGGTCTGGCCGGGTAGGCGGTGTTAAACTGCGGCTACCCGTAGACTTGGCAAAATCTTCAAGCCTAGTGGTATCTCCAGAGTAGTTGCACCTCTGGAGAAATTAAAAGATTGACCTACACAGCAGAACTGGAAAACAAAATTTCCAATCATGCGGGAAGAAATATTGGGGAAAAAGGGTAAGCTAGGATAGGTTGATGCAGGGCGTTATAGTTTAAGATCCTAAGCTTGCAAAGCCGTACGATACAACTGGCTACGGGTGAGGATTTAAACGGTGAGTTCACGTAGCTGACGATATGGATGGCGAGTTAGTTGAGTATAGGCGTTCTTTTGTTTCTGGATGGCACTGTTCGAGACACGGTCCCGAATTTTAAACGACGACAACTTCTGAACTGGCGGAAACTACTAAAACGGCGACGACTTTTCAAATGGCAGAACCACCGGGAATGGTGACGGTGATCAAACTGCGAAAGGGCCACGATCATCGGGCAGCGGAATGGCGTATGATAACAGCGAGCTACTCGAGTATGAACGGTGGAAGGGCAAAACGCCCAAACGGTGAAACAATAACGATTAGTAAGACATGGGGAGATCCGATCGCCAGCGCACAACTTGGGAAGTGGAGAGATTCAGTATACACTTCATTGCTCTCAATAATATCGCTCGCTCTATCATGCAGCACGACTAATAAGAGCGGCAGAGGACCAGAGCACATAAATCAATCGCGACACAGGCATCCTCCTATCCGACCACCGGTCATCACCCATACCGTCTCTTTTCTACATATATCTACCTTTCCTCTGCGCACGCCCAGGCTAACAAGAGAAAACCAGTCTTCTCAAAGACCTCCAATGTTCGTCGCCCGCGCAGTCCCTTGGACAATCCGGTTCCCGACAAATACATCTCTTCCTTCCAGATGCGCAAATCGGGAGTGCATCTCCGAAAACTCTATCCGAACACATGAAAAACAACCAAATGAACATTCTGATCGTATGAACAGCTTCCCAGCATGTCTAACAGCTTCCGAGAATGTCGGGCAGCATCCACGATTTCCAACACTGAAGTCAGTCAGGTACTTGGATCTTCTCGTCATTAGAACCGGTCCTTGAATTATATCATATGCCGAAATTTTCAAGCACGCAATAAACCATCTATAAGGACAAAGGTGTTGGAGTAAAATTACATCTAGTTCTCTGGGCCGCGGGGGGGATGGGAGAAGGGGAAGATTAGAGCGGAGCGGAGAGAAGATAAAGGTGACTTTTTTGGTGTCCAGGATCAGGTTAGGTTGTGATTGTTGGAATTCTTATTTTTCCTAGGTCTGGTGCCTCTCTAATTGTTGTAAGAGGATCGCCTCCTCAACACCATTGAATACCGTATTTCGGATTTTCTCCGAATCATCTCCAGGCTCACGACACACAGACAATGCTTTGAACTTATGCGCAAAGCCTTGGTGATAGTATTGGTCAACAAGTTCATATGGAGGGTAGACGGGCAATGGACGAGGCAGTTCCGTCACGAATTTAGCAACCCAATGCCTCCGAAACTAAGGAAAAATAAAGAGGAGCCACTGGGAAATGGCGGATATGAAAAAAGGGAACTGTATTGGCCTTTCCCTGAATCTTCCAGCAAATGTCAACTATTCCCTGATCGGTGAACTACTTATATCCCTACTCAGCAGTGTAGAAGTAGAATACTTGACCACGCCTTAGAAAGAGGCACTACTACCGGTAGTGAGGTTAAAGAGCTCCACACTATAATCCCCCATGCTCTGCAGGCCTGGGGGGCCATACCCCCATATCAGTCTGAAAGGCCAACCCTAAATTAGAAGTCATGCCCGGCGCTCGAGGGTCTTAGGGTGGTACCAATTGATGTCAAGATGTGGTAAGGTACCCCTGGTACTAGTAGGGAGGGTACAAAAGTACGGATCTCTACTTCTCTAATTCTACGAAGACCTATAGATTTTCAATTCATATCTTTAATGGCGGCTGCTGGATACATTACGGTCAGAGCTGGACAGTAATCCTGGTATGATATCTTATATACTTCAATAATCCACATCACGTGATCACCAGACTGGGTCTTAGTGACTCCACCCCCGCCCAATGCTGAGGGTTCTACTTGGGCGACTTACAATGTGAAATAATAGAGTACTGTATATTAACCTACTGTAAACTTACTAGACGCCGTGGTCTGCGCCTTATGAAAAGCGTTTTACACCTCAATGCGGAAGGGATGGGGAGGGTTTTACACATGGCGTATTGGGGGGGAAAAAGGAAAAGAAAGTGCGGTTTGGGTTTTAATTTAACCAGCCAGTAACGTCGGAAAACTAGTAGGATGCTCACCGGAACGAAGAGAGGAGGATGGAGTGCCCTGTTTGATAGAATTCCCTGTCAGAGAAACCGACAAAATCCTGGGTAATGCCGAGTAGCTTCCTTGGCCTGCAAACGGATATATCTGTAATATACGGCGGTATTATAGAGGCAAAATACGAGTCTCAGTCATTTCACCCCCCCCCCCTTCTTTTTCCGTTTACCAGTAAGATAAATTATACTACACACCAACTCACATGGAATAATGTCCAAGCTTTGGTGATGTGAAAACACTGCTTCACTTATTATGGAAGTGTCATCGATGAAAATGTAGTGTGGACGGCATGTAGCCCTCCTCGGAGTCAATTGAATAATTTGGAATTGTCATGGGCAATTAAGTTATATGGAAATTGTTTGGCGAGTTTCATGAATTGAATTAACCATTCCAAATAGTACCACTAGGGATTTCCGAGGGATATATGCCTAAATTCACAGTGCTATCACCTCCTCAGGTGAGACGCCATCGTATAACCTTGAATAGTTAGGACATAAACTCCGAAAAATAAAAACACCACTTGCTTTGGTAGGCATTGTGCCGGCACTCAGAATTAATCTATTTGGTTTTGGAAAATGATTAACGTAATTTACGGTGAACCGGCTCTTCACAGGGATGCGGCTCACCCATGGCAACCAGTGGAAAAATCAACATCCACCTTATTATCTCAACCAATATTACTAATACAACTTTGCAACTGCATGAGCACATACATTTAGATATGGAGAATCAGAATATGTAATTATAAATTTTATAATTCAAAGTTATTGGTTTTTTGTGATATTTTTAAGAGTCCTTACTCTGAACTGCATACCTGTAACGTGTTCGCTAGGTGCTAATCACGTTTCAGGAGGTGTACGATAGTTGACAGGTGGCCTGCTCTTTCAGAGAGGAGGCGAGAGCTGTGTGAACTAAAGGAGGCTTCGGAGGTGTACTGGAGAAACTAAAGAGTAACGGTTCAACCAAGTATATTGAAATACTGTCTGTCGAAGTCTGTCCTTTCCATCGTGGAATAGGACGGTCTTTAAATACACAAATCAGTTCATGTCTAGCATGAACGAAATCAATCAAAGGTATCAAGCGATACACTTTGGTAAAACAACATAAGTATCAAAGCGATACTTAAAACAAAACATAAAACAAACTAAGTATCGAAACGATACTTCAAACAAACCAAGTATCAAAGCGATACTTAAAACAAAACATAAAACAAACTAAGTATCAAAACGATACTTCAAACAAACCAAGTATCAAAGCGATACTTAAAACAAAACATAAAACAAACTAAGTATCAAAACGATACTTCAAACAAACCAAGTATCAAAGCGATACTTAAAACAAAACATAAAACAAACTAAGTATCAAAACGATACTTCAAACAAACCAAGTATCAAAGCGATACTTAAAACAAAATCCTTAACCGAGTACCAGTACCGGTTACATTCCCCAAAACAAAACAACTGTTTAAACAAAATCAAGTTTCAATAGTCCTGAAAATTAGAGTCTTCAGAAGGCTCGAAAAACTCGCTTTCTGCTAACATCCAATTATCGGCATTGAGACACCAAACACAAGTAAAAGCCTTAATATAACAGCGGGACTCAAAGAAAGATAAATCACAATAGTCACGAATACCAGATTCGCGGTCAGCTTCCACCCACGCTTCATTGCAATCAGGACAGTAGTCTACCCAAAGGATAGCGAAATAGTCTTCAGGTTGGATAACATCGCGGTTCAACAACAGTCCAACAAGCTGTTGTCGCTGCCTCACATTGATCTCCTCATAGTTTGACATCGTTAAGGTATTCGGATGGTGGCGATTCAGATGAAGTCATCAAGAGCCTGCTCCATGGTTTGGTTCTCTTCATCGCTGCTTTCAAAATCGGACTCAAAGTGCGGGGCCCAGAATCCATCTCGGGCCTCGAGTTCCTTATGCCATCGCTCTGTTTCCGGCACCGTTGGTGACCAGCACATGGTGATATAGTTGATGGTCGATGGTAGGGAGTTGTCGGGCATGTTGGCTTCCCACCATTCATTTACCATCTCCATTGCGTGCTCCAGTCCTTCTAACGGTTCCCAGCTGTTTTCACTTGTGGGATATCCTTTCCATTTGACAAGGAACTGATCATTTCCATGCCAAAGGCGGTGGTCTCGGATTTCTTCAACTTCCCATTCCTCTTTCTTGTCAATGGTGATGGGAGCGGGGCGAGAGTGAATTCGTCCAGGGAATTTAGAATTGTCATTAGGGTAGAATCGTTTAACAGAGGAGGCATGGAAGGTAGCAGTGGGGTTGCGGTACATGCGTCCATCCATCTGGACAGTATAGTTTTCGGTGTGCTCCTCGAAGGCTAAGACTTTAAAGGGTCCTCTCCAGCGAGGCTGAAGCTTCTTGCTTCGTCCAGGGGTGGTGATGAACATGCTCCCATTGACCATAAGCATATCGCCAACAGGGATAGGCACGTGTTTGCGTCTTCGCTTCTGGGCAGTAGTGGTGCTTCGGAATCGCGCAGCCTTGATAGCTTGGAAAGCGTCATTGCGTATTACCTGGTGCCGGTTGAGGTGATCATCTGAGTCGGGGATTGAGGAGTTCTTGAAGAGAGTGGTAGGTAGGAGGGGGTATTGTCGGCCAAAGACTGCTTTGTATGGTGACATACCAAGGGTATCAGAATATCCGGCATTGAGGTATGCTGCAAGCTCAACAAGGGCGGGTTCCCAATTGGTCTGTCGTTCATTGATGAGGTTCCGGATTCCCGTTTTCACTTCCCTGATCTTGCGTTCAGCTTGACCATTTGTTTCATGGTGTCCAGGAGCAGCCATGATGTGGTTGATTCCAAGAGAGGTGAGGGTCTGCTTCCAGAATCGAGAGGTAAAGCGGGAGTCAGCATCGCTGACAATAGACAGAGGGTATCCATGGGGTGTAAAGAGGTTTCGTTGGAGGATGTTCCATGTATCCTTGGAGGTGTCGGTAGTCTTCATAGGCTAAAGCCATGTATATCCAGAGAATCGGTCAACAGCTACCAGAATGGTATCATACCCGGCGGATTTGTTGAATGGTCCTGCAAAGTCAGTAGCAAAGGACTCAAAAACATCGGAGGGTAGTTGGAGGGTTTGAGCTCTTCCTTCAGGTAGCTGCGTACGTTCCTTATTCGCCTGGCAGAGTTCACATTGTTTAACGAAATCTCGGAAGTCCTGTCGCATTTCTGGCCAATAAATATATTCACAGGCATAGCGGAGGTTTCGATCTGCACTATGGTGTCCTTTGTTGTGGATTTCGGAAATGACATATTCTCTGATTGTCGTGCCATTGAACATGTGGCCCTTTGGTATGTATAGGCATTGGTAGCCGTACCGAGTAGCAGTATAGACCATTCCATCGGATACCTGGTAGGTTGCAAGATCTCCGTGCTTGGTACTATCTAGTGCTTTGAAGTAGATTGGGTCATGGCGGTATCCCTTAATCATTTGACTCCGGAAGGCGGTGGTGAGCTCATCTGTGGTGGTTCTGACATCGCGTTCATCTTCAATAAGAGATCCCCTAGACGGCTCGATTGGTGCTTCTTCTTCTTCTTCTTCAAAGGTTTCATAAAGTTGGCGGCGGTGTTCAGGAATGGTGGGAGGCATAACTGAGATAATGGATTCATTATTGAAAACTCGGAGGGATCCACCATAAAGGGGACGTGAGTCTATCGGGGGTGTGGAAGACGGTGGTGCAAAGGATGGTGCACGCAGGAAGGCTGCTGCTTCCTCGAGTTGTGCCGTTCTTTCGAGTTGTTCTAAGTTTTGATGTCTTCTTGGGGCTGGATTACCGACAGGGGCAGATGATCGGATCGCTGGGGGTGTCCATGGTCCTGTAGGTCTGTTGCCGAACTTAATCTCAGTTTGGTGAAAGGGGCATGTATCTTCGTAACAGTGGGAGTAATGGAGTGTGCTTTGTTCAAGATCTTGAGGTGGCGTACTGCGGAGGGTACAATCATCTTTCCATTCGTCTTCGAGATGTTGGCCTCGCTCTGTTCCTGCCGCAGCGTACATAGTATAGGAGAAAGGAGGGGATGGAGAGGTCGTGTTGATGGAAGCCATGACTGGTTCTTCCTCATAGGCTGTGCTGTCGGAACTGTCGTCACTTTGTCTAGTGTGGTCATGGACAAGAGGAGGGTTCTGGAGTGATTGGTTCTCATAGATGCGGGAGAGGGCGTCAGCTAAATAGTTGGTCCTTCCAGGGGTGTAGACTATTTTGGCGTCGTATTTGCTGATTTCTCCTATCCATTGGGTTCTTCTTCGTCCAGGAACCTTTTCAGTCTTTAGGTTCGTAAGGGGTTGATGGTCGGTAACAATGGTGAAGGAAGTTCCCATCAGGAGGTGGTTGAAAGCGGCAATAGCATCGATCACTGCAAGTGCTTCCTTGTCTGTGGTCCCATAGTTCATTTGCGAATTTGTGAACTTCCTGCTGTGTAATGCTGCCGGTCTCGCTTGTTCATGCGTGGGTCCTTGTCCAACCCAAGCTCCTATGCCAACATCAGAGGCGTCGGTTATCAACCAGATGGGTTCTTCTTTGGACAGGTCAATAGGCCGTATAACATTTGCGTCTTTAATTAACTCCTTAATGTTATTAAAGGCTCGATCATGGGTAGGGGTCCAAACGAATTCAGCATTTCCGGTGAGGTCCGTGAGTGGTGCCGTGACAGTGGCGTGATGTGGGAGGAACTGGGAGATGTAATTGACAAGTCCAAGGAACCGCATAAGTTCTTTTTGATTCTCAGGTGTAGTCCATTCCGTCAGGCAGGATATCTTTCCAGGAGATGCATGTATTCCTTGATCAATTACATGTCCGAGTATTTCTAGACTATCGGCAAACAGGGTGGATTTGTTTCTGCTGGCATAGAATTTGTTTTCTCTTAGCTTGTCGCAAACTAGGCTGATATGGTGCTTGTGTTCTTCTTCAGTATTGGAGAAGATGAGGATATCGTCGATGTAGATCCATACAAAGTGATGGAGGTATTCGCTAAGCATATTTTCCATAATACGCATGAAGGTGGCGGGCGCATTCATGTCACCTTGCAACATGACTCGGCTAACGAAACTTCCGAAGGGTGTCTTGAAACTGTTAATTCGCTCGCTTTCCGGATCTAACCGTGTTTGGAAGTAGGCATCGCTTAGATCTATCTTGCTTCGGAATCTAGCTCGTCCCACTGCATTCAGGATCTGAGTTTGATTGGGGATCGCAGAACTGTCCATAATAGTATTATCATTTCGTAGTTTGAGATCGACAAGGGGGCGGATGCGCTTTCCATCTGCTTTAAGCTGGACAAACATAGGTGCGGCACCTGATGCTTCTGATCGGTAGATGACTCCTCGCCTGAGGTTCTCATTGACCCAGGTATTGAGTTGGTCTTTGTATGCTTCCGGAATGGTGTATGTCTGTTGATTCTTGAGATTAGTGGGATCTTTCAGGCGGATATGGTGGTTTATTTCCCTCATAGGAGGTAGTTCTTCTGGGATTCGTTCAGGGAAGACGTCGGAGTACTCATCCAACAGGCTTAGCGCTGTAGTCTCACAAACAGCGGCTCGGAGTTCTCCACTTGTTGGCTTGCAAACAACCCTGACCTTGTGATTTGGGAACTCGATAACTGAGTCTCCACACTTGATGGTAGCATTAAAGCGTTTGAGGAAGGGCATCCCAATGAGGGCATCGTATTTCGCTAGGTTCCCAACAAGCATTGTCTGTGGAGGTAGCGAGACTGATCCTAGCTGGACGGTAGCTTTGCATGTCTTATGGCTAGTGGAGCGAGATCCCTCAACTGCCATATTGACGGCTAATGGTTGTTTGAGGGTTTCGGTAGGTAGACCGTAGGCGGAGACGAAGGTATTGCTGATTATATCTCGCCCAATAGCGCCGGTATCGAAAAGGACCCGTGCCTGTTTCCCATTGATTAAGATTGTTCCTTCTAATGCTGGGTGAGGCTTTGCCATCGCCGGTGAACGGGTGCTGTTGCATTCTATCTCGATATAGCCGATGTGAATTTCCTCAAACTCACTGGATTGCTCGCCATCGTCACTGAGTTCAATGTGGTTTGTTGACGCTTCTTGCTTGACTTTAACTGCCTTTCCTTTGCCTTTCTTGGTAGGACAGTTTCTCGCCATGTGTCCGGTTTTACCGCACTCAAAACATTCACCTTTCTCCCTTCTCGATTCTTTAGTGGATTTGCCTTTCTTCTTGTAGGATCGGGGGGTTTCTTCTTCTGAGTTGTTGGGGGTATTTCGTCTAGGTTGTCTATTGCTACTGGTGGATGTTTGGGTTTTGTAGGCTTTGGTTTCATGAAGAATGGCGTCCTTTCGTTCAGCTCTAGCTATGATGGTTGCAAACTCGTCATCTTCGTCCTGAAGTGGCTCCACTTCGCGTCGAAGAGTGGGGTGCATGCAATCGTAGAACCTTCGTTTCAGGATGTAATCTGAGAAGCTGTCTTCCACCATCCTGTTCTTAAGCATCACGAGATCTGTTGCCACATCTGTTATTCTTTTAACGTGGGACCCGTTGACTTGGTGAAGTTCATTGAACCGTTTGAACAGGAGATCGTTTGTGATAGAGGATTGGAAACGGGCTCTGAGATAATCGAGTACTGTGGAGCCTTTTAGCTTTGGGTTTCCTCTGTTTTCCTTATAGCATTGGTGGTAGGCATCAACTGCCTTTCCTTCGCAGAACGAGCCTATCCAAAGGCCGGTAGTTGCCTTTTCAATATCGACCTTTTTCAGGAGGAGGTAGTGTGTAACTTCAGTTGCCCATCGCTCAAAGGCTTCGGGCTTAAGGTCCTTTCCTTCTCCTGTGAACTTTGCGGGTAGGCGGATTTTTATGTCAGGTAATGGGATATCGTCTTCTTGTGTATCTGCGGGGCAGGACCTTGAAGGTCCACCACCTGTGCTGGCCATGTCGGACTCGCTGCTTGAATCCGGATCTTGAGGAGGCTTGACTGCGGGTTTCTTTCTGGGAGTAGGAGGGACTTCTTCCGGATGGTGTGGGGATTCCGTTGTGTTGTCCAGAGAGTCCTTTGCAGGACGCTTGCCTTGCTTCTTCTTTGTAAGGCCTTCTCGTAGGATTCGCTTCCCACTTCGAGTTGTCAATGACTCTATATTGAGGTTGAGCTGAAGCCGAATATACTGTGATTCTGCCGCTTCACTCCGCTAGCGTTTCAGGTGGACATCGATAGGTTGATCAGGCCTAAATCCGGAGACAGGTTCTTAACCACTTGCTGAGGTTAAAAAAATGTAACGTGTTCGCTAGGTGCTAATCACGTTTCGGGAGGTGTACGATAGTTGACAGGTGGCCTGCTCTTCCAGAGAGGAGGCGAGAGCTGTGTGAACTAAAGGAGGCTTCGGAGGTGTACTGGAGAAACTAAAGAGTAACGGTTCAACCAAGTATATTGAAATACTGTCTGTCGAAGTCTGTCCTTTCCATCGTGGAATAGGACGGTCTTTAAATACACAAATCAGTTCATGTCTAGCATGAACGAAATCAAACAAAGGTATCAAGCGATACTCTTTGGTAAAACAACATAAGTATCAAAGCGATACTTAAAACAAAACATAAAACAAACTAAGTATCAAAACGATACTTCAAACAAACCAAGTATCAAAGCGATACTTAAAACAAAACATAAAACAAACTAAGTATCAAAACGATACTTCAAACAAACCAAGTATCAAAGCGATACTTAAAACAAAATCCTTAACCGAGTACCAGTACCGGTTACAATACCCCCCATCTTTGAACCATGTGTGAACTAAAAGCAAATACTGGGTGGCTCTGTAACTTACTGCTGTACTTCTATAGGTCTTATATAATTAGTAATAAGACTTTTTATCCTATTTCATAACAATTCTTTGAAATTACAAAATCCTGTAAAAGCTCAAAAAAATCTATCAAAATACATACAAAATGGGGCAATTTGTTTAAATGATATCTACTGACACAGAAGACCTGCAGATTTAATTCTTCACAATTAACTTCACTAATACCCTGAGAGTAGGAATATAGAGTTTGATGTTAAATGATATTCTTTCAGTGTTAGAATATGCATGTCTATTCAAGGGTCTGAAATAAAAGATAGGTTTTTAATATATGATGAAATTAATCAGTAAAACCTGCTTGGCCTTCAGAATCCCGTCTTTCCCTTTTCCTAGTATTGTATGTTAGTTGAATACATAACCTATATTGCTACAAACTTTATAGTTAAGCAGATTACTATAGAAAAAGAGTCTTTAATTAATAAGAAATACAGTACATACATTTTAGGATAGTATGCAATTCCACTAGAACAAAGTTAAAAATCAATAAACCAGCCCTCCTGAATCCAATGTAGCTATCAGAAAAGTTATATTCATTGGAGATCTTTATTTCTGGTACAATTACTCTGATTGTGACTTGGAAAATACTTCTTCCAACTAGTAATTATTACAGAAGGATAGGATATAGTAAACTTGTCACAATAACCTAATACTGTTTACATCTACTTTAGCATGATATTAAAACTTATTACAAGCAACGAGCTTGATAGCTCTTCTGTGTAAGTAGATATCATCTAGTTAAATAGCTCAATTTTGTATCTATTTTGATCTACTTTTTCAGGTTTTTATTTGGTCCTATAATTTCAAAGAATTGCTATGAATCAGTATAAAACGTCTTATTACCAATTATATAAGACCTATAGAAGTACAGCATTAAGTTACGGAGCCACCTGGTATATGCTTTTAGTTCTCACATGGTTCACAGACGGAAGGTATGCAGTTCAGTGTAAGGACTCTTGGGAATGTCGCAGGGAAGGAATAACTTTGAATTATAAAATAATAATTACATATTCTGATTCTCCATATCTAAATGTATGTGCTCATGCAGTTGCAAAGTTGTATCAGTAATATTGGTTGAGATAATAAGGCGGATGTTGATTTTTCCACTGGTTGCCAGGGGTGAGCCGCATCCCCGTGAAGAGCCGGTTCACCGTAAATTACGTTAGACTAGAGGTTGCACGGGGTCTGGGGGCTTCGAAGGGTTTAAAAAATATAAGGGGAATGGGATCAGGAGAGGAGAAGTTTGCCAATTGTAAAATGAAGTGAAAAGAGATCAGAGGTCAAGTACAGGAGAGGGAGAAAATTTTCAGTACTATTGCATGGAGCTGATATGTGTACGTACGTACTTGGGACGATATCTCCAACATATTTTCTCTGCTACACCTTTGATCTGCCGTAGTATCATACGGAACAAAATGCGGGGCGAGGTATGCGTTCCACCATTACCGTAGGGGATTAGAGGGTGTAGGGGATAGGGGGAACAATGGGAATACATGGGCATTGTACCCGCCGTAAGCTTAAGTTGCGAGGCATGGGATGAGATTGCTTTGCGTAGAAATCTTGAATTATCGTGACAACTCCAACCTCATCTCAGATCGGTGTTTGTATGATGCCCTTCGCTTGGGAGCACGAGATCTGTATAGGAACCCCATTTTGGCCCTAGACACTGTTCGGAGTGGACGGGTCGCACTACCCCACAACTAAACCCTGAAGCGAGTATGCGAAAAGGCGATTCACAAGTTGTAAGGTCAGCTATAAACTGAGTTATGTGACAGAATTTTATAGGGGCATGGATTTATTTTAGCTCCTGCAGAACCCGCTAGAGATTTGTACCGATTGAAGGTGGAATTTTCAGAGCGGCGAATCACCATACCCTGACAACCCCGGGGAAGTAAAGATGATCATTGGGTAATCCTTTTCAACGGCAGTCTATTAACGGAGAGATATAGCTAGCAAAATTCGGAATACGCTCCAACTATCTAGGGGAAGTCATTTCGGGATCCGAGCCGATCATCCACACTTACTAACCGATGAACCGATCGACAGAAAGGTACGCTTTGGCAGCCATGAGTTCCAGCACTGTTTAGCACGCACGGAGTCAACTACTAGTGCACGATCAATACCCGGCATTGAAGATAGGATTGTCGGGGACCCAACCCGGCCCCGCTTCCGTAGCGCCCTCCTCCAGACAAGTCATCCTCAATTGCTACCAAAGCCACATCCTTGGGTCTATTGCCTAACCATCCGACTCCTCCTACGTCTATGTTAGAATGTGGACCCGATATTGATTTTCTCCATAACACTTCCCGGCTATCCTATATAATCCTGCGTGTTGAAAATGTTGGGAAACTATTGCTACTGCCCGACGCGCAAAGAACTGGCCCGTACGCTTAGGGTGTTAGTTCTTTGATTGTTTTTTGTTCAGGGTTTCGGCAACGCGCCTGGGGATATCGCGTCCGCCGGGTATGATACATGGGAGCCGGAGACGGGGGGCTCGGAGAGTCTAAGGGACTGCACTAAAGTGGTGAGCTATGGGAATCTTGGTTGCACCTGCTTCTCTTTTGTTAGCAGGGGAACATGGAAAGAAGGAGGGAGGGGATGTGTGTAGGCGGATGGATATATGTGGTGAATGGTGGAAACTAGGAGACTGACTTTGTCATCGCTCACTTATACCCCTGCCTTCTCGGTTCCTATCTTGCTGATTTGTTAGTTGAGTCATGCGAGCGAGCGAGTTGTCGAGTACATACAAGTAGATGGTGTCGCGTTGAATAGAGAACTTCTCCGCCCTTCCTTTTGAGTTACGTGTTGGCAACCGGGGTTTCCACAAACTTTACTAAGCTTTGTTTCGTTTCATCCTTGTATCACCGTTTCACCACTTGACTCCTCCGCTGTTTGTCACTTACCTGGAGATATTGCCGTAGCCATTCTGCCGTTCGGTCATTGTACACCCTTTACCACCCTAGCGTTTGATCATTGTACATCATTCGCGGGTGCTCGATCGTCGTTACGGTTTTCGTGCCTTTGCCTGGGCGGAAGGTGATCGCCGTGTATGATAAAACTACGTTCCTATGATTCCCTCATGCCCGCCTCCCTGTTCAGAGCCACATATATTTCTTCTTTTTTCTATCCCCAATTTTGGTTTCTCGCCTTTTCGTATTCTCTCCTTGAAGAAACACTAAATCAAATCTCGTCTTCTGTTTTGTTGGACCGTAATTCGTAAAACTATGGGTTGGTAATCCGGGATCTGTTTGCTATAGGTCACCGGATTCACCGGGTCTTTCTACTGTATCAGCCTATATGACAATGGCAAAAGTCAACATTAATCCCCGCCTAATCTCCCGGTGCGAAGAGCCGTTTTCCGGCAGTGCACCGTACCTTCCAGCAGTAATTTGCGGTACGGCATTATTGGTATCCAGGGCAATCAACGCACGGTATTACTCGAACACCAGATCGGGTGTCGGATCACTAACCCGAAGCCTGATTTCTGTAACGGAGGTGCGAGGGAGCAGGTGTACTGTACTCGTACTTGTACCTATACTCGTACTCGAGTACATTGGGGAGAAGGCTTGTGTAACCAGGGGCCAAATAGCGCTACCCTTACACCCGAATACAGTACTGGTACGGCCGCGTCCGTAAAGCTCTCATACAGCACTCTTTCCTATACCCGGAAAACAATACCCGTGCCTTTTAGCTAGCAATCTTCGGATACGCCTCTAGGGGCATTGTAAGCACTTATCACGGTCCAGTTCCCCCGGAATGATAGGGGGAGGGGCTAACGTGGCGTTTCAGGTGAGGCTAGTGTTATGAGGGAACGAAGTTGTGGTTATGCCTCTACTCGTATCTTGACTATGGGCATCGATAATCCCTCAGGGAATGCTGTATGACATCCTACTCTTGAGGAAGAGCTGGCTGCAAATGTGATACGGTTAGGGGGGTTAACGCTTCTAAAATTTGACTCCAGATCAAAATCGAGAAAGGGAGCGCTTGTACTATGATACAGGCTGTACAAGTAGTCTATGCGGCAACCCTGAGAACGTCTTAAATGACTCCGTCCTAGAGGTAATGCCGTAAAAACTCAATAAATCCACCATCTGTGATCGGGCTCGGATCCTTCCCATCAGTGACGTGACATCCGCAGAAGGAATAGTGTTATCCAGACGCAGCATAGCGCGGAGGGGTTGGGCTGACTGGATCTTATTAACTGATATTCGTCACCTCATTAACCTGCTCCGCTAGGTCTATTGTGGTTTAGACCACAATTTCGGTTGAGATCCCCGATGGTGGATTTAGCGAGTTTTTACGGTAGTTGCGGTATTAGAGTGAAAAATCATCCCCTGCAGGGTTGTGGTGGAATTCGGTATCTGGAATGGGAAATACCGGTATCATACATGTCTATTATACCTATTGGCAGGGTTTTAGGATGAACTGCCCGTCGCACTGCATCTACGGGAGCAGTGATTATGTGAAAGGCTTGCTATCGCCTGTCGTGGTCCTGTAGAGTATCATACTGTGCTTAGAACCATGCAGCATCATACCATATACCACTGTCACGCTTGGGCGGTGCGGGGTAATCAAATCAAAGCCTTCCCTAAGAACCATTTTTTCGTGCTAAGAGCAAGTAAAGTCTTCGGGCTCCCCAACCGCTCAGTTTATTCCATTCTCCCTCACCGTGTTCAGAACTATCTTTCCAAGTATCAAAGAATACATTCACCTTCGACATCGACAAATCCCAACGTCTCGCGATTTAGGAATCCATCGACAAGATGAGTGACCAACAATCAGGCACTCGCTCCGAGGGTTGTTCCTCTCCCGAAAGGTATTCTCCGAGATCCCTGCTCGTATACATTGGCCCTTTGGATCTTTAATGTCAATTACTATCCTTCTAGCTCGGTGGCCAACAACAATGCTCGAGGCGATTATAGCGGCAACAGCGGTTCTCGTAACATCATGAATGTCGGTAACTCCACCACAACCAACCATAATTATTATAGCCACGGGGGCACGAACTCGTCCAAGAACTATAACAAAATATTGCAATGCCTATACACGTCGGAGTACGAGTCGCACCGGAGTCGTGTTCGTGAGCCAGTCAAGGGAACGTGCACCTGGGTCACTGAACACCCAAAGTATACCCACTGGTTAGAAAACAGGTCATCCGGTCTCCTCTGGCTATCTGCGGACCCGGGTTGCGGAAAATCGGTTATCGCCTCATTCCTGGTAAAGCATCTGGAGGTCCGAACGGATGCCATCGTTTGTTATTTCTTTTTCAAAGATGACAACGATGAACAGAAGAGCGCAAAATTTGCTCTTTGCGCCATATTACATCAGCTTTTCATGCGGAAAAAAGGGCTCTGTAAATTCGCCGAGGAAGAGTTCGCGGCCAAGGGCAAGAGGTTCACTGTGGAGGTCGGCACTTTGTGGAGGATTTTGGTTAAGGCGGCAGCAGAGTCTGGGGTCCGCAATGTAATTTGTGTGCTGGATGCCTTGGACGAGTGCGAAGAAGTGAGCCTAAATCAACTCGTCCCTCACATGAACCGTCTTCCCACATCACAGACTTCCGGTACGCTTTTGAAATTTATTGCCACAAGTCGCCCATACCGTAGGATCGAGAGAGGGCTGGATTCCCGAACAACGACAATCCGACTGAGAGGGGAGGACGAAGTGAACTCTACCACGGCTGATGTTACCCGAGTTATTGATGATGGGATAAGGGAGCTCGAGTTAGTGTGGGGAAACCACGGAGGACTGGGATATTTGCGCGACCTCCTCGCGTCATCTGCCGACCGGACGTTCCTTTGGGTTTCTCTCGTTCTCGAGATTTTGAAGGATAGCGAGGAGTGCTCGCGGGAGGAGTATACTAAGATTGTCTCCGCTTCCCCGCGCGATCTAGCAGGATTTTACACCAAAATTCTTGATAAAAGCACCGACGAAGATAAAGCCAGACGAATCCTGAATATAGTGGTAGCAGCGGCGAGGCCACTTACACTCCGGGAAATGAACGTCGCATTCAGAATGAGTCTGGATCATAGGTCAATCGGGGACCTCGAGGATATTCCCACTGGATTCGAAAAGACGATAAAAAATTTATGCGGGCTTTTCGTGCGAATTATTGATTCGAAAGTCTATCTCGTTCACCAAACGGCAAGGGAGTTCCTGATTAAAGGGACATTGTCTGGTCAGGGAAAGTGGCAGTATACCCTACGTACCATGGATTCGAGCTTTATACTGGCTGATATTTGTATTTCTTACCTTTCACTAGAGGACTTTGAAAGTAGCCAATTAGCAAAAATTGCTTTGGATACTGCCCGATATGGTAGCTGGTGGTCGGTCCGCAATTTCATCCAAAGATATGCCTTTATCGAATACGCAGCTAGACATTGGGCAGGTCACTTCCGGGATTCGGATGATCGCCAGATGGAGCTATTCGAGTCGACTCGAATGATTTGCGAAGCTCGATCCGGCAGATTTCTAACATGGGTTATGGTCTACTGGCAGGACAGTGACTGGTATTGTCCCTTCCCCAAAGATTTTACGCATTTGATGATGGCAACGTGGCTTGGGCAGCGGGCGGTAGTCGAGAAAATATTGGGGGAAGAAGGAGATATCAATGCTCGATCTGAACAATATGGCACGGCATTGAACGTAGCAGCTCTCCGGAAAGACGAGGGTGTAACCAGGATGCTTTTAGAGATTGGCGTCAACGCCTATTTAGGGAGGAAGGAGTACAATATCTTGCATGTGAAGGTCCCTCCTCGGACGATGCGAGTGGTGTAAAGCTGACAATAAAATCAACTTGTTTCATAGACTGTATGTGAATTTGCCGCCATAACAGGAATCTGTGGCTGATTGGAAACTTGTTTGTCTTATAGAAGGCAAGTTGAGGTCCCAGATCATGTCTACCTCGTAGTGGCGCGATGCTGATGCAAGAGGATCTGCGACTTTAGAGAGTAAGTGGTGTGCGGCACGCATATTGGACAATCACCGTGATTAACACACGATTGACATATGAGTGTAGAGTGCATGTCACCCATTCCAATACTAGATAACAACTAAGGGTTAACCACTTCTGTGGAGGGGTAGGAGGTGGGTTTCTCGGTTGATGGTACGGATGATGCAAGTCACGGTTGACCTCTGACCTGTTGGGTACTATAGCTGGTATGTAAATCCATCCAGAAGGGTTTGTGGACTAAGCGCTTGCTAACACAAGGCTGTTTGATGGTGTAGGAGGTAGGTGAGCGGGATCAGGTGGGGTTTAGGACTGAGCGGATGCTGACCGCTTGCGCACGGATTTTTGTAGAGAGTAAGTAAATAGGAACAACCACGCTGCTAGGGCGAGGCAATAGCTGACCACTGGGCGGCCATGTGATGAAGATAGTAGTGAGCACGATCAACCAGGGTCCTGGAATGAGGCGATTGCTGATCTCGGGCTCGCTGAGTGTTGTAGTCGGTGGGTGAACAGGATCAACAACAGTTCTGGGACGAGGCAATTGCTGACCTCTGGCTCACCGAGTGTTGTAGAGGGTAAGTGAACAGGATCAACAACAGTTCTGGGACGAGGCAATTGCTGATCTCTGGCTCACCGAGTGTTGTAGTTGGTAAGTGAACAGGATCAACAACAGTTCTGGGACGAGGCAATTGCTGATCTCTGGCTCACCGAGTGTTGTAGGACGTAAGTGAACAGGATCAACCACGGTTCTGGGACGAGGCAATTTCTGATCTCTGGCTCTCTGAGTGTTGTAGGAAGTAAGTGAACAGGATCAACCACGGTTCTGGGACGAGGCAATTGCTGATCTCTGGCTCTCTGAGTGTGGTAGGAAGTAAGTGAACGGGATCAACCACGGTTCTGAGACGAGGCAATTTCTGATCTCTGTCTCTCTGAGTGTTGTAGTTTGTAAGTGAACAGGATCAACCACGGTTCTGGGACGAGGCAATTACTGATCTCTGGCTCTCTGAGTGTTGTAGGAAGTAAGTGAACAGGATCAACCACGGTTCTGGGACGAGGCAATTACTGATCTCTGGCTCTCTGAGTGTTGTAGGCAGTAAGTGAACAGGATCAACCACGGTTCTGGGACGAGGCAATTGCTGATCTCCGTCTCTCTGAGTGTGGTAGGAAGTAAGTGAACGGGATCAACCACGGTTCTGGGACGAGGCAATTTCTGATCACTGGCTCTCTGAGTGTTGTAGTTGGTAAGTGCGCAGGATCAACCACGGTTCTGGGACGAGGCAATTGCTGATCTCTGGCTCTCTGAGTGTTGTAGCTGGTAAGTAATCAGGACGAACAACGTTTCTACGGCGAGCCAATTGCTGATATCTGGCTCCTTGAGTAATGTAGGAGGTACGTAAACAGGATCAACTACGGTTCTGGGACGAGGAGATTACTGATATCTGGGTCACTGAGTATTGTAGCTTGTAAGTGAACAGGATCAACCACGGTTTTTGGATGAAGCTGTTGCTGACCTCAGCCTCGCTGGGCGTTGCAGCGGGTAAGTGAATTTGGCCGGCCACGGCTCCTAGCCGAAAAAATTGCTGATTCCCGGCTTCTTTGTTCCTTCAGGCTGTAAGCCGGCCCCTCTGCTCTCAGTCATTTCTCATTTCCACTTTACTGATAGTTCTTTCCCCCTCTATAGGCTGTTCGTCACCCAAAATTCTTCCAGTCTTTAGTAATTCCGTTGGCCGCTATTGGTTCATGGCTAACATGCTTACTTTCCTCACTAGGAGGTAACCACTGCGAATTCCCATACCGCTCCTCCTCTAAATGCTAACTTATTCCTTGTTGCCCATCTTAGATTGTATATATACCTCACCACACCCCCCTTGGCCTTATAGCTGATACTTACCTTGTTTTGCGTCACAGCTTGTTCGTCAACCTCTTCTTCCCCCTTCCTCCTTCCACTAACGCAAAACCCTCGCCGCAACCATATTGGCAACTTAGAAAGTGAGTAATACAATGTTACTAATACTAGCCTTACAAGCAGAGGACATCTGTTAACCTTTCCTGTAGGCTGTGGGTCGTTCTCGTTTGCAATCCTTACTTTTATTGCAGATTATTATTTACCCCACAATAGTTTTGCCCCGTGGACACGCCAGGCCCAAGTACACTAGGCCTGGGCATGCCAGACCCGAGCACGCCAAACCCGGGAACGCCAAACCCACATACGCCAAACCCACATACGCCAAACCCACATACGCCAAACCCACATACGCCAAACCCACATACGCCAAACCCACATACGCCAAACCCACATACGCCAAACCCACATACGCAGGAGCCGCACACTCCGGACCCTCCCACTCAAGATCAGAACACAGCCTCTTGTTCCTCCAACTGCTCCTTGTGCTAATGGGCTCTTACCGCTACAGGTCGGTATTCCATCCTCTTTCAAATTCCCGCAACTATTCAATTATCTTACTAATTGCCCATCAGAGCCAACGCCTATAGGCTCAAGTGGGCTATTAGTTGGAGGCCTATTATTTATTCGTTGGATTCACTGGTTCGAGATCGCGCCCGTTTTTCGTTCACCTTGTGCTGCTCTCTCTCATCAAGATTTGTTTTAGTGAGGAATATGATATTGGTTTTAGGATGCAGTAGTTTGCAGGAACACGCTGTAGGTGGCGTGTGGTGTTTCTGTTTTTCCTTTATTGGTACCCCAGAATTCAGTCGCTTCTCAGCAATATTGACCTCAAAACCCATAAATCACAACCGAATTACCAATAAGATAGCTCGATGAACCGCGCGTCTGGTGCTAGTTAGTGATCCTAGGTAGCTTGTCCGGCCGGTCCAGCCATGGTTTTTGAAGGCCTAGGTCAACCCGATCGCAGCTATCAGCCGCCGCCCAAGCCGGCGGTCCCTAGGCCCCCCCGTGTCGAATCTTGTTGCAGCCCAAGTCAACACCGCCGGATGTACAAGTACTTGCAATCCGAAGATATCTCTGAACAGCCTGCAGACCTTCCAATTTTAATCACTAGGAATAGGAGGATAAGAGCAACATGCTCCTGGTGCTGTAGATTTCGTTCAAGGCAAATCTATGTCATTTACCGATCATCCGCCATGGCACCCACATCTACTCAGCCCTTATATTACTGCCCTACCCCAAGACTCTCAACGCCATTCTTCACACAACTCTCTGACCACTCCCCGTGTATATATATTAACTGAATGATTTGTTATGAACAATTAGTGTTGCTGCGTAATAAAAGATTTCTTAGTACATAATAAAACTCAATTAATCAATTGAAACCTCGGCCTCTATCTAACAGTGTTGTGTCTTGGATTCAGGGAGACGTAGATGATGTACCGGAGGTACGGTTAGGAAGGGGATGGGGAGGAAAGGGAATATAAAGTGGAATCAAAGGTTCATGAGAAAAGAGCGACGGACCAACAGTGGGGAAATAATAATCGGAAACAGTGGTTTCCTCCTAATAATATTTCTTAGGATGTCGGGAGCGTATTTAAGGCCGTCTCTCGCTTGTCCGCGGTCGATTGCCAGTCAACGAGAATTCACATTCCACCCTACCTACGTGCTACGTAGACAATGCATAGAACAAGTTGTAAGCAGGGTCCCTTGTTCTTGATCGCAGTTAGGTTTACCCGCTCGCCGTCGTCCTATAGGCTCTATAGTTATACAAACAATTTCTCTTGGCTGTCCCCGTGCCGGCTCGATCAATTCATAGTCAAAATTCTAACCCCCTGCGACTTGGCCTATATGTGGCGATAGGAGGTTGGGAGAAACTTCTATTACGATAATGCTTTGCTATTGTACCTCTACCATCAAGTGCTTGGGGGGTATGCTTGCAAGGGAGGGTACCCCGACAGTCCTTAGAGGCTGTTTAGCATTCACCACCCTACCACTACGCCCAAACCCCCTCCCGCTGTGGCGGGTTTCCTAAAAGCCCGATCTCTTCCTATTTCTTACGGTTTCGAGTCGCATCCTCTTGGGGCAATTTTTCCGATCGCCATCTCCCACATCTTGTTCCTATCCCCTCCAGCTGTCCTTGCACAATGAAACGTTCTCCCCAGCCCGTAGGACCGCCAGTGAGCATCCATTCTCGGTAGTGAGGGCTGCGGGTTTTTCCGGGACAAGTGCACAACAAAGCGAGAGAAACCCAATCCACGAGAGGTAGGATAATAGTATGTGTATTCGAAAGTTTTGGAGCTTAATCAGCTCACGGACGAGGAGAAACGACGGGGATTTGTGGGAAATCACTGACACTATCAGCGGCGTCAATTGTCTTCACCAGGCACTCGCGATGCTTTCATCCATATAACTCAAGCCATACAGAATCCTCCACTGGCATACAGTGGATTTCTGTATGTCAACATACATCACGTGGGCCACTGGCTGTCGTCCAAGTGGCCACGATCAAAGTTTCTGAGTGGAGAGTCGAATGATATCTGATGTCTTCGTGAGACAATATCGGAGTAAATATTGAAGACTTTCTTTCAAAACTAGTTTTGATTGTTATTGTGTATTCTACTATGCCGTGGCACACTATCTATTTGTGATTATAATTCTAGGTCCCCGGAACTTCAATACTAGCTGGGTGGTTGTGAAGCAGACGAGCGGGGATCAGGCCTCCCAATTAGGTTTAGCCGTGCGGAAAATGAGAGAACCCGATCCGACCGAACCCAATCATAGCCCGGGTTAGCCCTTCCGACCCGCTAGGTCTCTAAGTTTGTGGAATAAACTGAGGAAGATATATGGGTGTTAAATAGAGTTCAATGTATGATGGAAATTTTTATCTCGTTCCCACCCTGCATAGTTCTACCTTTGCAACACTCCATTTACCCACCCTCCTTCAGTTTCCACAGGCCCTTGAACTCATACCAGGGACGCATTTGGAGTTTGGTAATTGCTCCCTATTGACGGAGCGAAGGTGTATTACCTTGAGCTGCTGGATTTTTGGAATTGTGGGGATATTTAGGGCACGTTTGTGAAAATAGCATACATTGCCAGCATCTGTTCGGCGGAGGATGTTTAGCGCTTATACCATCATTATCTTCTTTCTAGATTAAGGACTTATCTGATGGTATTTACTATAGCTTCCTCTCCACTCGGAGACTTTGGTAGTCCCGATACTCGTGAAGATTGACAGCGGATATTTTTTTTCTTTTCTACTTCCCTCTCCGGTTCCGAGTAGGGCACGCATTGGAGGAAATAAGGGATTTCGGTCCTATTCGCCTATATACGTGTAATCGGAGTTTAGGGCATGCTCGGGGCAAGAATCCACCATATCCGTGCTCCAGAAAATATCGAAGTAGGCTTGAGGTTCGCATAATAGATGGTGGGATCGATGGGCCACGAGTATAAGAGCCCGAGAAAAAGCTCATAGCTGCGCTAACTAAACCTGGCGGTCAGAGAGCTGGTGGGAGCTCCAGATGGTGAATAATATAAGAGTCTATCGCTCCAGTGTCCCGCGCGATATATCTTGATTTAGATATACCCCTCTAGCGCATCGATACTACTCGCAAATAGGGGTTTCCCATTCCTATTTGTCGAGTTCGTGGCGTACCTAGGCTGAGCACCTTGAACGTGACTCAACCCAACGAGGAACACGGGTTCACACAGCGGAGCCAGGAGACATTGGAAGGGTTGGTTTGAAGGTATGGAATGAAGAAACCGTTTCTATCCGAACTATTTACAATCTCTGCTATGCACCTGTACTCCACATTGCTGCGGCACACACACCCTCTATCTGTAGCTACTTTCCGAAGATTGTGAACAACACGGAATTTCATTGCCGGCGGGGTGGGAGTGTGGCATTCGAGAGGCGGGAGGTCCGTATATAAACGAATGGGAGGGGAAAAAGCGCCTGCATTTTGCTGTTGGGTCATCATGATCCACGTTTAGCACAATCTACACGTCTCTAGACTTGCACTAAATTGTATTATATAAAGTTATCCTATTTTTCAACAACTCTAGCAGAACCCGGTCCACCGACTAGCGCTCGGAGAAAACAGATATTAGGAAGGAAATTCACAACATATATCCGTCCCGGCCTGGTGCGCCCTGCCGCCATTGGCTATCCTGCCATCAGCACAACCACACCGCTATCGTGTGCTCGAGTATACCATAGATCTGACTCCTAAATCACTTCACGTGACCACTGTCACGATACCACCCATACAACCGCGGCATACTAAGCCCCTCTCCCGCAGGCCCCCTAGTGCATCAACCGAGGATACAAGAAATGGAGCAATGTACCGGTATCTATATCAAGCTCCGTCTCCGTTACAACCACAGTGAAAGAAATAACCACACCACATTTTTTTTCAACAACAAGGTTTACGGCGAGCGGTATGGACAATAGGTTTGTGTAAAGAGTGGATTGTTTAATATAAAGAATCTATCCAAGAAGGAGAAGTATTCTCGCAAAAGAAATATGAAGATCGAAAAGACTAAGTGCTTAAAGGCAGACCAAGAGTACAGGTAACGGAGGAGAGATAGAGACAGAATGGGATAATAGATAAAAAATGAACAAACGAAAATAGGCTTCCTTTTATCTTCTCCAGGACCTCCGGAATCTTTTTTTCGCATACTCCCTGAGTATGCCGAACCTGCCAGCTCCTATCTCACGTTCCTGCCGGGAATAGGGAAGCATTCAGGACCGAGGGTATGGTCTGACTGACCGAGGATAGGTAAGTCGATCTGCTCATGATAAGGATAGTATGTCGGAGATTGTGTCGCAAGTTGTGTTTGATCTGTTTGACCAATCTAGCCAAACATGCAGGAGTATTGTAAACACTTGATGCAGGTGCTGTCGCAGGTGTTGTTTGATGAGTAGGACTAACCGGTAGTCAAACATATTGCTGCGGTATCGATGTAGTTGCATATTGAGGAGGTTAGGGTTTATCATGTGAATACGCAGACAGGGGTGTCTGCATATCGTCACATGGTTTCCCCTAACCCTTGCTGTAGTGAGGTGGGGAGTCGTCATATGGTGAGCGGCCAAAAATATCTCTGTCCAACAATTTTCTGCCAAGACTGTCTCTCATTGCCTGAAACCTTTTTTCACCACCTTCACTTACCCCGCTTTTGAGTATGGAATCTCCTGCCCCTACCAGAAGACGTAGGCGCAAAGGGAAGGAAACTGTGACCTCTACACCAGCTCCTGAGGCTGGGGCCTCTGCTTCTCAAGAAGGCCCTACCCTTCCCCCCATTTTTGCGCCGCAAGGCCCCCTCCCCTCTGAAACACCCACGCAGCTCTACCGTCTCCACCCTGCCTCTCATCTTTGATGAGCAGAACCAGGACCCAGACACTTTGATCTACTGGTCCAACTTATACCATGAAGCGAGTGAGAAGTTGGAACTGGGAGTAACACACACCCCATACACCCAAATCATGATGACAGTTTTCCACATGATGCGATCCGACTACAGGGCAGCGGTTGATGAACTCACTGAGCGCATCGACACCTTGACTGAGGAGGTGGAGAGGTTGTCCTTTCCTAACCCTCGCCCAGACACACCAACACCGGTCCCACCCTAGCCAAAGCCGCGCTTGGATCTTCCCAAGCTGCGCCCCCCACCCCCACCCCCTTTCTCTGCCGCCCTAACGGGCAACACGGCGGCCCCTTGGACCACTGTGGTTAAGAGGAAGAAGACCAAACCTGTGGATGCCAGGGGAGCTACCCCAGCAGCCGCCAAAACCACCTCAAAAGCCCACATTCAAAAGAAGGGCCCCAGTGCTAGAGAACGTCACCTGATCGTCAAACGGGAAGGTGAACCTCTGCCTACTACTGCGCTAGACCTTAGGAATGACATCAACAGAGCTCTAGGTGGCACATACATCTAGACTGTGTCTATCAGGGGGCACACAATTACCCTTACCACTATGGAGAATGTAAGGGCTGCTATGGTCAATAGCAAGGTCGGCCTTTTCATACATCTTATTCCCAATACCTTGGAGGTCCATCTTGATACCTCTACCACTCAGATCTTGGTCCATGGGGTTCCTACTTCTTACTCCCTGGATGCGATCGCTACCGAATTCACTACCTTTAATACCGGGCTGGCATTGGCGGTACCGCCGTGCCGGCTCACCTCGGACACTGCGAGGGGTGGAAAGGCTGCCTCTACGATTGTTATTACTGCTATGGGCCCCAAGGCTCCTGACTTTGTTGGCAGGAGGTTGGCAGGTTTCTCCTCTACCTATAGGACGGAGCGTCATTTGCGTTTCAACTCCCTGACACAGTGCTCCAACTGCCAGAAGTTTGGTCACCACAACAAGTGTACTTCACCGGCGGTCTGCCGGTGGTGTGCCATGTCCCACTTTACTGGGAGTCACGCCTGTCCCACTGCCACCTGTTGCCAACGTGGCCGCCCTTGTACACATACTCTCCTGAGGTGTGTGAATTGCGGAGGCCCACATGACACCCACGCACTGATATGTGCCTCCCATCCTACAGATTTGCCTGAGGATGAGGGGGACATGAATTTGACTTGAGGATTTCCATATGTTATAGGTTTATGGTTTTCTGGCAACCGTGGCTTAAGCCAGGTTGCATTATTTTATATTGTTGTGGTAGGTGAGGGGGATTTCTTATGTTATTGGGTTTTCAGGCCATACCTCAGAGTGCATGCCATGGATTTTCCTGTACGTAGTACGAATAAACCGCGAGTTTAACAAAAAAAAAAGTACCGGTATCTATATTATCCGAATGTGAGGTGCCCCATCCGAAACCAGGTGTTTTATACCTCGCCAGGCGTTGGTTCACCCCTACCATTTGTTTTTCGTACCTCGCTATGATTCAATTGTATGGAGCCAACTATATAGAGCAGGGAGATGCCGACTACTAGCGTGTCATTTCTCGGTCGCTTAGACCGACCTTTGGTTTTGTCAACGGTTTTGGAAATTGTGTTGTATCGCCGGAGGCGGCATGTGCAGTGATCGGGCCGATAGTACCACGGAGGTGCCCAATTGTGTGGTCTCGGCGGTGGGGGTACTAGGGGTCTGGGAGATGGGAAAGGTTCAAAGGTATACAAAAAAGCAGCATTGGGCGACGTGATTGCGAGTATTTTTGGGCGACTTCCGAAGAGTTTGGCGGGTAAGGCATGATGGTGTTCCTAAGCTTGCGCAGCGGACAAATGTGAACTAAATAAAGTGATCTGTTGGAATGCAAGAATAATAATCGTTGTTGGTTGTAACTTCGATCATCCTCCAAAACAATATCTCCAAATTGTGTGAAACCTTACTCGAACAATGAATAGCAAGACCATCCCGTGTTCACCACAGGATTCCCCGTTTTTCGATAGCATCCTAACGCTGAGAAACGGAAAGCGATAGATAGAGAACATTCTCCGCAATCTCCCGTGACGAAAGAATCATATTGCAAAACCCCCCGCTCCCTAGGGCCTTCCATTGATAACTTGACCACGCCCAAGAATGCTATACCATCCTCGCAACGGAGACCAGGTGCTCTATTTTACTCCACCGCATCCTGAATACACACGTTCGGCTTCCGCTGCTTTCCAGTGTTATAAGAGAAACGTATAGCTGAATTGAGAATAAGGGTCTCAAGATACGCTCGGTTATAAGTTACCCCTCATTTTCAGGAACCAAAGAGTGAGGCCGGGTAGTGGAGTGATCGTGATGGCAGCAGAGCGCGTGAGGCGAAACAGAACGCCTGCGGTCGCTGGGCCTAGTGGTGGCTAGTGATTGTATTGTAGAATATTATTTGTGGTTCCGCTATCGGGATCGGCGGAATGCATCTAGGTATGGCGGAGATATTGGCCTACCGACCCGCGCCCTAACATCTCCTTAAGTACTCGGCTACCAACCATCCCCTTGCATCCGCTTTCTAGGCTTTTCAATTAGTCTACCGGATTCCGCTACGACTAGTGAGACATTTCGCCCATCTCATGCTCAGGTGGGTGCCCAGTTGGCGCTGGATTGGAAGGATGGAAGAGGTCAAACGGTATAGGCGCTCGTGTACTATTTAACTCTATCAGATTCTGTTTTATAAAACCCTCCGTCAGTCAGACAACTGAGCTATCGCTATCTTACTCTAGCATCACTTCTGTTCCACCTCTTGCTTTCGCATGCTGCGGATTGAGCGACTCACCCTTGACCACTCCACCAAGCACAGATACCCTTAAGTAGGGTCAACCCCTGCCAACACCGCAAGAGGCGCTGGAGTATGATATGATAGAACATCACTCTTCCTCTCCTAAGGGTTTTTAAGCCGGAAGCTTTTTTTAGCCGTTGAGGTTATCGATGCTCGAAATTGTGTAGAGTCTGCGAACCCAACTCCTATTGCGGGCCATGTAACTTAGGGCCAAATGGAAAGGCTAAACTTCGGTGGTACGCAATACCGGCTATGTTCACACATGGCAACCAACCATCATACCTGTGCGGATACAGGCCAAATGTGCGCAAGTCGACTTTCCTGTCCCATAGATCGCTCCTCCCCGAAACCTCTACTCCGTAGATAAATAAAAAGCCAAGCGTTCAAATGCGTAGGATTTCGCTTGCTTGGTCCGAGTTCTTCGTTCTGTCGGATAGAGATTAGTCTCCTTGGGTTGGGTTGGACAATGCGGGGGGGTATAACCGAGTTACCCTGCCCACCGAACGAATCCTTCGAGCTTAGTGGTGTTTGTGTAAGAGCCACCGCTCTCGGATGAATCGTCCAACCTAACGGAACCGGAAAACGCGGTTTACTAGGAGGAGAAGCATGGCGGAAGCTTCGGAGATGAGAATTGTTTATACAAGACCCCATAGTTAAGCTCCCGAGCATATCGGCCTCGCGATATCCCTCATTATGGGTTAGGGTTGAAATTGTAAGTTTATTGCATATTATTATGATATACTACCGGTACCTGCCCGAATTGATACAACTCAATAAAGTACAGAGAGATGATACACAGTAAACCTACCTAGACTATTACCCCGGCCACTCTAAAAGAGCACTTTAGATCTCGAAGGGGAACCTGCCAGAGAAACCACAGATGACTTACCCAAGAAAAGGAAACCCAGTTCAAGCCCTTAGATAATAGAAGACTCTCAAAACGTCCCCCCCCCCCCAAAGATCCGATCACTATACTGCTACAGCGCTCCCCAAAACACATGAAGATTGTCTTTGGTTACGATAATAGAATTCACTTATTAATTGCATCATGCGCATCAAATAACCTTAAACTCTATCCACCAATTCCCATAGATGTAATAGATATTGAGGAGAACTGTAATTCTTTCAAGCAAAGCAGAGGAAAACTCTCATTAGTAATAGCCCGCAAATAAAACAACCTCAAGAAACCGGCACTATGTCTTCCACGAAGTTTAAAGGTACTGCTAGTCATACGCTTTGGTGGCCCTCGCTCTCCGTTGTTCTCTAACAAGTTTTGATAAATGTTTACATTGCCCCCGGAGGCCTACCCGAGGGTAGGTGTCCGAAATCCTCTTGTTCTCTTGTTGATATGTATAGCTCTCGGCATGAGAACATTGCGTAGTATTACATTTGGGAGGTAATGGAAATTGAATGTAATTCCTCCCAGTAACATGTAAGGAAGCTGTCGCTTAAGTGTTGCTCCGACAACTTGAGTAATGTGACGGTTGTTCATCCAGGATAGTTGAAAATATTGTAGTCTCTGAGGCTGTCTCTTAGAATACTAAGGCGGCACTGAGAGTTGAACGCAGTATAGTTTAGATATAAAGATAAGATTCCACGCTTGCACTAGCAAAGTACGTGGTAACAGAGGGAAATACACTTGGTCTTATATAGACATATTCCATCACGTGATAACATGGTTCTCCTGCCAAGGAAACCCCCTTTTCATATCTCGTCACATGTGTGAGTCAATTCCATGACTCACACTTATGACTCATAGGGTGGATAACGTATTTCCAACACTTCCCCTACGTTTCCATCCCAATGTAACATAGCATTTTCTCAAACGTAACTCTAACTAATCCCTTTGTGCATATGTCCGCTAGATTCTTTTCCGACTCAACTCGTTTGATTTCTATCTCTCCTCTTGCCCGTAACTCTCTCACGTAGTGGTATCGCACATCGATGTGTTTGGTTCTATCAGAAACACCGTGGTTTTCGGTTAGGCTGACTGCAGCGGTATTATCACAGTATATAACCGGTATTGTTGTGATGTCCATTTGTTTGAGTCCTCTGCTAACCCAAACTCCTTGATTTGCTGCAAATCCCAATGCCACGTATTCTGCCTCGGTTGTGGATTGAGCTACGGTACGTTGTTTTCGGGAGCGCCAGAGTACTGTATTACCATAAGTTTGGAGTATGATACCGGAGAAGGACTTCCTATCGGTAAGGTTGGATGCATAGGAACTATCGCTAAAGACTTCTATCGGCGTCTTTTCAGTATCTGATCGGTAGACGAGTCCCATAGTCCTTGTTCCTTTAAGGTATCGGAGTACTCTTTTGGCTGCTGATAGATGGGTTTCGGTAGGTCTAGCTGAGAACTGACTGAGGAAGGCGACCGTATGTGCTATATCAGGTCTTGTTGCACAAGCTGCATACATGAGAGAACCTAGTATAGACTGATACAATTTCTGATCGCACATTGTCTCAGTGTCTGTAGCTATAACGAGTGGTGAGTGTGCTTCCATAGGGGTTTTTGCTTCATTGGCGTTTTCGAGTTTGTATTTCGTAAGGATCTCCGTGATGTATCTTTGTTGATTAATTCGAAGTTCATCCTCGGTTCTTTCTAACTGCATACCAAGAAGGAGGGATGGTTCCCCTGAATCTGTGCATTGGAAATGGGATTTGAGTTGTTTGACGCACTTATTCACTAAGTGTCGTTTGCCTGTTATTAAGATATCATCGACATATATGCAGCAATACAGGTCTTTCGCAACGAGGATGCATGGGTCGAAGGTCCCTTCATTGAAACTAATGTCTTCGAGGGTATTTGTGAGATGTTTGTACCATAGGAGAGGTGACTGTCGTAGTCCGTAAATGGCTTTTCGTAGTTTCCATACTTTGCCTGGTTTTCGGTAACCTTCTGGCATTTCTAAGTAGGATTCGTAGTCTATATCACCATATAGGAATGCACTTTTAATGTCGAGTTGTCGCATAGCGTAGCCGCGGATGACTGAGATGCTCAGCAGTACTCGGAGTGACTCTAGTCGTGCTACCGGTGCGTATACTTCTTCAAAGTCCACCCCTGGGATTTGACTGAAACCCTTTGCGCAATATCTTGCTTTTCTCCTTTCCAACGTACCATCTTTCTGTCACGGATGTGACAGGTAGCTCAGGATTTCGCACATGACTCGATTATGAGTCATAGGTCTTGCGCATATGACTCGCTTGAGTCATATGACTTGTTTATGTTATGATTTGATATGTTTCGTACATGACTCGATTATGAGTCATGGGTCTTGCGCATATGACTTGGTTGAGTCATATGACTTATTTAGGTTATGATTTGTTATGTTTCGCACATGACTCGATTATGAGTCATGGGTCTCGCGCGTATGACTCATTTGAGTCATATGACTTGTTTATGTTATGATTTGTTATGTTTCGCACACGACTCGATTATGAGTCATGGGTTTTGCGCGTATGACTCATTCGAGTCATATGACTTTGGTAAGGCTTTTCACAAGGCTCACATTTGTGAGTCATCAGGGTTAGGGTTGGCGGAAGAGCACTATATAAGGAGGTCGATACGACCGAGGAAGATAGGCTCTTCACGCTTTGTTCTAAGTAATTTCCTTACCTATTACTTTACGAATAAAACATCTTTACGCTCTTTATCACGTTTGCATATTCGACACATTTCTCACGAGCCTACGTGAGACGAAGTTATCTTAGTTAAGATTTAACAGGCGTTATCCGACGAACGGTGATAACGTAGATCAACGGATCTAAGAACTGTTCTATCTACTAGGATTATAACCAAGGAGAGAAGTATCGTTGCCCGTCGCTATTAGTTAACCACAAGCAAGGAACGTTACATTACAAAGCGTCACCCAAGCGACGCTCAACGATTTCAACACGGCAGATATAAACCCTCAACCTGAGGGACAAGACCACGAAGGAGATATCGATCTCACAGAGAACGAAGGAGGACTCGGAAACTTCGAGGAATTCAGCAACGCCCTAGAAAACGCCTCCCAAGCTCCTTCAAGGGCAACTAGCCCTGTTACACCCGAAGGAAGATCGTCAAACGAAAATTCACCAGAAGGTACACCGAGACCAAGGAGGATGTCGGCATCACAACCAGCAGCCCCTCCGGCACAAGGGGATGCTGGAATATCCCCAGCACAGATGCAAGCTATTGTAGCTGCGGTAACAGCAGCCATGTTACCAGCAGCCCCGGCGGCACAAGTGGCTCCAGCTCGAACAATGCAACAGCCAAAGGTCAAGGCACCACCCAGATATGGAGGGGAACGAAACAAACTACACAACTTCAATGTCCAAATCGACAATTATTTCGAAGCGGTAGGATGGACCATCGGATACGACCAGGAGAAAATCCTATACACCTGCACGTTGTTAGAAGGAACCGCACTGGCTTGGATACGACCTTATACAGAAGGAACTATCGAAAGACCTTGGAGAAATTGGGATGAATTTCGTACCGAGTTCACCCTACAGTTCGACGACCTTGACAGAGAACAAGAAGCGAGGAACAAGCTCGAAGTGGCTGAACAAGGAAATCGTGGCGTAACCGAATACTGGTACGAGTTCAGACTTCTCATGCAAGACGCCAACGTCGACGACACGACAGCCGGAAGATGGTTCACTCGAGGATTGAAGAAGATCTATCGCGATGCTATGATCCACATGCCGAAAAAGTTGACTTCGGCAACGGAATTAGCAGTCTGGGCAATAGACAAGGAGAACTGGATAAACCAGTGCAAGGCAGCAGAACGAAATTATCACCCACCAGTCACGACCAACAAGATATACACATCACCAAGGAACCAGGATGGAACCTGGAAAAGACAAGAACAAGACGACAGAGGGGAGCCCATGGAGTTGGACGGCACAAGGAAAAAAGGACGGCTCGACATCCCTCAAGGCGTATACGACCAAAGAAAAAGAGACAACCTTTGTTTCAATTGCGGAATCAAAGGACACGGAATCAAGGATTGCAGAAGGCCAAGAGCGAGTGGAACTGGAACACAGACGAAGAAACCTTTCACCACGCAAAGGTTCCAACAATTTCCAAAAAGAACGAACCTGAGGGAGATATCCATGGACGAAGGAGATGACCAATCAGAAAAAGACGACTGTCCCCAGCAATAGATGGTCTGAGGGACAAGGAACAACCGAAACCCATCAAGTTATCGAACACATACGCGGCACTGCAAACGGAATCAATGGAAACACACGGAGACCAGTTAATGGTCAAAACGAAGCTACATGTCAACCAACACGAAACGATCGAGATATACGCAATGATAGACTCAGGAGCAACTGAGGATTTCATTGATAAAGGAATCTGTGACAAGCACAGAATCAAGACCAAGAATACGAACAAGAAAAGGACGATTTACCTCGCGGATGGAAATCCAAGTGCAATGGGGGATGTTACCCACATAGCACAAGTACCTATGGAAATTGGAAACCATAAGGAAACGGCAACCTTCCAAGTGGCAAATCTCAAAAACCACGAGATAGTGCTGGGAATGCCCTGGCTAAAGAAGCACAACCCGGATATGGACTGGACGGAGAATAAGGTCACCTTCACAAGCGGATTATGCGAGAAGGAATGCCTAAAAGACCCGCCAGTCGTGTACGGAACCCCAGAAGTCGAAGCCGAATACGAAAGTATCAAGGCAAGATACGAAGAAGCCAAGTTGTCTGTCAACGGACAGAAAAAGAAGAAGAAGAACAAGAATCAAGGAATTCTTGTCAAGAGGATAGACCCGGAGGCTCGGATACCTCTTAGAGGGTCAACAAAGGCTGCAGGACATGACCTGTATGCACACGAAGACACCACGATACCCGCCAAAGAACAAGCCACGATACGAACAGGAATAGCCATTGGACTACCGGACGGCACCTATGGACGGATCGCACCATGGAGTGGACTATCGGTGAAACATAAACTAATAGTCAACGCCGGGGTAATCGATGCCGACTATACTGGTGAGATAAAGGTGGTCTTGGCCAACCTGAATCATAAGGAGTATAAGATCTCAAAAGGAGATCGAATTGCTCAACTGATCATCGAAAAGATCAACGACGAAGAGCTTCAAGAAGTTAACGACCTCGATAACACGACAAGAGGAAACCAAGGTTTTGGGTCAACGGACCAATACGAGGCTACCGAGAGCCAACAAGACAAGATTCAGATATGCGAAATAACAGCTGAAGAATTCCGCGAAGAATATAAGGAAGGAGCGTACACTGGCATGCTCCGATGGAACTTCACCACGAAAGACCTGGAATGGGCCAAGATCAACATCAGCACGGAACTGGCCATACGAGATAAACAACAACGAAAGCAACAAGACTGGAGGGATACTATACCCAAACAGTATCACAAGTTCCACGATCTATTCAAAGAAGACAACGCAACAGAACTACCCCCGCATCGACACGGGGTAGACCTGGCTATCGATCTCGAATTAGACAAAGACGGAAAACGAACACAACATATACCATGGAAAAAGGTATATGCACTTAGCGAACACGAGCTAAAAGAGTTAAGACAATACATCGAAACCAATCTGGACCGAGGATGGATCCGGGAAACGAAAGGAGCATGGGGATCACCCATAATGTTCATCAAAAAGAAGGACGGAAAACTAAGACTATGTGTGGACTACCGAGCACTCAACTCGCTCACGAAGAAGGACCGATACCCGCTACCTCTGATAGGAGAAGCCCTGGATCGGTTAAGAACAGCACAATATTTCACCAAGCTCGACATCAAGGACGCGTACCACAACGTCCGAATCAAAAAGGGAGATGAATGGAAAACCACTTTCGCATCCAAGTACGGAATGTACGAATACCTGGTTATGCCTTTCGGGCTAACCAATGCACCTGCGGCTTTTCAACGATGGATCAACCAAATATTAAGTCGGTTCCTCGACAGATGCTGCATCGTCAATCTAGACGATGTACTCATCTATTCCGATAACCTGGAGCAACACATCAGAGAGGTTAGAGAAGTAATGGAATGAATCCAGGAATCCGGAATGAAGATCAAGCCAACAAAATGCGAATTCCATAAGGAGGAAACAGAATACTTGGGATTCATCATCAACAGACAAGGAGTCAAAGTGGACCCAGTCAAGACAAACGCAATATGGAAATGGAAACCACCAGGAACAAGAAAGGATGTTCAATGCTTCATTGGATTCTGCAACTTCTATTGGAGGTTCATAGAAGGGTTCAGCAGGATTGCTAAACCTCTCTATAACCTAACGAAGAAAGAAGCCAAATGGAGATGGAACGAACATGAACAGAAAGCATTCGACGGTATCAGGAAACGACTCACGAGCGCCCCATTACTAGTTCACTACGACCCCGATAGAGAACTAGTAATCGAAACCGACGCCTCGAAATACGTCTGTTCCGGGATACTCTCACAAAAATGCGAAGACGGAAGGTGGAGACCGGTCGCCTACCGGTCAAAGAAAATGACACCCGCCGAATGCAACTACGACGTTCACGACAAAGAACTATTAGCAATAGTTCAAGCAATGAAGGAATGGAGACCATACGTTTGCGACACGAAAGGTGTTGTGAAAGTACTATCAGACCACAAAAACCTAGTACCGTTCATGAAGGACAAGGTGCTAAACGATCGACAACTACGATGGATGGAACAACTAAGTCAGTTCAAGTTCCAAATCGAATACCGACCAGGCAAGGAAGGGGGCAAACCAGATGCTCTCACAAGAATATCGAGCGACAGACCACAAGAAGATAACGACGAACGAATTACCAGAAAAATCCAAACGTTGCTACCAGCCGACCGATATTTCAAGAAAGACAGGATCGAAGCAATGGAGATGGTTGAAATTAGGACGGAAAACGAAGAAAGAATACAGGAAGCAAGCAAAGAAGATGAAACTATCAAGACGATAAAGGAAGCACTGGAAGAAGGAAGAAAGGAAATGAAGGGGATAGCACTGGGTTTATGCCAGTGGAAAGAAAATCAATTATGGTACGACGGAAAGCAATGGATTCCGGAAGAAGAGGAGATAAGGACGGGAATCATACGACAACACCACGATTCACGAATGGCCGGACACGGGGGAACGGCTAAAACAACGGAACTCATCACGAGGTCATTCTATTGGCCAGGACTACGAGAAGATGTCAAAAGATATGTCAAGAATTGCGACATATGCCAGAGGACGAAAACGGCGAAACACGCGCCTTACGGATTACTCAAATCAAACGAAGTTCCGGAAAAACCATGGGAAACGATAACTATGGACTTTATTACCGACCTTCCGAATTCGGAAGGATGGAACGCCATTTTGGTTGTGGTGGATCGCCTGACCAAAATGAGTCATTTTGTTCCGGTAAAAAAGGATATGACAATGGCAACATTCATCCGAACGATATTCCAAGAAATCTTTAGATTACATGGACTACCAAAAAACATCATCACGGATCGAGGATCACTATTCACATCCGGCGCATGGAAAAAGGCAACGGGAGAAATGGGAATCTGGAACAGGCTAAGCACGGCCTTCCACCCACAAACAGATGGACAGACCGAACGGGTAAACGGGATATTAGAACAATATCTTCGCGCATACATCAATTATCAACAAGATAATTGGAGGGAACTACTTCCGATGGCAGAGTTTGCATATAACAACAGCAAACAAGAAACGATCGGCACGACACCCTTCTTCGCCAATTATGGACAACATCCGAGAAGTCAGGCCACGAATCATACGAGTGGGGGAATGATAACAGATAAAACGGAAATGAGTCAATTGCACGACACCTTACGATACGAAATGGATTATGCACAACAACGACAGAAAGAACAATACGATAAGCACCGAAGACCCGATCCGAACCTACAATCAGGAGATATGGTGTGGCTGTTACCACGCAACATCAAAACCACGAGACCATCCAAGAAATTGGATTACAAGAAAATCGGGCCATTTCGGATATTGGAAAGGATTGGGAATCGATCATATAAGCTCGATCTCCCTCCCTCGATGAAGATTCACAACACATTCCACATCTCACTCCTCGAACTCTACCACGATAACAAGTTTCCCTCACAAACGATTACTCCTCCTCCTCCGCTAGAAATAGACGGAGAATCCGAATACGAACTCGACGAGATAATCGATTCCCGCTTGCACAGAGGTAAACTACAATACCGTGCTAAGTGGACCGGTTACTCTCCCGAACACGATAAGACTTGGTACCCCGCTACCAATTTCACAAACTCACAAGATGCCATCGAACTCTTCCACCGAAGCTATCCCGACAAGCCCCACCGGGATAACGATCACAATCAACCCCAAAGACGAAGGCGCTAAGTCGCCGATGAAGCCCCACGAGGGCTGGGATGACTGCTCCCGAGCAGTCACCCCGACGAGCCCCGAATACTCCTATATGGGGCCGACCGACGAAGAACTCGCAAAACGCGAGGAAGAAGCTCAAAAGAATGCACAGCACAACGTCATGAGTTGGACGGTGTGCTACGACGATGGATGTCCCGTACATCTAAGGGACAAGGAAGGTAGCGGGTGGTTCCCGCGAGCCTACAAGAAGGGAGGGCCAAGGCCCGAACACGCTGCAAAACCATGGACTGAATGCTATCGCATTCAGTGCCAGGCACACAAGGCAGCGAAAATCGAAGCAGGATACCATCCGAAGAGGGATGGAAGCAGGAGGCCGCTCGGGAAGAAATTGGCCCGAGACCACTGCAAGGCCATGGGGACATGGCCTTCGGAGAGAGGGGCCCAAAACTCCCCAGCCGAAACTGAGCCCGACTACGAAAGCCTACAAAGGCAAATCTCGGGACTGCGAAGCCAACTAGGTACGCCCGAAGCCACAATTTCGGCACACGCACAAACGATCGCCCAACAACAGCGGACGATCGAAACGGCCAACCTCACGCTCGAAGTAGTGAGGACGAGGGCCAGAGATTGGGAATCGAAGTATCATCGACTTCGAAGGTCCGTCCGCACATACGGACGGGACCTGGTAAAGATGGGGGAAAACAGATAGAAGCCTGATGGGACTCAGGCTTAAGGAGGGGGGAGCTAATGTCACAGATGTGACAGGTAGCTCAGGATTTCGCACATGACTCGATTATGAGTCATAGGTCTTGCGCATATGACTCGCTTGAGTCATATGACTTGTTTATGTTATGATTTGATATGTTTCGTACATGACTCGATTATGAGTCATGGGTCTTGCGCATATGACTTGGTTGAGTCATATGACTTATTTAGGTTATGATTTGTTATGTTTCGCACATGACTCGATTATGAGTCATGGGTCTCGCGCGTATGACTCATTTGAGTCATATGACTTGTTTATGTTATGATTTGTTATGTTTCGCACACGACTCGATTATGAGTCATGGGTTTTGCGCGTATGACTCATTCGAGTCATATGACTTTGGTAAGGCTTTTCACAAGGCTCACATTTGTGAGTCATCAGGGTTAGGGTTGGCGGAAGAGCACTATATAAGGAGGTCGATACGACCGAGGAAGATAGGCTCTTCACGCTTTGTTCTAAGTAATTTCCTTACCTATTACTTTACGAATAAAACATCTTTACGCTCTTTATCACGTTTGCATATTCGACACATTTCTCACGAGCCTACTTGAGACGAAGTTATCTTAGTTAAGATTTAACAGGCGTTATCCGACGAACGGTGATAACGTAGATCAACTGATCTAAGAACTGTTCTATCTACTAGGATTATAACCAAGGAGAGAAGTATCGTTGCCCGTCGCTATTAGTTAACCACGAGCAAGGAACGTTACACTTTCTTCACTTTTGCCTTGAACACCCATCGTCCTCTCAGAACTTTTCTACCTTGTGGTTTGTCAACCACTTCCCCTACTCCGTGTTCGTTTAGGACTTTCATCTCTTCATCCATTGCCACTTGCCATTCGTCACGTTCGGATGATTCTATAGCTTCTCGATAGCTTTCAGGATCTCGTATGTGGTAGGATAATCCAACGAAGGACTCCTTGTCAATGGCTGCCTGTTGTCTGCAAATCTTTTCCTGAAGTTCCTCGATACGTAGCTGATGTTGTAAACCAACTTGTTGTACACTGCCGGATCCACCTTCCCCTCTCATGTAGGTTCTGAAGGTTTCATTCGCTTGTCTTAGCTTGTTGTTGAGATCTTTAAGCTTTGACTGAGCTAGGTCTTTTCGGTAACCAGCTCCTTTCTCGGTGTGTTTTCTTTGACGAGTTGACCTTCTCATTGGTTTAGTTTGCTCAGGTGATACTGGAAACGTGCCGGGTACTACTTCAGATTCTTCTTCTTCTGATTCTTCAGGTAATGGAATGTCTTCGGGTAGGGGTGGTAGATTCTGTTCAACGTTTCGTGTTGCTGGTTGGTCTAGATGATATTCGAACGATACTCCTTCTATTGTACCAAATCTTACGTCTCTTGCTTCTGTCACTGTATGTCGTTTGGGTATGTATATACGATATACTGTAGGACTGGAAGTGTATCCTACTAGGTGACCTTCTTCGGCTGTAGGGTCAAGTTTGCCTCTCTTTTCCGAAGGTATGTGCACAATTGTATTCGTGAACCAAGGTCGTAGATGGTTGATAGTGGGTTTCGTTCCATGTAGTTGCTCGAAAGGTGTTGTTTTTATTGTTGACTGCCAACGTCTGTTGTATAGGTAGGCTGCTGTCGCATAGGCTTCCCCCCATAGAAACTTCTTGTCGGTCGGTAACATGCATCGTACCATGGCGGTTAAGGTACGGTTCATCCTTTCGGCAACACCGTTTGATTCAGGATTGTAGGCTGGTGATGTGGTATGAAGAGCACCTTTATCTTTCAGGAATTTGGATACTTCTTGGTTGATGTACTCGGTTCCATTGTCACTATGAAGGCGTTTGATCTTGGCTTCATGTTGGGTGAGGACGAGTTCCCAGAAGTTCTTAATCGCTGTTTCTGCTCCGTCTTTCGTTTTCAGTAGGTATAACCAACAGTATCTGGTGTAGTCATCAACGAATGTCATATAGTATTCGTTTTTACCCAGTGTTGGCATAGAGATACGTCCGCTTAAGTCGGAATGAATCTTGTCGAACGGTTTCCTTGTCTCTATTTCTTTTCCTAAGGGAACATGGTGTGTAGACTTTTGCAATCTACATGTTTCACAACTGAAGTCGTTTGGACGGGGTATTGGTTTTGCATCTTGATAACAATCCTTGATCACGCTTGGATGTCCAAGTGCTTGGTGTCTCTCTTCGTAGGTGGATACAAGTATTCTTGTTTTGTTTGTCCTAACATACCACAGACCGTCTTTCTTATCTGCAATCATGATCTCTCTTCCTCCTTTTTTGTATTCTCTCCTTCCTTTCTCAATTTCTATCCTAATTCCGACATCATCCAGTCTTGATTCGGACACCAAGGAGTACCTAAATGTCGGGACATACAGTACTCGTCTGAGCTGAATCGTATGATGGGATCCATCCAACAACCGCACAGGGATCTGCACATCTCCAGTTCCTGTTGCGTAATGTTTTCTGCCGTCTGCCGTTACTATGCTTGTATTGTCTGGTAGGAGGTTGAGGAAGTCACCTATGTTTGGTGATATGTGATCTGATGCTCCAGAGTCACATAACCAGTCTATTGATCTTTCCTCGTTCGGTTTGACTTTGGTCATAAGCACAGTTACAGTGGCATCAGTGAGGTTGGCGGTTCTTTGTCCCTTCGGATTTTCCTTGTTTCATTTCTCCTTTTCTCTCTTCAGGCCTCGACAATCTTTGACATGATGACTCTTAAACCCTTTGTTCCCTTTACTCTTGCACCAGGAACATTCCTTCGTGTCCTTTTTCTTTGGTACGAACAGTACCTTTTCCTCTGTTTCCGACTTTTCCGCAGCTCGACTGATGAAGAACTCCCTTATATCGGTATACTGGTCATCCCCTCTTGCTGCGAGTATATCACAAAGGTCTTTATGTTGCTCCTTAATGGATAACATGAAGAAGGCCCCTTTGACAGCTTCGGATTGCGTGACCAGTTTCATTGTTGATAGGAAGTCGTCATTTGTCTTTCCTTTCGCGTTTGCGCATCTTTGGGAGAGTCGGTTCCATGCATTTTCGAAACTCGTGACGTGTTCGGTAATGTTCTTATTGGGAGGAAGTTTCTTGAATATGTCTTCAAGTAGGACAAGGTTCGTTGAGGGTGTTTCTTTGTCAAATTTGTCTTTGAGGGCTTTCCAAGCGTCGCTAACGGCGGGGTAGCATGTGACGGTTTCATAGTGATCGCCTACTGCTTGGAACAGAAGGAACTTTGCTTGTTCGTTCTTTGTTTCCCATTCCGTGACTGCTGTTGATTGAGAGGAGGAGCCTTCATCCGATGCGACTGGTTGTTGTATTGTTCCGTCTACGAATTCCCATACACCACAGACCCTTAAGGCTGTTTTCCACATTGTTGCCCATGATCGATAATTTTGTTGTCCTTGTAGCATGGGATATTTGTTGAAGGATAAGGACAATTTGCCGAAGGGTTGTTCAGGTGATGTGGAGTCTGACATGTTTACTGGAGTTGTCGTAGTTTGGTATTACCAATTGACAGAGGTTTCCAGTATGCGACACGTCTTGTTTCCCGTAACTTCAGAAGTGCGAAATCCCTAGTTTTTGTTTCAAATGACTTGCAACAGGGTTTCGGTACGTTTCCGGAGAAGATGGAGAAGGGTCTCCACCTGAGACAGCCAGTACACTTGATCAGAGTTTCTGGATTGAAGTAACCTCGGTAGCTATCGTTTTCGCGATCGTATTGTAGGTGTTCGAAGTCGGTAAGGGTCAGTTCTGGTATGGTGGGTTCCAGAGGTGTATCCAGTTGTTCTCCGTACTTCTTCTGAATGGCTTGAAGGCGATCGTTATAGTCGATAATTTCGAGGTTCTTATGAGCGATGGTTTGATTGACTCTGATGATGGTTTCTTCGATAGTGTACTCAAGGGCGTCGTGGTATGTGCGTGGCATGTATGGTGATGTAGTGGGATAGATGGTTTTGTATAGAGGTATTCGTTGACCGTATGGCCAGATAGGAGGGATGGAAGAGTGGAAGAGGTAACGGTAGTAGCGTCTCGCTTAGGCGTCTTTCTTTTATCTATATGGTATATGATACTTGGTAGCAGAAAGGCTTGCTAGCCGGGCTCATAACCTGAAAATATTGCAGTCTCTGAGGCTGTCTCTTAGAATACTAAGGCGGCACTGAGAGTTGAACGCAGTATAGTTTAGATATAAAGATAAGATTCCACGCTTGCACTAGCAAAGTATGTGGTAACAGAGGGAAATACACTTGGTCTTATATAGACATATTCCATCACGTGATAACATGGTTCTCCTGCCAAGGAAACCCCCTTTTCATATCTCGTCACATGTGTGAGTCAATTCCATGACTCACACTTATGACTCATAGGGTGGATAACGTATTTCCAACAATAGTACAGTACACCAAGACTAGTATCATATCGGTAGCGCCTTTCTCTCTCTTCCCCCGCTAAATAACCGCAGGACCCACCCAGGATCCAGTACTGATGGAACGGGATCTCTCTCTAAAATGATTAACTACTTTACTCTGGTGGATTTAGGCAAGGACAGGAAAACATACCGGTATAAATTTAGTACCCACGACGAACCTGAGCAGGTGACGAAGTGGGGTATGATATGTTGTACCGTATTGGTAAGTAAGTAAAGAGACAAATCATCAAAGTAGGGTAACCAAAGGTTACTAGTCCCTGATCCCTGTTCATGGCCTGCCGAGTTCCGTCATGGGCACAGTCAATGCCTATCTTCTCGCTAATCCATTCCAACAGTAGACTATCATATCCACGGGGTCATAATTGCATGACCACAGGCACAAGAGCCAGCGTTGCAACACATGTACAGTACAGTACCTCAACTCTATAAAACGTACAATAAACAGTAGCATCATTAGAAATTAATACCTTGATTACCATCCACCTGCCTCAATCGCAGCCTTTATCCTCTCGGGCATACTCCTGGCTAAATTATTAAGGAAATCAGAGTCCAATAACTCCAGTAGTGTTCAACTGCAATTGCTGTTGCCACGAGTAGTTTCTGTTGTGGGTACAGTACATGCGTTGCAACGCGGCTCTTGTACCTGTACCTTCGGTCGCGTAATTATGACCCCCGTCGATAATGCCACCAATCAACTACGCTGATTGCCGGTAAGAATGCTTGTATCATGGGTTCAACTCTGCCCTTCCTCGTTAGCACCCTCCTGCCAACAATCTACCTCCTTCGCGAAGGCCTCACATTAGAGTGTTTATTCCTAGTTATTCTCTATCCTCTACATGTTCGCCATCTAAAATTCGCTTGTTATGATGGCACCTAACTCAGTACCTTCTGCGACATGATGTTCAATGGCAAAGGACAACATTACCCACTATCAAGTTTTATGGCGCAGCATACTTATTTCCCTTATATGTATGTTGTGCTTGAGTATAGACACTTGGAGACAAGAAAAAGAAGTGCGAAGGGAAGGGAAAGTGAAAAGAAAAATAAAAAGAGAGAGACAAATCAAGAACCCGATAACCTGAGCTTAGGCTATAGTAACTTATATAACAAAGATTTATGGAGGGCCATGAATTTATGTTAACACCGACAAAACACCTTTCGGAGAATTTGTACCAATTGAACGGCGTATCCCAGAGTGGTCTGCCTGCTTCGGGTGAGGTGGACATCTCGGTTGTCCTTTCAAATGGAAGCCTGTTAGCCCAGCGATATAGTCTAGCCACCGGAGATTGGGGAGTACGTTCTAACTGTCCCGGGGAAGTTATTCTGGGGATCCGAGTCCGTCATCCAACCTGGCCTTTCCTCAGCAGCGCCCTCTTGTAGACAGTCATCCTCATTTGCTACCAAAGCCTTATCTTCGAACCTGTTGTCCAACTACACTCTATTACCTATTTGTTGGAGATCCTAATATTTCATTGTTATAGAACACTTAATTTATTAGCACTTTCTACCACATGAGTGATGGATATGTAATCTCAGCAGATAGTTGGAAGGCATGTTGGTAGTTAGTCGGAATGGTCATGACCCTAGTTGTCTGTCGTTCCCTGTTATGTGGGTTTACCCCGATGTGTGGGAACCTCCTCTTCATGTATTTAAGGAGGAGCAAATCGGTCACGGACCACCAGTCGAACACATTCATTCTCGCTATCACATAAGTGTTTCTCCTCCTCCTCGAGACACGTGGAACCGCTGCATACGTTCGCTATCAATGAGCGTCCACGGCAAAAGACAACATTAACCCCGGTCAAATTCTTGGTAAAGAGGAGCGATTGGTTTTTTTCTGGTATTGTATATTAGAGCAGTAGTTTACAGCACGGTATCGGCGGTATGCAATTCGGTGACGCACCGCATTACCATACTCGAGCACTAGCTGGCGTGTTGGATCACTAACCCGAAGAGTGATTTTCATCACGGAGGCGCGAGGGGGTGATTGAGAGTATATACTCGAGTATATACACTTCAATTGGACAAGCAAAAGGGGAGAGACGGGAAGAAACGTGAAAAACAGAATAAAAAAATAAAAACAGAAACAGAAACGCGATAGGGTAGGCTTTGACCATCTAGCGTGTAGGGGCCCAACCCGTGAAAAGGTGTATTAATGCAGGGATGGAGGAAAGGAGGAGTTTGTACGTATCGTATTATATCATAGCTGAGTATTTTTTTGGTGTCGGCAAAAAGTCGGCTCCACTTCAGAAGTGAGGAGTACTACGAGTGATATCCGATGAGTACGGTCGGCGAAGAAAAGTCTGCATACATATTAAATCTCCGGAGCCCATTCCCGGGCGTATCTCCTTCCAGCTAAGCCATCATGATTTAACGTCGTGTTCCAATGTCATGTTCTTGCGTCGCGTGTCATGACCGCCGCCGCTCACTACGATACTTGGGGCATTGTCAAATACTGGTGGGCGACTGGAAGGGTCATCGTTCGAGCCCCATTACGGAAGGTAATAAAATAACTCTGGAGCATTCATGGGGAGCATCCTCCTGAAGTTGGACACCTTGTGGATCCTGCTTTCACTGCATGATCTCATGTTGCTTGTATCATGCAGCCAAATCCGCAATGTTCTCATACTCTTCCAAGTACCCCATGCCCTTGGAAACGCTTTGCTAACCCTCTCCCTCTCATTATTCGGCAAAACAAATTGTGTTAAAAATTTCACAGCACCCTCGGAGATGCATATCTAAGATCAGTCAGTTAAAAGTCTTTTCTTGATCTCTTATTGGTTGGCACAGTTCCTGGCATACAAGGGAGGGCATCTGAGCTTTAGGGGTGCTGCTGTATCCGTAAAGGGGTGTAGGAGAGACATGGTGTGCGGTGCCCCTATGCCGTAAGTTAGCTATCGAAAGGGAATTGTTTACATTGGGAAGAAGTCTTGTGTGACCGGAGGGCAAATACCCCTACCCCCACACCCGAGTACAGCCGCGTTGATAAAGCTCCCATATGTTACTCATTCCTGTGCCCAGAGAAGAATACCCATGAACGACCATAATGGAACAAGAACCTTTTACATAACAAATTTTGGATAGCTTCTAGGGGCATTGTAAGCACTTATCACGGTTGAGTCCTCACTTGATAATGGAAGGTATCGTACTAGCTTAGAGTGTGACGTTTCAAGTGAGTAGTGCTGTGAGTGGGTCCGGCTGCAGGTAGGCCTCTGTCATGATTATGGGCACAAATAATACTCAGGAATGCGGTATGATGTTCTACTCGTGGAGAAGAGCTGGCCGCAAAATGTGGTAAGGGTAAGCGGTTTCTGTGCTTCTAAAATTTGTTTCCGGATTAAAATCGAAAAAAAGAAGTGCTTGTACTATGCTGCAGGCCCTAGTCTGATATATGCTGTAACCTGGAGAAAGTTTTCACTCTCAACCACTCCGTCCTGCAAGCAATAGTGGTAGTATTCGAGCGAATGATTTCGTTGGGCCAAGTTAAAAATTATTTCCAGCACGGCTGTGGTGGCAATTGGCATCCGGATAGGAAATACATCTATTGGCAGGGTTTGAGGATGAAATGCCTGTTGCACAGCATCTACGCGAGCGGTGATCAGCCGAAAGGCGTTCAGATTCAGGTGCTGGCCACGTAGAGTACTTTACTGTAAATTACTGTACCTGGTGCCGTGCAGTATCATGCCATGCGACTCTCACACTTGAGAAGTGCGGGGTAATTATACCGCAAACTTCCACACAAACCATTTTGAGCTCAGAACAAGTGAAGTCTTCGGGCTCCCAGACCGCTCAGTTTCTTCCATTCTCCCTCACCGTGTTCAGAACTATCTTTCCAAGTATCAAAGAATACATTCACCTTCGACATCGACAAATCCCATCTTCTCGCGATTTTGGAATCCATCGACAGGATGAGCAACAAACAATCAGGCACTCGCTCCGAGGGTTGTTCCTCTCCCGAAAGGTATTCCCCGAGATTCTCACTTGTATACATCGGCTCTTTGGATCATTGATGTCAATTACTACACTTCTAGCTCGGGGGCCAACAGCAATATTCGAGGCGATTATAGCGGCAACACCGGCTCTCGTAACATCATGAACACCGGCAACACAGCCACCACCACAACCACAACCAACCTTTTTTTCAACCGCGGGGGCGCGAACCCGTCCCAGAACTATGACAAAATTTTGCAATGCCTATACACGTCGGAGTACGAGTCACACCGGAATCGTGTTCGTGAGCCAGTCGAGGGAACGTGCACCTGGGTCACGGAACATCCAAAGTATACCCACTGGTTGGAAAACAGGTCATCCGGTCTCCTCTGGCTATCTGCGGACCCGGGTTGCGGAAAATCAGTTATCGCTTCATTCCTTGTAACGCATATGGAGGTCCGAACAGATGCAACCGTTTGTTATTTCTTTTTCAAAGATGACAACGATGAACAGAGGAGCGCAACATTTGCTCTTTGCGCCATATTACATCAGCTTTTCATGCGGAAGAAAGAGCTCTGTAAATTCGCCGAGGAGGAGTTCGCGGCCAAGGGCAAGAGGTTCACTATGGAGGTCGGCACTTTGTGGAGGATTTTGGTTAAGGCGGCAGCTGCGTCAGGGCTCCGGAATGTAATTTGTGTGCTGGATGCGCTGGATGAGTGCGAAGAAGTGAGCCTAACCCAACTCGTCCGTCACATAAACCGTCTTCCCACATCACAGACTTCCGGTACACTTTTGAAATTCATTGCCACAAGTAGGCCGTACCATAGGATCGAAAAAGAGCTTGACTCCCGAACAACGACGATCCGACTGAGAGGGGAAGACGAAGTGAACTCTACCACGGCTGATGTTACCCGAGTTATTGATGATGGGATAAAGGAGCTCGAGCTAGTATGGGGAAACTATGGAGGACTGGGATATTTGCGCAACCTCCTCGAGTCATCCGCCGACCGGACATTCCTTTGGGTTTCTCTCGTTCTCGAGATTTTGAAGGATAGCGAGGAGTGCTCGCGGGAGGAGTATACTAATATTGTATCCACTGCCCCACGCGATCTAGCAGAATTTTACACCAAAATTCTTGATAAGAGTGCGGACGAAGATAAAGCCAGAAGAATCCTGAATATGGTGGAAGCAGCTGCGAGGCCACTTACACTCCGGGAAATGAACGTCGCATTCAGAATGAGTCTTGGTCATAGGTCAATCGGGGACCTCGAGGATATTCCCACTGGATTCGAAAAGACGATAAAAAATTTATGCGGGCTTTTCGTGCGAATTATTGACTCGAAAGTCTATCTCGTTCACCAGACAGCAAAGGAGTTCCTGATCAAAGTGACATTGCCCGGTCAGGGAAAGTGGCAGTATACCCTACGCACCATGGATTCGAGCTTTATGCTGGCTGATATTTGTATTTCTTACCTTTCATTAGAAGACTTTGAAAACAACCAATCGGCGATTGATTTTGTGGATACGGAGGAATTGACTACGTGGGGTCTGGACCCACGTTTCGTCCAAAGATTTGCCCTCATGGATTACGCAGCTAGACATTGGGCAGATCACTTCCGGGATTCGCATGATCGCCAGATGGAGCTATTTGAGTTAACTCGAATGATTTGCGAAGCTCGATCAAATATATTTCTAACATGGCTTATGGTCTTCTGGAGAGACAGTGACTGGTATTGCCCATTCCCCAAAGATTTTACGCATTTGATGATCGCAACGTGGCTTGGGCAGCGAGCAGTAGTCGAGAAACTATTGGGAGAAGGAGGAGATATCAATGCTAGATCTGAGCGATATGGCACGGCATTGAATATAGCAGCTCTCCGGAAAGAAGAGAGTGTGACCAGGCTTCTATTGGAGAACGGAGCCAACGCCTATTTAGAGAAGGAGTACAATATCTTGCAGGTGAAGGTCGCTCCTCGAATGAAGTGCGCGGGAGGAAACTGACAATAAAATCAACCTGTTGGATAGACGGTATGAGAATCTTTCATCGTCGCAGGGATCTGTAGCTGATTGGGAACTTGTTTTTCTTATAGAAGGCAAGTTGAGGTCCCAGATAATGTCTACCCCGCAGTGGCGCGTTGCTGATGCAAGAGGATCTGTGGCTTTAGAGAGTAAGTGGAGCGCGACATCTAGATTGGGCAATCACCATGATTAACCTGAGATTGCGTTATGAGGGTAGAGCGTATGTCACCCGTTCTAACACTAAATAACAAATAAGGGTTAACCACCTGTGCGGAGGGGCAGGAGGTGGGTTTCTCGGTTGAAAGTGCGGATGGTACAAGCTACTACTAACCACCCTCTTGTTGGGTACTTTAGTTGGTATGTAAATGGTCAACAGCGTTTGGTTGACTAAGTACTGGCTGACATAAGGTTGTTTGATGGCGTAGGAGGTAGGTGAGCGGGATTAGGTGGGGTTCAGGCAGGGGGAAATTGCTGACCACTTGTGCACGGGGTTTCGTAGGAAGTAAGTAAATAGGATCAACCATGCTGCTAGGGGGAGGCAAGGGCTGACCGCTGGACCACCATGTGTTGTAGCTAGTAAGTGAACACGATCAACTGCGGCTCAGGAGCGAGGTAATTGCTGATCTCGGGTACGCTGAGTATTGTAGGAGGTAAGTGAACGGGATCTACCACAGATATGGGCCAGGGTAATTGCTGATCTCTGGCTCTCTGAGTGTTGTAGGAGGTGAGTCGACGGCATCGACCACGGTTCTGGGACGAGGCAATTGCTGATCCCTGGCTCACCGAGTGTTGTAGAGGGTAAGTGAACAGAATCAACCGCTTTTCTGGAAAGAGGAAATTGCTGATCTCTGGCTCACTGAGTGTTGTACCTTAGCTGGTAAGTGAATGGGATCTACCACAGATATGGGACGAGCTAATTGCTGATCTATGGCTCTCTGAGAGTTGCAGGAGGTGAGTCAACGGCATCCGCTACGGTTCTGGGATGAGGCAATTGATGTTCTCTGGCTCACTGAGGATTATAGAGGGTAAGTGAACAGGGTCAACCGCTTTTCTGGGAAGAGGAAATTACTAATCCGAGTCCCGAGCTCGCTGAGTGTTGTAGAGAGTAAGTGGACAGTATCAACGACGGTTCTAGGACTAGACGATTGCTGATCTCTGGTTCACCGAGTGTCGTAGAGGGTACGTGAACTGGATCAACGACGGTTCTGAGATGAGGCAATTGCTGATCTATGGCTCGCTGAGTGATTTAGGGGGTGAGTTAATAGAATCAACCATGGTTCTGGGAAGAGGCAATTACTAATCCTGGGCTCGCTGAGTGTTGTAGAGTGTAAGTGAACTGGATCAACCACGGTTCCGGCACGAGGCAATAGCTGATCTCTCACTCGCTGAGTGATGTAGTTGGTAAGTGAACAGGATGAACCATGGTTCAGGTTTGTGGCAATTGCTGATCTCTGGTTCACCGAGTGTCGTAGAGGGTACGTGAACAGGATCGACCACGATTCTGGGACGAGGAAATTTCTGATCTCTGGATCACCAAGTGTTGTAGATGGTAAGTGAACAGGAGCAACGACGGTTCTGGGGCGAGGCAATTGCTGATCTCTAGCTCACTAAGTGTTGTAGAGAGTAAGTTAACGTGACCAACTATGGTTCTGGGACAAGGCACGTGCTGATATCTGGCACACTGGGCGTTGTAGGAGGTTAGTGAACCGGATCAATCACGGCTCTGGTACCAAGCAATTGCTGATATCTTGCTCGCTGTGTGTTGTAGAGAGTAAGCCAACATGACCAACCACGGTTCTGGGACGAGAAACCTGCTGATATCTGGCTCACTGAGGTTGTAGGAGGTAACGTAATTTACGGTGAACCGGCTCTTCCCGGGGATGCGGCTCACCCATGGCAACTAGTGGAAAAATCAACATCTGCCTTATTATCTCAACCAATATTACTGAAACAACTTTGCAACTACATGACCACATACATTTAGATATGGAGAATCAGAATATGTAATTATTATTTTATAATTCAAAGTTATTGCTTTTTTGTGATATTTTTAAGAGTCCTTACACTGAACTGCATACCTCCCGTCTTTGAACCATGTGAGAACTAAAAGCATATACCACATGGCTCTGTAGCTTAAAGCTGTACTTCTATATGTCTTCTATAATTAGTAATAAGACTTTTTATACTAATTCATAGCAATTCCTTGAAATTATAGGACTAAATAAAAACATGAGAAAGTGGATCAAAATACATACAAAAGAGAGCTATTTAACTAGATGATATCCGAGTCTACTTACACAGAGGAACAATCAAGCTCCTTGCATGTAATAAGTTTTAATATCATAGTTAAGTAGATGTAAACAGTATTAGGTTATTGTGACAAGTTTAGTATATTCTATCCTTCGGTTATCATTTCTACTTGGAAGAAGTATTTTCCTAGTTACAATCAGAGTAATTGTAGTAGAAATAAAGATCTCCAATGAATATAACTTTTATGATAGCTTTATTGGATTCAGAAAACCTGGTTTAATGATTTTTAACTTTGGTCTAGTGGAATTGCATACTATCCTAAAATGTATGTACCATATTTTTTATTAATTAAAGACTCTTTTTCTATAGTAACCTGCGTAACTATAAGGTTTGCAGCAATATAGGTTATATATTCAACTATTATACAATACTAGGAAAAGGGAAAGACAGGGTTCTGAAGGCCAAGCAGGTTTCATTGATTAATTTCATCATATAT